>CM069908.1:47737685-47887975 GCA_036172215.1 Camellia granthamiana | reverse complement strand
GCCTTAGGAATTTGACTAGAGTGTTGAAACGATGTACTGAGGCAAACTTGATTTTGAATTGGGAGAAGAGCCATTTTATGGTTCTTGAGGGTATAGTGTTGGGACACATTATGTCCCCTCGAGGTATATAGGTAGACAAAGCTAAAGTTGGCCTCATTGCAAGCCTTCCTCCACCCACTTCTGTGCATCAAGTTCGTTCTTTCTTAGGGCATGCAGGTTTTTACCGTAGGTTTATCAAAGACTTTAGTAAAATATCACATCCTTTGTGTAGTTTACTTGCTAAGGATTCACCTTTTATCTTTGATGAGGCATGTTTGAAAGCCTTTGAAACACTGAGAGTGACCCTTATTACCGCCTCAATTATGAAATCACCAGATTGGTTTCTTCCTTTTGAAATCATGTGTGATGCCTCAGATTATGCTGCCGGGGTTGTGTTAGGCCAAAAGGTTAACAGGGCGCCATATGCTATATACTATGCTAGTCGCACTCTCTCGGATGCACAATTGAATTACACTACCACCGAGAAAGAGTTGCTAGTTGTGGTCTTTGTCTTAGATAAATTCCGGTCCTATCTCCTAGGTTCCAAGGTCATAGTCTTCATTGATCATGCCGCTTAGCGGTATTTACTATCAAAGAAAGAGACCAAACCTAGGTTAATCAGATCGATTTTGTTGCTTCAGGAATTTGACCTAGAGATATGAGTTAAGAAAGGGTCTAAGAATGTGGTGGCGGATCACCTCTCCCGAGTCCTGGTTGAGTATACTAGTGACCCTCTAACTTTGCATGATTCGTTTCCAGACGAACAACTTCTTGTGGTGTCACGAGCGAGCCCCCCGTGGTTTGCACATATTGTGAATTACTTGGCCATTGGGCAAATTCCTCAAAATTGTTCTAAGCAAAACAAAGACCGATTCTTTTCGCAAGTCAAGTATTATTTTTGGGAGGATCTGGAGTTGTTTAAATATTACTCCGACCAAGTGATCCGACGATGTGTGCAGGAGAGTGAGGTGCATAACATTCTTACATTTTGTCATTCTTCTGCATGTGGCGGTCATTTTAGTGGGCATAAAACGGCCGCCAAGGTTTTACAAAGCGGGTTTTATTGGCCCACCATTTTTAACGATGCCCACCAATTTTGTAGAACTTGTTTGCGCCGTCGGCAAATGGGTTCGATATCTCAGCGTGACATGATGCCAATGTCCCCTATTCTTGTGATAGAGATCTTTGATGTTTGGGGGATACATTTTATTGTACCTTTCCCGTCGTCATTCAGATTTGAGTATATTCTCTTGACAGTGGATTATGTGCTTAAATGGGTGGAGACGATAGCTACCTAAACAAACAATCATAAAGTAGTAATCCAATTTTTGCATGAAAACATCTTTAGTCGTTTTGGGTTTCCTAAAGCCATAATAAGTGATCAGGGTACGCATTTTTGTAACTGGTTCTTTGAGTTGGTAGTTAAGAAATACTCTATCACTCATAAAGTTAGCACTCCATACCACCCTCAAACAAGTGGCCAAGTGGAAATCTCAAATAGGGAGGTGAAACACATAATAGAGAAAACGGTGAGGCCAGATAGGAAACATTGGTCAAAACGTTTGATTGATGCATTATAGGCCTACTGCACTGCTTATAAGACACCCATTGGGATGTCACCATATAGGGCGGTGTTTGGAAAAGCTTGCCATCTCCGGGTTGAACTTAAGCACCAAGCTTTGTGGGCCATAAAGAAGTTTAACTTCGATATGGCCGCGGTTGGGCTCAATCGGAAATTGCAACTCAATGAGTTTGAGGAAATTCGGAATGATGCATATGAGAGTTCGAGAATTTTTAAAGCTCGGACTAAGGAATTCCATGACAAGCACATTAATAGAAAATCCTTTGAACCTGGCCAAAAAGTGTGGCTTTTTAACTTAAAATTGAGACTCTTTCCGGGTAAGCTTAGATCAAGATGGGATGGTCCCTTTGTGGTTGTAGAGGCATTTATTCATGGCGCTGTTGAGGTGCAAGATCCAAAGAATGGCCAAAGACTGAAGCCATATATAGAGGGGAATGAGAATGGGGATATGATTGAGTCCATTGCTTTGATGGACCCTTTTTACTATGATTGAAAGATTGATGTCTTGTTCTCTTATCTTTCCTTTCCTTTCTATTCTATTCTATTTTTCTTTATTCTTGCTGTGCTTTATTTGTGTCTAGGAGACTTTAAATTCTCTAAAGGTGAAATTCCTTTGGTGTTTGTCGTGCCCGAACGGCATTTGAAGGTTTGGTATAGCCACCTAACTGTGTTTGTAGTGAGTTCCTAGGAGACCAACTTAGACGGTGGAAATTAGAGTTCAAATGGCAAAGCCTAGAACGCAAAGGTTTGGAATTTCCGAGACAAAAGTCTGGTTTGAATACCTAGGGGTGTAGAGATTGCTTCAAAACCACCCCCGCTTGAGCTCTGTATGGTAGCCCCATAGGTCGAGTTAGCCTTAGGCGCTTCGATTCTAGATACCGAATCAACCTAGTTTGTCACTCTGTTGGAGAATAGGGAAAGTTACAAACACAGTTAGGGAGAAAAGTAGTACCCGTGATTTTTGCGTGAAGATTATACCTTTGTTACGCATTTCGATATTTTCGATGTTCTATTTTTTTTATTTCAAATGTGCATTGAAGGTAGAAATGGTTTACATTTTTATTTGGATTATGATTGGGTTTTTATTTAAAATACATATATAAAAAAATAAAAAATTGGGGTGTACTTGGTTTTTTTTAAAAAGAAAATTGCAACAGACCATACGTGCAACCCATACAGGCGCACGAGCGAAAGTCCCAATTAGAGCACACGAGCGGAAGGGCATGGGCACATAAGCGGCCCAGCCCAAAAGCATTTTGCTTTCATGCCACAAGAGCGGCTTAATTACGCCGTTGGAGCGGCCGAAATTCAGCGCTTGTGTAGTCCAAATGGCGCACGAGTGGTCCAGTCCAAACAAAAAAAGAAAAGAAAAGAAAAAGTACCGCAGGAGCGGAGGCCCAGGGCACACGAGCGGCCCAGGCCCAATTGCATACTGCGTAAAAGCCGCTAGAGCGGCCAATTTCCGCCGCTGGAGCGGCCCGAAAATAGGCGCTCGTGTGGCCCAAATGGACGCACGAGCGGACCAAAAAAAAAAACAAAAAATGTACAATTTTATTTCTTTATTTATTTTTTATTTCCTTATCTTATTTACATAAAAAAAATTTGCAATTTTTCTTTGTTTATTTTTTTATATTTGTTAATGTTATGTTAGTTTATTTTCTAAAAAAAAAAAAAATTCAATTTTGTTGACAAAACCCTAGACCCACTTGTTGACCCTCTTACTTTCCCAACTATACTTTCTCTCTACCTTTCTTCTTTTTCTTCTTCTTCTTCTTCTTCTTCTTCTTCTTCATCTTCTCTCTCTCTCTCTCTCTCTCTCTCTCTCAACCCCACACACCCACAAACTCCATCCAACCCTACCATAACCAACTTCTTCTTCCTTCTTCCTTCACCTTTCACCCCATCTTTTTCTCAAAACCACCTTCCACCAGAGTATCACCATATTTTCCGACTGGCGACTTTCCGGCGGCCATTTTTTCCGGCGGATCTACATCATCTTCTTCCTTTCTTTTCTTCCTATTTGTTTTAAGGTAATCACCTTTTTTTTTTTTTTTTTTGATTTCTTAATTTTTCCATGTAATATAGTAGTTTAATAGTTGTTGTTGAGGTTTTGTTCATCATCCTTGTACCTATCATCATCTCCACCATCATCCATGATCACCACTGTCCATTTTTTTTAATAAAAAAAAAAAAAAAAAAACTGGGCGAGAAACCAACAGACCCACCGCACGTGCGGCCATCTCCGGCGCACGTGCGGCCCAAGCAAAATAAATAAATAAATAAATCACATAATAATAATAATCATCATTTAATTGGTTAGTAGATGTTGTTATTTTTGTTTTACTTTTTTAGTTAGTGATTTTATTTTATTTTTATTTTGTGATGTAATTGTTAGTTTAATTGTTTAATGGTTTAGTTTTTATTTTTATTTTCTAAATTTTTAATTTATTTTCTTCTGCTAACTTAGATTATTTTATTTTATTTTCTTATTTATTTATTCATTGTAGTTCATATGTGTGTTTGTTAATTTGTCTCATGCTAACTTAGTATAAGTTAATTTTTGTAGTATATATATATATCTAACCAAAAAATAAATAAATAAATAAAATTTAAATAAAAGAAATCTGAGAGTGTGATGGCAATGAGGATTCGCATGATTTGTGCATGCATACGCTGTTTGATGCGGTCTAATATAATGATTCCACGTTTTTTGTTATGCTGGTTGTCTTATTTTGTGCAGGAATGGCTTCATCATCCCGCCGAGCACCTAAACGGCCTCGCAATGCCAACATTGCATTTAGGGATGTGCCAACTGATGCTTGGGCCAACAAACCAGTTGCCTGTGATGCATCCTTTGATGTGGAATACTTCCGACGCCATCAACCCACTATGTGGAGTGTCTGGCAACTTGAAGACCGGGGCCTCTTGGACGTCTGCATCGTCACTAAACCGGCATATCCTCGCATTGTGCGAGTCTTTTATCAAAATATGTGCACCAGTGACGAGGCCCCGGAAGCTCTTTTGTCCCTTGTTGACGGGGTGGAGTTAGCCGTCACCCCAGCTTCCATTGCAGAGGTCCTCCATTGTTCCATGGACACCATCAATGCAGAACAATTCTTGGTATTCACTTGGGAACTCACTATCCCAGCATTGGTAACTGAATTTTATGAGGGGCGACAGGATGATGACAACTGTACTAGCATCGGACGGGCTAACTTACCACGCCGCCTTCTCTTCCTTGATGTGGTTCTAAAAAAGAATGTCATCCCTCTTGGCCACAAGGAAGAACGGCGAGGGGACTTCCTTCGTGCCTTGCACCAGTTTGACTTCAGGTTTTGGGTTGACGTCCCTACTTTGATCTACAACCAGATGAATCGAATCCTTAATGAAGTCAAAGTGCGCAACACCCGGGGCTGTTCTACATGGGCCCTCCCTTTCGTCAACCTCATCACTACGCTCATAAAAGCCCAAGGGACATACCCACTCGAATCTAATGAGGTTCAGTTTCTGCCGCCTACACTTTATGGAAAAACCCACTGGCGCCAAACCACTGCTCACCTGCTGCCTCCACTACTTCTCCTTGATACCCCAGCCAATCCTAATGATGCCCCGGTAGAGCCCGCTGACGCACCAGCGCCAGCGATAGTACCATTCCATATAACGAGGGCGCAATATCAGGCTCTTTTGGATAATCAAGCCGCTATTTAGCCATCAGTGGTTAATCTCCGGACCGACTATCAGGCCTATCGGGATTACTCACAGGTGGCATTTGATGGGTATCAGCAGTCAGTTGCATCTCTGCAAACTGACTTCTACGCATACCGGGACTCAAGCGAGTAGCGGTTTGATTAGCTTGGCGCTAGGGTTCATGATGAGGTATTCGAGACTCGGACACTGATGCATGCCCTATTTGAGCAGCTTTCCAACAACCGCTGGATCCACATCAATGATATCTATACATTTTCTTTGTTTTATTTCTTTATTTATTTATTTTTTTGTTTTGTTTTATTTCATTTTTCTTTTCCTTTTATACTGTACAGTTAAAAAAAAAAAAGTGTGTGTTTACTTTTTTTTTTTATTTATAAAAAAGTGTGTGTGTGTGTTTAGACGTTCTTGCCTCGTTGAATGTGCGCCATGCTGTTTGGTAAGATCCTCTCTCTCATTTTACTATCTAATGTACAATTGCTTACATTGAGGACAATGTTGTATTCCAGATAGGGGGTGAGGGTATTTATAATAACCATTCATGTTTGTACTTGTTGCACTTGATTGCACCACTTTACTTAATGTTCACTTTGTGCCAGTATGGTAATGATATGAGCATATGTTAATTGGGGAACAGGCTTGTATGAAAGGGTTTATTGGGTAAATACTCACATGTGATGTTTGCACTAGGATAGTTGTTTGTGTTTGTCGTATTAGTACACTTGTCATGAGTATGCCTTTCCCATGAACACATTATCATAGCAATGACCTCTTTATTATAATCCCTGGTGTATATCATTGATAATGGCTAAGGTTGCAGAAAAGAATAAATGAGTAGCCAAGATTCTTTAATAAAAAAAAAAAAAACACTTGACTTGTTTGGGTTCATAGCCTTTTTAACTCAAGTTATTAAGCCCGTAGGGGTGTCTCTACACCTAGTGCCCTAAAACCATCTAGTTTAGGAGTCATTGGCCCAATACTTGCTACATGGGTTAATTAGAAAGCTTAAGGGATCTAGACATTGCATAGTTAAGAAAAAAATAAAGAGAATGACTTGTTCGGATTTGTAGCCTTTTCAACTCGAGTTATTAACCTCGTAGGGGTGTCTTCACACCTAGTGCCCTAAAATCGTCTGGTTTGGGAGTCATTGGCCCAATGCTTGTTACATGGGTTGATTAGAAAGCTTAATGGATCAGGACATTGCACAGTCAAAAAAAAAAAAAAAACTTTTGAGAATCTTGGTTGCAACAGTTTTGTTTTTCTGTATATGTTGGGTGTTATTATGAGTTATACTGGGCTATTATAGTGGACAGTTAACTAATATGGAGATTACACTTTACACCGAGGGTACTTGTAGACGCGCCCTTGGGCTTCATGCTACTACAGTTCGAACTCAATGTCACGGTTCTTAATCTGATCTCACAATGTGCAATGTGAGATTGATAAATCACCAAAGAGTCCAAATCCGACAAATCGTTTTGGAAAACTGATTTTTAAGAAAGAAGTGCCAAACATGGACTGCTTTGCCAGATACAGAGTCACCACCTAAATATTTTATTTTAGGGGAATTTAGGAAACCCTGACTCGTGCCTAAGGCCACGTGTCCGTCATCACCAAAGTTGCCTCGGCTCGGGAACTTGGGTACGATTGGGGAAGGTCATCTATGAGCACCCCCGCTCACCCGATCAAAGATCGGCCTGTACTAAACATGATATCTTGTTTTTGAAAACACATGTGTTCTTATTCCAGTTATTAGCTAGAATTACTATGTGATGCGCACAACACACAAGTATAGACTAGATCGCCTAATTTGGAACAAAGCATCGCATATTCGTTTTGTTTGGAAATGGTTTGGAGTTTGCTACTCGCAAGTAGGCTAAAACACGGATTTCAATGAATTGTTCCAATTCAAGCAATCCAACATTCACCCACAGGCATTCAGGCAGTTATATCACATAAACAAATAGTCTCATGGTAAGCATGCTATCATGGCAACGCTTACACGCATGTAAGATGCTAAAGCATAAGTACTCACAGTGTACTCCGAGCCAAAACGAAGAACTAGTTAGTAATCAATGCATGATCCTAGTTCATTTAAGATGGCTAATGCAACACATGCAAAATGCAACTAGAAATAGGCTCGGCTATTCTAAGATGGCATATGAGATGCGATAACTCGATACATGTATTCAAGTTGGAATTGAAATACGATGCAGTTAGTATGATGCGCCGAGCCCGGTGCATGCAATACAGATGAATGGATGCAAACATGCATAGCATAAGGATGCTAAATGAAATATGCCCTAAAACTAACCATCGCAAGCGGTTAAGTAAAAGGGAGAAAGACGTGGGGTTGGGAGACATGCATCGCACACACGCACGCTTATTACAACAATTGGCCCTCTCAACGGAGGGTCCGAAAGAATAATACAAATCCACTAATTAACTAACTAACAAGCTAATTAATTATTACACAATCAAATGAATAACTAGCTACAACTAATTATTACAATGCTTAAATAATTAACAAATCAATTAAGCTACGAAAAACAGTAAAGAGGCCTCAGGGAGAGGGACGAATGCATGCTCGGTCGGTTTCGCTCGAAAATCTGTTGCCATGCCTCATGTTGCCTTTGTTTGCACTGTTTCGTACCTCTGCAAACTGCACAATTCTCTGTGATGATTATGAACCACGCCATGGATACTCTGAGAGGCCATTGGCCAAGGGGAGTGGCCATTGGCCAAAGGTTATTGCTATCGGCCAAACTGATAGCCGATCGGCAGACTAAGGTGGCCGGTCGGCAGTTCTGATGGTCAATCGGCTAACACTTCCTGCAAATTCCTGCTTTTGCTGCAACAGAGCACTAACAGAGGCATGGCAAGGTATTTTCAAGAAAATGTTTGTGCCACTACACTCCTTATCATGTCTAAGGCTCAAAGGAGTGTAATGCTCGCCTCTCGAGCCATCAATCACGCATCTCAATGCATGATGGCCAAAGAAACCAAATTGCACAAGGTCAATAAATGCATGACAAATGAGACACTTGGACCATCACCTTATCATGGATAATCAAAGGCAATGGAGACAAAGGGGATTGGCCCATTTTCATCATTTCAAGTATGAAATAGACCAATTCACTTTGTGTTCAACATAACGTCCGGTTGAACACAATGCAATGCATTCATGCAACATGCTTATCTTGGCACATTTTACTTGATTGATTTTGTTTACACATTTTAACATTACCAATCCATTCATTAATCAACTTATCCAACTATAAGAGTCCTCTAATGAGAGAGAGGTCTATCAAAGAGAATGGTTTAAGGCATGGGAGAGACCAATGCCTTTGACAAGGAGTAACCCTCAAAAGAGGGTTGAAGCCATTTAAGCACAAGTCTCAATCCCTTGCATTAAACTCAAACTCAAGACTAACCAATTCTCAAAACAAATCAAAAGTGAAGAAATGAGGAAGATGGCAGATTTTCAGTGCTAAAGTGGCATGAAATGCAAGACTCTACTATGCAAACATCGCATGCACAACATGCTAGAACACTTAAGCGTTGAAACTAGTGAAAAGCTTTACACTAGGACCATGTAATACAATGCTTAATGGACTAAACCAGCTCTAGACAGAGCTTAATCACATCAAAATAATGGCCTAAACATGCTGGAATTTGAAGCTCAAAAGGCTAGACAAGCATGCGCATGAATTGGCTCACCAACAAGGCATGAAGACACAACTCTCAAACACATTGAAGGAGTGGAAAATGTGAGAGTGTGGCAATGCAATATGCTCTGAAATCACCTACCAAATGATGCCATATCATGCAAATAGCTCAAATAAAGCATGCAAAAGGACTTGAAATACAAAACTAGTCAAGGGCTTTACATTACAACCATACCAAGCAATGCTCAAATGACCTAAAGCACTCAAAAAAGACCTAAGGCAGGTCAAAATGGTAGCAAAAACATGCTGGACTCACAACAAAGATGGCAAGAAAGATAGGCTCCCGAATTAGCTCACAAACAAGGCATAATGGCACAACTCTTAAACACAATTAAAGAGTGATAAACATGGGAGCATGACAGAAGTTTATGGTCTGAAATTACCTACCAAATGATGCCATATCATGCAAATAACTAAAATATGACATGCTAGGGGGCCCAAAGTGCAAGGCTAGCAAAGCCAAATACACTATAGCTATACAAAGCGAGCCTCAAAAGGCCAAGAACAATCAAAATAGTCCTAAAGCATGTCAAAATAATGCTAAAACATGTATGGAGTATAGCCAAGACAAGCTAGCATGAAGGGCCAAAACATCAAGTAAGCTAGGCCAATGAGCTTGTTTACACTACACCTACCAAAGCCAAGCATGAGATGACTTCACCAACTAAAATCAGAGTCAAGGCATGTTAAATAATGACCAAAAATATGCTGGAATGGAGCCAACACATGCTAGAAAGATGAGCCAAAAGCTTAAGCATACAAGGCTAGTTTGCAAGAATTACACTATAAGTGTAAAAAGCATGCATGGGGTGAGCAAGACAGCCCAAAACAAAACAAAGTTATGGCAGGTCCCAAAAGTCACAAAAAATGAACCTAAACAAAGCCACAAAGAAGTAAAAACACATGCTCATTTGGTTGGCCATCAACACTAGCAAGCAAGACAAGAGGAGAGGGGACCACCCTCTCTTATTTGAGCCCTCAAAATAGGGTTTTTTACCACTGAAAATCCTCTGGATTTCAGTGGTTCTAAGGCCAAAAATAAGTTGTTTGAAAAGTTTGAAAGTTAGCTCACAAGGCCTTACAAGCCAAGGAGCAAAAGGGAGGACAACCCCCTAGCCAACCAAGGCACAAACCAAGACTTTTAGGACTGAAAAACAGAGAAAAAATAGAGTTTTTTGTAGTTCAACACCACCCCAAAAACAGCCCCAAAATAGTGTGAAAAGATGGCCAAGCAAATGTGTAAAACAAGCTTAAAGGGAGAGAGATGTTATCCTTGATGCACAGCTACAAAACCAGCCCAAAATCTGAGCCAAAACACCTTTTGGAGCTCCAACAAAGTCCTAAGTAAGCTTCAAGCAACCTCCTCCTAAAAATGGACCACTTTCACCAAGGATGTCTAGGCAAAAGAGAGGTATTTCTCTACTTGCATGCACAAAAGGCAAGAGGGAGAGGCTTTAGAGAGAGAGGCAGAGATCAAACTCTGAAAATTGTAGAGAGAGAGGGGAGTTGTTAGTGAGAGGAGCTCTCAAAACTTGCTCAAGAAGTTCTAACCCTTGAAAATGAGATATAAGGCTTCATTATATAGGATGTGTTTGGTAACGTTTACGTTTTCAGTTTATATTTATAAAATTTTATAAACTAGTTTTTATTTATTTTTTGTTTATTTTAAAAAAAACCTAAACTACAAAGGCGTTTGGTAATTGACAAAATGTTTAAAAAATATAAAAAAGAGTGAGAAATGACAAGTGGTGGCAAGTGGCGGCGGAAGACGGTGGTGAAAAGTGGTGACGGTGGGTGGTGGGTAGCTGGTGGTGGTGGTGGTGGTGGGTGGGTGGATGACGGTAGCGGGTGGTGGATGGTAGCGAGTGGGTGGCGGCGGCGGCGGTGGTGGTGGGTGGTGGTGGCAGGTGGGTGGCAGATGGTGGGTGGTGGTGGGCGGTGACGGGTGGGTGGTGGTGGCGAGTAGGTAGCGAGTGGTGGTGGTGGGTGGGTGGGTGGGTGACGGTGGCGGGTGGTAGCGAGTGGATGGTGGTGGTGGTGGTGGTGGTGGTAGGTGGTGGGTGGTGGTGGTGGCAGGTGGGGTGGCGGATGACAGGTGGTGGCGGGTGGGTGGTGATGGTAGGTGGGTGGGTGACGGTGGCGGGTGGTGGGTAGTAGCGAAGTGGGTGGTGGTGACGGGTGGTGGGTGGTGGCGGCAGGTGGGTGGCGGATGACGGATAGTGGCGGGTAGGTGGCGGGTGGTAGTGGTGAGTGACGGTGGTGAGTAGTAGGTGGTAGCGAGTGGGTGGTGGTGGTGGGTGGTGGTGGCAGGTGGGTGGTGGGTGGTGGGTGGTGGGTGGTGGTGGCAGGTGGGTGGAAGGTGGCTGGTGGTGGCTGGTGGTGGATGGTGGTGGCTGGTGGGTAATGAGTGGTGGTGGCAAGTAGGTGGCGGGTGGTAGCGGCGGGCAGTGGATGGTAGTGGCGGGTGGTGGCGGCGGGCGGTGGATGGTAGTGGTGGGTGGTGGTGGGTGGTGGTGGTGGCGGGGCGGCGAGGGGTGGGTGGTGGGTGGTGGTGGCGGGTGGTGGGTGGTGGGTGGTGGTGGTGGTGGTAGGTGGGTGGTGAGTGGTGGTGGCAGGTGGTGGCAGAAGACGGTGGTGGAAAATGGTGGCGGGTGGTGGCTAGTGTTGCGTGATAAAAAAAAAAACTCAAAACTCAAAACGGAAACACATTTTTTGTGTTTTTATTTTTTTGCCATTTACAAACTGAGACCACTAATTTATAAATCAAAAATTTTACCAAACAAGTTTTTATTTGAGTTTTTTAAATTTTTATAAATATAAACAGAAAACTGAAAACGTAAGTGTTACCAAACAGCACCATAGTAATCCAAGAGCTTTTGGTTGAAATATCTCAATTGGAAATATCTGATGCAGTGTATAACAGCTGGAGGAGAAATATTTGTCAATTCTGGGCTTTCTGGACACTTTTGGCCGACCGACCATCTTTAGTGCCAACCGACCATCATTTTTGGCTGATAAGGTTCACTTTTGGCTGACATATAGCTGCTGAGGTCAAATTGTGGCCGATGGACCTCCATAGAGGCCGATGGAAAAAATCAGCCCTAGTCCCTAAATTGAAGGAAGCCTAATTCCTTCATCTGGACTCCTTTTCGGGTCATTCTTGAGCCTAAACTATAGCCCCAGAAGTCTTATTTCCAAATTTGGCAGCCTCACCTCAAAATTCCATGTGTGCTAAGAGATATCCCTCTTTTAGTGAAGGTTGTTCAGTTTCGGTCCAACCGGAATGATGCCCAACTTCAACCAATCATATCTCCCCCATCTAGACACGGCTTTAGGAGATTCTTAAGTGAAAAATGAAGCCCCGAATGTAAGCTTTCCAATGGTGGTGGCCTCATAGCTGAAATCCAAGTATTCAAAAGGATAAGCCTGATTTAGCGAGGGCTGCTCGACTCTCTCTTAGTGATTCATACCCAACTTCTTCCTCAACTTGGTTTCTTCCCTCTTCTCCTCTTTTCTTCAACTCCAAACCCCTAAACAAGGTGTTCTGAAAGATTTTTCAAAGATTTCATCTCTCTTTCATTCATTTTCACTTTGTCCTCTCTCGGTTTACCGAAAAGCGCAACATTTAACAAAATGCGAGCCTCAGAGCATCGTAGAAACTTTATTTCAAAAATATTTTGAAAGAGAGGAGTTTAAGATCTAAAATATTTTTGGTCCAAAATGGGGCGTAAGGTTGGGATTTGACTCTCTCCTTGCCTGAGAAATCGAACATTTGCACTGCACACCTTTCATCACCAAGTAAACCATCAGTAACGTCCAAGTCTTAATGGCGGTCAAAAATGGGGTGTCTACAGTACTTATGATGTGTCTACTAGCATGCACAAATACAGAGGACTTTACTTTTGTATTAACTGAATTGTGATTTTGACTCAATAGATTCCTTCATGCTTGTCCACTGTGCCTTTGATAACTCATCATGTCTTAATATCACACTATAGTGGCACATAAGTTGATTGTTAGGTGGAGTAGTATGGTTAATTGTTGTTGAGTGGATATGAATATGTTGATGTTTGTGGGTATATATCATTTCTGAAAACCCTCACGAGATTATACTCGTCCACTTGGGGTAACCTTGTAGTTTAAAGGCTTGTCGCATATGCTAAATGCAATCGTGATCCTTACGAAAGTGGCTTAGAGTTATTTTACTTTTCTTATTTCTTTTGTTTTAGTTGAGGAGTAGCAAAATGTAAGTCGGGGGATGTGATGTAGGCCGAAAGATACCACATTGAGGCCACTTAAGTTACATTTTTAGTCTTTCAATTTTGTTTATTTGGTAGAGATGATGTGTTTTGTGCACTTGTACAGATTTGACAGAAAATACGTAAATTCAATCAAAAGGGACGCGAAAGCAGATCCTCCGTGCGAGAAGTGAAAAATTCGAGCTAGCAGGACCATCGCACGTGCGGCCAAGCTTCACCGCACGTACGGTCCATCATAGCTTGAACGGCCCACATAGGTGTATGAGCGGCCCCTACGGACGCGTGCACAGAATTTTGGGTGTGTTTTGCTGAGAATAAAAGAGGGAAAAATAGGCTAACTTAGGGTTCAAAAATTATTTTAAGGAAAGGGAGACTAGGGTTTTGAAAAGGGGATTGCTTCTCAAGCTTAACGGACAACTTTCATGGGGGTTTCTTCCTCATCCTCATCCTCATCCTCTTCCCACTCCTCCATGAGTGGCTAGTCTTCTTTTCTAGGGTTTTGATGAAACCCTAGCCATGTAATAGGATTTTTCATAAGCTTTGATTGTGAATCGGTTTGAATCAATGTATGGATGATTCAGAAGTTTTTAATCATTGTTCTTTTCATCTTTTCAAGTATATTTACTCTCTGTGATTGTTTAATGCTTTCATACATTAGTTTTATTTGTGTTTGTATTCAAAGTACGAGACGAGTCATGCTACGAGAGACGGGTCGTGTTGCTACCGTAATTTAAAGCAAACGCCTCGTGCTACTCGGGATAATTCGTAGCTGTACGTTGAATGCGACAACCTTCTTTATCAATATTTCAAACTTGTAATTGTGAAATATTGGGTATTTCAAACCGGATTGCAATTGATGGCCGATTTTAAATCTCATTTATGTGGTTAGTGGTGAATTCTTTGCCCTAGGATTTTTTCTAAAAATTAATATCTCAAACCCTAATTTTAATTGTCAATTTAATTTCTCAATTTCATTTAATTCCTGTTTAGTCATAAAATCTCTCAATCTTTTTAATCAAAATTAATTTAGAAATTTAGCAATTGAATTAGTCTAAAATCACATTTGTCCATGTGGATCGATACTTGAACTTGCCATTATTCTAAAAGAATTTGATATAATTTAGTGTTTAATTTTGGTATATGTAACGACCCATCAATTTTCTGCCCTAACCTTCAAACCTAATTTCATCCATACAAAAAAAAATTTAAAAAAAAAAAAAAAATCCATAGAATTTAATTAGTTTGGACTTGTAAAATAGTCAAAAATAAAAAGTTGTTAGGACCAGTAGTTCATGGACATGTGAGCACCTAACAAGCTATTAGATTTCTTTTTATTTTTTATTTTTTATTTTTTTATTTTGAATATCATGAAAGTTGTGGCGTATTCAATTTCATTTTAGGGATAATTTGGGATGATTTAAATAAATATATTTTTTGATTTTTTATGAAATATAAATTGGGTTTGAAGTGATATAATAGAGAGGTGATATGACTTAAATAAGATGATATAACTTAAATAAAATGATAATTTTTTAACTTTTTAAAATTATGACAAAAAAGGTCTTAATATAAAAATTCATGGTATCTAAACCGGCTCCGATTGCTGTCACTTCTATGCTTTTTTATTTCTATTTATAATAGGCCAATTTAGATTTGATTGGGTTATGAACAAAGAAATTACTTATATAATTGAACATAAAATATATATAAATTGATAAAATATGTTAATGAAATCAACATTTAAACAATTTTATCCAGCCACTTCTAACGTTGTTTGAGAAAATGCTCGTCTTGTGTTACATACAATTAAAAAAAAAACAAAAAAATGGATTGATTCGGTTAAAAAATATTTTTTACTTTTTAAATATATATATATTGACTTGGGGCTTTTTTAGATGTTAAAATTGGTTTATTAGTTAAAAATAAGCCTATAAAAAAAGCTAACTTAATTGGACATTTTTAGATTTTTAACTTTTTAATGACGTTTTAGTGACTAAAGTAAAAAATGAGTTAAGTTTTTATCTTTTTTTTTTTTTTTTCATATAGCAAAATAAACTTTTTATGCAAAAAATGCTTTCTGCAAAATGTTTCCTAAACAACAGAGCATTAAGGCCCTGTTTGTTTGGGGTTATAGGGAGGGGATTGGGATTACTAATCCTTTGGTATTACTAATGGGGTGTTTGTTTTGAGAGATGTGGAGGAGACTATTAGTCCCTTGGTATTAGCAGTCCCCTTGGAAGGGGGATTGGTAAGGAGGAGGTAGAGATGGTATTAGAAAAATAGTGAGGGGATTAGAATTTTTTTTATTTTTTATATATTGGGAATTTTTTTTAAATATAATGTTTAATTTTTTACATTTTTTTATTTGTTTTATTATTTTATATAAAAATAATTTAACAATTCCTCACTATTAATCTCCTCAGTATCAATCCCCTCACTATGAATCCCCTCCATTCTATCTCTGAAAACAAATGGAAACAAATGGGGCCTAAAGGAATTTCTTTTTGGTTTGAAAATTTGGCATCTTCTTGCATTGTCCATTGAGCATAACTTGCAAAAAAACATTTGTGTGTGTTTTTTGTTTATACCAATCGATATAGATGTTCGAGTATTGTTTTTCTTTTGGTCCATCAATGTTATGACATTTTATAGAAAGATGAGAAAGTCTAAGATGTACAGTGAAATTTTACATGATAAGGCATTTATTTTATGTAAAATAAAAAGTAGGTTTACATTTGTGTCACATTTTATAAAAAGGTTTAGATTCTCACAAATTAACTATTTAACTTGAGGTGTAATTGGGTTTAATGGGCTTTGTGAAAGGTGAAATTATTTTCACAGGAAAAGCGAGGAGATGATGCGTTCAATCATTTACATTTTGTAAATAGAAACCAAACGTTAGTAATCACTCTCGACTAGGGTTGGTCGGGAGGATCCTCTGACGATCAAGTTAGTACACTGATTGACCATAGTGAATAAATATGAGAGGAAATATTTCTGAAGTAGAAATTGATTAAGATTGAGTATAATTGGGTTAGATTTGGATTTACCCACTTGTCTCCTTGTGCTTTGTTAGCTTATCCATTTATAGCTATTTTGGCTCAAAACTCATCCGTCGGATCTTGTTTTGATCGAAGGGTTCTGTCCACATTTGGCTTTTGGTCGGGCAACTTGCCAAGTGTGTCTTCTCCTTGATTGTTGGATCTCCGGCATAAGGAGGACTTGGATGATGTCTGATGTTAGTGGCCAACTCACCGAGCATTATATCCGTAGGATTAAATTGATTGGATGGCTCTACCTCCTACTAGGTCCATCTTAGGCCCTAGTCTTGTCCGATCTACATTGGTCACCGTTGGATCGACACTTCTCCTGTATTTTACAGATTTACCTTCTAGAAGTTTATCTTTTATATTTGTTTGTCTCTTCACGTGCCTTGATTGGATGCTAAGTTGTTGCCAACTGTCCTTCGTGGGCTCCAAGGGATGGGTTTGGACTTACAACTTTTGTCTTGGGCTAGTGTGATTGGATTTGGGGCTGAACTCATATTTTTTCTTTCCACAGGCTTGTTTTGGGACAAACTTCAGTGATTCGAACTGTTCACTTTTTAGGATTCGTTAGGCTTAGTAAGCTCTTTTTTATTGATAGTCAATAAAAAACAGAGGTCATCCTTAGTTGTCATAACCAAAACTTACACTTCATTCACTTGTCTGAAAATTCTCTTTCACCAAGAAAAGATATTGTCTGCTGCTCAAACCGCAAGAAAGGTAAGCAAGTCTTAATGGAAAACCTCCCTTAAACTCAGTTCTATGTTTAAACTTCTGAAACTCATCTCTGTTATCTAAATCTTGATTGCTCATTCTAAAAAAAGGCTTGAACTTTCAGCTACTTTTGCTCTCATAATTGTTTTGGTTCTGGTAATCTCTTTCTTCATATACTCTTATTTATTTATTTATTTATGTTAATCTATTCCATTTTAAAGTTGTTTTATGCTCATAGATATCATTTCTGTTTGGAAACTGGCTACTGTTTTGCGGACTTGTCTTTGAACTTCTCAAAGACATGTTTGGACGTGAGGTAGTGTTTTGGTTCATTGGAATGAAAGTAGAATAGAATAAAAGATTATTTTTTGCCTCCTTATGGAATGACTATTCACTTATAATAGTGAATGGTGATTTCATTTGTAGTACATTTTTCATCATTTTTAGTGAACCAAACATGAGGATGTAATGATCTTTTCATTCCATTTTATTCTAGTAAATCAAACACAACATAAGGGTTAGTTGAATGGTAAGTTGAGTCGTGATAAGCGTCTTAAAAACTATTTAATGAGTTTGAAAATCTCATGAATCTTGATCCTCTTGGGGCTATGCCCAAGGCTTGCGCCTGTATGTATGGAACAGGAGAACAACATGTACCCAAGAACTAGTTGAACAAAGTCCTGGATACCCTTCTTACCCAAACAAAAAATTTATGACCATAGTGAGAGTTTTCATCAACCAAATAGGGCTAGCTCGACAACCAATTGGGACTAGTTAAATTGACTAAACCCCTTACATGTTACAAGACGGTCAAGAGTTCATGTCTTACCATAAGCAAGACCTTCTTGATCCGACCACCAATGCACCAAAAAAAAAAAAGAAAGAAAGAGATTTTCATCAGTATGACTAATGATTGGGAATATCAACAATGAATAGGGCATTTTAAGACCATAAAGTCAGAATTGAGGTGAATAACAGCTTTTTCACCAATTTTTTCAGTCCGAAGATTGGACATTTTGCAAGTTTCGTTAACTTTCTTGTTTCCTTCTATCTCTTACTCGTGTTCATCAACAAATTTGAATCTCTCTTATACACATTACACTCTTTCTTTCTTTCCACAAACAGGCAAGTATTGGCAACTCTAAGGACTAGTTTGGCATGGAAAAAACTGATTCTAGCAAGTTGAACAAACTATTAGCCTGTTCCCTCAAAAACAAACTGCGCCACGAATCTCCATCCCTCTCCAAAAATTGCATCTTCAGAGTCCCTGGAACACTCAGACAACACAATGAGAGCATTTATGAGCCCAAAATAGTCTCCATTGGCCCTTATTACCGTGGCCAAGACAGACTTGCACTGATGGAGAACATAAAACTATGGTACTTGGACACCCTCCTAGCCCGGTTACCCCTTCCTCCAGAAGAAACCTTCGCGAACTAGCGAAAAGAACAATCAACTGTTATGCAGAAAGGGTTGACATGAGCGAAGATGAGCTCGTGGAAATGATGATCGTCGATGGATGCTTTTTACTAGAGCTTTTTAGAAGAGACGTGTGGTTAGTCCCTCGAGACAACGATGATCCTGTATTCAACACATCCTGGATGCATGAAAATCTCTACCATGACTTGATTTTGCTCGAAAATTAGATTCCTTGGTTTGTTTTGCACTGTCTGTTTCATCTAACAGTGTCAGTTCTTGAACAAGAAACAAGTTTCCTAATCAAGCTTGTCCTAAAATTCTTCGAAACAACAATGCTGATGACAGTTCCAGCAGAGTTCAAATCAAGAGGCCACAAAATCAAGCATATTTTGGACTTAAATCCGGGGTAGTTTGCTGTCATCGTCTGAAAATACCGAACCAACAAATACAAGCTGGGAACTTTTCCCTCCGGTAACAGAACTCCTACGGGTAAGGGTGTTCAGCTCTGGTCCAGTTTCATGATTCTAAGCTAGAAAATTCATCGCTATATATCTAAACTATGTAGTTCAATAGAAAATGATTCTATCTATGCAAGTTTTTCAAAAATTACCCAATAAGCACACTTCAACTTTTTAAAATATTCTCCAAGCTAACTTTTAAAATTTGCTAAAACAAAACAGATTCTTCAATAATTACTATAAAAATGCAATTTTCAATTATATAAGAAGGGTAAAAATCATATAAATAATGGCGAAAAAAAAAAACTAAGTGCTTTTGTTCATAGGATGAATGAAGGCATCATCGAGGTTAGAATGATATTGAGGTTAGAAGAAGTCAATGAGAAGAAAAGTAATTACCTTGTAGAACATTCTGTACATAGTAAAATTAATAAAAACATCAAATGGTTCAGTTTAGTTTTATTCGATTCTTTTGAAACTTAATCTAGAAACTGAACTGTAATCGACGGTTCTTAATTTTTTGATACCAGAACCAATTGTCCCCTTAAAAAACTGGTTTGGACTAGTTCAGATTGGTTAAATTATAGTTTGACTGGTTTTTTTAACACCCCT
Source organism: Camellia granthamiana (assembly GCA_036172215.1). Taxonomy (NCBI): domain Eukaryota; kingdom Viridiplantae; phylum Streptophyta; class Magnoliopsida; order Ericales; family Theaceae; genus Camellia; species Camellia granthamiana. Next base: position 47,868,415 of record CM069908.1, on the reverse strand, counting down.
GACCTACAGGCCGGAGTCCAATTCAAGAAGGGTCCTCCTGACGACCTCCTGAACATCAAGTTTCACAACGGCATGTTTGAAATCCCACCAATAAAGATCCGGGGAAACTCTGAATCCCTTTTTTGCAACCTCATAGCATACGAGCAGTGTGATCACCAGTGCACCGACAAGTTCACATCCTATGCAGTGTTCTTGGACTGCCTAATCAACACAAGCAAAGATGCAGATTTGCTCTGTGACAAGAGAATTGTAGTGCTTGCTTTGAGCACTGAAGATGTGTCCATTCTCTTCAATGGACTCTACAGTGACATTCTTGTCTATGATTTTTACTATGGTGGTGTGTCTATGGAGGTGAATCAATATTACAGGTCTGAGTGGCCTAGGTGGAGAGCAATTCTCAAACGTGATTACTTTAACAATCCATGGTCTATTGCTTCTTTTATTGCTGCTATTGTAATGCTTGTTTTTACTTTTTTACAGACCCTTTTTACCAGTTGTCTTGCCTGAAAAACATCTCTTACTAGCAGATCATTCTCATCACTATTGAGATTTTTCAATATATGTAACAATTGGAATTCTTGTTATTGTGTCATATTGTTCTTCCTTGTCATTGTGGTTGCAAGAAAAACTGGCAGAACCAATAGATAAGTGATTAATACTACACATTTTGTAATAAAGGTTAGGAAAAGGAAGGTATTTATAGTGCGGCCCCATCTTTTGTCAATTTTAAGTGTAAGATGCATATGGTATATACAGCTATAAAATTTCACATTGTCCAATGATTACAACGGGGGTGCGTTTGTTTGGATGGACTGGATAAGGAGGGATTGGAATTCATCGGACTGTTACTCTTGAGATACATTATCCCCAGACTATTTGGTTGGACTGAATTTGTATCCTATGTTTGTTTAGTCATGGGATTAGATGTTTGGATTGGACTATTCTATTGAATCCTATATTTGTTTGGGATATTATGGAAAAGGATAACTGCTGAAACAACTATTTTATTCTTTTCAATTATTTACTATGTAATAGCAATATTAAACATATCTTTAATATTTTAATTATTTTTAGCTAGATTAAATAAAAACTTATTTTATTTTATTTTTTGCACAATTAAATAAATTTATTTTTAAAAAATTAAATAAATTAAATATCAATAAAAATATATGTTATTTTTTAATTAAAATTTTAAATAAATTTATTTTAACAAATAATAATAATTAATTAATGAAATTAAATAAAACATCTATTAAAATTTAAATAATAAAATATAAACAAAATTTTAAAATAAAACATCAATAAAAAATTATTTTAAAAACTTAAATAAATAAAATATCAATAAAAATTAAATAAAATTATTTTATTTTTAAATTGAGACATTTAAATTTTACAAAATATAATACATAATTAAATAGTAGAAGGTCAAAATACTCATTTCACCACCTAATCCCCATATCCCCCTTATCCCTCCATTTGTGTCCCAACCCCCCCCCCCCCCAAATGGGACACAATAGTCCAACATATTGGAGACTAGCAAAATGATAATACTCCTGGGTTTGTGCTAAATAAGGGTAGCACAGAGTAAGGTTAAATGGAACGTCATCCAAGTCGCGTATAGGTTAGAAGACCATAGTTGGAGTGAATGCGTATAGGTCAGTTCCCTAGTAAAACGTTGACAGACGTGTTTAGCTTTATAACCCTGTGTCAAGCACCTTATTTGGTATCAAAGCCAAGTTTATTATAGTTGGTATTATTGTTATATTCTATTTAAATTATACATATATGGTCACAGTACAATCATCATGTCTTCTACTGAACCTTCAGATATAACAACAGTAACTAATACAGTAGCTTCTACATCAGAAGTAGCAGAACTAGTTGCATATCAGGATGTCAAGAAAACCCTAGATAAGTGGACTATCCCAAATGTAAAACCAGATATAATTTATAAAATTGGAACATTTGATTTCTCCAACAAAAAGATAATTAAAACTTTCGAGCATGCAGTACCACTATAGAATAATGACGAAATAATAAAATTACTTCATGTCCAGGACTTAGCACCTTTTTTCAGAAAATACAAATACATTCACATAGGATTAGTTCAGATAGCTTTTAAACCTTTGACCTTGCTAAGACAAAATACCAGTATCCAATGTACTCTATGAGATGGTAGGTGTCTTGATTGGAAAACTTCCCTTATGGGAGCTATTTAAACCATTTTATCACATGGCTAAGTATATTTTAATATTTACCCGAATTTGAATGTTGCACTCATGGATCCAAACTTATCAAAAGTTTTAGAATTAAGAGTTCTTACCAATGATTATCAGTATTTACCAGGAACACCTCATTTATCGACAATTTTTAGAATCCATTTAAAGGTTCTTACAACTCTTGAATCCTTATACGCTGCAAGAAAATCGGGAATTAGCAGCGTTTTTAAACGCCGCAATAGGCTAGAAAAACGCCGCAAAAAGATAAAACGACATTTATAAAATTCGTCAATGATGCGGTCGTCGTTATATCTTTGTGACGTTTTAAAAATGCCACTAAAGACTTTATACGACGTTTTCTAAAACGCCACTAATTCGTAACAGCTGTTAACTCTGCACGTTAGAGGAGTTAACTCTCATGTAATCATACGACATTTTGCGATGTTTTTAAGAAAAACGCCACCATTTCTCTAATTTTTTTTTAAAAAAAAATAATAAATCATAATTAATGATCTTTTGACTTTTGTTCAAACCGAACCTCTATTATCCACCACCATTCTCAAAATATATACATAATGTGAATGAGCATTCATTTTTCAATTTTCCATAAAAAAATAAAATAAAAAATAAAACCCCTTAAAATACAAAAAAAAATAATAATAATAATATTCAGTGTGCTTTTCAAATTCTTTGAAAATAACTTCATTCACAGCTCTCTTCAGCTTCATCAAGTCATCCACCATCTTTACCAAAATGATGATTATATACCTGAATCATCCAATTCCAACAACACAACTTCAATAAACTTGAATGGTTGAAAAATCTACATACTCTTGCAGATTAACAAATAGAATTTAGACCTGATATTTGCAGATCTGATCGGAGAGATAGCAGATCTGAGAATAAGATCTAGATCTCTAGATCTTTAACTTCTACTTATGACCCATCTCAATTATATTGGCCGCTGCTTGTTCAGAGACACTGACACTGCACTCGAAACCTAGACAAAATCCATCGCCATGAATGACAAGAGCTTTCCATGTATCCCATTACATGGACTAGAAAGAGCAAGAGACCACAAACGAAGAGAAAGAACATAAAACAAAAGCAAAAATTCCAGAAATAAGCTAGATCGGGGGGAAAAAATGCATATGAATTTGCAAACATTAACTTAAATATACTCCAAATCGTTGTTTTAGCCATGAGATTTTACAGATCTTGAGTGAACTCAGCAAATCTAGATCAAAAAAACCCTTATCTTGAGCCCTAGATCGATTTAGATCAGAGGGATTCGAACAATCTCGAAGATATATGCTCAAGTCAAGAGGGAGAACAAGATTTCCAGATCAAAATCATCAAAAATCGATGGAAATCGATGGAAATCAAAGAATCAGCCCTCAATCTCTCTCTCTCTCTCTCTCTCTCTCTCTCTCTCTCTCTCTCAAGTCGCGTCTCCGCTCAATCGACAGAAATCGAAATATCTCTAGATAGATTTGGATTTCGTAGGTACAGATGCCTTTATAAAAAGGGGAGAAAAAAAAGCTCTTATTTTGACATAGAAAACGGTGTCGTTTTACACGTATCCCGTTCCGTACGCGGTTATCCCTCTGTCATCAGGAATTTAAAAGATTGGTTAACAGATTTAGTGACATTTACAAAAAAAAGCGCCACAAAAAAAAAAAAAGTGGTTATATCTACTTTTTCCAATAGTGATACCCGAAAACAAAGTGAATTAGGACATATTGTCTTAATTGACACTATTCTTTTCAGCAGCCAGGTAGTTGTTCCAAGAATGATACATTGGCAAAACATTACTTTTCCAGACACCTAGCATATTCCAAATGTTGTTCCAGCTAGGCCAGTCATTAGACAAACCATTGTCCAGGTAGTACAAACTCAAGGTGGTAGTGTATACCTCAATTTTTTACGACCGCTAAGCCAAAGCATGTCTAGTACTAGCTTTATAACTACTTCTTTTTATCGAGTAGATTTACCAGAATCATCCCGACAATCTATTTCAAAAAATTTCAAGGGGTATTTGTACTATACCTTTAATAAATTATATAGACAACCTAATGCTTTGATTGTTTAGGTAGAAAACCTTTTTTTTAAAATATTTTATGTATTATTTTTTAGTGTTTGATACTACAGAAAACATAAGTAAATGAACTACATTTTCGTTTTTCATGATTAATGGAAAACAAAGTCATTTGGGAGAAAAATGTTTGTCAATTTTGAAAAGTAAAAATAAATAAATAAATAAATAAATTTCTAAACTAAAATCTTACCAACCCTACAACCACCGCCGCACTATACCACAGTTATTGCCACTACCACCTCTATCGCCACACCAATACTATCACTAATACAATCACTAACCTATTAGTTTCAAAGTTTCCATCAAACATAAAAAGACATTTTCTATAAGATTTCCGCCGAAATAAGCGAAATATAACGAGGCAGGTTATACAGCCTGGGGATTAATCTCAGCATTATTAGGCCCATCAAGAGCTACCCCCAAGCTGAGCCACTAGCTCCACATGATACAACCTGAACAACTATGAAATATGAAAACAAGTACGCTAGACTCCCCATTCTAACATTAGAATCGCTCGATATTTCTGATATTGATTCATACTGAGTAATCTCTCTGTATTGCTATTTAAAACTTTGATTTAGAGCCAATATTGGAATCAACATCTGATCTCTGTATGCTCAAACCGGATAAATTCATGTGCATATAATGATAATATAGAGGGGAAAAAAAAAAAATCTAAGAATATGATCTCTTCAAATGTTTGCCTCGAAGACAAGATAGGTTATATACATAAATACATAGTAGATGACAAGGAATTCTATTCACCATCTCTCCATACTTCTCGTAGAAGCCGATATCTCACAACATTTCGACCGCTCTTTGGCATCCAGTTGGATTTTCTGAAGAAGGGAAAACTAAGGAGTTGATGGTGACGATAGAACTTATGGGTGAATCAAGTTCGTCAAGCTCATCGTCACTTGTATATGATTTTCTGAGCACTGAAGAGCTGCTCCTCTGCAGAATTTGGCTTCCCACTTCTCTTATAAAGCCTACAAGCGAAGCTGCTGGGGGTGGTGAATAGACTGTTCGAGTTGCAACACACGGGAAGGTTGTGACAGAAGCTCCTGAATCCTCCTGACCATCCTGAATCAAATCATGGAAATAGATCAGGAGAAGATGGTTTTCACTTTTGCAGATAATACAAAGGGTCTGGCTTCCGACTGGAGGGTATTGTTGGGCTTGTGGGGACCCACCATAGGTCTCATTTTAATAATCCGAACCATTCAATGTATAGAACTCATCGAGTACTATATATCTGTAAAAAAATCATGTTGATCGGATATCGATAACTACGTAATCAAATCAGTTTTGTATATAAGAAAAAAAAATAGACAAAGTCTCATTCTTACCTCATATTTGGGATGTGAGTTGACTTTTTAATTTTTTGACTTTTTGGTTATTTTGCCTGAGGTTAAAAAGTCTCGTTTTAGATAGGTTTTTCTATTTTTTTGACTTTTGTGAGAGAAAAAATGAAATGATTATGGGTTGAATGCAACATTTTGTCTTATTTAACTAAAATAATCTATTTGGTCTTATATGACTATTTTCTCCTAAACCTTTATTCCAAACGAGGCCATAATATAGTTATGTGATTATGATTATTTGATAAATTTAGGGTCTGTTTGGTAACGTTTATGTTTTCAGTTTATATTTACAAAAATTTTATAAATTGATTTTTGTTTATTTTTTATTTATTTTTAGAAAAATATAAACTACAAACGCGTTTGGTAATTGACAAAATATTTAAAAACATTTAAAAATATAAAAAAGAGTGAGAAATGGCAAGTGGCGGTGGAAGACGGTGGGTGGTGGGTAGCGGGTGGTGGCGGGTGGTGGCGGGTGGGTGGGTGACGGTGGTAGGTGGTGGGTGGTAGCGAGTGGGTGGTGGTGGCAGTGGTGGCGGGTGGTGGTAGCAGGTGGGTGGCAAATGGCGGGTGATGGTGGGTGGTTGCGAGTGGGTGGTGGTGGTGGATGGGTGGATGACAGTGGCAGGTAATGGGTGGTAGCGAGTGGGTAGTGGTGGTGGTGGTGGCGAGTGATGGGTGGTGGTGGCATGTGGGTGGCGGATGGCGTGTGGTGGTGGGTGGTGGTAGTGGGTAGGTGGCGGGTGGTAAGGGTGGGTGGGTGGGTGACGATGGCGGGTGGTGGTGAGTGAGTGGTGGTGGTGGTGGCGGGTGGTGGGTGGTGAGTGGTGGTGGCAGGTGGGTAGCGGATGGCGGGTGGTGGTGGTGGCGGTGGCGGTGGCGGGTGGGTGGGTGGATGGGTGGGTGGGTGACGGTGGCGGGTGGTGGGTGGTGGTGGTAGTGGTGGGTTGTGGGTGGCGGGTGAGTGGTGGGTGATGGTGGTGGTGGGTAGTGGGTGGTGGTGGTAGGTGGGTGGTTGGTGGCTGGTGGTTGGTGGCTAGTGGTTGGTGGTGGTGAGTGGCTGGTGGTGGATGGTGGTGGTAGGTGGGTGATGAGTGGCGGTGGCGGGCAGTGGATGGTAGTGGTGGGTGGTGGTGGTGGCGGCGAGGGGTAGGTGGTGGTGGCGAGTGGGTGGCAGGTGGGTGGTGGGTAGTGAGTGGTGGTGGCAGGTGGTGGGGGGTGGGTAGTGGGTGGTGGTGGCGGAAGACGGTGGTGGAAAATGGTGGCAGGTGGTGGCTAGTGTTGGATAGTAAAAAAAAAAAAAAAAAAAAAACTCAAAACTCAAAACGAAAACATATTTTTTGAGTTTATATTTTTTAGCCAAATTTATAAACTGAGATCACTGATTTATAAATCAAAATTTACTAAACAAGATTTTATTTAAATTTTTAAAATTTTTATAAATATAAATAAAAAATTAAAAATGTAAATGTTACCAAACGACACCTTAACTTTTTATTTATAACCTATGCAAAAGAGTTGACAAAATAAACAAACTGCTAATAGACCTCATGAGCCCAATTGTACCATTCATTCCACAAGAGTGGATTATATAAAGTTGTCGTCTGACAATTGGTTTTTTTAAGTTGATTTTTTAATTATTTTTAATTTGAGATTAAAAAGTTTATTTAAGTTGATTTTTTTTTTATTTTTTTAATTTATATGAAAGAAAAAATAAAATGATTATACTTTAAATATGATATTTTATGTTATTAAATTTTTAGTTTATTTTATTTTATGGTGACTTATTTAGCCCCAAATTATTTTGCCAAACGAAGCCAAAGTAGAGGGTGCAGAATTTATACTTAGAGGAGCCAAATTATAAGTATTCATAATTGATTTTAGGGGAAATTACATGCAGTGGGACAGAAATTTTCTTTTATGCAAATATGAAAAATTCCTTTTCCATATTGTACAAAACGAAACAAAACCAATATATACACTTTTTTCATATTGATAAAAAAAGAAAAAAAGAAGGAGGTAGCTCTCTAAAGATTTACATTAAACAAAGCAAAAAACACTTAAAGATAATATTTAAGATTTTGAGATGTTGTCATTTCAAGGGCCATTGAAATTTTACCTAATTATTAATTTCAAAATCTAAAATTAATTGAGGTATACGTAAACTGGCTCAAATATGTGATTAGTGAAAATATATATACTAAATACAAACTAACTACAATAATCTCATTATCAAGTAAGAAATTCAAAAAAGTAACCCAACAAGCTACAAGAAACACTGTTAATGTTAAAAAAATTATTTGCAAATTAAAAGACTATTAAAAAACACACATTGAAAATGATGTGTTAAAGATATTATTTAAAATTATACAAAAAAAAAAAAAAAAAAAAAAAACTCATTCAAAATATGTGTTAAAGATATTTTTTAAATTATTAAGACAATAATCAATATTTTAACCAAAAATAAAAGAATCATAAGAAATTATATATTAGTTAGTTCGTATAAAAATTCTATATAAAAATTTTATTTATATATTATTTACCCTTAATATTAATGTGTGATGTTTTCAAATCCGCAAGCCTTGTGGGCCACACAATACCCAGCACGGAGTTGGGATGGTGTTTTGTCTTATAGGCATAATATCGTGTTATGAGTCCATAAAAGTGTGTTTCAAATTTATTTTAATGATTTAAATTGTTTATAATGTAAGTTCATTGAATAAATCATCTATACAAGAATTTAAATTAATTAGACATTTGCAACTCACAACAACAAGACCACGTTTATGTTTAAAATAAATGTTGCTTTAGAGTTTCTAGTTGTTGGGAAGTATGGTTGTTAAAATACCATATTCTGAATTCCTGATATTTAGATTGTATAAAATCCTGGTTTAATTATTTTCTAAGCTCACTTCCTGGAGAAAAAGCCATTAAACTTCAAAATTCATATCACTAACTGTTGGGCTATAAGGCCTTCTTTCCTCAACAAACTTCCAGAATGTCTTTAACAGGACCAAGTAGGTATTATTATTCTCGACCTACCCCACAAGATATTTTATATGAGGAAGATTTTCTTCACACCCAGAAATCTTTCCATGATAAAACTATTTATGAATGGAATATAGATGGAACAACTGAATATCAAATTTTTGAAACTGTACATCAAATGTTAATGTATAGTACTATTTGCAAATAGAATGATAATACTAATCACCATATTTCCCGTTCAATTGCTAATGGCTTTACCGGTATTCTTAGGGGATGGTGGGATAATATTCTTACTCCCACTCAACAGAATGAAATACTTAATTCTTTCAAGATTGAGACTGATCCAATAACCCAAACAGTTAAACAAAATGAAGATGCTGTTTACACTCTTATCCAGGCCATCTTGCATCACTTTGTTGGCCCTGAATTCGACAATAGTGATCGTAGCCGCGAACTTATACAGAATCTTCAATGTCCATCTTTAACTTGTTTTCGATGGTATAAAGATGTTTACTTCCTTAAGGTTATGCAGTGTGTTGACGCTAACAGTGCACATTGAAAGGCCAAATTTATTGATAGTCTACCCAATCTTTTTGCTGAAAAAATCAAAAAAAAAGCTTAGGGACCGCCATAACGGCATGACAATTCCTTATGACCAATATACACATGGCCAAATGGTTGGCATCATTATAGAAGAAGGTCTTTCCCTTTGTAATGACCTTAAACTCCAGTATCTTATGAAAAAACAGAATTTAACAGGTAAAAAAGAGCTAGGTGAATTTTGTGATCAGTTTGCATATGAAACTAAACTTAAGTACCCGTCTAAATCTAAGAAACAGAGATCATATAAACCATATAAAAAATCTTTCAGAAAACCATATCCTACAAAGAGAAAATATAAATCTCAACTGTTTTATCAAAAACCTAAACAGATAATTAAAGGAAAACAGAAATCTTATCCAAAGAAAGATCGATCTTAAATTACTTGTTATAAGTGCGGTGCAACAGGACATTATGCTAATAAGTGTAGAGCTAAATTAAAACAGAAATTACATGAGGTGTCCCTAGATGAGCATCTCTAACAACAGATTTTGCAAACCTATCTAGTGATGATAGTATATCTAATTCAGATGATGATCTAGCCGAAATTTATTCCCCATCTGAGTCTAATTTTGAATCGGATACTCCAGAACAATGTCTTTGTCAAACCAGTAAAGTAAATTCTTTAACCGAGGCCAATTATTGGAAAGCTATAGTTGAAATGAATGGCTTAAACTTAGGAGGCCCTAGCCTTAATGTCTTAACTGATGATCAGAAATCTATGCTAGAATTAACAGATCAGATTAAGGATCCAAAAATAAAATTACAATTTTTAGAATTATGTTATCACAACCAGAAAAGGGAAGAAGTTATTCCTCTAGAACATTACAGTATGAAAGAAGTTTTGAGTAGGATACAATCCTCCCTAACGATTGAAAAACCAGTCACTATTCAAGATCTTAAAATGGAAATTAATGTTCTTAAAATAGAAGTAAAGCATCTCCGAACTGCTAACCAGTCTATTTTTAATGACATCAAGAAAATCAACAGTCAACTTAAAAATAAAAGCAACCTTCAGAACAAAAGGACAATCAAGAAAAACCAGAAAATCAGTATTTAATGCTTATGAACCAAACTACCTTTCAGAAATGGTACATTAGAATCACTTTTATAATAAAACCTGATTTTATTATCAAAGATGCCATCGCCTTGATTGATAGCGGTGCTGATATGAACTATATTCAAGAAGGATTAATTTTTACTAAATATTTCCTGAAAACCACTCAATCATTAACCAGTGCAAGTGGTAATTCTATGAAAATCAAATACAAAGTACCAGAAGCTTTCATATGTAATCAAGACATTATACATATGTCTTTCCACTGCTTTTGTTCTTATCAGAAACATGTCTCAAAGTATTATCTTAGGGACTCTATTTTTGTGCTTATTAATGCCTATTACTAAAATAGATTCCATAGGCATTCATACAACAATCAGTAATCAAACAATTATTTTTGCATTCATAATAGAACCTTATACTAAAGAATTAGATCAAATTAAAGATTTAGTGAATTTTAAAGAAAAACAGATCAATTTTCTCACTATTGAGCAAAAACTACAACATTCATCTTTATAGAACAAAATTAAAATAATTGAAAAGGAATTTCAAACAGAAATTTGTAGTGATATTCCCAATGCTTTCTGGGAAAAAAAAAAGAAACATATAGTTTCTCTCCCTTATGAATTAGACTTTGATGAAAGATTCATCCCAACTAGAGCTTGTCCTAGTCAAATGAAGAAAGAATATTCAGAAATGTGCAAAATAGAGATTCAAAATCTTCTTCAAAAGAAGTTAATCAGAACTAGTCATCCTCCTTGGAGTTGTACAGCATTTTATGTCAATAAAAATGCAAAAATAGAAAGAGGTGTGCCAAGATTAGTCATTAATTATAAACCTCTTAATGATGTTTTAAAATGGATCAGATATCCAATTCTGAATAAAAAAAGATTTACTTGATCGATTACAGGATGCAATCATATTTTCTAAATTTGACTTAAAATTAGGATATTGGCAGTTACAAATAGCTGAACATGATCGATATAAAACTGCTTTTACAGTACCCTTTGGACATTATGAATGGAATGTTATGCCATTTGGTCTAAAAAATGTTCCATCAGAATTTCAGCATATAATGAATGATATATTTATTCCTTATACAAAATTTGTTATCTATTATATTGATGATATTCTTATTTTTTTCATCATCTATTGATCAGCATATAAAGCATCTTAATATATTTAAACATGTTATTATCATAAATGGTTTAGTAATATCTGCACCAAAAATGAAACTTTTTCAAACAACTGTTCGCTTTCATGGTCATAATATTCACAATGGAACTATTATACCAATTGACAGAAGTATTGAGTTTGCTTCTAAATTTCCGATGAAATCAAAGATAAAATTTAATTGTAACGCTTCCTTGGTAGTCTAAATTATATTAGAGACTACTATCATCAGTTATCACAGGATGTTGCTATCCTGTACACCAGATTACAGAAAAATCCTTCTCCTTGGACAGAAGCTCACATTGCTGCTGTACAAAAAATAAAAGCTAAAGTAAAACAACTTCCTTGTCTTGTTTTACAAAATCCTGAATGGCAAAAGATTGTAGAAACTGATGCCTCTAACTATGGTTATGGAGGTATTTTAAAACAGATTAATCCTACCAGTCAACAAGAAGAACTATTAAGATTTACATCAGGAAATTGAACTAAAGTTGCTCTCAATTATCCCACAATTGAAAAAGAGTGTTTAGATATTGTTAAATGTGTTTTAAAATTTTAGGATGATTTGCTAAACCAAAAATTTCTCATTCGTGTGGATTGCTCTACAGCTAAACAGATACTTAAAAAAGATGTTCTTAATCTTGCTCACAAACAGATATTTGCAAATTAGCAAATGCTTTATCTGCATTTGACTTTGATATTGATTATATCAAAGGTAAACAGAATTCCTTACCCGACTTTCTAACTCGTGAATATTAGCAGGGATCATGACCAGTAGAGGTGGCTGTGGCCCAAGTCGTAGGGACCGAGGCCAGGGCAGGGGGCAGGGCCAAGGGCAGGGGCAGGGGCAATCCTTACCAGAATCCATATCTAACAGAATTTCCAGTACTAGAAGCCTCTAACAGTAATCTAGGGGAATCCTCTGGCTAGTCCTCCAGGGATGTCCTCCTTACTCCTAAACAATACACTCCTAACAGTATTACTGAAGAAACAGTCCTTTACATTGAACCAGCAGATGAAAAATGGATGATAAATCCATGAGAAATTAAACATCGTTATTTTACGACCCAACAATTTCCCCCACATTTTGACCAGTACTGTTATATTTATGAACATATACTCATTGAGACTACCGCCATGAAGATCAAACATATTTTGCATGATCCTTTGAAGATTGCCAGTCATATCCAATTCAGTAAAACTACAAGCCACAATATTATGCCCATTGCTACACGGGGCGTGCATTTGCATGCTACTCGTCAACTTGACATTCGCAACAGAGAAACTCGATATAGTTATTGGGACTATATCGATGCATTTACTTATGCATTTTATTACTAGAATCCTATCTGCAATCATTCCTAGTTTATCCACATTTGTCCCGACGTCCTCAAAAACGATTTACCAAATTGGTTTCTCGTTTGGTGGGATAAATTTGGGCTACAACTTGAAGTTGTACCAGTATCTATCCGTGAAGCCTGTAACGAATGGCAAATTGCTTATTCTCATTTACCAGGACAAAAGGATATTTCCATGACCAAGTCTTTGGTTTATTTTACTATCCATTTTAGTATTCCATGGATATGGAAATAGGATTTTCAGTGTGATTACCAGAATAAAAATCCACGTCTCAAAAAAGTTTTCTTTGTGAGATGGTAGGATAAGGGTATGAATCCTACCTTACCAAAAACTGTCCAAAAAATTAAGGCCTATACTCAAGCCTGCTGGGATACTATTCCCAAAACAATTCCCATTCAACCAATTATTCAAAATCTTTTTTTACAAATTCAAACAGAATTACGCCAAAAATACCCGAATTTGTCCGAAACAAAATTAGTCATTAAAAGCATGGATTTCATGAAGGAACAATTTCTCCAAACTATTTCCAGTGATGACACATCCATGAAATCCGTTACTAGCAGTCAAAACTAGGACAATCCAGACCAGGATGAAAATGAATTGCTGCTCTAGCTGGTGAATCACAAGATCCAGCTGAAGATGAACCCAACTTTGGTGATTTTTTAGATTCACTCACTAGTATGATTGCCGAAAAGATTGACAAGGAAAAAGATGAAAAAAAAAAAAAAAGAAAAAAAAAAGCAAAGCATGAGTCCTTGTCCGCACCAGCATCATTCATCTGAAGCGTCGGTACAAAACGACAACTAACAGTACATCTACTTTCTGCAAAAGCAGATTCTTTGTTTGCCATCCAGTACAGAGATAGATAATTGTCTCACTCCAGTCCAAAGAAGATAAGCATGCTGAGTCAAAAGAAGATTTCCATTCAGCTTTGAGGATATGGACGATCGACTCCAACCAACAAGGACACGTCACCTATCCTCACCTTATCTTATCTTTTCTTTTCTACTGTCTATAAAAGGGATGTCCTCACCCTTGTTGAGGCAGGGTGGAATTTTTCGAACTTGTTTTGTATTGTAACATTTGAGTGTGCTCTCTCTCTCTCTCTCTCTCCCTTGTAAAATATTTTAGTTTTAAGAGTTGAAAAATTATGTTGTTTTGAAGATTTTGGTTGTAATTATTTTTTTCTTTATTATGTATGCCTGTAAATTTACTTATTGATTTAATTAATGTTTTAGAATTTTATCTTGATAGTAGAAATATATATTTGCAACAACTTCAAGCTAACGGCCCATATCTACAGCCATATCTCTATAACCAGTTAGAGTTTTGTAACCAACAAATAACCAGAATCCAACAACATATCCAGGAGCAGATCTGTCTGTGGGCGGCCGCCGTCCGGCCTCCACCTTAACAGTAAAACTATGAGACCATATATGTAAGAATTTAAATCAAATATAATAATAATATAAATGATAATATTCCTGGGCTTGTGCTAAATAAGGGTAGAATAGAGTAAGGTTAACTGGGACGTCATCCAAATCGCGTATAAGTTAGAAGACTGTAGTTGGAGTGAATGTGTATAGGTTAGTTCCCTAATAAAACGTCGACAGACGTGCTTAGCTTTATAACCATGTGTTAAGCACCTTATTTGATGTTACAATAGAAAACAAGTTCAAAAAATTACACTCTTCCTTAGCAAGGGTGAGGGCATCCCTTTTATAGACAAAAGAAAAGAAAAGATAAGATAAGGTGAGGATATGTGGCGTGTCCTTGTTGGTTGGAGTCGATCGTACATATCCTCAAAGCTAAATGGAAATCTTCTTTTGACTCGGCATGCTTATCTTGTTTAGACTGGAGTCAGACAATTATCTGCCTCTGTACTGGATGGCAGACAATGAATATGCTTTTGCAGAAAGTAGATGTACTTTTAGTTTGTTACCCAAGAAACAACCTAAGAGGAGGGGTGAATTAGGTTTTTACAATTAAAATTAATAGTACCCTAATAAAAATTATGATTAGCACAATGGATAAATATAATTAATGAAATAAAAATAATTAAAACAAGTGTCTTAACAACTATGTCAGTTAATGATTTTAGCACAGTAAAAATGTGAAATATAGTTATGGCAATTTAAAATAAAATAAAGAGATAAGGGAGAGAGAGCCAAACAAATTTCTAGTGGTTCGGCTTCAACTCGGTCTACGTCCACTCCTCAAGCTTCACTTGAGATTTTCTACTATCTTCTAGCTTCACAGGGGTGCTAGCAACCTCTTTACAAATGGAGCAATCCTCCACGGATTTTACACAGGCTTCACAAATCCAAACCCTTACAAATCTTAGGTGATTCACAATTACTCTCAAGATTTCAAAAACACAGTGTTTACAACACTTTTACAAGATAAAATGGTATTTTTGCTTTCAAAGAAAGCTTATAATAAATATCTCTCAAAGATAGATATATAAAATGAAGTTTTGATTTTTCTGTAAATCTCACACAGGAAAGATGGGCTTAAAGCTATAAGGCTCAGTGTATAATTTCTGAGAATAGATGTGAGTGATTATAGATCAAAGAATATTTTTAGATTTTTTGTGACTTGTTTACATTAGAGGCTTTGGTATATATAATGAAAATTATAGCCGTTTATAGCCGTTGTATTCATTTGAATTTATAGCCGTTTATAACCGTTGTAGTCATTTGAATTTATAGTCGTTTATAGCCGTTGTACTTCTATCATTACCAATTTGAATATCTTCCACTCCATCATTATAAATTTGAATATCTTCCACTTGAACCTTTTGAACATTTTGGCCTTTTGAACCTTTATAGCCGTTGTACTTCCATCATTACTAATTTGAATATCTTTCACTTGAACCTTTTGAACTTTTGGGCATACTGCTGTGCTAGGCTGTTTGAACCTTTGTTTTGGGCTGTTTGAACTCCTGATTTAATCAAATATTAAATACATTCTAACAACATTTAGGATAAAGGTTTAGGTGAAAAATAATAGGACAAAATAAATCTTGAATCTATTTTTCTCTTTTAAATAAATCATCAAAATAAATTTTGATTCTATTTTTCTCTTTCAAATAAATTATCAAAATAAATTTTCATTAAAATATAATTAAATAAATCATCAAAATAAATTTTGATTCTATTTTTCTCTTTCAAATAAATTATCAAAATAAATTTTCATTAAAATATAATTAAATAAATCATCAAAATAAATTTTAGATTCTATTTTTCTCTTTCAAATAAATTAAAACATAATTAAATAAATCATCAAAATAAATAAGTCTAACAATCTCCCCCTTTTTTATGATGACACACAATGATGTTTTGATTTGATTTTGGAGTAACAAGGGCTCCCCCTCAAGTCATGCTCCCTGAATTCATTTCTAAATACATAGGTTAGCACATGTGTAATAAATAAGGTTTAATCAATAACATGATATAAGATTAAGATATCAAACTATAAATACATAATCATCAGATTAGTTTTCAAATAATACCATAATACATAACATCATATAATTTCTCCTCCTGTGACATTATCAAAAGGAAATCATGGGTCAGAATCTAGAGGAAGAGGAGAAAAATGATAGGGATAAATGGCATCAAAAAATAGATAATCAAAACATATATATACATATATGCATACACATACAACTCTCTCGCGTCTCTCTCGTTTTTCGCAAAACGCGATTGCCACGCGGCCTGGCTTTTGCTTCATTGGCCGATAAAGCAACTCGCCTCGATTGCCGCTCACCTTAGCTGTCTCGCCCTCCTTGTCTTCTTCTCTTCAGCCTTCATCTTAATTACACTCGTCTGCTTCTTCTTCTTCTTCACTTCACTCTCTTCTATCTCTTCTTCACCACTCTCTTCTGTTCTTCTTCCTCATCGAGAGACAAAAAAAAAAATTTGAATGAAAGAGGCCAAATCTCAGTCTATTCTCTTCTATTTCTTTGTAACTCATTTCTTTTACACCTCTCACGTCTAAACCATGGCTTCCTCATCCCGTCCCCTCACTCTATTTCCGGACCTGAACGATCCCATAAGCTCTGCTGGACCGAGTGCCCCTACTCCTACTCTTCCTGTCATTCATCGTCCTAACCTTCCTATGATGTTGATTGAGCAAATCATGGCAGCTCAATCTGGCATAGAAGCCAATCATTTCACACTGACGTCCTGTATGGAGACGGTGACGACAGTCACAAAATTGGCTCACCAACTGCAGAACAGGACGAGTGAGCTCCATCAGGTCAACGGCCAACTCACTCTGCTCTAGCGCATGTACAAGGATGCGCGAGCAGAAATAGGCGCACTGAAGGCCGAAAATAAAGAGCTTAAACGGAAGACCACCTCCATGGCCCGATTTGGAGCAACGTCGTTCTTGGCCTTTGATAGTCAGGGAGGAGTCGTCGCTCTCGACGAAAGCACGGGGACAAGGGCGTCAAGGGTCGCCCAAGGTGATAAAAAGAAGAAGAAAATGATGGAAAAGGTGAGTAAGTAAGATCGGTGTATGGCCGGAAAAAAATGAAGGGTGTTTTTTTTTTTTTTTTTTAATGCTTATTTTGATCGGCGTGTGGCCATAAAAAAATGTAGGATGTTTTTTTTTATGTTTATTTTGATCGGCGTGTGGCCGTAAAAAAATGAAGGGTGTTTTTTGTTTTAATGTAAATATTTGTATTTTGATTTATTTTGTTTTTATGTTTAAGTACTGAAAAATGAAATTAAAAAGCAAAAAAATAAGAAAATTAAGCCCAAACAAAAAATAATAATGAAAAAAAATAAAAATAAAAGAAAGTAAACTTAATAAAAAAATAAAATAAAATAAAATAAAGTAAAATAAAATAATACCAGCAGAAATTAAACTTAATGGGACGTTGGTGTTGCTGGAATGGTAATGCAAAAAAATACCATGAGGGTTTTAAAAAAAATCAATGTATGCAAAGTTAATTTTACCTCAAGATGCAGAACCCAAAAAAAATTGCACAGTTAAGACTAGCAAATTGTTAAGGAGAATAAATGTATGAAGGACTTGAGAGCATTCAATTGATATAAATGTTTCCATATCAATGTAGCAATACACATATATCATTTTAATAAAATTCAAGTTCCACAGTCATAGCAAAACTATTTAAGCAAAAATCGACATTCCAAGCTCACCACGAATAAAATTGAAGCGATCCTCGCTTAGGGGTTTTGTGAAAATATCCGCCAATTGCTTGTCGGTGTTTATAAATTCAAGTACAATATCCTCTTTTTGAACATGATATCTTAAAAAATGATGTCGAATTTCAATATGTTTTGTTCGTGAGTGTTGACCCGGATTTTTGCTTAAATTGATGGCACTAGTATTATCACATTTAATAGGGATATGATCATAATGCAAATCAAAGTCCTCCAATTGTTGTTTCATCCAAAGTATTTGGGCACAACAACTTCCGAAAGGTATATATTCAGCTTCGGCCATTGATAAAGCAACAGAATTTTGCTTTTTGCTAAACCAAGATACTAATAAGATACCAAGAAAGTGACAAGTGCCACTGGTGCTTTTTCTATCAAGTTTGCATCCGGCAAAGTCGGTATCCGAGTAACTAATTAAATCAAATGCAACACCTCTAGGATAAAACAGTCCCAAATTTTGAGTGCCAACAAGATATCTAAAAATTCTTTTAACAGCACTGAGATGTGATTCCTTAGGATTTGATTGATATCTAGCACACATACAAGCACTAAACATAATATCTGGTCGACTTGCAGTTAAATAAAAAAGTGAGCCGATTATACCTCAATATTTTGTTTGATCAATGGACTTACCTTTTTCATCGTTGTCTAGCTTAATGGATGTGCTCATAGGTGTTCCAGCTATTTTTGAGTCATACATATCAAATTTTTTGAGTAGTTCTTTTGTGTACTTAGCTTGGTTGATAAAAATTACTTCCTTACATTGTTTGATTTGAAACCCAAGGAAATAATTTAGCTCCCCCATCATGCTCATCTCAAACTCACCTTGCATACACTTAGCAAATTCCTTACACAAGATTTCATTAGTAGCACCAAATATAATGTCATTCACATATATTTGCACAATAAGTAAATCATCATTTTTAGTTTTAACAAAAAGTGTTGTGTCAATCGTTTCTCTAGAAAAATTATTTTCATTCAAAAATTTACTTAATCATTCATACCATGCACGAGGTGCTTGTTTCAAACCATATAAAACTTTTGATAGTTTAAAAACATGATTTGGAAAAGCATGATCTTCAAAACCTAGGGGTTGTTTAACATAAACTTCTTCATTTATAAAACCATTAAGAAAGACACTTTTTACATCCATTTAATAAAGTTTGAAATCTCTAAAACATGCAAATGCAAGTAATATGCGAATGACTTCTAAACTAGCAATCGGAGCAAAGGTTTCATCGAAATCAATACCTTATTCTTGATTGTATCCTTGCGTAACAAGTCTAGCCTTGTTTTTTATAATTGTGCCGGATTTATCAAGCTTGTTTCGAAAGATCCATTCGGTACCGATAATGGTATGATCTTTAGGTTTTGGCACAAGTTCCCACACTTTGTTTCTCTCAAATTGGTTAAGCTCTTCATGCATAGCTATCATCCAATGTTCATCGATTTCGATTTCTTGAAAGTTTTTAGCCTCAATCTGTGAAAGAAAAGCCAAGTTACTACAAATATTTCTAAGTGAAGAGCGAGTTTCAATACCTTTTGTAGGGTCACCTAGGATTAAATTCTTAGGGTGATTATGAACAAACTTCCATTCTCTTTACAAACCATTGTTGTTCCCTCCTTCTTCTTGAGGTGGGAGAATAGGTTGTTCAATCTCTTTGTTCAACTTACATGGTTGGTTCTCTTCTTTGTAGATACTTGAATCTTCCACATTTGGTTCCAAATTTATATTATCACTAACAATTTGCTTTTGAGCAGCGATGTTAATTTCATCAAATGCCACATGTATAGATTCTTCCACAACAAGAGTTCTTTTATTAAAAACATGATAAGCTTTGCTAGTTAAGGAATAACCAAGAAAAATTGCTTCATCAGATTTTGAGTCAAATTTACCTAAGTTATCCTTACCATTATTATGCACAAAACATTTACAACCAAAAACATGCAAGTGATTAATGTTGGGCTTTTTATCATGCCAAAGTTCATAAGGAGTCTTTTTGAGAATAGGTCTAATTAATGCACGATTTAAAATATAACATGCGATGTGAACGGCTTTGGCCCAAAAATATTTAGGAAGATTATTTTTGCAAAGTATTATTCTACTCATCTCTTCTAAAGTTCTATTCTTCCTTTCTACTACACCATTTTGTTGAGGGGTTCTAGGTGCTGAAAAATTATATCCAATACCATGCTCATCACAAAACAATTCAAATTTCTCATTTTCAAGTTCTCTACCATGGTCGGTTCGAATATTAGTAATAAGAAAGCCTTTTTCATTTTGGATTCTACGATAGAGTTTTGTGAAAGAAGAAAAGGTTTCATCTTTGTGTGCTAAAAACATAACCCATGTAAATCTTGAATAATCATCAACAATAACAAGACAATAATGTTTACCACCTAGACTAGATGTCCTTGAGGGACCAAATAAATCCATATGCAATAGTTGTAAGGGTTTAGTTGTGGAAATATGAGATTTTGATTTAAATGATGTTTTAGTTTGTTTTCCTTGTTGACAAGCATTACAAAGATGATCTTTTTCAAATTTAATTTTTGGAAGTCCAATGACCAAATCCTTTCTCAAAAGTTTAGCAATTAAATCCATATGAGCATGACCAAGTCTTCTATGCGATAACCAACTATTTTCATTATTAACATATAAACATTTAACATCACTAGCATAGAGATCATTAAAATGAAAAACATAAACATTATCATGGTGATTACCAACGAATAAAACTTTATGATCATTTGTGCTTTCAATTGTGCAATGTGATTTATAAAAAATAACTCGATTGCCTTTATCACATAATTGACTAATACTAAGTAGGTTATGCTTAAGTCCATCAACAAGTAAAACATTTTCAATAGAAGGGTAAGGAGAAATACCGATGCTACCAATACTGATGATTTTTCTTTTCTTGTTGTCTCCAAAAGTAACAAATCCTCCATCTTTCGATGATAGTTTAGTAAAGAATGATTTATCTCCGGTCATGTGTCTAGAACATCCACTATCAAGGTACCACTTCCCTTCTTTAGCTTTGGACTTAAAGCAAACCTACAAGATGACAATCAAGTGTTGGTTTTTGGTAGCCATAGTTTCTTGGGTCCTTCTTGGTTAGTTTTGTTAGATCTCTTAATAATCCAAATCTTTTTAATTCACATGTTCATATTCTTTTTGAATGGACAATAAGATATATAATGGTCTTTCTTTCTACAATAATGACAAGTAATATGAGTGTGTGTCATGAGAAGTGCCTTTTCAAAAATTGTATTGAGATTCTTTTGTTTCTTAATAGGGTCATATCCAATACCCGCTTTATCAAAAATAAATCTTTGATTTCCAAGAAGCATGTTGAGATTATCTCTACCTTTTACAAAATTTTCAAGTGTTTTTGTTAAATCATCAACATTATTTTTTAAAGTAGTTTTCTCATTAGAGACAGTATCAAAATCATTTTTCAAAATAATTTTTTCTTTCTTTAATTCTTCTACATTAATAGATAAAGATGCAACAGATTTCTTCAACACATTATTTTTGGCACAAACTTTTCTAAATTTATTTGATAGTTCATGGAATGCACTTTCAAGTTCTTCATAAAGAGTAGTTACCTCATCTTGAGCAGAGTCTTCATCTTCAAGAGCCATAAGACATAAGTTGGCTACTTCATTTTCAATTTCATCACTTGAGCTTTCATCTTCACTTTCTCCCCAAGCTGCTACCATGGCCTTTTTGTTTCTTTTGTAGTCTTTTTCATGATTCTTCAATTTTGGACAATCCATCTTCATATGTCCAGGATTTTTGCACTCATAGCAAATAATAGGTTCTTTCTTGTTATCTTTGTTGTACTCTTTCTTGAAAGATCTTTTTCCTCCATAATTGTTTTTTTTGAAGTGCTTTTTGAGATTTCTACTAAACATGGCATAGCTTTCATCCTCACTAGAGTTGTCATGTTCTTCTTCATTTGATGAGGCTTTGAATGCAATTCCACTTTTCTTTTTGTTTTCAACATCCTCATGTCATTTTATGGTGATCTCATGAGTCATAAGGGAACCCATAAGCTCATCCAATCCAAGTGTGGAGAGATTTTTGCCTTCTATAATGGCCGTGACCTTTGCTTCCCAATTCTTTGGTAAACACCTAAGAATTTTTCTTACCAACTCACTGTTAGTATAAGTTTTGCCAAGAGATTTTAAAAAGTTTACAATTTCAGTAAATCTAGTAAACTTACTTGAAATAGATTTATCAGAGTTCATTTTAAATAATTCATAACGATGAACAAGCATATCAATACGAGATTCCTTCACTTGATTTGTACCTTCATACGTTACCTCAAGTTTGTCCCAAATTTCTTTTGCTGAATCACAATTTGAAATTGTATTATACTCCTTAGAGTCTAATCCACAAACAATGGTGAGTTTGGCTTTAGCATTGGCTTGCAATAATTTATGATCTTTCTCATCACATTCATCTTCAATTTTAAGTACACTAATATTGTCTACTAATTTGGTAGGAATTTTCGAACCTTTGGTGACAATAATCCACATGGTATAATCAATGGCTTGTAGGTATAGGGTCATCTTATCCTTCCAATGACTATAGTTGTTTCCGTCAAACAATGGTGGCCTATTTGTGGCTTGTCCTTAAGCTAAGGTTTCCATGGATCGAAACTCCTAGATGGTTAAATTTAAAACAAGAGTCTAGGCTCTGATACCAATTGTTACCCAAAAGACAACCTAAGAGGGGGGTTGAATTAGATTTTTACAATTAAAATTAATAATACCCTAATAAAAAATTATGACTAGCACAATAGATAAATATAATTAATGAAATAAAAATAATTAAAACAAGTGTCTTAACAACTATGTCAGTTAATGATTTTAGCACAGTAAAAATGTGAAATATAGTTATGGAAATTTAAAATAAAATAAAGAGATAAGTGAGTGAGAGAGCCAAACAAATTTATAGTGGTTCGGCTTCAACTCGGCCTACGTCCACTCCTCAAGCTTCACTTGAGATTTTCTACTATCTTCTAGCTTCACAAGGGTGCTAGCAACCTCTTTACAAATAGAGCAATCATCCACAGATTTTACACAGACTTCACAAGTCCAAACCTTTGCAAATCTTAGGTGATTCACAATTACTCTCAAGATTTCAAGAACATAGTGTTTGCAACACTTTTACAAGATGAAATGATATTTTTACTTTCAAAGAAAGCTTACAATAAATATCTCTCAAAGATAGATATATAAATGAAATTTTGATTTTTTTGTAAATCTCACATAGGAAAGATGGGCTTAAAGCTATAAGGCTCAGTGTATAATTTCTGAGAATAGATATGAGTGATTATAGATCAAAGAATATTTTCAGGTTTTTTGTGACTTGTTTACATTAGAGGCTTTGATATATATAATGAAAATTATAACTGTTTATAGCTGTTGTATTCATTTGAATTTATAACCGTTTATAGCCGTTGTAGTCATTTGAATTTATAGCAGTTTATAGCCATTGTACTTCTATCATTACCAATTTGAATATCTTCCACTCCATCATTACAAATTTGAATATCTTCCACTTGAACCTTTTGAACATTTTGGCCTTTTGAATCTTTATAGCCGTTTATAGCCGTTGTACTTCCATCATTACTAATTTGAATATCTTCCACTTGAACCTTTTGAATCTTTTGGCCTGCTGCTGTGCTAGCCTGTTTAAACTCCTGATTTAAGCTGTTTAAACTCCTGATTTAATCAACTATTAAATACATTCTAACAACATTTAGGATAAAGGTTTAGGTGAAAAATAATAGGACAAAATAAATTTTGATTCTATTTTTCTCTTTCAAATAAATTATCAAAATAAATTTTAATTCTATTTTTCTCTTTCAAATAAATTATCAAAATAAATTTTGGATTCTATTTTTCTCTTTCAAATAAATTAAAACATAATTAAATAAATCATCAAAATAAATAAACCTAATAGTTGTCATTTTGTGCCAAAGCTTCAAATGAATGATGCTGGTGAGGACAAGGACTCATGTTTTGCCTTTTCCTTTTTTATCTTTTTCCTTGTCAATCTTTTTGGCAATCATATTAGTGAGTGAATCCCAAAAATCACCAAAGTTGGGTTCATCGTGTCACGACCCAAACCCGGTACTCGGAGGTTCGGCATCGCAACAAGATAATAACTGAAGTCATAACAAATTAATAGTGCAGTGGAGTAAACTAAAAGGGTACCCAAAATTTTATTTAATAATAATAGAGCATATATATTGGAGCTTCTATAAAGTGCCCGAGCCTAGATTATGATCATAAAGTGCCTTGTGCCTATCCCATGCACTGGTCATGACATATCACCTGAAAGTGATAAATAACTATAAGCACATAGTAGAGTGAGAAATATTATACCGAGAGCATGCGGGTGTAAAAAATCCCATGGATAATTATTGGACTAAACAAGGTTTGATATTAAAATATAGAATATAAAATACGAAAATCATTTTGAATAACAAGCATATAATTCATAAATCATATAAACAAAATAATCATAATCACGGTACAGAACATAACAGAACAGAGGTCACAGAAGTGACAGTTAGAACATAGGTCAATGGATCCATGACAAACAGAGGACCACAAAGTGGCCAAACAGAGGCCAATGGTTATTTAAGTCCCCCAAGGCATGGGACTCCCGTGGTAGTACTTACAGAAAATAATTGTTTACAAAATCATTGTCAAATAATTTCTAAAATTTAAACAAATATATCCATGGGTTTCATATAAGCAATTAGAGTTCAGAAAATAATTAACGTAATTGAAATATAAATATAAGTTATAAAACATAACTTGTATAAAATAGATTATGGTAATTCAAAACATATATAACATATATTATGGTGACTCAAGGTATAATATAACTCATCTTAATATTAACTCTTAGCCTTTTCTTACTAATTCTTTTCTTTATGCTGCCTTCCGAGGCTCCTTTTTCTTCTTCTCTTTTATTTTATTTTTTTGTTCTTTCTGGCTACCCAAAACTCCCTTTTATACTCGAGCTTAGCAGGTGACTCACCTTGTAATTAATTTCCTATGTGATGATTCATTACCTCTAGGAGTTAGACTTAACAGGTGGTTTGGCCACCTTTCACTATATTTCTCTTTTGCCCATTTTTTGTCACAATTTTGTAATAGTATGGTTTTAGCCCCTAGATAATATATTATTCGCATGTTGATAAATTAATGCCAAATTAAATTACACCTTAGCATGTATAACTATGTTCTTAAATATATTTTCTTCTGATGATTATTTATTTATTTAACTTGTGATGTCATTTTATTTTGGCCCAATTCTTAAAATAATTATATACCATTATTATCACATCCAACCATACTTATATATGTAAAGTTATGCGATATTTAATTACACATTTAGGGTTTAAAATAATTCAATTGTCAATTTCACCTTATTGAGAATTCCACAATTAAAACAATTAAATTAGAATAGAATTAATTAAATGTAAAATATTACAGGTGACGGGGTCGTCACACATCTTCTGCTGGATCTTGTGATTCACTAGCTAGAGTAGCAAATTCATTTTCATCTTGGGCTGGATCGTCCTGGTCTTGACTGCTAGTGATGGATTTCATGGAGGTGTCATCACTGGAAATAGTTTGGAGAAATTGTTCCTTCATGAAATCCATGCTTTTAATGACTAATTTTGTTTCTGACAAATTCGGTATTTTTGGCGTAATTCTGTTTGAATTTGTAAAAAAAGATTTTGAATGACTGGTTGACTGGGAATTGTTTTGGGAATAGCATCCCAGCAGGCTTGAGTATGGGCCTTAATTTTCTGGACAGTTTTTGGTAAGGTATGATTCATACCCTTATCTCACAATCTCACAAAGAAAACTCTTTTTGGGACGTGGAATTTTATTCTGGTAATCACATTGAAAATCTCATTTCCATATCCATGGAATACTAAAACGGATAGTAAAATGAACCAAAGACTTGGTCATGGAAATATCCTTTTGTCATAGTAAATGAGAATAAGCTATTTGCCATTCGTTAATGGCTTCACGGATAGATACTGAATTTATAATTTTGTCTCAATTTGGTCTAATTGTTATAATTGCTAGTGTTTTTTTTATTTTATTTTATTTTTTTGAAAATACACACATGAGTAGCATCTGTTATAATTTTATAAATAAAATTATAAATTTGTTGAACTGAGTAAGTTAATGTCAACCAACTCAATAACTATTTTATTTTAAAAACCTTAACCGACATTATCAATTGGATTAAATTGATACAAAATCTAAAATTAATAGTCAAAATTAAGCTAATTAAGATTTCAGAGATCAAATTGACATAAGAGACAAAATACGGGTACTATCGATATAATTTGCCCTTCTTAAAATATGTTTAATATTGATTGTATCAATATTAAGATATATTTATATCTGAAAATTTATTTAAGACTAGATCAGGCTAAAACTTGAATAAAAAATTGATGGCTTATTAAAAAATATTTAATAATTATAAATTTAAATTTGATCAATTTTTCATTTATGTTTTTCGTAATAGAATTAAGTTGTTTGATAATTATAATTTATAATTCCAATTTTTCTTTGTATTTGTTTAAAAAATATTTTAAAATTATATATAATTATAATTTTAAAATTATAATTTCTTTTGAAACTTTCCTTTTCAATCTCAAATAGTTATAACTTGAATTATATATAATTTATTTTTGACTTCTCATCTACAAAAACTAACAATGAATATAAATTATTTTTTGAACATTGTAAAAATAAATAAAAAAATATATTATCAATAATAATAATAATAATAACGAGACATATTCTTATTTATCATGTGACGTCTTACCACTATATTGATAATAGACATTAATAATAAAACTCATTACAATAATACAATAATAATATATCAGATGATAAATAACATGTGATCACAATTATTTTTATAATTATACAAAAGTATCCAAAATGATATATAAAAAAACAATATATATTCAATTTTTATATAGTAAAATTTATACTTAATCTCAACCACACATTAGTTTTCTAAATCAATTCCTCACCAAAACTATCTACTCTTCTTTTAAGTAGTATTCACCTTTTCAAAACTCACCCAAACAATACTCTGACCGAGCTCATCATAATCCTTATTGTTGGTATGCTCACTACCTCCACTAACCACTATGCAACTTTGGTATAGTTTTTTGTCTTTGCAAATTTAAAAAGACAATGTTGAGAAAATAAAAAGGTACTGTTACAATTTTAAAGAGTTAAAAGTAAAAAATGAAAAAAAATGTGCCGTTTTCCATATATGGGTGATTTTTTTTTTAAATCCATAAAAAGAGAATTGTATTAAAATTTTAATTTGATTGGGTTTTTAAAATTTTAGGATTTATATTATTTTCGGAAAGGATGAGGATGTCTTACCATATTATTTTGAATTTTGAAATTTAAAATCATAGATAATTAGTGCCTTTATTGTTTCTTTATTTAAATTGTTTTGATCAATATTATTTTTGAAAAGAGTGAGAGCGACTTATCATATTGTTTTGAATTTTAAAATTCAAAATTATAAATAATTAGAGTTTTTTTTTTCTTTAAAAATTAACAAAATTAGTTTGGGAGTTTGGAACTATCACAATCAATGTTCCTAAAAGCCCATTTTCGTTATATATAGAGATCAGTCAAAGAATAAGGAAAACCAAAACATATAATTTCAATTCAAAATTCATAAATAATTTTAGCAGCCATATACCACTATTTCTCTCCACATCAAAAGCCCAACATTTTTAATATTTTCTCCACCTTATATCAATAACATCTCTGTTTCAATCTTTTCTCCAACGAATTCATCAATTTCTCTTTCTTGGTACTTTATTTGAATAGGATGATACATGATCTAAATATTATTATGAGTTTTATGTATATATTTTTATTGTGGTTGTCAACCATGTGGATGAATAAGATATTATGTTATTTTTATAGTGATTATTTTTATAATTGTGACATCATAGTTGTGGTTTAAATTCGCATATTTCCACTTCATTACATATATAGCCACCAATAAAGATTGGCAATTGATTTACACAATTGCACATTTTACTTAATTTGTTCAAATTGGATTTTAATTAGGTTAGCTTCGAAGCATGACTTCGGATGATGATAACACATGCTGATAAATTATAAGCTCTGTTTTGTTTTTTGAAATGGAGATGTGATATTTTTTTCTTAAATTAGAGATGTAATTTATTTTATTTTTCTTGAAATAAATATATTTTACAAAATTGAGCTTTAAAAAAAAAAAAAAATTTGTGGGAACTCCTAGGATACCAATGATTTTAGAATATTGTATAGACTAATTATGATTTTACAAGTAATTGATTAATTATGGATTACTATTAAACTAATAGTTTAAATGCTAGGTCGTTCCCCTCAAGTAACGTGTTGCGCTTGCCTCCGGGTGTTTTGAAAAGTGAGCAAGGGGAGCCGCATCGACGCCTAGGTGCGGTGAAAAATGGGCAAAGGTTCCCGCGTTTTCTGGATGAGCGCGGGTAAAGAAGCTAGTCCAAGACCATAGGTTTAGGGTAGCCACTTGGAATAGAGGAACCTTAATTGGTAAGACGATGGAGTTGGTAAATGTTATGATTAGGAGGAGAGTTAGTATAACTTGCGTACAAGAAACTAAGTAGACGAGTGAGAAAGTTAGGGAAATTGAGGATACCGGTTTTAAACTGTATTATAGTGGTAAGGATAGACGCAAGAATGGGGTAGGAATCTTAATTGCCAAAGGTCTTGTGGAGAATATAGTGGCGGTCATTAGGAAAGGGGATATGATTATGTTAATTAAACTAGTTATTAGAGGGAATATAGTGAACGTTATTAGTGCGTACGCCCCTCAAGTAGGATTAGATGATTAGACTACGAGGATTTTTTAGAGCAAATGGATGAAATCTTACAGGAGATACCCGTAGGAGAGAACCTGGTTATAGGTGGAAATTTTAATGGCCATGTAGGCATAGATAAACTAGGCTATGAAAAGGTGCATGGTGGATATGGTTTTGGTGATAGAAATGAGGCTGGAGAGAGTATCTTAGATTTTGCGTTGGCTTCTGACCTGGTGGTGGCCAATACTATGTATAAGAAGAGGAAGGTGCATTTGATAACCTTTAAGAGTAGGTCAGTTAAGAGCCAAATAGATTACGTCTTAGTGAGAAAAAGTGGACTGCCTAAAATGCAATGATTGTAAAGTGATTCCTGGAGAGAGCCTGACCTCTCAACATAGGATTTTGGTACTAGATTTATGTTTTAGAGGGCAATACCAAGCTAGGAAGGATGGTGGCCATCGTAGAACGAGATGGTAGGGCCTAAAAGGGCATAAATTATAAATATTTAAGAATAGAATAGATAAGGAAGGTACTTGGGACTTCGAAGATGATGCTAACACTATGTGGAACTCAATGGCCAATTGTATGAGGAGAATCTCAAAGGAAGTACTTGGAGAGTCGAAAGGAACGGGACCCAGCTCTAGGGAAACTTAGTAGTGGAGGGAAGGGGTTCAAGCAGTAGTTAAGACAAAAAAGAGTGCTTTTAAAAAGTGACAAAATGATAGAACTAAGAAAAACCTTAAGAGTTATAGATTGGCTAATAAGGAGGTCAAGAAAGTAGTGAGAGAGGCTAAGTTGAAAGCTTAAGATAATCTATACACTAGACTAGATAGTAAGGAGAGAGAGAAGATGGTATACAAACTTGCTAAGATACGAGAGAGGAAAACAAGAGATTTTAATCAAGTTAAGTGCATCAAGAGTGATAATTCTAAGGTATTGGTGAGGGATAAAAAGATTAAGGAAAAATGAAAGAACTATTTTGAGAAACTATTAAATGAGGAATATGGAGGTACGACAATAGGAAAAGAAATAGCCAGTAATATGATAAACCAAGACTATAAGTTCTATCGCAGGATTAGGAACTTTGAAGTGGAGATTGCACTTAAGAAGATGAAATCAAATAAGGCTTTAGGACCATATGATATCTCTATTGAAGCTTGGAAGTGTTTGGGTAAAAAGGGGGTTGCTTGGTTGACTAGGTTGTTTAGCAAAATTTTGTTGATTAGGAACATGCTAAATGAGTGGAGGAAGAGTATTTTAGTGCCAATCTATAAGAATAAAGGAGATGTCCAGAATTGCAACAACTATAGAGGAATCAAGCTAATACGTCATATAATGAAAGTGTGGGAGAAGGTGACAGAATGCCGATTACGAGATATAACAAAAGTGTCAGAGAATCAATTTGGGTTTTTGCCTGGTAGGCCAACAATGGAAGCGATCTATTTTTTTAGGAGAGTAATAGAAAAGTATAGAGAGAAAAAAAAAAAAGAAAGAGAAATTCATATGGTATTTATCGACCTTGAGAAAGCATATGATAGAATGCTCCAGGATATAATATGGTGGGTGTTAGCGAAGAAAAGGGTGACAAAAGGTTACATTGATGTGATTAAGGACATGTATGAACGGGTGGTGACCACTATTAGATCGCCTGCTGGAAAAACAAATGAATTTCCTATCACTGTAGGGTTACACCAAGGATTTATCTTAAGTCCTTATCTTTTTGCTTTAGTTATAGATGAGTTAAAGAGAAATATTCAGGATGACGTACCATGGTGTATGCTTTTTGCAGACGATATAGTACTAGTGGATGAGACTAGAGAAGGAGTTAATATAAAGTTGGAGATTTGGATAAAAACACTTGAATCTAAAGGATTCTAGATAAATAGAATTAAAACAGAGTACATGGAGTGTAAATTTAGTAACAGTAACAATGAAAGCAGATAAGAAGTGAAGATTGAGAATCAATAACTGCCTAAGAGTGAACATTTTCGTTATCTAGGGTCGATTATCACAACAGATGGGGAGATTGATGCGGATGTGGCCCGTAGGATTAAAGCGGGATGGTGTAAGTGGAGAAGTGTGTCTGGGGTACCGTGCGATAAACGAATACCCACTAGACTTAAAGGTAAGTTCTATAGAACGACTATTAGACCAGCGATGTTGTATAGGACGGAGTGTTGGGCAACCAAGAAATAACATGTAGATAAGATGAGTGTGGCTGAGATGAGAATGCTAAGATGGATGTGTGGTAAGACTAGACAAAACAGAATTAGGAATGAGTGTATTCGGGAATGGGTAGGAGTAGCACCGATAAAAGATAAGTTGAGAAAGAATCAATTGAGATGGTTTGGTTATATTCAACGGAGACCAACAGAGGCAGCAGTAAAGAGATGCAATACTGTAACGATAGATGGAAGTGTTAGGGGATGGGGTAGACCTAAATTAACGTTGGTTATCGTTGTAAATAGAGATATGGATTTACTTAATTTGATTAACGAAATAGCCTTTGATAAGACCGCGTGAAAAAGAAGAATTCATGTAACCGACCCCATTTGATGGGACTTAAGGTTTGGTTTGATTTGGTTTGATTTTCATCAAGTATACAATGTGTGTGTAATGTTGACTAATCATGATTATTAGAATATATATATATATATATTATATTTATAGTTAAAGGAAATCTATTAGATTTTTGTTCATAATTTATATTATGTCATTATTTTATTTTCGATTACAAAATCAAATGATTTGATGTAGATATAAAGTTACTTTTGATTTCCTGAGCTTATACATACTTTTGATTTCCTGAGCTTATACAAGTCCATATGATAGAATATGTTTTTTTACAAAGCATATCTTCCAAAAACAAGATTTTAGAAGATCTCAACAATACACTTTTTTTTCAGACAAATGAACAAGGGAAAAATAAGTTTCATCTCCCTTTAGTTAACTTTACCAATAACTTTTTTACACAATTTCTGACAACTAAACGGATTGCTTTTTCGTAAAGTACTGATTTTTTTTTTTCTTATTTACACACACACACACAAGAAAAAAACAAAAAAGCAAGAAATAATTTCCACCAATTGGAATTTAGACAACGTGTAAATGTTTGACAAGGTATAAATAGAAAAAAGAAAGAATAAGAAAACAAAAGTGATTGAGAATAAAAAATATGATTTTAACTTTTTGTTATGAAACATAGTTTCAATGAAAACAACTTGGACAAATTTTAATTTAAGAAGTATTTTAACCTTAAAAGTTAAAATTTCCAATTTAAATGGTAGCATTTTTGTACGAAATTCTCAATAATCGTAGTATGATTATTTTATGTGAAACATATATGCAACTTTAATCGGTAAAAAAATTTAGTACAGTCGGGAAATCACCCAATTAGCAACCAAAAAAAAAAAAAAATCTTTATTTTTTGGTATAAATCGAAAAACTTGATACTCTAAGCTTCAAATGCAATAAAATGCCATGTGTTACCATGTGACACGAAGTTGTATTTCATCAAAATTTGGATAGACATTGGAGTTTGAGGCAAAATGGAAAGAATCAAACACTTTATTGATTAACTTTGGCAATAAATAAATAAAGATTTAGACTAAGAATTTGTTAAAATTTTAACATTCAGTTTGGTTGGGAGATTCGGGTAGAAATTTGAAAGAATTTTTTTTTTTTGATGAAATGTAAATAAAATATATCTATATTTCACCTAATTTTATACAATTATTTATTTTTCTTTTTAAAATCTCTTTTCAAATCTCCTAATCAAATACAATATAAAAAAATTAGAGATGCTGATGTGCCTTATGGCACAACAGTCTCTTGTGAGACTTAGGGGTTGTTTGGAATGATCTAAATAAGTGTATTTTTTGACTTTTTATGAAATATGGGTTAGATTTGGGTTAGGTTTGAAGTGATGTGTTAGAGAGGTGATGTAACTTAAATAAGATAATTTGACTTAAATAAGATAATGACTTTTTGACTTTTTAACTTTTTTAAAACTTGTCAAACCAACCCTTACTGAGAGCTTTTTTTACAGTATATTTTGATAGGGTTGAGGGATGCTGCTGCGCACCCTTCAACGGTGCCGTATTAGCTGTTTTGGTAAACAATTTCATTGCCTAAGGTAAAGGCATTAATGGTCCTTTTCTTTTTTTAATTGTAATTTAGACTAAGAGGTACACTTCTCACCTAATTTCACCTAGTTAAATAAAAAAAATCATGATCAATAAAATATTTTTGCTTCTTATTTGAGATTACCCAATCTTTTTGTTTATTATTTTGAAATCAATCTAATAATGAAAAATTCAAAAATAAATAAATGATTTTTAGGTTTTTAAATTTTAAAAATGGGATTGAGTTGAAATTAATAATTTTTAGAATTAATTTCATTCATAATTTCAAAAAGAAAATTTTAACCACTACCTGTTGAAATATTGCTATGTATGTAAAAATTATATTGAAATACCTAAAAATATATACAACTATATAGCCGTAAGAATATATAAAATTTGAATTGAAATTTTAACTTTTTTGTCATTATATAATAAACATCCATTAAGTTGTCGTTGGTCGGAACTTTTATGTATTGTTTTATTTAAATAAATAAATTTATGTAAAGAATTAAAATGTCATGACACTCTAAATAATAATAATATTTAGACAGAAACTAGAATGTACTCCTTAAAAGAACGCATATGATGTCTTTTTTAATATAATTTCGTAACATAAATCATAAAATATTATAACTTTTTGTCACAAGATTTTATAATTTTTCTCATCACAAAATATTATAACAAAACTTAGATAATATCATAATTTTATCATTCATAATTTTAGAATATACACCATAAATTTACTATTTTAACTTTATCACAAAGTGAAAAACTCATACCACAAATATTCATGACTTTCACCACAAAAAAATCATACATTTTGTATGATGTGCCCATCCATAAAGGTGCACAATGTAAACTTTTTTTAACAGTTAAAATGGAAAATGAAGGGATTTTTATTTATTAAATTCAACCAAGAAGAAAATAATACTTTATGTATGCTTTGTTTGTGAAACAACAGTCAAAATGCTGCCGCATAACTGCGCACTTGCGACTTTATTTTGATGATTCGAATCGTTTAAATTGTAAAATTTGTTAAATTGATCATCTATACAAAAAATCAAATTAATTGAACATCTACAACCCCACAACAAAACCATATTTGTTTTAAAAATATATATATAATTCGGACCATCAAAATATATTCGGAAAAGCTCCTAATGAACCTCACAGTTGGATTGTTGTGCCATAAGGCAGTTTAGCTTCCCATATCCCACCTTAGGAGGGTAAGTTAACCCTTTTCATCAACTTTGCATTTGTTATTTGTTATTTTATTATTAATATATATATATATTTTGTTTTTTTATCTTTAAAAGAAAAAGATAAAAAGATAACAAGGAAATAAAAAGCGAAAAAAATTGATTTGCTTCCATAGTTTGTTTAACAAATAAAGCGTGAGGAAATAAACAATAATTTTTTAAACATTGAAAACCACTTTTACCATGCGGAACACTAAAAGGTTATTTGGGATGATTTAACTAAGTGCACTTTTTGATTTTTTATGAAAAACGTAAAATAGGGGTTGAGTTTGAAGTGATGTGGTAAAGATGTGATGTGACTTAAATAAGATGATGTGACTTAAATAGGATAGTGATTTTTTGACTTTTTGACTTTTTTAAATAATGCCAAACTAGGCCTAAGTCTTTTTTTTTTTTTTTTTTTTTTTACAAAAAAAAAAGTAGGAACAATCATGTGTGGGGAAGGGCAGGAGCGGCATATGGATGGCTAGCAGGCTAGACTATGCATTGGTGGATTTGATCTCCCTTCGCAGAAAGCAATGGTGTGGAGTAGCACTAACTAACTGTAGGAGAATATTTTGGGTAAAATTAATTAATAGCGAATAATAAATAAAATAAAATAAATTTATAATTTTTGAAGATCAAATTATTGAACGAAATTGTGATTGAGGCCAGTGTATGGACACTGTGTCTTTAAAATAGAATAACGCCTTTTCTACTGGTGCTCGAGATTAATAAGCGTCTTATCTCCAGGATATAACAATCACCACACACAGAATTCGTACTAACTTTATGTATACAGCGAATCAGAGTATGTACTTTACACTCTCTCAAACTTAAACTCTAAAAAAAAAATATATAAAAATGCAGGATGAACAAAGGAGGAAGAAATTAGAAGTCTGAATTTTCTTTTACTGATTTTTTTTCCCAAAACCCGAATGGAGGACTGCCTTAATATAGGCAATGGAAAAACCTTTTCGAAAGAGACATGCCTATTGGAAATTTTGAATATGAAATTCAAATCTATTGAGTCATTGCAAAATTTTAAATATGAATTTCAAAATTTTTGTTTCCCAGCAAACAATTGAAAATACTTTCAAATAATTTTGGCCCAAGAAGATAGTACCGGGCCAACCCAACCCAACCCAACTCACACTTTGGGTGTCCTTTGGGCCCATGCCCAAGGTTCCTCTAGGACCTTATATCTTCACCAAATTTTTCCTAACTTTCCTATGTGGGACAAGAATACTCAACACCATTTTGAGGTTTTTTTTTTTTTTCCCTTTACCAACAGACTAATGTTCATGAACCTCACTTTGAAGTCAATTTTCCATTCACCTATAAATGGTTTTGACTTACTAATTTCATAATCTTATTCACCACACGACAACGAACACATTGCTACTCAGACCCTCCAAACCGACGTATGGGTCCTAAAAAATTATTAGCATAAAGTTTCTGAAAAATCAGCATTGCAACCATTTTTTCCAACAATCCCCCACATGAATGAAATTAACGAAAAGGACATGCAACAACATGCAACCTGAGAAAGTACAAAACTGAAAACATCCTACATAGGATAGGTAACTTTTGGCCTTGAACCTTCCCTTGTGAGAAACTATCGGGTTTACTGGCTGATCAGTGAACAAAATGTCTTGAACTGTCCTGCCGTTAGTGTAAACCAAGACAACAACTTTCACATAGTTGTTTTCATACACAACTTGGTTCTTTCGGTTGTGCCTGTTTTGGCCCTGGGCAATACCTGGTTTTCATGAGTGCTCTAGAGAATGTAGGCTTAGCATTCTCATAGAACCGACCCAGTTCATACTCATATAGGTGATACTTATTAAGAGTATTCTGCTATACCCCACTTGATTTTCCAAGATATGAACTTCATTAAAAGTAAAATTTATCCTAATTCTTGCTACAGACATCACTTGTTATTATAGAAATGAGTAGGAGATTTTCTCTTAGTGATGGTTGGGAATCATACTTAATTTGGTTGTCCCTTTGAACCTAGATCTTGGGATCTCCAGTCAGCTAGGTTGGGTTGCTATTAAGTTAGTTCTTAATTGGTGGGCTTTAATCCCATTCCCCTCGATGATCTCATAACTTGCTCTCTGGTCAAACCTTTTGTTAACGGATCCGCAATGTTATCTCTTGACCTTATATATTCAATGGAAATAATTCAACTTGAAAGCAGTTGTTTAACGGTATTATTGTAGCGATCCCGGTTTTGATCCTT
Source organism: Camellia granthamiana (assembly GCA_036172215.1). Taxonomy (NCBI): domain Eukaryota; kingdom Viridiplantae; phylum Streptophyta; class Magnoliopsida; order Ericales; family Theaceae; genus Camellia; species Camellia granthamiana. The sequence continues at coordinate 47,831,839 of CM069908.1, read as the reverse complement.
CTTTCATGTTTTGCCACTTCGACTGGGCCGGTCGGGGGTCGAGCTGCCCGGTCAGCTCGCGGGGGTCGAGGAGGCAGCGCCCCTTGGCAGGTCCGAGGGCAGCGCCCTGGCGGGGTCGAGGGGCAGCGCCCCCGAAGTAAAAATGCAAAATGCATTCGAAGTTGCTTGTCCGCTTGAGCGGCCGTTTATGCGCTCGAGCGGAGAATGTTTGGTTTCAGAAGTTTGACCTGTCTGCAAAAGTACTGGGTTAGTGTATTTGACGCTCGAGCGAGGCATTCCACGCTCGAGCGGACCATGTTATATCAGTTCGTGAATTTGATATTTCAGATTACTTTTTCAGTCCTCTCTCTCTCTAAAACTCTCCAGAATTCCAGATCGGGAGCTTCTCTCTCTAGAAGTCATCTTCTCTCTTTGATTTCTCCAAATCCGTTGAGATTTAGACCTAAGTTCTTCACCAAAGTTAGTTATCATCTCGAGGGCTTCGTTGTGTGCGGTAAAGATCGAGTTTCGACATCGTTGATTTTGGGGGTTTCATCTCATTTTTTCTTCAAAACTTGACGTAGGGATTTTCTTAGAGTTATATATATATATATTTTTTTTGCAAGATCTATATGATTTTCGAAATTATTTTTCGATAGTTTTGAAAATTGATTGTTGATTCAAGAAGTTGAGCGATTTTGAAAGTGGGTTTGTCTCTTGTTCTTTTAAAATGATCTTACGGGTTTTGATCTTTGTTAATTGAAGAAAAGATGATTTTGGAAAATTTTCTTTCAAAAAATTTGAGTTGTATAGTTTTGGTGAGAAAGCCTAGAATTTGGAGATTTTTTTTAGAGACTGAAAATCTATGAATGATATTGTTATATTTATTTTGTGTGTCAAAATAAATGGATGTTTGGAAAATTTCTTATTTATATTCATATAAATGATGAATTTCAGGGAATATGAGAATTATTGTTCATTTTGGAAATCATTGTTCAAAACGTTGAAATAGTCTTGAAATGACTAATTGTTGAGAATATTTGAGAAGAGGGAATTATGTTATTCCTTGGATAATGAATTGGAATAACAGTACTTATATTCATCTTGTATTATTGGCATATCAATTCATTTGATTACATTAAACTTTGAAAGTTGATTTGAAAACTTGCATTGAGAAAAGAATATTGAGAAACAAGTTTTCATGAAATAGTTTTGGGGTAAATACATTGGTAAGTTTTGATAGGTGGTGTAGATGATATTGAATAAATTGGCTTGAGAGTCCGAGGTAAACACTACAACAAAAGTAACCTATGGTGACGAAAATTAGTGAGGAAAATAAATTTCGTCACTAAATAAGAATAATTGAGAATTTTTGGCAACAAAATGTTGTTTTATTGGTGACAAAAAATTTCGTCACTGAAGTAATTTCATTGGTAACGAAATTATTTTTCGCCACGGTGGTTTTTAGTGACAAACATTCAATGACGAAATCGGTGACGAAAATATTTCCTTACAAATATCTATAGTGACGAAATTAGCTCTTTGGAGACAAAACAATTTCGTCATTCAAGACCCAACTTGTTGTAGTGGAAATACCGAAAACCCGTGCGAATAGGTGTCGAGCCTTCCGATTAATACCGGTAAAAATGACAAATTAGTAGTACTTGTATAGTCTACTTGCAGATACTGACCTAGGGATTACTAGAGTCGTATTTACCGCTCTTGAAATAAATTGTTAAGTTTTGAAGAATTGAAATTGCATGACCTCATTGAGCATGATGATTTTCAAAGATGAAGATGTGATTTTATTTCAAAAGGGTATAGCATGGCATGTGCATTTTATCTCTTAAGACTTGTATAAAATGTATATACTTCGTTAAGAATTTCCTACTGGGCTTTATGCTCACCTTACGGGATTTTTGTGCAAGAAAAGATGTGGTGATGTCGCTTAACTAAAGGCGAGGAAATGTGTGTTGAGAGTACGAGACTCTCATTTTGCTGTGACTCTGTGTGTAAGTCAATGGCTGTATGTGTGTGGGTTTGAATAACCGTTTTGTGTAACCAGGCTCAAGCCTTGGAAACTTATAAACCCTTGGGGGTATTTATTTGTTTATTTACTTATTGTTGGATTAATATATTGTTGTATGAAGAATTATTGTATCATGTAATGTAAATTTGGAGATTTATATTCGGTTTTTCTTGAAAGAACCATGATTGTTGTATTCTTATTTGGGCTAGAAATTTAAGGCGTTACAATTATGTCTACGACGTATATGACGAGACTTACCATTATGCATATTATTTTGTGCCTTACCCATAGCTGTTTGGTTATCACAATGAATGCAAATTGCTAGCACAGATTTGGGCCACATTGGAATATCTTCCAGGAAATGTCGAAGCCATTTTGCTTTTTCTCCTACTTTATTTAATGCAATAAACTTGGACCTGGCAATGCACGTTTGTTTGGACGATTTCCAGGAGACTGCTGCACTTCCCAAGGTAAAAACATAGCCATTAGTAGACTTAGAGTCTTTATTGTCGGATATCCAATTAGTGTCACTGTACCCTTCCAGTACTGCTGGATATCTTGTATAGTTCAATCCATAATTACAAGTATATCTTAGATATCTAAGTACTCTTAATATGGCTATCGAATGATCTTTCCCTGGATTACTCGTGTACCTGCTCAATTTACTGACAGCATATGCTATATCAGGACATGTGTAATTCATGAGGTACATTAAACTTCCAATTATTTGGGAGTACTCTAGTTATGATACACCTTCACCCATGTTCTTCATTAAATGAAGACTTGCATCCATAGGGGTTTTTGAAAGACAGTCATCATATTTATTAAATTTCTCAAGATTTTTTTTCCACATAATGACCTTGAGACAAAGCATATCCATCAGATGTTCTAGTAATTTTAATTCCTAAAATTACATCTGCTACTCCCATGTCTTTCATGTCAAACCTCGTGTTCAACATTTTCTTGGTAGTTTTTATAATTTCATTATTACTACCAATAATAAGTATATCATCTACATATAGGCAAACAATGACATATCCCTTTTTTATGTCTTTCACATAAACACATTTGTCACATTCATTTATTTTGAATCCATTTGACATCATAACATTGTCAAATTTTTCATGCCAATGTTTTGGAGCTTACTTTAAGCCATAAGGAAATTTTACAAGCTTGCACACTTTCTTTTCTTGCCCTGGAACTACAAAATCTTCTGGTTGTTCCATGTAGATTTCTTCATTAAGATCTCCATTTAAAAATGCAGTCCTAACATCCATTTGATGTATTTCAAGATTGTATAAAGCCGCTATAGCAATCAACATTCTAATGGATGTTATTCTTGTTATAGGCGAATAAGTGTCAAATAATCTATTCATTCTGTTTGCCTATAACCTTTAACTATAATTCTTGCCTTGTATTTCTCAATTGATCCATCAAGTTTCATTTTTCTCTTGAATATCCATTTATATCCAAAAGGCTTACATCCTGGTAGAAGATCCACCAATTTCCAAGTATGATTTTGTAAGATGGAATCAATTTCACTATTAATAGCTTCCTTCCATAAAGGAGCTTCTGGCGTAGACATGGCTTCCTTAAATGTTCGAGGCTCATTTTCTAGTAGATAAGTCAAGAATCCAGGACCGAAGGATTTACTAGTCCTAACTCTCTTACTACGTTTAGGTTCTTCCTCATTTGTTCCTTCTTGATTATCCTCAATCTATTCTTGACTATGATCAAATGTACTTTCATAAGAACGTTTAAGATAATTTGACTCTTGTATTGATTTACAAGAAAATATATATTCAAACAAAGATGCATTTCTTAACTCGATTATAGTATTGACATGCATGTCTGGATTATCACTTTTGTATACTAAAAATCGATAAGCACTACTATTATGTGCATATCTTATGAATATGAAATCAATAGTTTTAGGTCCTATTTTGACCCTTTTAGGATTGGAAATGGCCACCTTAGCTAAACACCACCACATTTTCAAATATTTGTAAGAAGGATCTCAACATTTCCACAATTCATATGGAGTTTTAAGAATCTTATTGTGAGGTATTTTATTCAAAATATAATTTGTGAAAATAATTGCTTCCCCCCACAAGTTCTGGGGTAAACCTGAGCTAATCAACATGGCGTTCATTATTTCTTTCAATGGATGATTTTTTCGCTCAACAACTCCATTTTGCTGTGGTGCATAAGGTGCAGTAATTTGATGAATGATTCTAAGTTGTGAACATAATGTTCCAAAAGGAGCATCATAATCACCATCTAAATCACTTCTTAATGCCTTAATCTTCTTGCCAAGTTGATTTTTAACCTCAGTTTTATATTCAATGAATTCTTCTAGGGCTTCATCCTTGCTTCATAATAAATATACATAGTAGTATCTCGTGCTATCATCAATAAAAGTGATGAAGTACTTCTTGCCCCCTCGTGTTTGAACAAATTTCAAATCACAAATATCACTGTGAATTAAATCTAGTGGCTCAATACTTCTTTCAACGAAATTAAATGGTGCCTTAGTCAATTTTGCCTCAACACACACTTCACATTTATGATTTGAGTTAATAGAAAAAGTAGGTAGATAGGCCAAGTGAATTAATCTACGCAATGAATCATAGTTAACATGTCCTAATCTACCATGCCATAAATGAGAAGACTCAAACAAATAAACAGAAGATGTGGTGTTCTTATTAATACTAGAAATTACAGTCAGTACATTCATTTTGAATAACCCATCACACAGGTATCCCTTCCCTATATAAACACCATCCTTACACAGAACAAATTTATCAGAAACAAAGACCAATTTAAAACCATTCTTGCTTAACAATAATCTAGACACCAAAGTTTTTCTGAATTTCTAGAACATGCAAAACATTGTTAACCGTTAGCTCCTTGCCCGAAGTCATCTTGAGCACAATCTTTCCTTGTCCTTCAACTTTTGCAGTAGAGGAGTTTCCCATGAAGAGCTACTCATCATCCTTAACTTGTTGATAGGTAGTAAACATTTTCTTATCTGCACACACATGTTGTGTTGCCCTGGTGTCTACCCATCATTCCTTGGAGTTTGATCCCATCAGATTTACTTAAGATACAACCGCTGCAAGGTTCATCTCAGTCACTCCATCAGACAAAGTCTCCAATTCAGTTATGTGTGCATGTTCATACTTCGTCTTTTTGGAAGGACCTTGTTGATCTTTGCGATTCTGACAATCTTTGACCCGATGTCCTACCTTGTTGCACACAAAGCACTTTCCCTTGAACTTTATAGATCTAATCTTAAACTCTGACCAGTATTTTGTTAAAGTTTTGCCTATGACGCTGTCTCTTTTTCTCCTTTTGTCCTTGCTCCAATATGTTAGCCTTTGCTTTGAAAATAAATTCCGGATTTCTTTTCTTTTCTGTATCACGGTTATCTTCCTCAATCCGTAATTGGACAATCAAGTCTTCTAACTTCATTTCCTTGTGTTTGTGCTTCAAGTAGTTTTTGAACTCTTTTCAAGATGGTGGTAGTTTCTCAATGATAGCTGCCACTTGGAAAGATTCGCTCAAACTCATACCCGCTGCATGAATTTCATGTAAAATCAATTGAAGCGCTTGGACTTGACTAATTACGGTCTTCGAGTCCACCATAATGTATTCAAGAAAACGGCCAACCACATATTTCTTGATTCCCATATCTTCTGTTTTGTACTTCTTGTCTAAGGATTCCCACAGTTCTCTAGCCGTTTGTAGTGGACTATACACATTATACAACGTGTTGTCCAATCCATTCAAAATATAGTTTCGGCACAAAAAATCAGAATGCTTCCACGCCTCAATTGTGAAAATTGCTTGCCGATCAGTTTCATCCTCACTCAAGGCGGGTGCATTCTCTTTGACAAATCTTGCCAAATTTAGAATTGTAAGATAAAACAGCATTTTCTGCTGCCATCTCTTAAACTCTGTCTCATTAAATTTTTCTGGCTTTTCATTGTGTTTAACCGAGACAGTGGTGAGAAGTGAAGTAACCATAGGAGTAGGAACCACAACAGATGCAGATGTTGGGTTTGTATTTCCAGCATTGTTTACAGTCTCATCAGTTGCCATTTAAACTTTCTAATCAAAATAAAATCACAAAAACAAATCTTTTCACAATAAATAAAATATGATTTCCCAATAATTAAACCAAACTCGAAATTAAATCACTAAGTTTAAGAAAATCCGTAAGCAATATAAACAACAAACAGTAGTAATACAACCTAAACGAAATAACACTAATTATTATTATTATTTGTTTTTCCTTTTTCAACAGTTAAACAGAAGCACAATACACCAAAGTAGAAAAAAATAAAATAAAATAAAAATGTAATGGTCTGTGCCGTGCACAACAATGTATACCAAACAAATATATATATATATATTTTCTTTGACCAATCTAACACACCCAAGTAATAAATTAATATATAAAATATAAACTAATAAACAACATCAAAAGCATAATAGACCAAAACAATAAAGTTGATCAAAGCGGTCCACAAACGACGTTCTACCAAAGAATTTTTTTTATTATTATTTATATATACGTTTGAAGGAAAAAAAAAAAAAAAAAACCAGTCAAGCAGACTCAAACTAACATGAAAACAATATATATGTATATATATAACAGATTCCACAACCGGTACGTAAATAAGAAATACAACCCAGAATAATAACTTATGCAATAAACCAGGAAAACAGAATTACAGTATAAAAATTGTATTAAATCAGAACAGAAAAAAAAAAAAAAAAAAAAAAAAAAAAAAAAAAAAATCCAGGAACACAGTATAAAACAGTAACTGTATCTGAAACAGAAACATGCAGAATATATACTAAATTTGAACAGAACCGGCACACAGAAAAAATAGAACCAGAACACTAATTTAACCGAAACCTTAACCTGAAAAAGTTATTCAGTCTTAAAATTGTTAGAGAATATTTTTGGTAAAATTAATTAATAGCGAATAATAAATAAAATAAAACAAACTTACAAATTTTCGAAGATCAAACTATTGAACGAAGTTGTGATTGAGGCCAGTGTATAGACACTGTGTCTTTAGACAGAATAACGTCATCTCCACTGGTGCTTGAGATTAATAGGCGTCCTGTTTCCAAGATACAACAATCACCACACACAGAATTCGCACTACCTCTATGTGTACAGCGAACCAGAGTATGTGCTTTATACTCTCTCAAACTTAAACTCTAAAAAAAATATAAAAATGCAGGATGAACAGAGGAGGAAGAACTAGAAGTCTGAATTTTCCTTTACTGATTTTTTTCCCAAAACCCGGATGGAGGACTGCCTGAATAGAGGCAATAGAAAAATCTTTTCGGAAGCAAACAATTGAAAATACTTTCAAATAATTTTGGCTCAAGAAGATAGTAACGGGCCAACCCAACCCAACTCACACTTTGGGCCCTTGCCCAAGGTTCCATCTGAGACCTTATATCTTCACCAAAATTTTCTTTAACTTTCCTATATGGGGGCAAGAACACTCCACATTTTTGAGGTTTTTTTTTTTTTTTTTTTTTCAACATGACTAATGTTCATGAACTTCACTTTGGAGTCAATTTTCCATTCATCTATAAATGGTTTTGACTTACTAATTTCATAATCTTGTTCACCACACAGCAACAAACACATTGCTACTCGAACCCTCAAAACCGACTTAGGGGTCCTAAAAAATTATTAGCATAAAGTTTCCAAAAAATCAGTATTGCAACCATTTTTTTCCAACATTAACAAGTAAATATTGTGTAAGTGAACAAAATGATGCTAGCATGTTCGAGCTTTTGGATGATGATGTAAGACGGAATCCTCCCTATGAATTGGAGTCTTCATCAACTAGTGCAAAATAAACCCTTGTGCACCAAGAGTGCCTTTCTCCAACGGTCTTACATCAGTAAAATTAGCAGAGAGGGTTTTTTTTTTTTTTTTTTTTTTTTTTTTTTTTTTTTTTTTTTTTTTTGATCAGCAAAAAGAATCTTTATTGATGGAACCATAGAATACATCAAAAAAGAGGAGCTCGGAGCTACATGAAGCTCGGAGCTCCAGTTGGTGAGAATCCAACACAAAGGAAACAACAAAGAACAGAAAAAAACTACCAAACTTGCATACAAATTAGCAGCCTGCACAGAGTAGGGAGCCACAGAGCAAATTACCTACGGATTGCACCCACAACTAAACATAAACCAAGCTCAACCTGCACTGAGTTGATTACCCAACTGCAGAAGTTCACTACAGCACTGCATATAAACAGCCAAATGAAGTACCTAAAATACTGAATCAGTCAATGAAGCCGCCAAACACTAACAATGAGCTCAAACAGAGGGAACCCCAGAGGTAGATATACAGCAACATAAAGCTTCCAGCAGACCATCAAAGATGCAACTGAATTACACCCAACTGAGAGCTTTCAGCATCAACCCTTCATCACCAAACCATAGCTCCACAGAGCTTCACTGAGCTACATCAGCAGGGCTATCAGCAGAACACTCTCAGCCTGAGCCTCTAATTTGTTGGGAATGGACTCAAAGGCAATCAAATCTAGACACTCTTCCATATGAGGTCCATAACACCCGCTAGAACTCAAAAAAACCAAATCTGAACACACAGCACAACCCTCCTCTGCACAGATCAAGAACAACCTCCATTGTAATTCTGCGTGCACACCAAGAATGACTGCATCAAACTGAACACCTGCAACAAACTGAACCAACCACCACTGCCCAGACCAATCCGGACCAAAGACCCAGCCATACACCAGAATTCAGAACTGCCCCAACAGGAAGCATAACAAAACATAGGCCCAGCCACCTAAACCCTTTGAACACCGGCTCAAAAACAGACTTCATACTTCATAATACAATCCAGACCATAAATCAGAACCAGCAGAAGCCAACACAAATTTCATGACATAACAGCCAAAACTCTGCCTACCACCTGGAGCCTTCCAAGGCCATCTCAAACAAATTCAGTCCAGCACATCAAGACCATCTCAACACAGATTCAGGAACATCAACACATTGCAGCCCAATTGAACTCATAATACACCAGCTTAATTGAACAGATCAGACTCCAAATGCACACACATCCATCTCAAAACAGATCAGAATTAGCACAGAACATAGCATACCAGGGCTCAGACACAGATCATCAGAAGACAACAAAGACCAGAACTTATGCATAACTACTCACAGTGGCAGACTTGACGCAGATTATATATAATATCATGCATCGAATAATTAAACCCCTTCAAAGATGAGGAAACCCACAAAGCTACTCTAGCCTTTATTAGCTCTTCCAAAGCAATCCAATCCGGTTGAACCTTATTAAATACACAGTCATTTCTGCTTCTCCACACTGACCACATAACTGCTAATGGCAGTGTTTTCCAGACTGCTAGCATCTTCTTCTTCATTTTTATACCAGACCACGACAGAAGTAAACCCTCCACTGATCCAGGACTAACCCACTTGTAATTCCACCACTTCACCAGATTGGCCCACAATTTCCAAACGAAATGGCAATGAAGAAACACATGATTAACAGTCTCCAACGCAGATCTGCAGAACACACAGAGAGCGGAAGCATTTGGACTCAACACTCCAATTTTTTGCAAAAATTCAGAGCACTTAATCCTTCCTTTCCACGCTAGCCAACTCAAGAATTGAACTTTGGGAGGAGCTAAATTGATCCAAATACACCTAGTGACTGAAATATCTATCCCTTGACTTGCTTCCAACCACTTCCAAACTGATGCCACAGTGAACTCTTCAGCCGGGTGAGCTACCCAAGAACAAGAGTCTACCATCCCCTCATTGAGCCTGGGTGCATTCTGCAGGATGACATTAAGTTTCTGCACTTCCTCCTCTTCCCATGCTAAGAGGGGACGTCTGAAAGCCAGGTTCCAATCTGAATCTGACACTCTTCTATGGAAAAAATCAACCAACTTTCCATCCTTTTCCACTGATAAGGCGAATAATCTAGGAAAAGACACACTCAGGTTTTGATTGTGACACCACTTATCAAGCCAAAAATGCATTCTTCTGCCATTTCCAACAAGAAGCCTGAAATTTTGCAAGAAAAATTCTCGCAGAGCAGTGTTAACTTCAGCCACCGATATTATACCTTTCCACGTCTGCGACAGCCCCACTGAACTCATAAATAAGGGGCACCAACCGCCACCTAAAACGCCATACTTACTACAAATCACTTTTTTCCACAGAGCTGCCTCCTCCTTTCCATACCTCCACCACCATTTAACTAGTAGGCATTCATTAACCTGGCTTAGGTTTCTCACCCCTAAGCCACCCTTATTTTTACTTTGGCATATCTCCTTCCAGCTAATAAGGTGCACTTTCCTCCTAATTTCCGACCCACCCCAAAGAAAGTTAGCTTGAATTTTGTGAAGTAATTTTGCAATGCCCACTGGCAACTTAAAGATGGATAAGAAGTAAACTGGCAAGCTTGTCAAAACGGACTTGATCAACGTTAATCTTCCAGCAAAAGATAGATATCTCCTCTTCCAAGAGGCTAACTTGCTCTTAAATTTGTCTATCACAGGTTTCCAAGCAGCCTTTCTCCTTGGATTTGCTCCTAATGGCAACCCCAGATAACTCATTGGCAACTTTTGACTTAGGCAATTTAGCTTCTTTGCGAAGACCTGGACAATATCCTCCTGCACACCTACCCCACACACCTTACTTTTGTGGAAATTTATTTTGAGTCCAGACATCACCTCAAAGCACCTTAAGATTCTTTTCACGGCTACAACTTCCTCCCACTCAGCTTCACAAAAAATGATGGTATCATCAGCAAACTGTAAGTGTGTAATTTTCAACTCAGTTGGACCTGCAGATACTCCTCTAATCAGTCCCACCTCCTTAGCTCTTTCCAAGAGAATGTTCAAACCCTCCGCTACAATATTAAATAGGAACGGAGAAAGCGGATCTCCTTGCCTAAGACCCTTCATGGGAGAGAACTCAGAAGTAGGTGATCCATTAACTAGCACTGAAATTCGAGCTGTAGATACGACAATGAAAATTAGGGTTTATAGGAAAACCTCCCTTGTATATAAACAAAACATACCTTCTACAAGATCTCAGTCACATAATGGAGAAATAATTAAGTTAAGCCTTGCTCAAAACATATTTGTAGCATGGAATGGACTTGTGCACGACCTGCAGGTGGTTACAAGCAGAGGACCACCCTAAACCTTTGCCCGTTTTCCTCCACCGTCATGTGTCGGTCGAATGTTAGTCATAGGAGTCATCTAGTGAACCTACATCCAACTTTAAAGTTAAACCACTAAGTTGTTCGATTCGGTAGTCGACGTTGCCCTATGAACTGCTAACATTGTGAAAGGTGAACTCATGTATTGAGCTGCCATAATTCGATTAGGTTGGGTCTACAAGTTAGACCCATCAGCCCCATCAGGCTCATGTTAATTGTGTATACGGAAAAAGTTAGGAATTATGAAAATTTTGTCATGAAAATGATCATGAAAAATTTATGATCCTTGGATTACCTTGATTAGTGTGTGGTGCTTTATTCTAAGTGTAATCCAAGGGTCACAAAGCTTTCATGATTATTTTCATGAAAAAAATTTCATGATACCTAGCATTGCTGTTGTGTATACATCAAAACGATTTTCATGATCCCAACAACAACCACCAAGTCTCCAAAATTGTTAATTGCTAAAAAGTCTACGTTTGATTTCATAAATGAGTGGTAGATATGCAAAAATAATAATAATAATTGATTACCTTAGCTAAGAATTACAAGCAGTAAATTAAAAGTAAGCTTTAAAACAGAATAATGTTGTATAAATTAATATATATATAAAAAAAATTATTCATATAAATTGTTTATTATTTTAATGAGTCTAATTTTAAAATTCTATTACTTCACGTCACATATGTGAGTAATTTTTTATATTTTTATATTTTTTTATTTTATCAACTTGTATAACATTTTCGTTAAATAGAGGATAGGAGAAGTCTCTTGAGGCGATTTGGGAGTCACAAAAAGAATTCAAGTTTTAGTGGCCAGAGACACATCACCTCTTCTAATAGTTTAATAGTCATTCACTTTTCATGCCATAAAATTTCAATAAAATAAATAAATGAATGAATAAAATAAAGGGGTGGGTGGTGAGTCTTACCTCCTCTAGAAAAGTCTCTGATGTAGATGGTACAAAAATGTACTAAAATTGGCCAGTTTAAATGAATTATACACTCTTTAACTGTATGGGTTGAGTACACATGTGCAAACACTCGAGTGAGACAAAGAATTGTCTTTTTTTTTTCTTTTTGGGTGCAGACAAAGAATTGTCTTCAATTTTCTAAACTCTGGACTATTATCAATCACACTCACTCTTTCTCTCTCATCCTCTTAATTTATTGTAGTTTTTTTTTTAAAAAAAAAAATTACAAATACATCTCTTAAAATTTAATTAAAATATAAATCGTTCCCTATGATTTTAAAAATTACATTCCACCCCCTAAGGTTTCTAATTTCATAACAAATCGTCTCTTTTATTAATGAATCATCAAGTCAATTAACAGTTTTTAATGATGTTAGAAATATATTTCAATTAATAATTTAGGTAATTTTATTATTGTATAGGAGAGCAATTATGAATTTCATTTTTTTAGTTGATTCTATTAAATAAAAAATACTAATAAGGAGATATTTGTAAATTTTCAAACCATATGGAGTAATCTGTACTTTAAACAAACCTCAGGGGATGTATTTGTAATTTATTCCTCTTTTTAATAGTTTCATGTATCTTTATTTTTTAATTTTTTAAATAGTTTCATGTACCTTTAATTTTTGAGAAAATATATTACGTGGCTGATACTAATTTAATTTGAGACAAAAACTTGTTGAATGAGACTATTAAATATTGAAAAATGTAGAAATCAATCCATTAAAATTTACTTAAAGATCCATAAAATGACCAAAAAAATTCAAGAACCAAATCAACCTGTCTCTATGGGTTGAGTTGGGGCTAGGTTGGACTTTTCTATACTTTGTGGTTTGCTTTTGGGGCCTTAAAATCATAGACCTGATAGATTGATATCTGGTTCTTAGATTTGATCATGCCTAAATTGAATCAAGGAAAAATTACATTTAGGTGAGAGCATGGGAGAAAAGTTATTAACATATTAGGGTTTAAATGTGTCTGTGATAGAGTGCAAGTGAAAGACGGTAGAAGTTGCACCCCTCATGTATTGGTAATTGATTTCCCTTTCTTCCACTGCATGTAGTCCCCCCTTAAATCAACTTGGGACTTGAACTTATATACATTACTATATGTTTGCTTAAACAAATTGGATAAAGGGAGATTATAATTTATCAGACTATTAATTCTGGGATATATAGTTCATGGACTAATTGATTAGAAATGATGTGTGTCTCATGTTTGTTTTCTCATGGATTAGATGTCTGGAAATGATTATCCTATTGAATCCAATGTTTGATTGGAATATTATGAAGGAGGATAAATACTCAATAATTATTTATTAAGAAATAGCAATACTAAATATGTCTTTAATATTTTAATTTTTTTTGGCTAGATTTAATAAAAATTTATTTTATTTTTTAAAAATTAAATAAATTAATTTTTTAATTAAATAAATTAAAAAATAAAACATAAATAAAAATTTATATTTAAAATAAACTTTTAAATAAATTTATTTTAAAAAATAATAAATATTAAATAATGAAATTAAATGAAATATCAACAAAAATTTAGAATAAAACATCTAGAAAAATTTATTTAAAAAATTAAATGAATAAAAAAAATAAATTTATTCTATTTTATTTATTAATTGAGATTTTTATATTTTATTTTCTTTTACTAAATACAATACATAATGAAATCAAATACTCGGAGGGCAAATGTGTCATTTTATAACCTAATCTCATAGAATCCCAATCCCACGATTTCTATCTTACATCCCCCTAAGACACAATAGTCCAACATATATGTGATTTATAGTCTGACAAGACTCCTAATCTGGCCTACAAATTTTTAACTGAATAATTTATTCTATGATAAATTGGATATGGAGTCCAATTTCCCCTTCCAATCATTCCAAACAAACGCCCCTAAGGATAAGCACACCAACATGTGCAATTAAAATGATCATGTGCAATTTACTGTCAAAGTAGTTGGGAGATTTTTGTTATTATTATTATTATTTTGTTAAAAACATAAATCTACGGCATAACTGCTTTTGTGAGCATTTTTTAAAATAAAAACATGGCATGCCTATAGTATAGATAAAATTATATTTATGCAGAGATTTCATATAGTTAGTGAATTGTAAATATTAAGGTAGACACTGCTACACCTGATCATGCCATCTAAAAGAAGAATTATGGCAAATTAGATAGTAAATTCTTTTATTTTTATGACCATGGTTGTTGACTTAATTAAAATTTAGAGTAAATTAAAAATATATCCCTTGAAATTTATTAAACATATAAATTTCTTCCCTTAAGCAATTATATCACACCCATTGAAATTTCTAATCACATAACAAATAGTTGCTTAATTAATCACTCATTAAGTCAAACTAACATATTGGATGATATAATCAACAATTTTTTTCTTTCAGAAATACCTATATTACTAATAAAGTGTTTACTTTATTTTCCCTTTTTGTTTTTTCTGTCTCACATTCCTTATTCCCCATTTTCTCTCAACTAACGCCATTTCCTCTCAACTATAACACTAATTTGTCTAACCATCACATTACTTTCTCATAGTCTCAATCAGTACCACTATCATTATTATCTACAAGAAAAATTTGTGTGTCATTATGAAGGGTTAGAGAATACTGCGGTAGTGTAGAGAGAGATTTGATGGTGGCTAGATGAAAATGAGGATATAGTATGATAATTTTATTTTGGTTTTATTTTTTTTTTCTGCTAAGTTAGTTGTAAAAAAAAAAAAAATTGACAATGACGTATTTATAATTTTTTGAACCGGAGAGATGAATTTATATTTTATACAAATTTCAGAAGGTGCATTTATAATTTATCTTAAAATTTAACGATGTTTTGCTTTTTGTTTGTGTTATGCTAAAAAATTCAACACTTATTTATTATAAATATTTATCGTTAATTTATTTTTTAAATAATTTTAATGATGAAAGATTAAATGGAGGTTATATTTTTCAAATGAATGATTCATTTATTTTCAATATGGTGAAATTGCAGTTTTTTTTTGGACCTAAACTAACTTTAGCGCAGTTTGGACCTAAACTAACTTTAGTTAAATTGAGCCTATGTTTGGGAAGTGGTTTTTGAGGCTTTTTTTTTTTTTTTGTTAAAATAGTCACAAAAAACAAAATAGACTTTTTAGCCTAATAAGACAAAACATCACATCGAATCCATAATCATTACGTTGTTTTTCTTACAAAAAAGTCAAAAAAATCAAAAAAGCCAAAAGTTCTTCCCAAACTAGGCTTTTTATAAAATAATCAAAAAAGTCAAAAAGTCAACTCACTTTCCAAACGAAGCCTGAATTGGTTTAGTTCGATTTCAGTAGATAAGGCCTCGTTTGGGGACTGACTATTTTAGCCAAAAAATCAAAAAGCCAACTAAAACTAGTCACATCACCTCTCTACTTTTCTGCACATCTTTTCGTAAAAAGTCAAAAAGTTATTAAAATAGCCTGTTCCCAAACGAGGCCTAAGTTTGGTTTGGGCCAACCTGAACTAAACTACCTTTGCCTAAGTAAATTAGGATTTATAATTTAGGTTGTATTTTAATTATGAATTTAAGGTTTCGTTTGGGAAGCCAAAACTTAGGCTTTTTTGGTTAAAATAGCCACTCACAAAAAATAATAATAATAATAATAATAATCGACTTTTTAATCCAATAAGACAAAGTATCACATCCAATCTATAATCATTACATTCTTTCTCTCACAAAAAAGCCAAAAGTCCTTCCCAAACGAGACTTATTAGCCCCAGGCTAAAATAGCCAAAAAAACCAAAAAACTAAAAAGCCAACTCACTTCCCAAACGAACCCTAAGTTAGAAAAAGAAAAGATAAGTGAAATATAAATGAAATATTTGGTCATTAAGATGAATTATTCTTTTCCTTCAAAAACCATAGACTAGATGAGGAATATTTTGTGTAAAAATATAGGTAGTGTTTGGTAGAATTTTTTACATATGATTTGAGAATATGAGTTGTATTTTGAGTTTATGAGTTTTAGAATTATGATTTGAATGTGAAAAATTTATTTGGTTATGAGTTTTGAAATGAGTTTTAGAAAGAGTTTTGAATTAAGTTTGAAATGAATGATGTGGCATATGATATTTAACTCAAAAACTTACAACTTATAACTGAACACACAATCCAAAATTATATTCAAAGCTCATAAAAAATTTTAAAAAAATTCTAGAAATATTTTTTATTTAAAATAGAAAAATAACAGGTGCAAAAAAAAAAAAAAAAAAAAAAAAAAAAAGGTACACTGTTCTAGTCAACCAAGGACGACCGGGTTAGCCAAAATTTTCTGCTTAGACAGGAGTTTTCAAAAATGGGTGTGGAAAAAACTACAACCAAACACCACGTGCAAACAAAGAGGTGAAATTACAATTCCAAAGCTCTTCCAAACACAACCACATATTTTTTTTCTGTGTTTCTCAAAAAATGGATTATATTCAGAATATTTAAAAATAATAGTTTTTCAAACAATTTAAAAATAAATAAATAAAACGAAACGAAACGAAAACAATACCAAATAAGCCAATTGTTTGTTTATCTCTTTTTTGCTTATGTTTCTTGGGTGCAATATCAATAAAATGTAATTTTGTGAACTGTTTAGTCTTTTTTTTCCTTATGAATCCAAAAATCTCATTAAAGTGGAAATTACACAAAAATGTAGTCATTTACATATTTGGGTTTAATTTTTGAGGGATAAAAATGTATTTCTCTAAAATGTGAAATTACACATTTGGACAATTCGCACTGTAGAGGTTTTGGATTTTTCCTCATTCTAGAACAAATCTCACATTATGAATAAAAACATAGCAGTCCACTATAACACTCCAATAATATAACACTCTAATGTAATACACTAAAGAACTCGTTAGTGTACTTGTTATCACCCGAACCCGCCCCTATAGATTAAGGTAATAACCGGCTAGTAATCATAAAATTACCTACGACCTCAAACCTGATCAAACGTGTCTCAATAGAATTAAAGGGGTCAAAACGGAAGCAGACTTAAAAAATTTTGTCCAATGAGTTGTGCTTATATGGCATAGCAAAATCATTTCAAAAGCATTCCATAAATAACTCAGACATATAACAGATTTAACATCTTGTACACCCAGGAACTCTCAGATATGCAGCTAGCCAAACAAAAGTTTATATACATAGCTGATTCGACGCATTCACTAAGGTAGCAAAATGGGGTACACAAAAGAACAAAAACAAAGTCTCGTGCATGAGACATTTGGGCAAACTTCTCAAAAACTTGGACTTCCCTCACATCTTTCACTGAGGCTGGGTTTGAACATCTCTTTGCTCACCTACGTACATATAAATAAGGGTGAGCGAAAGCCCAATGAATAATACCAAAGTAAGGAAGTTATATGAATGAAATTCTCTAATAGATAATATCCTTATCAAACACATCAAACGGCCTTAGGCCCATTCACATTCCTATCAATATATCAAACGGCCTCAGGTCCAAACATATCAAACGGCCTCGGGCCCAATTTATTCATATCAGACGGCCTCAGGCCCAATTCATTTACGTCAAATGGCCTCGGGCCCAATCATCATATCAAACGGCCTCTGGCCCAATCATATCAAATGGCCTCTGGTCTATTATTTTCATATTCATGTTTATGCGTATTTCATGTTCATGATCATAATTATGTTCATATTCATACGACCTTCAGCCCAATGCATTTGTATTTAGACGGCCTTAAGCCCATTTATATCCTTATCAAATACATCAAACGGCCTCAGGCCTAAGTATGACAAACGGCCTCAGGCCCAATTAGAATCTATCAAACGACCTCAGGCACAATTCATGTTCTTCATAGACCTTACACAAAAGTTTGGCATATAGAATACTCATTCATAATTCAAACCAACAAATCTATGAAGCTTATATGGAAGTAGCAGTTGGAAAGTAACATACTTCAAAATATCTTTACTAAGATATTACTCATAGTGTTCCGTCGATGGATTTGCCCTTGTGCTTGACCCTATACATTTCATAACACATTGGGTCACAAGCAATTCAATCCATTCTTAACTTGTTTACTTCTGTTAGGCCTCTTTCTTACTTCTTTAGTTCATTCACAGTGTTCAATGCATGCCTAAGAGTGCTTAGAAATGAAAGAGAACGGAAAATAGAACATAAAACAACTTTTCTAAATTTCTGAAACAGGGCTCTCCGCTCGAGTGTAGCTTTGGTCGCTCGAGCAGCCTGCAAAACCCTGTAAAAGTACCGGTTGCATGAATTTTACGCTCGAGCAAGTAGTCTTACAAAACAGAGTTCGCTCGAGCACAAGATTTGCCGCTCGAGCCACCGTGCAATTTTTTGCAAAACTTTTGGTTGCCTTTATTTTCGGCTTGAGCGGCAACTCTTTCACTCGAGTGAATAGGCCGATTTCTGGGTTTTCCAGAATTCTGTTTGAAGTTCAAATCACCTATCCAAAGGTCCAATTCATGTATAAAACACTCAAATATGCAAGTACGCACCCAAGAACATATATTTGAAGATAACTCGCAACCATAATTCAAAATTCTATGGGTTTAACAAGTTTCAAACCATAAACTCCATATATATACAATTCATGTTTTGTATCTTGTATAGACAAGCTCCTAGGCTTGAAATTAAGCTTCAATACATGATCAATACATGAAAGTTCTTATATGCATGTGCCAAACAACCCTCAATACATCAAGATCAACATGCTTCACACTCATATATGCAAAATCATGGCTAATTCTTACATGCATGTACATATTAACTTCAAATTCATTACAATCAACTCAATTCTTGCTCTTAATTACATATCTTGCTTGAATTCACTTAATTATGAACTTAAATCCATGTGTTTGAGTCCAATTACTCACTTATGAGCTCCAATCTTCCAAGTTCTAGCTAGTTCTTGAGTTAACCTTCTCAAATTTCAAGCTTCTTTCTTAATTCTCCAATTTTTGCCTTCACTCTCTCTCTAGAACCGTCTCTCTCTCTCTCTCTCGCTAGAGTGTAATCTCGGCCAAGTTGTAAGAAATGAGTTCAAAAGAATAAACTTAAGTGTATATAGGTCACTTATATATGCTTGCCTAATCAATTTTGACTAGGGCTAGTTAACTAAGCTTAAATCAATCAATTTAATCTAATTAACTTGGTCCAAATCAGAATTTAATTAAATTTCACCATAGGTTCTAAAAATTATGCTAATCACAATGGCACAATCAATTTCAATTTCTGTAGCCTCTGCCTATATTTGAACCATAAGAGTCTAAATTACTCCGAAGAGAAACCATAAGGGGGTAAAGTAAAATTTGCCCTTATTAATATTTATTTTAAAGCAAAAACAACTCTATAGAAGCTTTTAAATATAGACATCTAATTTCTCTTTACACATATCATATGTATTCGAAGGGTGATTTTATTTCTACCACACATTTATCTCAATAGGCATATCATTCAACAAATTTTTTTATTATAAATTTATCTATTTCTAAAATTATCATTAAAGGTATAACCCTAAAAATTTAATTTCTCATAAACCTAAATTTTCTCTCGTTGTTGCTACTAGTCTAACTTCTCCACCACCTCGTCATCCCTATTTTCTCTCATTTTCGTTGTGCACCACTATGACCTCTCTATCTCCTCTTCTCTCTTCTTGCCACCTCCTTCCTCTAGATCCCTTTTCCATCGGACATCTTCTTTCCCAGATCTACCTTATCTCCCTTCTTTTGTCTTTTTCTTCATTCTCAAAGCTCTAGATCTGGAAATAGGGAGTTGTAGTTGGGAGAAAGGGCTAGGAAAGGAAGTCATAGTGGTAGAGGGGGACTAGGGAATGGTTCATGGTGAGGAAAGGGTTAAAGAAGGGTAACACCGTAGAGAAGGGTTTACCAGTAGAAGTTGTTAGTGAGGATTGTCGATGGAGGATGGAGAAAACTAGGGCGAGGGTGATTGCTAGTAGAAAGGAGGTCACAGTAGGAAAAGGCCGGTTGGTCTTGTTGGAAGTGTCAACAGTGACATATGGTTGTAGTGGATGGAAGAAGAAGAATAATGGATGAGAGAATTGAAAAGGATGGATGTAAGGAGAGATGTGATGTTAGTATATTGAAGAGTGTAAATAGATGAAATTTTGAATAAATGTAATGAAAAAATAGGTATAACGAGATCAAAATGTTGCTTAAACTTCTTGTGAATGTTGTATCTTAGGTAATAATACTTGTGTTTGTTAGAAAGAATTTTAATGTGTTTATTTAAAAGCTGACGCTCTCTATGCAATTTTCAATAAATGACTTCCAACTATTATTAACATCAATTAATTAGTTTCAATTCTATATAAATTTTTTCAGGGAATTCTTTTTAAGGTCCTTAGTATTAAAATTTTATAGGATAAAAGATATGTAATATTTTCATAGTGATTAGGGTCCTTCAACATTTTTTCAAAAAAAAAAAAATTGATTCAGAGAAATTTTGATCTAGAAAAATTTCAAAATACGGAGAAATTTCAAACAAATTTCTCTAGTTTAAAATTTCTCTGATTTACTCAAATTTTCTAATTTTCTCTGTGTTTTGAAATTTTTTTAGGTTGAAATTTCTCTGGTTTGCTCACAAATATATTTGTGTTTTGACCAATTTTCTCTGGTTTGTTCACAATTTTATCTGTGTTTTGACCAAACTAGAAAAAATTAAACAAAGATAAATTGGCCATAACTAGTCATGGTGATGATGATATATCCACACCAGATCGATCACCTAAATCAGCAAGAATAACAACCAATTTACGAATCCAGAAGATGAAATTTACAACAATCAATTTATAAATCATCACTCATGCAATTAAAGGCACTGGTATTATATACACTGACACATATTTTTGCACAACACATACAAACAAGCATGTATATAAATAAATAAATATATATATATATATATAGATATATATATAAAATGAATCATATAAACAAATTAATGACCAAATGATAGAGAAATTGAAATACAGATTCATAAACTGCGAAGATCGACGATGATTGAGCAATCGAAGGATCTGTCCACCGCCGCCATTTTCTATCGGAGGAGAGCGAGAGGTTTGGTGCGAGAATAAACAACGGAGGTTGTGGCGATAACCATAGTGGTTGCTATAGTCACAATGGCTGAAAAGGTGTCGACGTGAGAGGCGGATGAGGAGACTACGGCGAGAGAGAGAGAGAGAGAGAGAGAGAGAGAGAGAGAGAGTGGGTATGATATATGGGTATGGATGAAACACCTCAATATTGTAAACATCTTCCATTATTAAAAATTAGAGAGGAATGTTAAACTAAATATCCATTTTTTTTAATGAATATTGCTAAATCTAATACATCTATGACTTTTTTTTCCTTTTCCTTGTGTTCAAATGTTTCTCTATGTATATAATTTTTTTCCCTAAAAATTATTCCTTTTGTTTTGACCTCTTGTAAATTTTATATTTTAATAATTTTTAAATTAGGATCTAAAAAATGTAAATATCCTCTACATTACTTTTTTAAAATTTTCTACATAATATTTAGCCCCTTTAAGAATAAAATTCTAATTCTGTCTTTGAGATTAGAGAAAAGAAAAAGTAATATTGAGAATAGTAATATTCAAATTTAGATATCAAACCTGATAAAATAACATATCATCCATAAAAAGCTTGAGCAACATAAAAAGGGATCGGATTCCCTCAAGTTAGATGACTAACTTGAGAGAGCATTTGAGATTGGTGGGTTCAATATAAGGCCAATCTTGGTGATCTGAACCAAAGTTTTTTAAGATTTCTTAATAGAACATTCATGCAAAAAATTAAAATAATCATATATCAGTAACTAATACAAATGTGATTCAACATATAACTACCGATATATTAAAACCTTAAACCCTAAATCCAACAAACTTAAGAGAATCCAAACCCACATAAAAATATATAGAATAATGCTATATATACTAATTAATGTACACATTAGTGTACTAACAAATGATGTGACATCATTTATATGGTTTTTGATATTTGTAAGTTGTATAATAAATGTAGTCAATAATTATATCATAACACTAGTTGATACACTAGTGTGTACAATAATCGGTGCATATAACACTACTGAAATTAGGGGTGAGCAACGGATATACCGATCCGCCAAAACCGACTAAACCGAACCGATCCGCTGCATTTTGGACGGATGCGTGATGACGAGTGGACGGTTGCGGATTGATTTTCTCCAATCCGCCAATTTGGCGGACGGATGGCAGATTTAAGGTTCCTTTGGCCGCAACCAAACCACCAAACCGCGAACACCCTTAATAATTTATAAGACTTTGTATTTTCAATTTGTTTAAATATTTTGTTTGTGTTTTCAATTGAAAAAAAGTTTAAATATTCTGTTGAAAAAAAGTTTTCAACTTGAATATATTTTTTGAATTGAAAAAAATAAGCGTATTATTTATTTATATTTTTTGGTTTTTAAATCTAACTCTAAAAGTAATAAATAGAAAATATGATATATGTTGGTTGGTTTTGTTTTCAAAAACATATATAAATGTAACAATACAGAGACATACAATCTCTACCACTGCTCTGTTCATGGTTTTGGTGGTTTGAATTGTTTTTATATTTTAAGAACCACATATTATAATACTTTATATGGATAAGGCATGCTGTGATTGTAATATGTGGATGAGACATATAGTGATTGTGATATTCTAAAGTTTCAAACTTTCTTTCTTTGGATGAGGCATGCAGTAATTGTAATATTTTTTTAAGTCATTGACTGTAATACTTTCTTTCCTTTTTTTTTTTTTTTTTTTTTTTGAGGAAGTGCATAAGTTGAACTATGTTGAAAATTTATAAAATTTCAAACCGCCGAACCGATTCGCATCCATTCGCCAAACCGTCAATCCGCTCAATCCGCATCCGCCGGCGGATGCGGATTGAGCGGACGGATGCAGATTGATTTTCTCCAATCTGCCAATCTGGCAGACGGATGGCGGATTGGAGGTTCCGTAGCCGCAACCGACCCGCGCCTACCCCTAACTGAAATGTATATCTTGATGTAGGGACAGAACAAAACAAGAAATTATTGCTACATTAAAGCCACATCAAGCCAACAAAGTTTACAAGGGGACCAAGTTTCCTGACCAAGTTTCCTAAGTTGCTCCAAAACCATGCAACATTAGAAATTCAATTGCCTTTCAAATTATGGGCCAATGTAGTGCAATTTATGAGACCTTATATAGGTTTTTTTCTTTTTTTTTTTTCTTTTTTCAATCAATATTTGCAAAAGTGTGTGGTATAATTTTTATTTAAGACTTTCAAGTAAAAATAACTTAAATAAACTAAAAAAACTAATTATTGAAAAATTAAGAAAAATATATTTTCGATTTTTATTTTCTAATTATCAACTCTATAGCAGCTTTTAAATATAGACGTGGGGTATTTGGGAAGAGGAGTGAGTTAAAATAGCCCATTAACAGACAAAATAGGCTAAAATAGCCAATAAGTCAAAATGTCATATTCAATCTATAATCATTTCACATTTTCTCTTACAACTATCAAATCAACTACAAAAAAAAGTCAACCAACTTTCCAAACACAATTATTTTAACTAGGTTAAAATAACAAAAAAGCCAAATGCCAACTAAAATAGCCAACTTCCCAAACAAGGCCTAATTTCTCTTTACACATATCATATGTATTTTAAAGGTGATTCTATTCGTACCACACATTTATCTCAATACACATCTCATTCAACAAATTGTTTTAATATACATTTATCTATTTCTAAATTTATCATTAAAGGCATAACCCTAAAAATTTAATTTCTCATTACACCCTCCATTTCCCCACTAACCCTAACAACCCACCACCATTGCCTCCTTTCCACCACCACCTCTCTCCGCCCTAACCTTCGTTGTTGCTACTAGTCTAACTCCTCCGCCACCTCGTCATTCCCATTTTCTCTCCTTTTCATTACACACCACCACGACCTCTCCATCGCCTCTTCTCTCTCCCTACCACCTCCTTTCTCTAGATTTCTTTTCCCCCATGCCATCTCCTTTCCTAAATCTACCTTATCTTCCATTCTTTTTCTTTTTCTTCCTTCTCAAAGCCCTAGATCTAGAAATAGGGAGTTGCAGTTGGGAGAAGGGGCTAGAAAAGGAAGTCCGAGTGGCAGAGGGGGACTAGGGAAGGGCTCATGGTAGGAAAGGGGTTAGAGAAGAGTAACACTATAGAGAAGGGGTCACCAGTAGGGGTTTTTAGTGAGGGTTGTTGATAGAGGATAGAGAAAGCTAGGGCGAGGGTGATTACTAGTGGGAAGGAGGTTGCTGTGAAAAAAGGCTGGGGGTTGGTCTTGTGGGAGGTGTCAGCAGTGGCATATGGTGGTAGTAGATGGAAGAAGAATAATGGATGAGAGAAAAGGAAAAGATAGATGTAAGGAGAGATGTGATGTTAGTATATTGAAGATTGTAAATAGATGAAATTTGAAATAAATGTAATGAAAAAATAGGTATAAGGAGATCAAACTGCTGTGTAAACTTATTGTGACTGTTGTATCTTATGTAATAATACTTGTGTTTGGTAGAAAGAATTTTACTGTGTTTATTTAAAAGCTAACGCTCTCTATGCAATTTTCGGTAAATGACTTCCACCTGTTATTAACATCAATTAATTAGTTTCAATTCTGTATAATTTTTTTAATGAATATTGCTAAATCTAATACATCTATGGCTTTTCTTTTCCTTGTTTTCAAGTGTTTCTCTATTTATATATATTTTTCCCTAAAAACTATTCCTTTTGTTTTGTCCTCTTGTATATTTTATATTTTAATAATTTTTAAATTAGGATTTAAAAAATGCAAATATCATCTACGTTACTTCTTTAAATTTCTCTACATAATATTTAGCCCCTTCAAGAATAAAATCCTAATTTTGTTCTTGAGAATAGAGGAAAGAAAAAGTAACATTGAGAACAATAATATTTAAATTCAGACATCACACCTGATAAAATAACATATCATCCATAAAAGGCTTGAGCAACATAAAAAGAGATTGGATTCTTTAGATGACTTGAGAGAGCATTTGAGATTGATGAGTCCATTATGGGGCCGATCTTGGTGATCTGAACCAAAGTCTTTTTATGATTTCTTGAATAAAATATTCATACAAAAAATTAAGATGATTAGATATCAATAGTTAATACAAATATGATTAAAACATATAACTACCGATATACTAAAACCCTAAACCCAATCAACTTGAAAAAATCTAAACCCACACAAAAAGTGTATACCTAGATGTAGGGAGAGAGCAAAACAAGAAGTTATTGCTACATTAAAGCCACATCAAGCCAACAAAGTTTACAAGGGGAGCAAGTTTCCCAAGTAGCTCCAAAACCATGCAACATTAGAAATTCAATTGCCTTTCAGATTACAGTAATGCTAGGTATAATGAAAAATTTTTCATGAAAATAATCATGAAAGCTTTGTAACCCTTAGATTACACTTAGAATAAAGCACCACACACTAAGAATAGCACCACACACTAATCAAGGTAATCCAAGGATCATAAATTTTTCATGATCATTTTCATGACAAAATTTTCATGATCCCTAACTTTTCCCTTCAGATTATGGTCCAATGTAGTGCAATTTATGGGACCTTATATAGTTTTTTTTTTTTTTTTTTCCCAATCAACATTTGCAAAGGTGTTTGGTATAATTTATGTTTAAAACTTTCAAGTAAATATAACTTAAATAAATTTAAAAAAACTAATTATTGAAAACTTAAGAAAGATATATTTTCAATTTTTATTTTCTAATTATCAACTTCATACAATTTACACCAAATCCCAGACAAGCTCCATATACCGAACCACCAATAACAAAAAGGGCTTTGATTTGTGACACTAATTTGTTGAGCACTAATAGCACTAATTTCTATATCAGGTAAAGGAAAAAAAAAAAAAACAAAGTTACCAAAACAGGAAATTAGTGTCATTAGTACCAACAGTTTTAGTGCCACAAATCATTTTTCTAACAAAAAAGAGCCACAAGAAACGGGGGGAAATGGTGGTTAAGTCTATTCAATTTTTAGTGCCTTTAGATTTCGATCTAATAATTGTGATTGTTTTGAGACAAAAATACTACAAAAATAAGAATTTGCAACAAAAAGCATCGAACTTCACTTGCGCAGTCCGTAAAAGCTAGAAAGCAACTCAAGCCAACTCCCTTCAACCTAATTGCAACAAACAAGGAACCGAAACTTCGGTCACGCATAAAGTGAAAAACTAGAAACCTACCTATCCAACTCCCTCCCAACCTAATTCAGGGTGCATTCAAGGCCGTGTTTGGATCTTCCACTATTTTTTTTTTCTTTTACGTTTCATTTTCATTTTCATTTTCATTTTCATTTTCATTTTCGTCCACAAAATTCACTTCACATATCTAGATCCAAACACAACTTAATGCAAATTTCAAGTTCACAATCACAACCATCTGTGCAATTAGAATATGCCTCTGATTTCCATCTGTGTGGTAGAATTATCATACCCATTGCTCCAAATTTGTTTCACGAATGCCTCAATGGATAAAAAAAATCTATGCTTCAATTGCAGTACCGGATATAAAAGTAGCTTTCAAAGCATTCCAAACTGCAATTCACCAGCTGTTAAAGATATACCCCAAATCCCCTATTTTATGCAACAATAGGGTCCAGTCCTTTAGAAACCACTGCAGTGAAATTTCAACTGCAGTATCCCAGTGTCCAAATATGTAATCATCTAAGCCACTAATACATAGACATGACTCTCCTCAACCACCCATTCAGTCCTCAACTTCAAGCAACAATCTCTTACCACAATACATAAATTTTATCTACGACGAGACGAGCAAAGCAAGATGGACATGATGCCCTAACAATACTTCAAATCGCTTTCTTCCAAATCCATTTGCCCTGCATTCAAGATGATTTGCAGCAACATTCACAAAACGATCAATCTCAAAACCATTGACAATCACTAAATCCACCTCTCAATGCAAATTAATTCATAAAAGATTGCAATGACTCATCCATTTCACACAAATCTAATTCTCTCAGCTTCAAATTCTTTAACCAATTCAAATTGTGATTCTTCAAGTGGGCATTTGAAGAATCAAGTGACATTTAATGAAGCCAATCACCAACATCTGCCTGCATTTTAAAACTACCATCAAATCCCATTAGTAAAAAAGGCACTGCAATTTTATCACTAATCATAATCAAGAAAACAGAGTCATCTACTTCATATTAGCCCATAGTCAGATTAACACGAAAAAGTAACTACAACAAGAACTACCACAACCTACACAACATATGTACAAGAAATTTGCACTAATAACAACAAACTTTCTAACAATTTTCCCAAAGCGATCCATCATCAAGTTATAGATATATCACCTTCACACACCATCACCGTCGCCAGTACTCTTCTCCGAGCAAATATCACCGCCCGTCTGGTTCTCCGACCAATTCTCTGACGCCTCATCGTTGTTATTCGTGGCTTGCCCACCGTCATTGTTGGTCTCCAAGCATTGAACCCTCTTTCTCAAATCCCCCAATTCTCTCTCCATCAAGAAAATCCTCTCCTTCAAAGTCAAATTCTCTTCCTCCAATTGAGCTATATGAGTGTACTGATCATCAACCCTATTCTCCAGCAGATTAGTCTGATCATCCCCACCATTCGGATATATCATCTCGAATCGACTCAAATCGTGATCTAACCTCCTCTCCACCTCAACATGCTCTTCAACATCACTATCACTCGATCCTCCTCCAATTTCTTCTTCTTCCTCCGCCTCATGATCTTGCGATGAACGGAGACGAATCAAGCCCTTCATCGAACCATAACCATCCACACCCCACTCTTCCTTCGCCATATCGACCAAAACCTCCCTCGACGGCGAGAAAATCGGGGACGGAAGAATCGCTGGCGTCACCGGACATGGCGAGACCAAGGAAGCGATTCCGCCGGACTTCTTCGCACGGATTATGAACGACGTCGTGTTCCGAGGCGCGAACGGAGCGAAACGGTTGTTGAATTTCTTCTTAGGGTAGAATCGACGAGCTTTGAGGCGATTCTGAGACTGTAAATCGTTCAGATTCGGTGGTTTGTAGATGTTTCCAACTCCGAGAGGGTCTTTCCAGTGCATTTCGTTGCGTTTTTCGGGATTCTTGCCTCTCCAATTGCTTCGACCAAGCTTCGTAGATCCGAAATTCGGTCTCTGAAAAAACTTAAATTTCAACGGATCGTCGTGTGGCGGAGGCGGCGGCGCCGGCGGTGGCCAATGTCCGAAGCTTCGATTCAACATCTGAGACTGGTCCATGGTCTTACACCGTTCGATGATCTAATCAACAGTCATGATTTCACTACCAAAAAAAAAACCCTAAAATCTTCGATTAACGACCTTAATGATTGGGAAATTGAAATTCAAGCCATGGATTGTCGATCCAAGATGAAAATCAGAGCGTTAGGGTGATTGAAATTCGAATTAATTTTGATTTATTTGAAGTGTTTTGAATTGAAACCCTAAAAACCCTAGAAAATGTGGATAATGATGATTGATGTTGTTGTTATCTTCTTTGTTTGTGTTGATGGGGGTGTTCGTTGGTTGAAGAAGATTAGGAAGAAGAACCGCACGTGAATGTCACGTGACTAAGTCCAGATAGCTATTGTGAAAACGCCTTCGTGTCGGCTTTAGATGGAAGTGCTGCTTTAGTACGTGGAGAGGGTGAGGGATGAACGGTTGGATTTCTAGGGATTTCTTTATCCTACGGCTGATATTGTGACTTGTTCATTTGAGATCCGGATTCGTTGGCCTCGAGGAAGGGAAAATTATCGAGTGCCTCGCAAAAACACTCTAATCTATATAGACTGGCAATTGGGCACAAACGATATGTGTGCACATTAAGAAAATATTATTTAAAAAAAAAATAAATATACATCACAAATTTATTAAAAAATAAAATAAAGAACACTTATAATTTTGACATAAACAAAATAAAATAATGATTCTTAAAAAAATAGTACTCTTTTTAAAAATTATAAATCTAAGATTCTTAGAATATTTATAGTCAAATAAATTTGATATACACAAAAAAAAAATATAAACGATTACGTTGAATTTTTTTTTTTGATATAAAACCCATCTTTTTATTTTTTATTTTTTAATGAAGAAAATAAAAAATATAATTAAATTTATACACACCAAATACAAAAATACAAACCCATTAAAACACTTACAATCAAAGAGGTTTATAAAAAAAAATTTAAAATAACCTAGGCAAAACCCCAAAAAAAAAAAAAAAAAAAAAACTATTTAAAAAAAAAAAAAATAAAAACCTTAAAAGCAATGGACACCAAAGACAATAAATGGAATCAACACGAATTTCAGAATGAAATGGCCATCTCTCAAAAACTGTGTCACTAAGAAAAGCCCTAATAAACTGTTTGGTTGCAGAGAAAGCTTGGGGTACACATCTATAATCAATGGAGGTTGAGCCTTCGTGTTGGAGATTCAGAGGGCGAGAGAAAACTCTGAGCCAAGAAATGTTAGAACAAAGGAGAGAGAGAGGAAATTGAGTATTGGGTAGTGTTTTTTTTTTTTAGTAAACAGTATTGGATAGTTGATTGAGAGAGAAAATGGAAAACGTGATATGTGTTTTTTTTTTGGGGGGCAAATCGTGCATGGCAGAGGTTTCAATAGACTAAATTCAAGTCTTACTTAATATAATAGTATAGATATACAAAAATGCTTGGACTTCAAAGTTAGGGACCCTCATTACTCTCAAAATGATGTGGATTAATCATGTGTTTTTATTTATTCATTTATTTTTTTTCATTCCTTCTTGAACCAATCATAAGTGAGTAAAAGTTGTGAGAGTCGTGTTTTTTAAAAGTTTGTAGCATTGTTGATATATATATATGAGGCTCATTTTGGCAATTTTGTTTTATTTATTTATTTATTTTTTAGTTTTTTGACTTTTTTAAATCACATTAACTCTTTACTTTTTTTTTTATTATACATTTTAAAAAAAAATTAAAAAACTCAATTTTTAACTTATTTCTCAAAATAATCCTAAGCAAAAGAGGATTTTTGTAAGGAGCATTTTGAGAGTTCCAAAATCTCATAATAAATTTGTAGTTTTATTGACTTACAAAATAAATTTGAAAAGAAGTATTGGCTAATCTATTAAAGTAATAGTTTTCAAAATATTTTTCATAATTTATAGTTTTCAAAAGGAAAGATAAAAAAATATATATATTTCATATCTTTCCAACCTAATCATCTTCCACTGATTTTTATTTCCTTTAAAAAAAATTAAAAATTACTTTTTATTTATATTACTATATTATTTATACCATATATAATTACTCTCAAATATTTAAAATTCATTATAAAAATTATGAACCTTCAAAATATTTTGATTTAATTACACATATGTAATTTCGAGTACTGCTATTAGTACCCCATCAATTATTTTGGACCCTCACTTATAAATTCTAAAACCTTTAAAATTTATTCTCTTCTTAAATAATATCAAAATTATCCTTGTGAAAATATTATATCCATTCAATTGAATACACACCACTACACTCCAACAACCTAAAAAGCCTCTCTCTCAAAAACCATAATTAACAAAACCCATAAAGGTGATTCTTACTCCATCTCTACATGCTTGTTCATGACTTGAGAAAATAAATGTAGGGTTTTTTTGTTATTGATTCAAAATTCTCCTTTTGTGGTTCTGCAATCTCCACGAATTTAGATTTGTGATATTTCAGGCAGGTTTCTTTGAATTCTCTGATAATTTAAATTCTTGTTCCTTATCTTACTTGGGTTTTGTAATTTTAAAGTTTGAAAAATGTTCATTAATAATGTTCAGGTACCTGTTCCTGAACAAATAACTAATGCACGGGCTTGTGTTCTCGAATTTCAATCATATATTCGGTAGTTCAGTCCCCAAAAAAATGACAAATAATTTTTATTATTTTTGTCATTTTTTCCAAGAAACTTATTCTTACAAGGCTAATCTCTTCTGAGTTAAGAACATCATTAAAATTATGAACCTCCTCTGAGTTTTTATTGTTGTACTCCTCTCGCTTCATGTAGTTGTGGTTGCTGGAAAAACTTTCACTCATTGTCATTGCTGGAGAAATGTAGGTAATCAAATAGTTGCCACCATTATTGTTAGAACGTTGACGCCAAAAGGTTTTCAAGATTTTGAGAGTGGGTAGGTTTTGAAGGTGAGGGCTCCTAAATGTCCTTACCTTTCTACTTTGGACCCCCCCACTTCTTTGGTGCCTACCATTAAATTGCTTCCCTCTTTATTTTTCTTTGGACCCCTACCATAATCTCAAATATACCCTTTCAACCCCACCCCTACACCTTCTACCTTCAACTCCTCATTCCTTCCTTCCTCCGGCAGTCCCCCTCCCACTCTGGCAACCCTACTTCTACGGCAACTTGCTCAAACAGCAGCAACGACAATAAAAACAAATCAACCTTTTGTTTCCTCGGAATATCAGCTAGATGTGAAATATGTTTCAAGGAATGTAATAACCTCGGAAGTGTAATGGGTATAAGTTCGAAGGATGGTTCCTCCATTGCCTTTTGTTTCCTCGGAATATCAGCTAGATGTGAAATATGTTTCAAGGAATGTAATAAGTTCGAAGGATGGTTCCTCCATTGTAGAGAATCACATTGATGTTGCTAAAGATGAATTATGAAAAACTAGTTCAGAAAACCCATCTTTTTGCCTTTATTCGCCGCCGTTTGGAAAACCAGTTCCGAACAAAAGCCTAATGTTCAGTACTATGTAGATGAACAAAAGGTATATGTTCAGTTGTGGAGCACGAACATATTCAACAAGTTCAGTTTTGCATAATCGAACGAAGAGAAATTTACCAACTTGTGAGGTAGAGAGAGAAATCGATAGGGAGAGAGGGAGTCGCGCACGAAAGAGAGAAAAGAGAGTAGGTTTCAAAGGATAAAGATGAAGATTGCGAAAGAGAGTTCGCAAATAAGTCGCTCATTCTCCGCCGCCACCACCGCCAAAACCCTAACCTTTGCCACTAATGATAGTTCTGTAAACAACAGGTAGTGGCGAGAGGCTCGTTGAAGGAGGAAAATAACGAAGGTGGGTTGGTTGCCGGAGGCCGCCGGCGGGAGTGGAAGTGGTGGTGGGATTAGGATTAGGGTTAGGGTTAGGGTTAGGGTTAGGGTTAGACTTGGGAGGATAGGATGAGGACAAAATTAGAATTTGATGTTAAGACAAAATTATAATAAAATAAAATATTAAAAGAGGGGTCCAAAGTAAAAAGATAGGGGCATTTAGCAGACCTTTTTATTTTTTTTTATTACAATAATAACCTCAAATGAAATTACTAAAAATGATATCAATAATTTTAGGATACCCCATCTCACAATTAAGCTCATACACCCATTATATTATGTGTTAGGGTTTATAAGAACACCCATCTCTATCAACACCCATCCATCTTCCCCAAATCTCACCTTCAAAAACCTACACACCCTCAAAACCTTGAAAACCTTGTGACGGCAATATTCCGATGGTAACAATGGAAACCATTTGATTATCTACACTTCTCCGGCATTGACAATGAGTGGAAGTTTTTCCAGCAACTATAATTTCATAAGACAAGAGGAATATAACAATAAAAACTCAAAGGAGGTTCATAACTTTGATGATATTCTTAGCTCAAAAGAGATTGGCCTTATAAAGGTAAGTTTCTTTATAAAAAAAAAAGGGGGGGGGGGGCAAAAATAACAAAAATTGTTTGTCATTTTTTCGGGGACTGAACTCCCGAACATATGACAAAAGTTCGTGAACACAGACCTGAACATTGTTTATTTGTTCGGGAACAAATAACCGAACATTTATTTTCTTAGGTCATGAACAAGTATGTGGAGATGAATTAGTAATCACCTTCGTGGATTGTTTTAGGGTTTTTGGAAGAGATGCTTTTTGGGGTGTGGGAGTGTATATTCAATTGAATGGGTGAAATGTTTTTACAATGATAATTTTGGTATTATTTGAGAGGAGAAAAGAAATTTTAAGGGTATTAGAATTTATAAGTGGGGGGCAAAGAAATGAAG
This sequence comes from Camellia granthamiana, assembly GCA_036172215.1. Taxonomy (NCBI): domain Eukaryota; kingdom Viridiplantae; phylum Streptophyta; class Magnoliopsida; order Ericales; family Theaceae; genus Camellia; species Camellia granthamiana. The sequence continues at coordinate 47,798,385 of CM069908.1, read as the reverse complement.
AGTGCAAAATAATTGATGGGGTGCTAATAGCAGTACTTAAAAAAAAAAAGCCAACTATCATCCTAAACACAACTTTTTTAGTCATGCTAAAATAGCTACAAATACTAGTCAAAAATTTCTCTTAGTGTAAAAAATATGCTTATGCAGAAATGAAAGTTGTAAATGTCATCTGAAAACAAAACAAAAAAAAAAAAAAATTACAAATGGAAGGTCAAAATAAAAATACAAAATTTGAAATACAAAATTTGGACAATAACATATTAAGGTAATTTGGGTAAAAAAAAATACATGACTTCTAAATCCTCAATTATTTGTCCGGACTCCTTTTTTTTTTTTTTTTTTTTTTTGGGAGAGGGGGGGGGGGTGTAAGGGGGACACCTACATAAAAATTTTAAAATATTGTAACACCGCTTAGGGTATCCGCGCACATTAAATAGTTCAAACTCTCGATTTTTTCGATCTAATCTTATGAGTGCAATGTGAAATATAGATAAGAGTCCAAATTTGACAATTTTTATCGAAAATCTATTGTATTACAAATTCTTTCCCAGAAATAGATTACATCACCAAATCTTAGAATCGCCACCTAATATTTTGGAAAAATTAGGAAACCCGTGACTCATGCTAAGGTCACTGTTCGTCATAACCAAGAATGCTTGCCTCGGAACCTTAGGTATGAAGGGAGAAGGTCATTAATTGAGTATCCCTTACTTATTCGATCAAAAGATCGGCTTCTACTAAGCCATGATATGATTTTTATTAACCTTATATGTTCATATTTCAATTTATTTAATAATAAATCCTAAAATTTACTATGTGAAGCAAACAAATATAGGTTTTGTCATTCAATTTGGAATACCTTGATTTCATTATTTTGAAAATGTTTTGAATAGCGTACAAAACACAGAAAATTGAGTTTTACACACGAAAATCAATTTTATTCCAAATTAAATAACACAACCTTCACCCACTAGCATGCATAAAGGTATATGAAATAAGCACATAGCCACATGGTAAGATGCTAAACATAGTAAGAAAATCACACACATGCGGATGCTAAAGTACAAAAACTTACATATTTACCAATGTTCCGCCAATAATTACAAAACAAAGTTAGTAAACATATGCATGATCCTATATACAAGATCCTTATGCAATTCACTCATGAAATGCAACTAAAGATTCGGCTTCTACTATAGAACATGTGAATCATCTCAAGACGGGAGGTAGCACACAAAATCACATAAGAATCGATTAAACCCACAAATGCAAATTTAGCCGGATCATAAGACATAAAACATGGATGCAAAAGCATGGATATGATGACAACACCGAAACATACTACATATGTGAAGATAAGGAAAGCAAGTAAAAGAACGGGATAGAAAGAAGCAGGGATGGGGAATTATTACATCGCTTTAAATATTACAAATCCAAATAAGGGAGAAGAGGAATAAAAATATACAACAAAATTAAATCCTCACAACTCTCTCTAATTAAAATAAAAACAATAAAAACAAAAGTTTTAGGGGGCCTCGGAGACTATTTTGCTTGACATCCAGGGGACTCCTAGGTTCTGTCCAGGAAAGAGTGGCAGGCTGGCCAAAAAGTTAGTCGGCCAGCCAATAATAAGTTGGCCGGCCGGCCAATCAGGCTAGGCCAAAGCTCTGTTTTGTTGCAAAATCAAAGAAAGAACAAACAAAGAATATATATGGATGGCTCAACTCACCACTCCTAGTTAGCTTATAACAGTTTATAATATGAAATCAAAGCAAGAAAAGCAATATAAGAAAAAAAATGTAAAAAAACAAAAGTGTACAAAATTCACCTTCCAAGGAAAGTATTTGATTTCTAAACTTCCTTTTGATCACTCTCAGTTTAAAAATTTGAAATTCTTGTTGGAATGGAGTTTTGGGTTGTTTAACAATGTGTGTGTGGGAGAGGAGTTGTTCCAACTCTCTATTTTTCTCTTTTTTCAACAACGCTCACTCTCTTTTGAATCAAAGCTACTTGAATATATCTCTCAGAATTTCTGGGCTAGTTTTGATAGATGGAAGATGAAATATCAATGTATATGCAAGATGGAAGTATTTTGGCTCAAAACTTAAACTTCCCTCTTTTTTTTTGTATCTCTTTTCTTCATTCATCTCTTCTCTAATTCACATTCTGATCCTCTATATAGACAATGATGGAAGGCAAAGTCAAGGATATGGAGACAAGGATGATGGGGTGGCAAGGGTGGTTGTATTGGATGCTCTCTTTTGGAAAGAAGTCACCCTTTTGACAATGGAGGCCAAAGGATGATAATCGAGGATGAGTAGGTGTAACTCTTGTATGAATGTATCAACAAAAGATCTAAAATGGCATGACTCGTGTCACGCTTTGAAAATAATATAATAATTCAACCGTAAAGACTAATACAAAATGACATAAATAGAGTATTAGACTTTCATTAATCAGAGTCCGTTCACAAAAGGGCACATGCTTTACACATTCATAAGCTCTACCCTGAATCTATATCATGTGGCACCAAACTAAGTGATCAACGAAATAAATACCCTACGGGCTAACATCTTTCCAAGATAGTTCTTGGTTACAACAAAAGTGAGCCTAACTCAACACAATTTAAAGCCCTTGGCTATACAAAAATAGATATGACATAATAGAAGCTCTTGCTTCTAATCCCTCCAAGCTACTGCCTTGGCGGAGGCATATCACCAACACTTGAAAATGGTTTTTCCCAAATAAGGTGAGCCAAAGCCTAGCAAAAACAATCTAGCACAATATATGAACTTTAACAAAATTATAAACATGATGCACATGGTCAATGCTCAAAATAAAATCATTACTCTTCTTCCCAAATCCATATTATGCCAAATATAATATCCCAACCCATTTTATATCAATTCGTTTCATGTTATTTCATATCTCTTCAATTCATGAGTCATATCCATTGTTATCCAGACAATCCAACTGAGATTATAACTCAGGGGTTTTCTTACCACACAACCATTACACACAAACACTTCAATTTGCCATTTTATGGAAATTTCGTCCGCGGGAATCGGCACCCATGTATACACAATGTTTTCGGGACTTTCACCTTGGATGTACATGCCAACTTAATTCAATGGAGTCCATCCCCTTTCTCCTTCCAAACATGGAGTACATCCATTTTCTCCTCACAAACATCATACATATACAATGTATTAAACACAGTCATATTTAATGACAATAAATAAGAGATTAGTTTCAATTTACCTAATCCTCATGCAATTTCTACAACAATCGTATCTATCCTCTACCGATAGCCCAAAATAGATATTTCTAAATAGATATACAATCTTCCCAAGAGATAGATTATTCAAATTTCTATAGGTAGAAGGTGATACACATCCAACTTCACCATTTATAACCATTCATCTAATTTCATATTCCCATTTCAAATTTCATTATTTATGCAAAATAATGCTTGAACATTTTAGGGAAAGACTCTCATTTTTCCCAATCTCATCCCAATCACCAAAAATCGACCTTTTATAGCACAACCCCAGGTCATATCCATTCCTATAACCGTTTCTAAGACATCCATTTGGAATTGAAAACCCAAACCCTAGGTTTGTTATAATTACTTCACAACCCAATATTTCTCACACATCAAGAAAATGACCGAGTTAAAACTCATAGAAAGTGTAGAGACTCCCTACCTCAAAGAGAGAAGACAAGCAAAGCAAATAAGGAACTTCAAAGATGCCGAAACTAAAGCCTATTCGGATCAAAACGATGCCTTTGAGGTGCTCTACTTTTTTAACAAAGGCACACAGGTAGAGAGATCACTAGATCTAGGTGAAAATGTACAGAGAATGTGAGTTTTAGAGAGAGGGAGAGTCCCGAACTAGGGTTTTGGTGGAAAAAGATGTGAAAAAGTAATGTAAAAAGGTGCTGCTGCAAATTGATATATGTACAGTCCGCTTGAGCACAAGAGTTGACGCTCGAGCGTCAGACATAATAAGTTGTTCCGCTCGAGCGCAAGAAATGTCCGCTTGAGCGCAGAATACACACATCTAGTAGTTTTGTAGACAGAAGAACATCGCTCAAGCGCAAGAATGGCAACTCGAGCGCACACCCGCTCAAGCGTAAGAAACTCTGCTCAAGTGTAGAATACACTCTCCTAGTAGTTTTGCATACCTGTAAAAGTACTGAGAGTTTGCAAATCTCGTTCTCGAGCGGATGAGCAAAAATCTGGACAACAAAGGTTTGAAAATCAAGCAACCAACCTGTCCCAAACACAACAACTACATTCTAACAGTCAAGTTTAAGGATGAATAAGGGGAAAAAGACATGAACAACCATACAAGGTGATGAATCCTGAGTCCAAAATACAAAATGAATAGTGTCCAAACCAGAAACGCTACAACCTGTCCCTGTTAAGGAATTTCGTTCCCGAAATTTCAAATCAAGTTTTAAAACTAAGTTAAAACCCATTTACCACAATGGTAACCATTTTATTCCATCACCATGACCCACTTTTCAGTCATTCCCTCTTATCAACTTGATACACACGTTCCAAAATTGAAAGTAAAATCCACATTTCCCAAAACATTTACAATGTTTACATTAAGTTCATATTTCTAAAACATACACAACATATACAATGTTCTCATATATCCAAAACATATACAATATTTCCATATTTCATCAACATAACAATAGTACAATAGATGTTCAAATACTAACAAACAAGTCTGGATACTTCTCACGGACTTCCAACTCACGTTCCCAAGTTGCTTCCTCAACCTCGTAATGTTTCCACAATACTTTAACCAAGGGAATTGTCTTACCTCGCAAGACTTAGTCCCCAGTATCCAAGGCTCTCACCGGTCTCTCCTTATACGAGGTATCTTCATCTATCTCTAAGTCGGTCCAATCCAACATGTGCGATGGATCCGGCTCATACTTTCGAAGCATGCTAATATGAAACACATCATGAACCCCAGAAAGCTGTAACGGCAAGGCCAAACGGTAAGCTACCTCTCCAATCCTCTCAAGGATCTCAAAAGGCCCAATGAATCAAGAGGATAACTTCCCACTCTTTCCAAACCTCATCAAACCCCTCCTAGGTGATATCTTCAAGAACACATGATCTCCTACCTCAAAAGACAAAGGTCTCCTCCTACGGTCGGCATAACTTTTATGGCGACTCTGAGCTGTAACCAAGCTCTTAAGGATAAGTGCAACCTTTTCCATCGTTTTCCAGACTAACTCTAGACCCAACATAGGTGCATCACCCACCTCAGCCCAACACACAGAAGATCTACACAGTCGGCCATACAAGGCCTCAAATGGTGCCGTACCGCGACTGGAAGCTATTGTTATAGGCAAACTCCACTACGGCAAGTGCCTCTCCCACAACCCTTGAAGTCAAGGACACAACCCCGAAGCATATCCTCAAGGATCTGAATAGTATGCTCGGACTGCCCATCAGTTTGAAGATAATATGTGGTGCTAAAAGTCAATTTAGTCCCCAAGGCACTATGTAGGCTCTGCCACAAACGAGCTGTAAAACGTAGATCTTTATCTGATACAATCTTCACTGGGACCCCGTGCTCACTATGTCCCTAATGTACAGGTCGACAAGAAAATCTACCCAGTCACTTGCGCGCATAGGTATAAAGTGCGCCGACTTAGTCAATCAGTCACCAACCACCTAAATGGCATCACTACCCTGTTGAGTCCTCGGAAGGCCCACAACAAAGTCCATCGTGACATGCTCCCACTTCCACTCAGCTATAGGCAAGGGTTATAACAAACTTGCTGGCCTCTAATGTTCGGCCTTCACTTGTTGACAAGTAAGGCATCTCGATATAAATACGGCTACATCTTTCTTCATACCTCTTAATAAAAACTGGCGACTAAAATCGTGATACATCTTTGTGCCTCTTGGATGCACCGCAAGGCTTGAATGGTAAAACTCTTGGAGTACTTCTTCTCTACAAGACTCCAGCATGAACAAACAGTCATGGTACCTCACACTCAGGTCAGGATACACGTTCAAGCCTCTTTCTACCTTTCCACTAGAGATTTTCTCCCGGAGGGATTCTGCCTCAAGGTCACCTTCTGTGCTTCCAACACTCGGTCCACAAGTGTAGGTTGTGCAACAACCGAAAACAAACAGCAGACTCAACAGACTCGCCAAGATACAAGTCAAACTCCCTAATAGCACTTAGCATCTCCCACTCTCGGATGGCAATACAAGCTACACTGCTAATTAATTTCCTACTCAAGGCATCGGCCACAACATTTGCCTTTCCTGAGTGATAATGTAACTCAAAGTCATAATCTTCTATGAACTCCATCCACCTCACCTGCCTCAAATTCAAGTCTTTCTATGTAAACAGATACTTCAGACTCTTGTAATCAGAAAACACTTCAAATTTCTCACCATAGATAATGCCTTCAAATCTTTAAGGCAAAGATCACCGCCGCTAACTCCAGGTCATGAGTAGGGTAGTTCTTTTCATGTGTTGTCAACTACTGCGAGCCATAGGCTACTACCTTTCCCTCTTGTATCAAACCACAACCTAAACCTTCCCGTGAGGCATCACAGTACACTGTATAACCTAAACCCCTCTCCGGAATAATTAATATTGGAGCAGTAGTAAGTCTAACCTTAAGCTCCTGGAAAGACTTCTCACAAGTCTCATTCCATACAAACTTAACTCCCTTCCTCGTCATTCTAGTCAATGGTAAGGCTAGCCTAGAGAAATCCTTGACGAACCGACGGTAATACCCGGCCAACCCTAAGAAACCACGGATCTTAAAAGCATTCTTAGGTTGTTCCCAATCTTGCACTGCCTCTATCTTGGATGAATCTACGGTCACCCCTTCCCTGAATACCACATGGCCTAAGAACTTAACTTATCTCAACCAAAATTCAAACTTCCCAAGCTTAGTGTATAGCCTATGGGCTCCAAGTAACTCAAGCACTACCCGCAAATGTTCCTCATGCTTCTCCTTAGAGGGTGAGTAAATCAGGATGTCGTCTACAAAAACGACCACAAAATGATCTAGGAACTCATGAAAAATCTGATTCATCAAGTCCATAAACACAGTTGGTGCATTGGTTAGCCCAAAGGACATCACTAGAAACTCATAATGGCCATATTGCGTACGGAATGCCGTCTTCGGGATGTCCTCCTCCCTTACTCTCAACTAATGATAACTCGATCTCAGGTCTATCTTAGAAAAGCAATAAGACCCCTTTAACCGATCAAATAAATTATCTACACGAGGCATTGGGTATTTGTTCTTGACAGTTACCCGGTTCAACTTCCGGTAATCTATACAAAGTCGCAAAGCACCATCTTTCTTTTTGGCAAAAAGAGCTGATGCTCCCCACGGCGAAGTACTAGGATGGATAAAACCCTTATCTAACAATTCTTAGGGTTGAATCGTCAACTCACTCAACTCAACAGGTGCAAATCTATATGGTGCCATAGAAATTGGTGTCGTACCAAGCACTAGGTCAATAGAGAACTCGATCTCTCGGTGGGGTGGTAAACTGGTAAGATCCTCTGAAAAAACATCCGGGTATTCACAAATTACCCTTGGCAACTTAGCTCAGACTTCATCACACTCGGTACTCAAGAAGTTGGCAAGAAGGCAACTAAGTTCGCTCCGTCCACACGGATCATACATCGGTGAAAAGACTTTATCCACCCGATCCAGCAAGAAATAAAAGCAATCACCGCTCAAGGTACATACAGTAACCCTTTGACGGTAGCAGTCTATAACAGCCCAATAGGATGACAACGAGTCCATACCCAATATAACATCAAAACTAGACAATCAACACAAATGCAAAAGGAAGTTGGTGACTGGTAACCTTTATGTCACAACCCCGACACCCTTGCTTCAGAATTACCTCACCGCCAATAGGTGACTCTACATAGATAGGAGATGCTAACTGAGCCAACTCTAACCCTAAAACCAATGCAAATGTAGACGAAATAAATGAATGGAATGCACCGGTATCAATCAACACATTAGCAACTGAATTGCAAAACAAGACGGTACCTCTCGCTACTGAAGGTACTAGTACTAGATCCAGCGCGGTAACAGCATACACACGCCTTGTAGGCCTTTGCTCTACCTGCTCACTCCTCGGAGCATAAGCCTGATGCACTGACTAAGCCAAAGAGACTCCCTGATTGGCCCTCGAGGCCTGAGTTGACTATGTCGGCTAATGGCTCTGTGTCTGTTTCGAACCAAACGCATCGGGTGTGTCACCCAACTGAGGCTAAAATCTCTTTATGTGCCCTGCCTGCCCACACTGATAACAAGTGAGCGGCTACTCTCTCCCCTAACTCTAGCTCTAAGAACGAGCCGAAGACGGTGCAGACCGTTGCTCTTCTCCACTTTGTGGGCAAGCTAGAGACTTGTGGCTCAACTGACTACATTTGAAACAAGTAATGTCTCCCTAACCACCTCTCTCAGAACCCCAAACTTGAAATTGAAAAAGTAGACCTCGACTAAGCTCCCTGGGATGGCTGTGGGTTAGAATCCCTCTACCTCTTCCTATCCCCGTGCACATCCCGACTCCTCCTGAAGCCCCTCATCCTCTCCTCCTCCCCTCCTCCATTTGCATTACGGTCTCCAGATGAGCCGCCGCCTCCACAAGGCGTCCATAGTCCCTAATCATCGAACCAGCCACTTTAAACATGAGCTCGGTCTTCAATCTCTTCTCAAAATCCAAATAACGGTGCTCCTCAGTCACTAATAACTCCGGTGCGAACTTGGAGAGGCTAGTGAACGTGGCCTCAAACTCGGCCACAGGTATGTTCAACTGTAGCTGCTTGGAAAACTGGTCTATTAACTTCTTCCTAACCGTGGGGGGTAGAAACTTGTCCTGGAAGACACTGAGAAAAGTCTCCCAAGTCACCCCAATATGCCCATGCGTATACTTCCACCATTGACCTGCATCTTCCTTCAGCTGGAAGGATGCCAAGATCACTCATAACTGGTCGTCCTCGATGCCAAACATCTTGAACATTTTCACTATCTGTTATAGCCACTCATTTGCCTTCAGTGGCTCCTTAGGATCACCCACAAACTTATCTAGATTCGACTAGAAAAGCTCCCGCTTCAAGAAAGACGGCCCTGTCTCAACTACTTGGGCCTAGACTTGATTCATAGCTCTGAGAATGTCCACAAACTCTCGCAATGCTCCAGTTATTTCGCGGGCTAAGGCGCCTATGGCCTATTGACTGACTGGTTCAGCCACATTGGCTTGACCAACCCCTTCTTCCTGTGCTAAAATTTCATCCGGTAAAGGCATATCATGCCTGCTAGGCCTACCATGCCTACCACTACCATGTCCACGTCCACGTCCACGTCCTGACATCCTAATGAAGGTAACAAAAGAGATTAACACATTTACTAATGTATTGAAACTAATTCACTCATGTCCTAATGTGGTGGACAATAGTAATTCACTCCACATAAGCACATAGTCACATAGACACATACGAATTTCATTTTTGGATACTAACCGTCATGCGGCGTTGCCAGAGTTCCAGTTAGAAGCAGCAGTGATTAAGTGCTCTTCTAATAGGACTTCTAGAAACCTCGTAAACTCAATCAACATCCTGAAAATTTAAATCCCATACTCATATAATCACATAAACTTGTTAGCACATAGCATTGTAAACATATAAATATCTTTGTCAAACAAGATAAACCCATTGTGGTACTAACAACTTCTCACGTACCCAAAGTATTCAAACCCGGTACGCTCTGATAACAAGTTGTCACGCCTTGAAAATAATACAATAATTCAACCGTAAAGACTAATACAAAATGACATAAACAAAATATTAGACTTTCATTAATCATAGTCCATTTACAAAAAGGCACATGATTTACACATTTATAAGCTCTACCCTAAATCTATAGCATGTGGCACCAAACCAAGTGATCAATGAAATAAATGCCCTACGGGTTTACATCGTTTTAAGATAGTTCTTGGTTATAACAAAAATGAGCCTCGCTCAATACAATTTAAAGCCCTTGACATAATAGAAGCTCTTGCTCCCAATCCCTCCGAGCTACTGCCTTGGCAGAGGCATATCATCAACACTTGAAAATGGTTTTTCCCAAATAGGATGAGCCAAAGCCCAACAAAAACAATCTAGCACAATATATGAACTTTAACAAAGTTATAAACATGATATACATGGCCAATGCTCAAAATAAAATCATTTACAACTCTTCTTTCCAAATCAATACTATGCCAAATATAATATCCCAATCCATTTTATATCAATTTGTTTCATGTCATTTCATATCTCCTCAATTCATAAGTCATATCCATTGTTATCTAGACAACCCAACTGAGATTACAACTCAGTGGTTTTTTTACTACACAACCATTACACACAAACACTTCAATTTGCCATTTTCTGGAAATTTCGTCAGTGGGAATTGGCACCCATGTATACACAATGTTTTCGGGACTTTCACCCTGGATGCACAGGCCAACTTTATTCAATGGAGTCCATCCCCTTTCTCTTCCCAAACATGGAGTACATCTCCTTTCTCCTCCCAAACATCATAAATATATGATGCATTAAACACAGTTATATTCAATGACAATAAATAAGAGATTGGTTTCAATTTACCTAATCCTCATGCAATTTCTACAACAATCATAACTATCCTCCACCGATAGTCCAAAATAGATATTTCTAAACAGATATACAATCTTTCTAAGAGATAAATTATTCAAATTTCTATAAGTGGAAGGTGATACACATCTAACTTTACCATTTATATAACCATTCATCTAATTTCATATTCCCATTTCAAATTTCATTATTTATGCAAAATAATTACTTGAACATTTGAGGGTAAGACTCCAATTTTTCCCAATCTCATCCCAATCACCAAAAATCGACCATTTATAGCACAATCCAAGGTCATATCCATTCTCATATCCATTTCTAAGACATCCATTATAAAACCCCTATTTGGAATTGAAATCCCAAACCCTCGGTTTGTTAAAATTACTTCACAATCCAATATTTCGTAAACATCAAGAAAATGACCAAGTTAAAACTCATAGAAAGTGTAAATAGTCCCTACCTCAAAGAGAGAAAACAAGCGAAGCAAAGGAGGAACTCCAAAGATGCCGAAACCAAAGTCTATTCGGATCAAAATGATGTCCTTGAGGTGCTCTACCTTTTTAACAAAGCCACACGGTTAGAGAGATCACTAGATCTAGGTGAAAATGTAGAGAGAATGTGAGTTTTAGAGAGAGAGAGTCCCGATCTAGGGTTTTGGTGGAAAAAGATGTGAAAATGTGACGTAAAAAGGTGCTGCTGCAAACTGATATACGCACAGTTCGCTCAAGCGCAAAAGTTGACGCTTGAGACGCTTGAGCGTCAGACATAATAAGTTGTTCTACTTGAGCGTAAGAAATGTCCGGTCAAGCGCAGAATACACATATCTAGTAGTTTTGTAGACAGAAGAACATCATTTGAGCGCAAGAATGGCTGCTCGAGCATACACCGGCTGGAGCGTAGGAAACTCCGCTCGAGCGTAGAATACACTTTCTTAGTAGTTTTGCAGACCTGCAAAAGTACCGAGAGTTTGCAAATCCCGCTCGAGCGCAAGAAGTGCTGCTTGAACAGAGGAGCAAAAATCTAAGCAACAAAGGTTTGAAAATCAAGCAAATAACCTATCTCGAACACAACAACTACATTTCCACAATCAAGTTTAAGGATGAATAAGGGGAAAAAGACATGAACGACCATACAAGGTTTTGAATCCCGAGTCCAGAATACAAAATGGATAGTGTCCAAACCAAGAACGCTATAACATGTTTTCAACAAGAGTTCTACCAAAATTACCCTACTCTTGGACAAATTAGCCGGCCGGCTGGCCAATTCTGTAGCTGACCGACCAATTTCTTGGATGACTGTAGACACGCAAATTTTGACCTCTCGTAAGACTTAGGCGCTTGATTCCGAGCACTCGATGATGACGATTACATTGCGTTAGTGGTTTAAATTCTCAATAAAAGAATCTGAGTTCGAGTTCTAGACAATTCCAACCTGCCATACCCGCTGTATTTCTACCTCGAAATTTCAATATTGCACTTTGTATCAACTTGTATTGAACCTGAAAGTGAGAGATAATGGAAATACATTGAAGTCCGGCCGGAGCTAAGTGATATCCGGCTGGATATACCAACATTCGGCTGGACATCTTGACTTTTCACACAGATTCAGCAGTGTACTGCCAGCTGCATAATTCTGCAGATATTTTACTCAAAGCTGCTCGGGGCCTATATATAGCAGGGTTCAGATTGCTGTATGGAGGTTGAAAAACATATATAGAATTTGGTTAGAGAGATCAAATCAATACCAAGTGAGTTAGAAATATTAAAAGTGAGTTAGAAATTTCAAGAGATAGAAAAGATCAAAGCTATCACCCTTTTTATTCTTCCACAAGCCTTGAAGCTTTCATATCATCCATTCATACCATACAAGAGCTTGAACTTGAACTTGATTTGAGAATTGAAAATCATACTCAAACTTGAGGGTGTTTTGGAATCAAGTTTGATTTACAACAAGAACACCTTCTTTACAAGAGGTAAAGCCTTATTGCTTTTATTTCAATCTTTGTTCATCTTTTTCTTGTGTTTTCATATTATTTTTGGACTGTTTTGAGGGCTGAAACTTGTGATTCAAAGCTACCCAAAGGTGGAAGGGTTAGTCCCCCTTGCTTGAACCTTACTCCTAGCTTAAATCCTTGTGTTTCCCATTTGTTTTCGTCCATTTTTGCCACTATTTTGGGGCTGATTTGGGACTGTGTTGGAGCTGTGTTTCAACATCTAAACTATATGATTTGAAGTTGTAAAAGTGGGGAGGGGTTAGCCACCCTTCCTCATAATTATATTAGCTTTAATCTCTCTATGATTGTACACCTTCTATAGTTTAATTTTAGCACTATTGTTGGTTATTGGGGGGCTGTTTAATTTACTTCAATAGGTTTGTTTTACATATTTTGTTTTTGTTATATTAACCAATCAATCAACCTTGCATAACCACCTCTGCAACCTCCCTCCATTCTTTGATGATTTTGATTGAAAAATTGTGAAACATTAAGATTGTGCTTCAAGTATAAGAAAGAAACTTTTATCATGCTTAATGGTTTAATCTCTTAGGAGGTTCATTACCAAAGGCATAAAACTTTCTCATGCTTAATGGTTTAATCTCTCCAGAGGTTCATTACCAACGGCATAAAAAAAACTTTCTTATACTAAAGTACAATCATGTATTTTTCAATTCTTTTTATCACCAGTGTGTCTACTTTTAAGGGATTAATTGACCTTTGAAAATCACCAAGGAAAGTGTCATTATCACTTATTATTAAGTTTGGATTTTAAGTCATTATCGCTCACTATAGGTTTATCTAAATCATTATTACTCTTTGGAGTTTGACTAGTCCTTGTTGCGCATCTTGAGTTTGACTTGAAATCCCTTATCGCTTGTAAATAAGTTTGACTCTTCCTTTGTAATTTCCCCCGAAGAATTTATCATCATTGTGTTTACTGTTAAGGGATTAATTAACCCTTGGAAATCACCAAGGAAAGTGTCATTATCACTCATTATCAAGTTTGGATTTCAAGTCATTATCGCTCACTATAGGTTTTTCTAAGTCATTATCACTCTTCTGAGTTTGACTAGTTCTTGTTGCGCATCCTGAGTTTGACTTGAAATCCCTAACTTGTAAATAAGTTTGACTCTTCCTTTGTAATTTCCTCCGAAGAAAATAAGGTTTATTTATTCGGGTTAAGTCGACACTTATTTTTTCCTTTATTGCATTTCAGGCTTAGTGGATGTAAATATCACTGTGGACTTAATGGATTAAAGAAAAGGAAAGGTAATATAAAAGAGGCTAATAAAATTGGGCTTAAAATGAATCAACCAACATAAAGAACCAATATGATTGATTGAATTCGGTCTGACGTTATTCCGAGTTTATTGTGTCAAGGCTTGTCTTACATTAGTCCATAATGTTTTGATGAACCTTGAAGCGTCTCTACTTCCCTTCTTGAATTTGTTTCATGATAGGAGGGAGGGGTGGTTGTTATGCATTGCATTTATTGATCTTTGTCCTATCATGTCCAAAATCATCTTACAAATCAACTTGCAACCATAGATAGTTTGAGAACCGAGTTCACTCCTCTCTTGAGTATTTTCCATGATAGAGAAGAGTAGAAAGACAAACATGGCTAGGAATACCCTGTCTACATGTTTGCACTGTTTCACATCAGGCACAAAAAGCAGATTTTCGCAAAGAAAACAAGGTATGCTTGAATTTATTTGGAGCTCGACTAAGTCTTGTTTTGGGTCGGCAAGGCTCCAATAAATTGCAAACAATACACTTTTGGTTGAAAGCGATGATAAGGTGAAACAGAACAAATCTCAACAAGGCAGACAGAGTAATTCCTAAGGAGCATCACGCGATCATTACATATTATTTGTTGTAATAAATTAGATAGCCCTTTTTCATTATTATTCATTCGAATTTGTAATATTTATTTATTTGGACACTTGGACATTCGGACCCCCCTTTGCGAGGACAAATATGTAATAAGTTGTATGTCTTCCAACCCCACGTCTTTCTCCCTTTTATTTACCAGCTTATGATGGTTAGCATAGAGACATCATGTTTAATTTAGCGTACTCATGTTTGCATCCACTTGTATTGCATGCATAAAAGTTCGGCTCATCATATTATTCAAATGTCAAATTCAAACTCTTTACTTGAATACGTGCGCTATCACATGCCTTGAAGTAACTCGCATGCCATGCTAGTAGTCGAGCTTATTAATTGCATATTGTATGTGTTGCATTAGTCATAATACATAGTTAGGATCATGCATCTTTTTTTTTTCTAACTAGTTCCGTTTTTGGCTTGGAGTACGAGTAAGTTTTTATGTTTTAGCATATTGCATAAGTGTGATTGTTGTCGTACCAAACATACTACTATGAGGCTAATTGCTTAAATGATAAACTGTTTGAATGCCTGTGGATGAAGGCTATTCACTGACATAGGGATACTTTGATTAATGTATATATGAGATCACTTTTTCAAGTGGTACATATTCAAAACAGTTTTTCAAAACAAACATGAAATCAAACGTTCCAACTATTCGTGAAATTAGTCTATGCTTGTATGTTAAAGATAAAATAAGAACATATACTGTACATAAGAATCACATCATAATTAGTAGATGCCGATCTTTGATCGGATGAGTGGGGTGCTCATTATTGACCTTCCCCTCTCATACCTAAGTTCCCAAACCAAGACACTTTGGTAATGACGGACTAATGGCCTTTGGCACGAGTCACGGGTTTCCTAAATTTTCCAAAATAAACATTTAGGTGGGGACTCTGAAATCTAGCAAAGTAGTCCATTTTTGGCATTTGATTCAAACATCGATTTTCCAAAAACAATTGCCGGATTTGGACTCTTTTTGTGTTTCCACTGTTTCATATTGCACTTCTGAAATCAGATTCAGAACCAACACAAGTGGGAGTCCGAACTGTACGGGCTATTCATTCTTCCGAAAGGGGGCGCGAAAAGCCAAGCTACAATGACCAGGCAATTAATTTGGCCGTGGTGTAGACACCCCATTTTGACCGACCCGAAGACTTGGGCGCTTTCTTTTGATCACCCGATGATGAAAATAAAAATATGCTATCTCGCGAAATTCTCATTAGAATGATGAATTTAAGCTTTAATCCCAACTTTTACCCGTTTCGGCCAAAATATTTTAAACCGATTTTAGCCTAAATTTTACATATTTGGCCCACTAAAATATATTTTATTAGTCTAGTTATATTTATTTGTGAAGAAGTGATTTGGAAATACTCCAGGATCCAGTTAGACGTCCTTGATCCTCTGATTGCTACCTGAAAAAGGGATGAACACTCCAGTCGAGGGTGTCGGAATTAGCACTCTGACGAACAAGTTAGTATGCTCTCAAGTTTACTTCTCTCCCAAGTTATTTCTTGTTTTGTCTATTCTCACATACCTCTCTTTGGTTGACGTTTCTCTTTTTATATTACCCTTTGGGCCCAAGGGTCGGACCCACTCTTAATCTCACACTTGATTGCTTACTCGGCCTTCCGGTTGCGTGCTGGTTCCCATTCGACTCTTCATATGGCCAATTTGTATATTCAGCTTCAAGGGCCCTTAGATTATAGTCGAATTAACTTTGGCCAGATGTCTTCAAATATATTGGCCTTCCTCAATATATGATTATTCGGCCCCCACATTATTTTATAACTTTATATATTTTTGTGTGTTTTTATATTTTTGGGCATTTGTACATATATTTATACAAATAATACCTTTGGCCAGCTAAAATATATTTTATTAGTCCATTTATTTTGTTATTTTATAATTTTACATATTTTTGTGTGTATTTATATTTTTTGGGGGTATTTGTAGATATATTTATGCTAATAATACATTTTTATATTATTATATTATAAAATGCACAGTGTTTTCACTGTGCACCTTCTGAAAATCATCTTATCGTTTGAAAATCTCAACTTTGCATAGTGATTTCATTGTGCACCATTTGAAAATTCATCCTCTCCACCGTTTCAAAATTTGTTTCCTTCTGATTGTTTTTGCCTATAAAAGAGGTAAGCAGAGGGGAATTAAGAAAAAAAAAATGAAGACAAATTTGGTGGGGATTAGAAAAAAGAAAAAGAAAGGATCGGAAAAGACAATTGAGAGGAAAAAAGATTGAGTGAAAAATCTATTTTCAAAGAGGGAGAGGAAAAAAGGGGGAAAAAAGATTGAGTGAAAAATGGGGAAAAAAATTTTGTTTTAAAAGAGGAATATAGAAAATTTTAAATATTTTATATTTCTGAACCAAACCTTTCTTTTCATTTTTTTATTGCCTTTTTATCTATACACCAAACACCATTAAAACTGAAATTTCAAATTTTGGACTAAGGCTTGAGAATACATTCCATAACCTTGAGGGTGATCAAAATAAAGTTTGTAAATAAGAAAATTCATCCTTTTTTTTCAAAAGGTGAATATTTACAAACTTTCATTTAAATTTAAAAATATAATATAATTTGTTTAAATTTGTTTTTACTCCTTTATTTATTGTTATAATGGGAAGGATGCACCGCCTACATATCAGTTGTAATTTACTACTTTTCATAATTGTTTTACTGCTTTAGTCGGAAGGATGCACCACCTACATATCGGTTGTAATTTACTACTTTTCATAATTGTTTTACTGCTTTAGTGGGAAGGATACACCACCCATATATTTGTTGTAATTTATTATTTTAAATAAACTATGTAATTTATTGCTTATATATAAGCTGTTGTAATTTATTGCTTTAAATGGTCGGTCGAAACCACCTAATTTGTTAGAAATGTAACCCTGCCGGATGAATAGTAACCGATGGTGAATAGTAACTTCCGACGATAAATAGTAATCTCGACGATGAATAGTACCTCTAGCAATGAATAATAACCACGAATGAAAAATATCTGGTAAGATGAATAATAACCAAGGAGAGTGAATATGCCACGGTGAATAGTACTATCAGTGATGAATAGTATTTCGTTGGACAAATAGTGCTCCAGCAAAATAAGTTTTCCTGGATGAAACAGAGCATTTACCCAATAGCAGACAGAATAATTTCCAAGGGATGAATAGTAACAGCGAATGAATAGTAACTTTAAAAAAAAAATTGTTATTCGTATGATTTGTAAGATTCGGTTTGTAATAATCTTCCAATCTCACGTCTTTTATTTGGTTTTATAATAATTCATTGTTATAATAATTTCCAACCTCTGCTTCTTTCTACCATTTTCTATGTATGTCTTCCAACCCCATTTCTTTCTATCCCTTTTATTTACTCGTTTTTCATATTTTGTAGATGGCATCATATTTTATTTTTCATCATATCCATGCTTTGTATCTATATTTCATGCATTTAGATTCGACTCATTTGTACTTGTGAATTTAATTAATTTTTATGTGATTTTGTGCGCTATCACATGTCTTGAAATGACTCACATGTCATGTTTTAGTAACCGAATCTCTAGTTGCGTTTTTTGTATGTATTGCTTTAGGATATTGTATATAAGATCATGCATATTTTCTAACTTTGTTTTGTAACTGTTCGCGGGATGTTAGTAAATATGTAAGTTTTTGTGCTTTAACATTCTGTTTGTGTATGTTTTTCTTATTATGTGAAGCATTCTATCATGTGGCTACTGGCTTATGTGATATGTATAGACACCCCATTTTGGCCACCCTTAAGACTTAGACGCCTCACGTTGAACGCTCAATGATGAAATGTTACGCCGTGTAATCATTAGATTTCTTCAACAAAAGGCTTCAGTTTTGAGCTTCAAAACCTAAACCTTGCACCTCCTTTGGATCAAAACCTAATTTTTTCTAGCCTAACCACTCAGAGACAAGCTGGCCAATAAGTGGCCGGTAAGCCATTTTTGATTGGTTGGCCGTCCTTCTTCATGGCCGACCAGCCATGTTTAGCGCAACAGATATTTTGACAGCTACCAACTATCCCCATGTGCATGCCTTGCACTAGCTATTTCATTACAGATATTTCCGACGTGAGATGTTGTTTTTCTATAAATACATGACCTCCCCTCATAGTTTGGGGTTAGAAAATTTTGCCAAGAGCCATAACTTGTCAAACACTCTTCCTTCATCTCTTGCAATATACATACACCATACATACACCTCCTAAGCCAAAACTTGAGGCCTTTTTGCTGAGATTCTTGAACACAACTTCAGCTCTTGAGAGTGTTCAACTTGTGGTTTGTGAACTAGAAGAGGATCCTCTCTTTTAAGAGGTATTCCTTAAGCTTTTGTACCATCTCTTCTCTCTCTTTTCTTTGCTTTTTCATACTATTTTTTAGACTGTTTTGAGGCCTGAAATATGTGATTTGAGTCACAAAAAAGACGAGGGGTTAGCCACCCTTCACCCTTCCTTAGACTTATTTGGGTAGTTGAAACTCCTTGGCTTTGGCCCATTTTTTCTCACTTTTTCCACCTCAAAAACCTGATTTTCAGCACTATTTTTGTGCTATTTCAAAGCTTTTTAGTGTGTTAAATTATGCTTTAAATACTATAGATGTGTTGTTGTAAGTCTTCATGGATATAGTTTTTAATCCATTTGAGTTGATAGTCTTTTCTTTTATTTTTTTTATAGCTTTCATACATGTTCATACCATTGTAATCATCCACTTTCCATTAGCACTCTGTAATCTCCCTCATTTCTTTGTTTCTTTGATTAAGAGTTATACCAAATGATAGATTATTGTTCAAAGCATAAGAAAGAGACCTCTCAAGCTAAATGGTTTAATCTCTTCGGAGGTTCATTACCAAGGCATTACATCTCTCCTATGTTAAGCGCAATCTCTTGTTTGATACTTCCTTTTACACTGGTGCATTACTCCTAAGGGACTAATTTTCTAGTTTAGACCCTTGGAAATCACAAGAGAAAGTGTCATTATAGCTTATTATCAAGTTTGGATTTGGACTCATTATTGCTCATTTTGGGCTTGATTAGTTAGTATCGCACTCTTTGAGTTTGACTAGTCATTATCGCTCATTTTTGTTTGACTTAGAATTCATTATCGCTTATAAATGAGTTTGATTCTTCATTTGTAATTTCCCCCATAGAAAAGGGCTTGAAAAGCTCATTTCTCGGGTTAAGTCGTGCTTGCTATTCTTTATTGTTTTTGGACTTAGTGGACGTAATCATCATATTTGGACAAAAATGAAGAAAAGATAAGAAATGGAAAGGTAATGTAAAAAAAGGCTAATAAAAAAGAGGTAAAAAAGGTAATAAAATCAGGGTAGGTTCAATCAGTCGTTATATTGAACCTATTGTGTCTTGAATCATTGCATATTTTTTTGTGATGTTTAATGATTCATGAAGCAATGTCTACCCCTTCCCTTGAGGTAACTCCATGATAGGGAGGAGGTATTGCCTATCTTTTGTCTAATTTATTGAGCTCTTATCCTATTGTTTCTAAGATTATCATGCAACAAATTTGCGACAATTAATGATTTGAGAAACTAATCTACTCCTCCCTTGATCATTTTTATGATAGGGAAGGGCAAAGAGGATAAACATCTCTTAGAAACACTTTATTTTTGCTCTATTTCAGCTCTTTGGCAATAGGGTATCCTCCAGAAGCAGTGGCTGGCTGGCCATCATTCTGTACGGCTGGGCTAACCATTTTTCAAAGCTGGTCGGCCACATATTTTGTACAGGCAGTGGCATTTTTATAGCAGAACAGAGCAGAATCTAAGGCCAAAACAGAATAATTTTTTCACTGCAAACAGAGCAGATTCTGGCAGCAAACAGAGAGGTTTCCAAGAGGATGTTCTCGATTGTGTGCATGTGGCTCCTCGCCTCCCGTTCAAGTCTATTAAATTAGTGCTTTAATATTAGTATGTTGTAATTAATTACTTGCTTTACTACTATTTGGACTTGTAATAGATAATTAATTAGTCTAGTTTATTCATTTGGGTGTTGTAATAATTAGTTAATTAGGACATTCATTCTGACCCTCTTGTGCGAGGGCAAACATGTATTTCTTTCTCCCTTTTCTTTATATGCTTACCGTGGTAGCATTATATTTTTCGTTTCATACCATTGCTATGCGTTGTATCCATTCTTGTATGCATTGGGTTTGGTTCATCATTCTAACATCGTTGTCATTTCCTACTTACTTGAATATGTGCATTGCCGCATGCTTTGAGTCGATCCATATGACATGTTAAAATAAACCAAACCTAGTAGTTATATTTTGTATGTATTGCATTAGTCACTTTGCATAGTTAGGAATATGCATTTTTTCTAATTATTTTCTTCTCTTTGGCTTGCTTCGGTGGAGTACTAGGAGAGCATTTTTGCTTTAGCATATTGCATATGTGTTTGTGTTGCCCTATCAAGCATACCACCATGAGGTTAAGTGCTTATTTGAAATACCTCTTTGAATGCCTGTAGATGGAGGCTATTTCGCTTAAGTTGGGATGATTTTGATTAATGTACATATGAGCTTACTTTTCATTCAAATAGTACATATTCAAAACTCTTTTCAAATAAACATGCAATCAAAGCATTCCAAAATGGGTGACATAGTTTATACTTGTGTGCCTCACATGGTAAGTCAGTATAATAATTAGAACATGAGCATATACTATACATAAAAATCACATCATGATTAGTAGAAGCCAATCTTTGATCGGGTAAGTGGGGTGCTCAATTCATGACCTTCCCCTCTCATACCTAAGTTTTCGAGCCGAGACACTTTGGTCATGATGGACAAGTGGTCTTTGGCATGAGTCACGAATTTCCTAAATTTTCCAAAAATATTTAGGTGGCGACTTTGAAATTTGGCAATGCAGTCCATTTTTGGCATCTCTGATGATTAATAAATTTTCTAAGATTTGCCGAACTTGGACTCTCATTTGTGTTTCTCTGTTTCACATTGCACTTGTAAATAAAAATCATAATATGAACATATAAAGTAAATAAAAATCATATCATGGTTTAGTAGAGGTCAATTTTTTGATTGGGTGAACGAGGGTGCTCAATTAATGACATTTCCCTCTCATGCCTAAGGTTCTAAGCCAAGCATCATTGGTTACAACAAATAGTGGCCTTGGCACGAGTCACTGATTTTAAATTTTTCCAAAATATTAGGTGGCGACTCTGAGATCTAATGATGCAATCTATTTTTGTCAAAGGTTTTTTTTGCAATAAAATGGATTTTCTATAAAGTTGTCAAATCTGGACTCTCATCTATGTCTCATATTGCACTCATGAGACTAGATCGAAGAAATCAAGGGTTCGAACTATTTAACACGCTTGGGTACCTCCCAGGCGGTGTTACAGTTTCTAGTGACTCTGCTGGGGATATTAAGAGATTTTGACTTGAACTCCATGTTATGATTTTTATTTTCAATTATATGTTTATTGCATTTCATGCATTGGTGTGCCTAAGTCCCCGTGCTCATCACCTGTTATCCTAGACGACTATTTGGTTTCAGGCGGATAGACGGTCATGGGCTCTAATATGGTGGGAGCACAAGCCTTGGAATCAGAATCACCACATACCGGTGTCTTGTTGAGTTACCTTTCTTGACCAAAGACTGACCTAATGCACGTGATAAGCTCTAGCAACTTCCAAGTCAGGGTAGGATGCTACCCCATCCTAGGATGTGTGATGCCGTTTATTTGAATAGTAAAATCCTAGATCATTTCAAAGCTAGGACAGGATAACCCTACCCTCCATAGGGGTGTTTGTTCTCTTTCTTGCTATGTGCAGTAAATGGAAATCTGTATAGGGGTTCTTAAATTTAGATGAATGGTTCAGGCATGTCAGTTTGTGGGGTTCAATTTTTTCGGTGGGGCATTGTGGTCACCCCATTTCTAACATCTCGCAAGGCTCGAGTGCTTTACTCAAAACACTCGATGATGAAAGTGCTATTGCGCATGGTTCGAGGTCTCAACGAAGGAGTCTTGTTCAAACTTCGAAATAACCTCAAATCTTCCATATTTCCATAGATCATACCCAAGAAGTTCATTTTTACACCTTGTGCCACCTTGTGTTGAGGCTAAAACAAAAAATAAAGGAACTTCATTGAGGCCCGATCATGCTTCATTGAGGGCCGGCCGTGGCCATTAAGGGCCGGCCAGGCTTTAGCAACGAGAAACACTATTCTGGGCGGGAGGCCGCCAGCTATCAATTTTTGAAGATATTTATCACCTTTTGTGCTCAAATTCTATAAATATGACCATATACCTTTGTTTTGGGGGTTAAACAACTGAAAGAAAGCATATATGCATAGAGAGAGTTATAGCGATCCCGGGTTTTACCCCTTGTTGTACAGTGATCCTGACTTGGTTCCGTAGATGTTAGCAGTTGTTTATATCTTGTTTACATCCTTTTATACATCGTATTTGAGTTATAGGATGTGTTGGGCAGGTTTGTTACAGGTTGGGTGTGTTTGGGAGCCTTGGGTTGCTGCCCAGAATTTTGGACCTTCGCTCGAGCGAGAAGTTGGTCGCTCGAGCGATCTCTTTGTTTGGTTCCTTCGCTCGAGCCAGGGTTTGGTCGCTCGAGCGAGAGTGGAGTCTTGTGCCTGGTGGATCGAGCCAGAGTGGCTTCGCTCGAGTGAGCGATTGCGTCTGGTTCTGGACCTGAGAGTTGCATTTCTTGGCTCGAGCGAGCTTTTCTTCGCTCGAGCGATCTGGTTTGTTCTTCACTCGAGCGAGCAGTCCGTCGCTCGAGCGTGCGTCTGGTTGCAGACCTGAGGGTTTGAGTTGTTGGCTCGAGCGAGCATTCTGTCGCTCGAGCGTGCTTCTGGGTTGTTGGCTCGAGCGAGATCTTCTTGGCTCGAGCGAGAGTTTTCTGTGTCTGGTCGCTCGAGCGACCAAGTCTTCGCTCGAGCGAGCCTGTTTTATATCAGTAGGCAACAGCGGGGAAAATATGACTTTTTCATCCCCTTTTCGTTTTAAAACCCTAGATCCGAGACTCTCTCTCTCTAAACTCATCTTCTCTCTAGGTTTTCATCTCCTTCTAGTGTGAATCCATCCTAGGCTCTTTGTAAGAAAGATAGAGGGTGGCTTGGGCTTCCTTCTAATCTGAAAAATAGTGGATTTGGAGCACCTTGATTTCGGGTCATCTTCTCCATTTGAGTTCTCCATTTGAGGTAGGGATTCTCCTTGTTCTTTTTCAATATTCTGTTTATAGATAGACATGTGGTAGTTTTTATATTGCATGAAAATTATATCATATTGGATTTGTTAAAAATCATGAGATTGAACCTTGGGTTGGTTGTTTGAATATGGGTTTATTATCATTAGTTGTGGTTTGGGCTAATTGGTGTGTTAATTAGCATGTTGTTGTTGAAAGGAGAGGAAACCCTAACTTTTATTTGATTTAATAAATTAATAGAGGGGTTTTGGTCTTTGGGCAAATACTTATGTATTTTGGGTTTTAAATGAAGTCATTGTTGTTTGTTGTAGATGATTGAGCCTTTTTGGTCAATATTGAGAAAGAGGGAGGAAAACCCTAGTTTAATGATTATGACTTAAATTACATAATTAATTTGGAATGGCTTTGAAAAGAATGTAGTGGATTAAAATGAGTTATGGCTTTATTGTCTTTGAAATTGGTTTTGTGAAAACAAAAGGAATGGAATCGGTTTTGTGGAAACAAAAGGGATGGAGTTGGTTTTGTGAAAACAAAAGGAAGTGGAATTCGTTTTGTGAAATGGGAAAAGTATTTCTGAAATAAGTATAAGAATTGGGTTGTTGTATTTTGAGTGTTGAACACACATATGTGAAGGTTGTATCTTTAACTAACATGTTAATGCCATTGTTGGGTTTGCAATCTCATGATTATTGAGTCTTTTAATAGATGTACTAAATACATGCATCTAGAGGTTTTGTCCTTGGTCATCGGTGGAGGATGACACGGTTGTGTTGAATTGTCGTGTATGCATTATATCTGTGTGTTCATCTACTTTAACACATTGTTGGTATCTTGATGGTTTATGTGTATGTAGTACACATGTTGGTTATGCCTTGTTGTATTGTGGCTGTTGGTGTTATACACTGCGCTGAGAATCAGAGGTACCGTTACCTTCCAGCTAGCGCCTGGAGAACTGACTGCGCTGAGAATCGAAGGCACCATACCCTTCCAGCTAGCGCCTGGTAAACTGGTAGATTGTTGTGAGAAGTGTATCTTTGGCTTACTACGCACATAGCTAGTAGAGCAAAGTTTTATTGTTATTGTTTCGGTGTATCTGGGAACATTGTGGATTGTATTGGTTACAGTTTTGGAGGGCCGAGTTACCTCATTGGTTTATTTTATGCATGTAGTTGAGTTGTTATCTCCCGTTTATAAAGGTATGCATGTATAATTATGATAGAATTGGGATTGAACCGAAATGCCCTTTTGTCTTTTGGAAGTGTAAAGAAAATTGAACATTTTAGAAATATGTTTTGAAAAGGCACATTTGTTGTATGTGTGGAAAGTGGAAGAGAATAGTGGGCTTAGTGAATTTATTTCCTAAGTAATTGTTACTATTATGAAAGATTGGGAACGGGGGTTAATGAAAGGAAAAGAAAGATGAATCGCTTATAGCGTTGAATGAAATGGTTGTTTTCGAGAAAAGTTCATACATATATATATTTTGTATAAACTGTCACATTACTATTCTAGTACGAGAATGAGCGTTCATGATCATAGCTATCTGTAAGTTGTTATTGTTAAGGATCATGTTGAGACCCCTACTGGACTATATGTTCATCCCACGTTGTTGAATCTTTTTCAGGTGTTTAGCAGGATGTGCTACAAGATTTGGATCTTCTTATTTGTTGGCCACGGGGCCTCTTTGTTGTAGGCGGAATGCCATATATGTAAAAGGGTTGCACCCTTCATTTGATTATTTAATGTTGTAAGCATGAGGGCAATTTATTTAGAATGCTCATGTTGTATTTAGTTAGCATTCGAAAGAGAAAGTTGTTGTTCATTCCTTCTAGTTGAACATTTGAGTTTATTTCCGCATGTTATCTCTGGAATTGAATTAAGTTAATGAACTTGGTAATGACTTTGAGTAACATGAAAGTGGGCCGTTACAGCTTCTCCTTCATCATTCTTCCATTGCAAGCTACCTTTGAGTTAACCTACCAACCTTGTATCATCTATATACACCATACACGACCTTGACTCATCATCTTAGAGCCATGTTTGACCCTTGAGAAGCATAATTCAAGCTTGGGAGTGTGTCAAGAGTGAGTTTGATCACCAACCAAAGCTTACTCCATTTTGAGAGGTATGAGCTTGTAACTTTTGTTCTTGCTTTTGCTTACTTCATTTCTACCTATTTCTTGTATTCTTGGGCTATTTTACATCTATTTTAAGTGTTGGAACTTGGGTTTGGACAAGCTACCAGAGGTGGTAAGGTTGACACCCTTACTTGCACCTATTTTTATAGCTCAATCCTTGGTTCCTTTACACTCTTTTCCTTTGATTTTTGAACTAGTTTTCAGAGTTGAACTAAGGCCAAAAACATGATTTGAAGTCTTGAAATTGGAGGGGTTAGCCATCCCTCCTTGTTTTGCTTACATAGCTTCATTACCTTTATCTTTTGTTTAGCTTTTTGAGCTCTTTTCTTACATTTTTCAGCCACTGTTTTGGGCTTATTATAGACTATTTTAGGGCTTTCCTATTCTATTTAATTGGTTCAAGCTTTGATTAGTTCATTTGTTGTAATATTAGTCTTTGTACATAGCTTGCATCATGTTGTTTTTAGCCTTTCTTTGCTTAATTTCCATGGTAATGACCTCATTTTAAGAATCGACTTGCCACTCATTTCTTTCATATGAGAGTTATTTCAATCGGTTGATGGTTATTCAACATATGAACTAGAGATTCACGCTTAATGGCTTAATATCTTTGGAGATTCATTGTCAACGGCGTAATCTCTCTTTCATGTTGAGAATCACTTCCCGTTTGATGCTTCTCTCCTTTTAGAGGACTTAATCATCACTTTAGACAAATGGACTAAAGAATGGAAATGACTAAAAGAATTGGTTTAAAAGCAACCAACACACATAAAGAAAATGAGTCATCTTGCTTAGGCTTGACCGGATGTTATGCCAAGTTTATCGAGTCAAGAGTGGTCATACGCTAATTCATAGCGTTTTGATAATTCTCGAAGTGTCTCTACTTCCCTTTTTCGAGTTCCTTCCATGATAAAAAGGGAGGAGTGGTCATATTCATTACATTCATTGATTTTGGTCCAAAATGGCATCTGGAATCATCAAGCAATCAATTTGCTCATTTATGGTTTTGGAAACAATTCTAACCTTTTCTCGAGGCTTTTCCATGACAAAAAAGGAAGGAAGGGACAAACAAAGCTTGAACAACTCTGTCTACACTGTTTTAACTTCAGAACACAAAACAAAGTTTTGTACAAAATTAAGGCACGGCCGACCTTCTCTAGGCCCTGCTGGGCTTCATTGAGGGTTGGCCAACCCTCAATGTTTGGTCAACAGTTTATTTTTGCAGAAAACAAAGGGCAGTGGCTAAGGTGAAACAGAGCAAGCCTGGGGCTGACAGAGCTGTTCTTGAACACCGTGCATGTGCATGCACGCAATTCTTGCGCATCCTCGCTTATATTATGATCATTGTAATTAATTTAATTTAATGTTGTTTGTTGTAATTAGTCTCATTAATTATTAAGTGTTGTAATAATTATTATTGTTTATTTGTAATTGTTGTACTTAATTAGTTTAAGTATCGAGTTTCTTTATCTTGGTTATCCTTGTTGTAACAACATAGTTAGCTAGTTAATTAGCCTAACTTATTTATTCATTCTGTTTTGTAGTAATTAGTTTAATTTGGACTTTTCAGACTTTGATTCGCACCCTCTTGCACGAGAACAATATTGTAATAAGTTGTATGTCTTCCAACCCCACGACTTTTTCCCTTTTACTTACTTGCTTACGATGGTTAGTATAGGGCATCACGTTCCATTAGCATTCTTATACTTTGCATCCATTTGTCTTGCATACATCCAAGGTTCGGCTCATCATACTAACCCAATATCAAATTGTTCAAAATCATTTACTTGAATACGTGCTCTCACACATGCCTTGAATGGAATCATATGCCATGCTCATAGCCAAGCCCATTAAAATACATAATGTGTGTGTTGCATTAGTCATATTGCATAAGGTAGGAACATGCATATTTTTCTGACTCTTTCACTTGTTTTTGGCTCGGTGTACTAGGTGAGCTTTTATTGCTTTAACATGTTGCATCAAATATTTGTGTTGCCATTTCAAAGCATGAATACCATGAGGCTAATTACTTAAATGATATAATTGTTTGAATGCCTGTGGATGAAGTCTAGATGCTTGAACTGGGATGGTTTGATTAAATGCTCATTTTAGCCCACTTTTTCAAGTGGCAAATTCACAAAACAATTTCAAAACAAAACAAAACATGAGATCAAGTGTTCCAATTCTTGCAAACTAGTCTATACCTTATGTGCGCATCACATAGTAAAAATAGCTAATGAATTAGAACAAGAGCATATAATGTAAATAAAAAAACACATCATGATTAGTAGAGGCCAATCTTTGATCGGGCAAGTGGGGTGCTCAATTCATGACCTACTCCTCTCGTACCTAAGTTCCCGAGCCGAGACACTTTAGTAATGACGGACTAATGGCCTTTGGCACCAATCTTGGGTTTCCTAAATTTATCAAAAATATTTAGGTGGCGACTCTATAATCTGGCAAAGCAATCCATTTTTGGCACTTGATTCAAACATTGATTTTTCAAAAAAAAAATTGTCGAATTTGAACTCTTTTGTGTTTTCATTATTTCACATTGCACTTGTGAAATCAGATTCAAAACCAGAAGTGGAGTCTGAACTGTAGGGCTATTCGCCTTCCGAAAATAGTGCGGAAAGTCGCGCTACAGTTTATGGCGACTCTGCTGGGGACTTAGAGAACTTGATTTGAAACCCATGATGTGAATTTTTTTTATTTACACTTATATGTTCTTTGCATTGCATTTGCATTGGTGCACTTAAGTCACTGTGTTTGCTGACTGTTATTCCTGGACGATTTGCCGGAGGCTTGCCTAAAAAGCTTGCCAAAAGGCTGACCAGTCATGGGCTTTGCCATGTTGGGAACACAACCCTTGGATCTGGATTACCGTCATACCGTTTGATCCACCTTTCACTTTTCGGTGTTAGGTGTGAGAGGTATATTAGGTATTCTTGCTGAGGTACCCTTTTGACCAATTCAACCCAGTTGCATATAGTGAAACTATAGTGACTATTCCAACTCAGGACAGGATGCCACCCATTTGTAGGATGGTTTGAAACTCATTGTTTAAAATAGTGCAGCTTAGATCATGCCAAAATCTAGGACAGAGTAACCCTATCCCCTCATAGGGGTGTTTTGGTTCTTTTACTTGATATGTGTTTTTACAGTGAAGTTGTACAGGATGGTTCATATCAGTATGAGTTTGAGAACAAAGTTCAGTGGGAATACAGTTCAGCTATGTGTCTTGACTGTTGTGAATTGGGGCCGAAATGCTGTCCGATTTTTTATTTTGTTTTTCTTTCTTTCTTTTTGCTAGGTAGTTTACCATCATAGCTTCAGAAAGACTCGATAGTCCCCAAGTTGTGTGGACTCATTTCGGCAGGCTGTGCAAAGCTCGAGACCTTGTTGGTGGTCAACCTGTGTTAGTCTTGCTTCCTCCAGTCACTCAACAGAGAAGAAACAGACGGTCAGTAACATCAGTACAAAGTCCTCCAGAAACACCTATCCGTTCTCAGTCAATCAATTCACCAGCATCTAGTTCACCCAGATTAGCAATGGCACAGAACACGACACCAAACGCAAAAGAATTCGCTGCCATAATGATTGTCGTCCAAAGGACTATGAATACTATAAACCAGAGGATGGCTGCACAAGATGAAGTCATTGCTGATCTACGGCGTACATCTGGAGCATCAGCATCAACTGTGCATCCGACCCCTACTACTTAGCCAAACCCGGATCTACCCTCACCAGCAGAAAATCTACCAATCCCAAATCCTCAGGACATGTTTCCCCCAGCTCCAGCTTATCGTCATTCGGTTCAACCTCCTCCAGGGATTTTTCCTTTCGATATCAATGAAATTGATCCATCCTTGGTCAAGATTGCTGGATTGGAGAAAGCATTGAAGAAATCCCAGGGCTTCAACTCCATTCCAGATATTGAAGATGGGTACACTGAAGCTTCGGTCAGATTACCAAAGAAATGTAAGATACCCCACATCGACAGATTTGATGGGAGTGGGGATCTAATCGTACATGTCCAATTGTTTTTAGATGTGTTGAGGCCCATGGGTTTGTGTCAAGGCAGAAGCTTTCATTGTTTGGGAGAACCTTGTCTAACGTGGCGGCCATTTGATATGCTAAGTTGGAGGACTCTACAAAACAAAATTGGGAGG
Organism: Camellia granthamiana; assembly: GCA_036172215.1. NCBI lineage: Eukaryota > Viridiplantae > Streptophyta > Magnoliopsida > Ericales > Theaceae > Camellia > Camellia granthamiana. The sequence goes on along the minus strand of CM069908.1, from coordinate 47,768,255 downwards.
AGCTATCTAAGACATTTGTCAATCAGTACTCATTTAACACTCAGATAGAGGTAACCATTAGCGAGCTGGAGGCTACTACCCAGAACACCAGAGAATCATTCATCGATTTTGTTGCCCGGTGGAGAGCTAAGGCAGCTCGAATGACAAATAGGCTTGCCAAGAGAGAACAAGTCCATCTAGTGGTCCAGAACCTAGAGCCAGACATGCTGCAAAAAATGATAGTGGCACCGTTGTCCACATTTGCTTCCTTACATAAGCTGCGGGTCCAAATCGAGAGTGCATTTAAAAAGGGTATCATCCACAGAGCAATGAACCCGCAAGAAGGCCGTTCTCTCGAAATACCAATGCTAGCAGTAGCACTATTCCGTGGCCTGCAGATGTCAATGTCATCATGACGGCTAAGATAGCTGATTCCTTTGCTACTGCAACAACCTCATAACCTTCACAAAGTACCGGTCCACCCCGAAACCATAGAGTCTTTACCCCCTCCATATGAGCACAACTCACACCCTCAAGCTGTTAATGCAAAAGGGGCATCTCAAACCCCTTGATCCTCGTCCTCTTCCAGACCCATTGCCACCTAAACATAACCCTACCTAGTATTGTATCTTCCACCAACAACATGGTCGTTCCACAGACATGTGCTACCATCTATGTCATGAGATCTAGGATCTCATTGACAACAAAGTTATCGCCCCACCTTCCAAGCCCAACGTAACAACCAACCCACTTTCTGCACATAACCAAGTTCCCCCGCCTAGAAATATTGACCACATCTATACATTACAGCCCACCTTCAACCCTAACATATAAATTACCTCATCCCACCTACCAAAACTAGAGGAGGTCATTCTGAAAGGCACAAACATGTGCATGATGGATTTAACACCACCAACCCAACCTAGGCCCATGGCAGTAGAAACAGAGGAAGAGAAGAATGCACTGAAGACAGGGTCATCTGATGCCCATGTCATAGAGAATGGAGTCTCGGTCGCAGAGGAGTACGATTCCAGCTTATATATTGTGGCCATCAATCAGGCAAAGCCAGTGGTCATACTGCCGGACTTTCTCAGCATCAATGCTGTAGAGGAAGACCAAATGGCGCAGAATCAGAATAAGTGGCCCGAGCAAGGCCTAAATGACCTAGCAAACTTAGAAGAGGATTTGGAGGATCTTTACTTCTTCAAGGAAGAAGATACAAGTTGTGTATAGATGGAATGGTGGGACCCGAGCTAGCCAGAAACTAGCAATAGGTGGTTGAGTGATGAAGAGTCCGATGTGGAGGAACAGACAAGAGAGACCGGAGGAGAAGAGGAAGTTGCTGTTAAGGGTAAGGTTAAGGCTCCACCTCTTATTGAGAAAGAACAGGCACTGGAACAGTTTGAAAAGGAAAGGATAGAAGAGATCCAAGCAAAGATAGCTCTGGAACAAGGCAGAGGAAAAGGGAAAAAAGAACCTGAAACAACGGTGGGTGATACCCAGATAACCAGAAAAGTCGAATAGGATCCCAATGACCGAAAGAGAATGTTGAGGAAACTCAGAAAGTACAGGGATATGGAAACCTGAGCTACGGTGGAAGAAGAATGGTACGATGATGGGGTGTATGATGTTAATATGCTCCGGATGGAACCCGATGCCAATCCGGTCATGATTTCGAGAGAGTGGTGGGAGGGCAACGACCTAAGTCATGCATACACTGACGAAGGTTGGAAAGATGATACCCCAGATGACACTTGGTATACTGATGAGACCAATCACATGACCTGGAACGGTTGGTACTTCAAACCCGCAGCGATAGACCAGCCAGAGACCTCTAACAAGGAGGCTGAAAGAGCAAAAGAGAAGGATATTGAGGAAAACATGGTCTTAAAACAGCAAAAGAAGATTCAAGCCGACATATCCATCTGGGGACTGATAATGGCGTCTCGGGAGCATAGACAAGCCTTGTTCGAAGCAATAAACCGAACCAAACTTCCATTGATACCACCGCTGACCAATTGGTGTCGTTGGTCACCTCTGGGGACGTTATGCTAGTAATATCCTTTACGGATAAAGAATTGCCACCTGAGGGCGCCAACCACAACAGGCCTTTGTATGTAACCTTGGAAAGTCAAAAACAGTGGATTCCAGTGGTGTTAATAGATACCAGATCAGCAATCAACATGTGCCCAGTGAGAACTACCTATGCCATCGATTTGAAGCTGATTGACTTTACACCCACGACCCAAGCTGTCTTGGCTTATGACAATACGTGTCGGGATGTTATGGGAACGTTCAAGAGCATTATTCTAATCGGCCCGTCCGAACATGAGGTGGAATTCCATGTTATGGACGTTCCGGCCACATTCAACCTACTACTGGGAAGGCCCTGGCTACACCAGATAAAGGCGGCATCATCAATGGTACATCAGTTAGTAAAGTACCCCTTCAAAGGCAAGATCGCCACTGTGTACGGTAACTTTGCAATCCATCCTTCTTAAGGGACCACTACACCATTATTGGAAATCATACATGGGGAAAAGAACGTGTTCCTTTCCGGCTTTTCTCTAGCAGAAGCCTTGTTGGTCCAAACCATCATAGCAGAGGGCGATAGAGATTATGTGAGTGGGCAATCCATATACATGATAAACAAGCAGGGGCATATGCCCGGGTCGGGATTAGGCCGAAGTGGCAGATAGAGAGGTACAGTTGCTAAGAAGCTGAGTCATAACCCCCATGCTTTCAGGCCGGGATACAAACCTACTACTGCAGATTGGCAAAGGAAATGGCAGGAATTAAGAGAAAGGCTAAAGGCAAAGAGGGACCGGGGAAGCAGTATGAATTAGTTCACAAACCCATACGGGGAACCCTAAACGTACGCTTTGTCCACCAAGGGAAAGATTTCCCATTCTGTAGATTCCCAGAGCCTTGGTATGACTGGGAAACAAAGACTAGGTATCTAGGATTTGAGATCTTTTTCGAACACCAAGTTACCAGAAGAGGAGAGATGAGCAGGTAAACCTAAGCACTAATACGAATCAAGGAAGGACTGCATACCTGGACATTGAAGAGGAGAAGCTGTTGGGCAAAGCACTGGCTAACTTACTGATGAGTTCCACTACTGGAGCTAAGACCACCAACTTAGGAGATAGTTTTACTATCTCAATGATCGGGGATAACCCAGCAGCGAATTTCTCCAATCTTATCGTGGATACGTCTGAGGCTCCACACCTGGTCTAGAAGTTTGAGCAATGCATCATCAACAGTTCTAAATCGGATAATGAGTCTGCATCTGATTCCACTAAGTCTGTGGAGTCAAAGTCAGATTCGAGTTCCTTTGAGTCTGGTACTTCTGGGAGTGGTAACTCAGATACCAAAGTCCTATCCAGGTTGTCTTTTAGCTTTTCTTTTGAGTCCACTGTAACCAAGGATCCAAACTTTTTGAATGGGAATGCTGTGAATGTTTGCCTACCTTCTCTGTACCTTTTGGTTTGTTGTATTGATCTTAATTTTCAAAATTTTGACATAAACGAAGAGGAAGAAATTCCTCAGTGTTTGAAAATTTTGGTTGATCATGAGAAGGAAAGGCATATTAAGCCCTGTACAGATGAAATCGTATCAATTAACGTGGGTACTGAGGAAGATCCTCGCTTGGTCCAGATCGGGTCCACGCTGTCTTCGGAGGAACGTGAGCGTTTAATCGCTTTATTAAAAAATTTCAAAAATGTTTTTGCGTGGGTCCTACAAAGACATGCCTGGAATTGATCTTGAGATTGTACAACATCAGACCTCTCTTGACCTGGAGGCCCGGCCAATTAAGCAAAAGTTGCGTAGAGTTCGCCCAGATTGGGCTTTGAAGATCAAGGAAGACGTTACCAAACAGATTGAGGTAGGGTTCTTGCTTGTGTCTGAGTATCCAACATGTTTGGCCAATATTGTTCCAGTCCCAAAGAAGGATGGCAGAATCAGAGTCTGTGTCGACTTCAGCGATCTGAATAAGGCTAGTCCGAAGGATGATTTCTCGGGCCGCACATTGATGAGTTGGTAGACTTCACCGCGGGCCATGCATTGCTCTTGTTTATGGATGGATTTTTTGAGTATAACCAGATTCTGATGGCACCTAAAGATAGGGAGAATACCGCTTTCACTACACCGTAGGGCACCTATTGCTACCGAGTGATGCCGTTTCGGTTGAAGAATGCTGGGGCCACTTATCAAAGGATTGCAACCACCATTCTGTACAACATGATCCACAAAGAGGTTGAGGTGTACGTGGACTATATGATTGTCAAGTCCAAAGATAGAGAGGGCCACTACACCGCCTTGCAGAAATTCTTTCAGTGGATCAGAGAGTATAGATTAAGGTTGAACCCGCAAAAATGCACTTTCGGTGTAACAATAGGAAAAATGTTGGGATTTGTAATCACACAAAGAGGAATTGAGGTGGATCCTTCCAAAATCAAAGCCATCTTAGAAATGCCACCACCAAGGACTGAAAAGGAGATGCGCGGCTTTCTGGGTAAAGTGCAATTCATAAGACGGTTTATTTCAAATTTAACCTTGACTTATGAACCACTATTTGGTCTCCTAAAAAAAGGAAAGAAGTTCCAGTGGGACGATCGTTGTCAGTTCGCTTTTGAACAGGTCAAGCAGTACCTGCAGAATCCGCCTATGTTATCACCACAAGAACCGAAAAAAGCCGTTGATCTTGTACCTGTTAGTGACAAACTCAACTATGGGGTGTATGTTAGCTCAAGAGTCGGGGGCCAAAGTGGAGAAAGTCGTTTACTACTTGAGCAAGAAAATGCTGGATTACAAAACCCCTTTACACTCTCCTTGAGAAATCTTGTCTAGCCTTGGTTTGGGCTACCTGGAAGTTGAGGCACTACCTGTTAGCTCACTCTGTAATCCTGATTTCGAGATTAGATCCCATCAAATATCTCTTTGAGAAACCAGCGCTTACAGGTAGGCTAGCCTGTTGGTTGCTTCTTCTCTCCAAATTTGATCTTACGTATGTTACATGCAAATCTATTAAAGGGAGAGCTGTATCGGAATTCTTGGCAGATCACCTAGTAGAGGGGGAAGAAGCGGTGGTGTACCTTTTCCCAGATGAAAATATTCTGCAAATAGAGGAGAAAATGTGGACGATGTACTTTGACAAAGCAGCCAATCAATACGGTTATGGGATCGGTGTATTGCTGATAGCACTTGATGACTCCCATATACCCTTAGCCTTTAAACTCGGGTTCAAAGTATCCAACAACGAAGCAGAATATGAGGTGTGTATCACTGGTTTAGAAGCCGCCTTGGAACTAGGGGCAAAAAGGTTGGACATCATCAGGGATTCGAACTTGGTTGTGTCTCAAGCCAACGGAGATTGGCGGGTTAAATAAGAGAAAATGAAGGTTTATCATCAGGTCTTGGATATGTTGATTCCAAGGTTTGAGAAGTTAACGTTTACCCATTTGCTAAGCAAGAACAATCGATTTTGCTGACGCACTAGCAACTTTATCTTCTATGGTACACATTCCATTGGGAATTAGAATGCGTCCAATCATATTAAACAGAAGTACACGCCAGCCTATGAAACCATCATTGCAATAGATGAGGCTTCAGACAAGAACCCCTAGTATTATGATATCTGGAATTTCTTGGAAAATGAGGCTTATCCGCCAGGAGCGAATGCCAAGGACAAAAGGGGAATATGGCGTCTAGCCGTTCAATTTATCATCTGTGGAGGCAAAATGTATAAAAGAGGCCATTTGGGAATGCACAAGCTATGTGCTGAGGAAGAAGAATCAAAGCGCCTTATGGAGGCCATCTACGGAGGAAAGTGCGGAGCCCATATGAACGGCGTGATGCTCGCCTGAAAAATCCTTAGACAAGGCTACTATTGGTCAACCATGGAAAAGGATTGTATTGATTTTGTTCGGTGCTGTCACAAATGCTAGATTCACGCCAATCGCATGAACATTCCGTCGTCGAAGCTCTACAACATGACTTCACCATGGCCATTCTCTGTTTGGGGAATAGACGTTATCGGTGCAGTTACGCCAAAGGGGTCAAACAGGCATGAATTCATTCTAGTAGCAATCAATTACTTCACAAATGGGTGGAGGCCCAGTCGTAATCCGTGTTGAAAGCATCGCATGTGACTAAGTTCATCAAAAACAACATCATATGTCGGTATGGGGTGCCCAATGAGATTATCTCCGATAATGGGACGCACTTCAAGACAGAGGTGATAGATTTTCTCAAAAAATATAACGTGGCTTTCCATAAGTCATCAATCTATAGGTTGCATACCAATGGGGCTATCGAAGCTACAACAAAAATATCAAGCGAATTCTGCAAAAGATGGTGGAAATCAACAAGAACTGGCCAGATAAATTGCCATTTGTGCTCTGGGCCTACAAAACCTCGATCCGAACATCTACAGGGGCAACCCCCTATTCTCTTGTCTATGGGATGGAGGTTGTTTTGCCAATCGAAATTGAAGTGCCCTCACTACGAATTATGGCTGAGTGTCAAATAACAGAGGCAGATTGGCAGTAAAGTAGGTTTGAGGAGTTGATGTTGTTTGATGAGAGAAGACTAAGAGCATTGTGTCATGTCCAGGGCTACCAACGCCGGATTGCCAGGGCTTTTAACAAGAAAGTGAAGTCCAAAAATCTTCAAGAAAGGGACTTGGTGCTGAAAGACAACCGAGCTCCCATTCATGACCCTAGGGGCAAGTTCAAATCTAACTAGACTGGTCCTTACATCATTAAGTCAATCTGGTCAGAAGGGGCGGTTATTCTTATGAACTTGGATGGCCTGGAGTTCTCGCAACCAATCAACATGGACAAGTTGAAAAAATACTACCCCTGAGAGGCTCGCTAGGCCGAAAACCCGAAAGGGTGACCTAGGCAAAAGTTAGAGCATGAAAAATTAGAAATAAAGAAAAACTGAGCTCGCAAGGTTGAAAACCCTAAAGGGCGACTTTGGCAAAAATTAGAGTGTAAGAGGAGAGAGTTAATACTCGAGTGAACCTTAACTGAACTACGTAAGGCCTGATTCCCATTTTTGGGATACATAGGCAACTTCATCCTGAAGTTCGGCCATAACTATCTCCAGTTCAACTGTCCTATCCGTTTTCTTGATCAGGTCATCCTTGTTCATCATTTATTAGTTCGGTTGTGCTCTGTATTTTAGGTAGAAAAGCTGAGTACAGAACAACAGTAATGATATGCAGCCAGGGACAGTTATGATTTCTTTTGACTCGGGATTGTACATCTTGGGGATCGACTCTATGCGTGTTAGGTGGTGATCATTTTCGAAAATTGTTTTGGAAAGTTTTAATAAAAGTTGATTTTGTTCAAAATTTTGCCATTTTACAACTTGGACCATTTTTGAGACGGAAAGGGAAATTTTCAGTATTCACAACTTTAATTTTATTGATTTCAACACAAGTACATTCTCCAAACTCTTTGATTCAAATCAAAATTGCTTTTACATATTAAACTTGAAAAGAAAAGATCAAAGCAGTAAAACTAGGGACACAGCTAAGTCAGGTGGTTCTATGCCAAAGATGGCCCCGGCCTTTGCCTCCTCTTCAAGCCAAGCCGAACACTCCTCAAACAAGGTATAACTGAAACTAATGGTAGGGGTCAGAATATAACTCGTCATCCAGGCCGCAAGATACCGGGGCAGGTGAGAGGCATGAACTAGAAATGAAGCAGTGTATTCCACCCCCTCATCTGGTTGTATTTGATCAAGCCCGAATTGACGTCGGAACTGGAGAGGAAAATAGAATACGCAATGTGTAAGGCCAATCAACTCTACACCCGACTATCGGGACATGCTGTAGCTCATCCTAGCTAAATTAAGCTAAGGGCAACGCCAAGTTATATCAGCTGCAGACTGGCTACACATCCAATCACACCATAAACCCTCTGAGGGGAAATCTACTAGTCATTGATAAAAGAAGTAAGCTCGGGTCGAATACTCGAGACAAGGAGCAGCTACTTGTAGTTTATCCATAAGCTATACCTGGGGAGGGATGAAAAATAAGAGAGATTAAAGAATAAAGAGGTGTACAGTGAGAGAAAAGTAAGGAAAAGGGTTAAAAGAAAAATAGAGAATGAGTGTTGAGTGATGTAAGAATCATAAATTAGGAGGATAGAAAATAATATCTAGAGAAGTAGCAGACTCCCTGCCAGCCGGGTGGTCTCTCCTTGGCGAAAGGCATCTAAACCCATCAAGGTTTTGGACAGTACTAAACCATGCAACTTTTACCCTCTTTCAGACGTTAAGCTACTCCGATCAACCGGATGCTAACTCCGCCGAAACTAGGGGCAAGGAGAAATTGTGCAAGAAGGCATAAACAGAGAGCATGTTGTCAGCGGCCTCGCCAAAGAAGGTCACTCATATCTCCAACAATGGAAAATCAATAAACTAAACTGGGGATATCTACTCCCCATTATATACCAAAGTCCGAGCCTCATATAATGTTAACGCATACATCCGTCCCAAAGCTTGGGTATGGCCAAAACGAGGCTGCGGTATGATTTCTTCATCATGCCAGGACTCTATCAAGGCGTGAAATTCCTCAAGTGTCGGACACATTTCTTGAGATACGAATTGAAACACACGTGTGATTGGGTTCCAACATCGAACAGCGGCATGAAGGAATGTAAAGCAAAGAGAAGTGCAACTTAGAGAAAAAATGGCATTTAGGCCAAAACTGTGAAAATTCACCTTTTTCAAGCCGTCCAAAGTGGCTATCCAGTCTTGGAGCTTATTGTTGCACAACGTCTCCATTTTGAGAGCAAAATATCAAAGACTTGTTATTCTGCCAAAAAATAGCATGGGAGCATTATTTATAGAGGATGAGAAGGAGCAGTGCATGACAGCTGGGCAGCATTGACCGACCTCACATTGAGGCCTAGCCATTAGTGAAACCCAGCCGTGCATATTAAGGCCCGGCTGGGTCTAAATGGTGTTTCAAAATTAGTGCAGTTACAGGAAAGGCCAACTTTTGCCTTGACATACCATAATTGTATTTTGAGTCTTGTTTTGTTTTTACCAAGTGTTTTTTAGTATTCTCGAGTTTTTTTTATTTCGTTTTCTTGTTATCGAGTTGTATTTCACAATTTTGTCCAGTTATGGGTAGTTATCCAATTCAAATGAATACAAGAGCAAGTCTTATGTAAAGTTATCGTGCAAGGATTACGCCATTCATCATATACAAATACCATTCACCATTCATCACATTATGCAAGCAAAGCATTTAACAAAAACTTATCTTTTATAACTAGTGGGTCTGACCCCCGATCATCGTTTTACAAGGCAACAAAATAAAAGAAAATCTTTCAAACAAAAATGAAAGGGTCCATCTGAAGCTAGTCTTTAACTACAAAGCAAAAAAACTAAAACGAAATCATCATCCTCATCAATAGTCCATCCTCGCCCTTTTCCTCCTTGGTTGCGGAGGAGGTGCATCACTGTCGTTGCTAGGGTTGTTAGACTGCAAGTCAACCTCCTCTCCCTCATCCTCAAGGGTCGTAGACCCGTCAAAAGACTCCTCAGAAGGTGAGTGTTGCCTCACTCGGCCTCACCCTCGGTCAACTCCCCATCGGCCCCTCACTAGGCCCTGTTTCTGTCTACTGGCTACCGAAGGTCCTGCAGGCACTACTGGTGCCACTCAAGCTAAAAACAAGACAAGTATCAGTATGAATTAACAATAGCGTACAGTATGGCAACAACAGTAAACCACAAATAGAATGTACCTCGATCCTATGGGAGACTAAGGTAGTTTGCCTCCTCCGTACCATAAGGAGCAATCAGTCGATCGTACGAAGGAGGTCATCAGCATACGCCCGAGGTACCTGCAAAAGGAACAAAATTTGAGAAAGGCAGATAGAGGTAATAAAGAACAATGAATAGAAATGGTAAAAAACAAGCTAAAGTGCAGCATGGACTAGCATAAACGAATGTGTACTTGCTCAACGCTAGGAGCAAACACTAGTATGTGGTCCCTCTCCTCGATGCGCTCAAGCAGGATTTGCTCAATCACTCCATCCGGGCGCATGTACATGATCTTAGTAGAGATCACAGGAAATCCAGGAATGGGAGCAACGATAGGGGCACCTTCAGCAGGCGCGTCACCAGCTGCAGCAGTAACCTCTGGCACATCTCAAGCCACGCCTGGGGTAAGAGATGTCATCACTTGGGTGTGTAAGAAGGTAGTGAAGTCACCAGGCTCATGATGACGATCGCCATTCTCGCCCAACATTAGGAGGTTGATCTGAGGACCGTGCAACTTATCCATTACCCTCATGACTGGAGGAAGCGGGTGTGGAATGTCGGGGTCAGCAACGCCCCGCGTCTGGTGGATGAACCTCTTCCCCAAGTAGTATACCCGGCCAAAGAGACCTTCGAATAGAATCCACATGGTCAAGGTATGCCATGCAGCGGTGTAGGTCATCCTCGACACCTGGGAATGCCTGCCCAAGGATGCTAGTCAACCTATGAAATAAGTGTCAAAAATTAGTGCAGTATAAGAATGACAGTGCAGCATCGGATGTCAGTGCAGTATCAGATGTTAGTGCAGTGCAAGAAATCAGTACAATGTAAGAAATCAGCACAGTATGAGAATGGCAATGCAGTGTGAGAAATCAGCACAGTATGAGAATGATTGTGTAGTGTGGGAAACAGTGTAGTATGCTCATGGTATGTAAAATTTAAAGGTTGGTATTTTGTTACCTGGTCTGTCGTGATCGTGTCAAAGAAGCGGCAGAAATAGGGGAAATCTCGGTCTACACGGCGGCGGTACTCAAACCAAAAGTTGTAGTGCCATGAGCGGGGTATTGACAACTCGATTGGCCTCACCAGGACCGGAGCCAGAGAAGTGAAGTAGGTGTAAACCCAGAGCTGTAAATAGGAAAAGATGGATTAAATAACTGAGCGAAAAATGAGCAAGAAATGAAAATGAGCAAAAAAAGGCAAAATGAACGAAATGAACAGAAAAGATAAGTGTGAGGCATACCTCCCAAACTCTCCAATAGCCGCCGAGTGAGTCTGCCTTGCGGCAAGAGACAGAGCTCATGTAACAGTATAAGGTGGCCAGACCAGCGCCACCCCAATTGTACTAAGGGAGGTGCACCAGTGCCCCTAGAAGATATAACCCCATGGTATTTTCCCTATTCACAAATAGGGTAGTACCAAAGAGATACATACGGAAGCCGCGGGTGTATTGGGCGACCTTATCTAGTGTGGTGGGCTGAAAGTCAGAGAAGTACTCGAAGAACCAGTTGTACCTCACCATCCCGTGGCTGGTAGTGTTTGGGATCGCTCCGAGAAGCTGACGCTGTGTGGCTCTCCACTGTGTCATGTCTGGATTGTACGGGATCAGACCGCCAACTCCAACCCACAAGCCGGTGAGCATCGCAAAGTCGTACAGGGTCAAAGTCATCTCCCCAATCGATGAGAAGTGGAATGAGTCTGTGGTATCCCACTATCTCTCGACCAGGGCCCCGTACAATAGTGACTCAGCTCTCATCTGTATGAGCCCTGATCAGAACAATCCAAAGCCAACTGCGTCAACTAATGCACGGACCTCCTCGAACAGTCTCTCATACCATCGTCGGGAGCCGGATATGGATCCGTATCCGCCAATCCTCCTAGCTATCACCTGCAAATGGAAAATATATGTTATTTAACTAGTGGGCTACTTGTGAACTTCAACAATACATCAAAGCAAAGGGAAGTTGCTTACCGTGGAGGCATCGGCAGACAAGTGCTCCATGGGCTCTCACAACAAGACATCCTCTTCTATCCCCGGGATGAGGCCCTTGAATCTCAAAATCCCGCCCGGCGGTGGAGCATGTGTGCGTGGTCGGTATGTGACCGCATCAAATGGTCGATCAACAAGGGGAGGCAACGCAGGAGCATCCTCAGCCTCCATGTCTGTGCCTAAGGCAGCCCCAATACCAATGGCGGGGTCCGAAATGGGAACTTCGTCACTCACCAAGGAGAAAAATAGGGAAAATGAAGAAAAAGTGAGAAAATATGATGGGCTAAACCCTAAGAGAGAGAAAATGATAGGGGAAAGTGAAAACACAAGAGTGAGTCACAAAAAACCAAGAAAACTCGTGAGAAACAAAGCAAAAACAATGAGAAGCCCAAAAAAACTCGACCGAATCGAAATCCAATCGGTTCAAAATGTAGAGGAGATGAGGGGTTTTGAAGAAAAAGTGGCAAGGTTTATTGGGAAACGCAAGGAAAAAAGGAAATCTAGAGGGAGATGAAAGCTAGAGAGAGAGAGGAAGTGATTTCGGGCAAGGTGTGAGGAAATAGGGTTTGGATTTGTTTTAAATACATAAGTCGCGAGTGAAAGGACGAAACTACCCTTGCCGCTATCAAAGCCCGGCCGGCTGTTGAAATGCCCGGCCGTGCTTCATTGGCAAAAAAAAAAAGAAAAAAATACCAACAATAATAAGAGAGAAAAGAAATATGAAAAGAAAAGTAAGGATTTCTTTTTGATTGATTATATGAGTGCCTTTGTGTTTGAGTTTAATTTGTTTATAGTTTACTTGTTTACATTCATTTGTTCAAAGCTTTTAATTGTGTAAACTATTCCGCGTAGTTTATAATTTTCTTTGTTTAAAATCGTAGTTCCTCCTATTACCAGACGATATTGTATGTACAGTTCATTCAGAGGAGTTCCACTTGAAATCATTCGGGCCACAGTAAAATCATCATTCATTTCACAGCCACATTTAAGTGTGGTGTGTTGCGTTTATTGTTTCAACACAATGGTAAATTAGCTTTCCCACCGCTTTGTTTGTTTTGATTCTTGCTTGTGTGATTTGTTCCACCTTTCCTCCTCTCGCGTGTGACACGTTAGGATTGTACCCTTCTGTTAAAAACATCAGGTGCGCCCAGTGTTCACACGACATTTCATCTTCTCGCGTGTGACGTGCGAGGATTGTACCCTTCGGTTAAAAACATCAGGTGCACCGATGTTCACACTACCTTTCCTCCTCTCACATGTGACGCGTGAGGACTGTACCCTTTAGTTAAAAACATCGGGTGTGCCCGATGTTCACACCACCTTTCCTCCTCTTGCGTGTGACGCGTTAGGATTGCACCCTTCGGTTAAAAACATTGGGTGCGCCCGATGTTCACACCACCTTTCCTCCTCTCGCGTGTGATGCGTTAGGATTGTAACCCCTGGTTAAAAACATCAGGTGTGTTTGTTTGTTTACACCACCCTTTCTTCTCTCGCGTGCAATGCGTTCGGATCTCAGTTGAGACCTCGGGCACGCCCGATGGTTATGTCGCCCTTTCTCCTTTCTATGTTAGGCGTAGTTAGGCCTGCATTTTCTTGCATCCTTTCTACGTGAAACATAGGTTGGTTTGTGTTTTCTTTGTGTTTTTCACGCGAAGCATGCCTGTTTATTCACTCCGTTCCGTGTGAAACACAACGAAGTTGCTTTGATTTGCATTGTCGTTTGAACGTTACATGCTTGATTAGATTATAGCATTGTCTTACTGTTTCATTTATGTTATGTTTCACTGCATTGCTTCATTGCATGATCATAAGTTATTTGCTGCATTTCGTTTTTGCATTTTGCCCGGAGTTCAATTTTTGCATTTATGTCTAGGTTTCTTGCCCGAGCCTTGCGGGCCTTGTCAAATGGGTCGTCTCTGGGCTTTGACATTCACTCCTGTCACTTTATAACTTTGAGCTTTGTCAAAGAGGGCAACTGTGGACACCCAATTTTTGACTGCCAGCAAGGCTCGAGCGCTTTACTCAGAACACTCGATGATGAAAGTGGTATTGTGCATGGTTCGAGGTCTCAATGAAGGAGTCTTGTTCAAACTTTGAAATAACCCTAAATCTTCCATATTCCCATAGATCATACCCAAGAAATTCATTTTTACACCTTGTGCCACCTTGTGATGAGGCTGAAATAGAAAACAGGAGAACTTCATTGAGGCCCAGCCGTGGCTATTAAGGGCCGACCAGACTTCAGTAGCGAGAAACATTGTTCTGGGCAGGAGGCCGCCAGCTGTCCATTTTTGAAGATATTTATCACCTTTTGTGCTCAAATTCTATAAATACGACCATATACCTCTGTTTTGGGGGTTGAAAAATTCAAAAAAAGCCTATACACATAGAGAGAGCTTTTCTTTCCTCCTTCTTCCATTGCAAGCTACCTTTGAGTTAACCTACCAACCTTGTATTATCTATGTACACCATACACAACCTGGACTCATCATCTTAGAGCCTTGTTTGACCCTTGAGAAGCATAATTCAAGCTTGAGAGTGTGTCAAGAGTGAGTTTGATCACCAACCAAAGCTTACTCCATTTTGAGAGGTATAATCTTGTAACTTTTGTTCTTGCTTTTGCTTACTTCATTTCTATATATTTCTTGTATTCTTGGGCAATTTTACATCTATTTTAAGTGTTGGAACTTGGGTTTGGACAAGTTACCAAAGGTGGTAAGGTTGACACCCTTACTTGCACATATTTTTATAGCTCAACCCTTGGTTCCTTTACACTCTTTTCCTTTGATTTTTGAACTTATTTTCAGAGTTGAACTAAAGCCAAAAACATGATTTGAAGTCTTCAAATTGGAGGGGTTGGCTATCCCTCCTTGTTTTGCTTATATAGCTTCATTACCTTTACTTTTTGTTTAGCTTTTTGAGCTCTTTTCTTACATTTTCAGCCACTATTTTGGGCTTTTTATAGACTGTTTTAGAGCTGTCCCACTCTATTTAATTGGTTCAAGCTTTGATTAGTTCATTTGTTGTAATATTAGTCTTTGTACATAGCTTGCATCATGTTGTTTTTAGCCTTTCTTTGTTTAATTTCCATGGTAATGACCTCATTTTAAGAATCGACTTGCCACTCATTTCTTTCATGTGAGAGTTATTTCAATCTGTTGATGGTTATTCAACAGATGAACTAGAGATTCACGCTTAATGGCTTAATCTCTACGAAGATTCATTGTCAACAACATAATCTCTCTTTCATGTTGAGAATCACTTCCCGTTCGATGTTTCTCTCCTTTTAGAGGACTTAATCATCACTTCAGACAAATGGACTAAAGAATGGAAATGACTAAAAGAATTGGTTTAAAAGCAACCAACACACATAAAGAAAATGAGTCATCTTCCTTAGGCTTGGTCGGATGTTATGCCAAGTTTATCGTGTCAAGAGTGGCATAGGCTAATTCATGGTGTTTTGATGATTCTTGAAGCATCTCTACTTCCTTTTTTTGAGTTCCTTCCATGATAAAAAGGGAGGAGTGGTCATATTCATTACATTCATCGATTTTTGTCCAAAATGGCATCCGGAATCATCAAGCAATCAATTTGCTCATTGATGGTTTTGGAAACAATTCTAACCTTCTCTCGAGGCTTTTCCATGATACAAAAGAAAGGAAGGGACAAACAAAGCTTGAACAACTCTGTCTGCACTGTTTTCACTTTAGAACACAAAATAGAGTTTCGTACAAAATTGAGGCAAGTCTGGCCTTCTCTAGGCCCGGCCAGGCTTTGGTCAACAGTTTATTTTTGCTAAAAACAAAGGGCAGTGGCTAAGGTGAAACAGAGCAAGCCTAGGGCAGACAGAGCTGTTCTTGAACACCGTACATGTGCATGTATGCAATTCTTGCGCATCCTCGCTTATATTATGATCATTGTAATTAATTTAATTTAATGTTGTTTGTTGTAATTAGTCTCATTAATTATTAAGTGTTGTAATAATTATTATTGTTTATTTGTAATTGTTGTACTTAATTAGTTTAAGTAGTGAGTTTCTTTATCTTGGCTATCCTTGTTGTAATAGCATAGTTAGCTAGTTAATTAGCCTAGTTTATTTATTCATTTGGTTTTGTAATAATTAGTTTAATTTGGACTTTTCGAACTTTGATTTGCACCCTCTTGCACAAGGGCAATGTTGTAATAAGTTGTATGTCTTCCAACCCCACATCTTTCTCACTTTTATTTACTTGCTTACGATGGTTAGTATAGGGCATCACATTTCATTAGCATTCTTATGCTTTGCATCCATTTGTCTTGCATACATCCAAGGTTCGGCTCATCATACTAACTCAAAATTAAACTGTTCAAAATCATTTACTTGAATACGTGCTCTCACGCATACCTTGAATGGAATCATATGTCATGCTCATAGTCGAGTCCATTAAAATACATAATGTGTGTGTTGCATTAGCCATATTGCATAAGTTAGGAACATGCATATTTTTCTGACTCTTTCACCTGTTTTTGGCTTGGAGTACTAGGTGAGCTTTTATTGCTTTAGCATGTTGCATCGAATGTTTGTGTTGCCATGTCAAAGCATGAATACCATGAGGCTAATTGCTTAAATGATATAATTGTTTGAATGCCTGTGGATGAAGTCTAGATGCTTGAATTGGGATGGTTTGATTAAATGTCTATTTTAGCCCACTTTTTCAAATGACAAATTCACAAAACAATTTTGAAACAAAACATGAGATCAAGTGTTCCAATTCTTGCAAACTAGTTTATACCTTGTGTGCACATCACATAGTAAAAATAGCTAATGAATCGGAACAAGAGCATATAATGTAAATAAAAAACACATCATGATTAGTAGAGGCCGATCTTTGATCGAGCGAGTGGGGTGCTCAATTCATGACCTTCCCTTCTCGTACCTAAGTTCCCGAGCCGAGACACTTTGGTGATGACGAACTAATGGCCTTTGGCATAAGTCTTGGGTTTTTAAAATTTTTCAAAAATATTTAGGTGGCGACTCTGTAATCTGACAAAGCAGACCATTTTTGGCACTTGATTCAAACATTGATTTTCCAAAAAGAATTGCTGGATTTGGACTCTTTTGTGTTTTCATTATTTGACATTGCACTTGTGAAATCAGATTCAGAACCACAAAGTGGAGTCTGAACTGTAGGGTTATTCGCCTTCCAAAAGAAGCGTGGAAAGTCGGGCTACAGGCATACAATGATCAATTGTGCGAATTGAGTCGAAGTGCTGCCAGAATTCTGATTAGGGGTATTGTTTTTGGTTTTCTTTTTGTTAAATTATTGTAGCACCATAGCTTCAGAAACAGTCCAATATCCCCCAAAGTCTACTAGTGTAAATAAATAGAACTTGTGGGATATCCATCCATTTTTGTGATTGGGAAATAACTACCTGTTGATTGCACGAGCTTTATTCTGAATGTAGTAGATGACCCACACTTTAACTAGCAATTTAAGAATGGTTTATTCTGATTTCTGAATTGAGTGTTGAGTCTGAGTTTAATTCCACCAAGTCTGTAGAATTAAGACCAGGATCGAGTAATTCTAGCAAATCTGAGTCTACTGATTTTGGGGGTGATAACCCGAACATCACTATCATTCTGTGTCTATCTTTTCTTTTCTTTTTGAGTCTGTTTCAACCATTGAGCTAGAAGTTCTAAATGAAGATGAAGTAATTTTTGCCTACTTCTCTGTGACTTTAAATCATTGCATTGACCAAAAATTTTCAAATTTTTTTCCAAAACTTTGATAAAAAAAAACAAAAAGGAAGGAATTCCTCAGGATTTGAAATTTGATCGACTGAGAGGAAGAGAGGTGTGCTAAGCCCTTTATGGATAAGATCATTTTTGTCAATATGCGTACTGAGAAGGATCCTCTCTTGGTCAAGAATAGTTCTACATTGTCTTCAGAGGAGTACGAGCGATTAATCGCTTGACTAAAAGATTTCAAAAAATGTTTTTGCGTGTCCTATGAAGACATGCCTAGAATTGATCTTGAGATTGTACAATATAAGATCCCTCTCGACCTTGGGACTCGACCACCCCTAGCTTTCAAACCTTGATTCAGTATGTTCAATGATAAACCAAAGTACGAGGCTTGCATAGCCGAATTGGAAGCAACCCTAGAACTAGGGATAAAAAAAGGTTGGATGTGATCGAGGATTCAAACTTAGTCACCTACCTAGTCAGAATGAATAATTGGTTTGTCAACTCTTTGGCAACCCTAGCTTCAATGGTGGATATATCGATTGGGGTCAAAATGCATCCGATCCTCACAGAGCAAGTGACAGCCACAATAGAAAAAGTTGAAGACGAAAGCCCTTGGTGTCATAGCATTTTTGGAAAATAAACTATACCACAAAGGGCAAATGCTAAAGATAAGGTGTCAACACAGGATAGCCAAGGCATTCAAAAAAAAAATCAAATCCCAGAATCTGAGAGACGAAGATTTAGTATTGAAAGATAATCGAACTCCTGTCCATGACCCTAGAGGCAAATTCAGAGCCAATTAGCTGGGTCCCTACATTATCACGTCTAGCTGATCAAGAGTAACGGCCATTCTTGTGGATTTAGATGGCCTAGAGATCTCACAATCAATCAACATGGACAAAAACAAAGTATTATCCTTGAGAGGCTTGCCGGGTCAAAAACCTGGAATGGCGACCTATGCAAAAGTTAAAACAGAAAAACAAAAACAAAAAAAAATAGAAAATAAAAAATGAAGAAAAATGAAAAAACAGAATAATGAAAAAAGATGAAAATGAAAACAATAAGAAAAAAAAATAAAACAATTGAAGAAGAGCTCGCAAAGTCAAAAACCCGGAAGGGTTACTCTGGTAAAAGTTAGAGCACAAAAAGAGAGTGTTAATACCCGAGTGAGCCTCACCTGGAGCTACGTAAGGCCTGATTCCTATCTTTGGGATACGTATGAAGCTTCATCCTGAAGTTTGGTCCTAACCATTTTCAATTCACTTATTCCGTCCATGTTTGATTGGTATATCTTTACTCGGCTATCTTGTTCATGTTCAATTGGGTTATCTTTATTTGGTTCGATTGTCATATCTTTTCTTTTCAGCTGCAAGACAAATCAAGCTCGGGTTATTTGTGCATCTCAAAGGTTGATTCCATATTGGTCAGGTAGTAGCTATCTATGAAAACGGCTTTTGAGAATTTTTAATGAAGCTGACTAATTTTCAAAAATTATTCAAATTTTTTTTTTCAAAATCCAGACCATTCTTTGGACCCAAAAATGGAAAATTTTCAGTACTCACAGTTTGACTTACATGATTTCAAAACAAAGAGTGAAACAAACATGCTAATCTAACTCTCATGTTGGTCAAACTCTTTTTAGTAAAAAACAAAAAAGGAAAAAGTCAAAGAAATGAACTAGGGGCATAATCGAGTCAGGAATTTTGTCTTCTCCCCACACTCTCGAGTCTCGTGTTACATGTTTCAGCCGACTGGCTAATAATTCAGTCGGCTGTCCAATTTGTTAGTTGACTCCAGCTGCTTCTTAATTGTTTCAGCCAGCCAACCACTAGTTTAGCTAGCCAGCCAATTTTTTAGCCGGTTCATCAGTTCGTTCAGCTGGCCGGTTAATGAATTAGCTAGCCCGTCAATTTTTCAGTCGGCCAGCCAATTTTGATATTAATCATTTTCAAGCAAAATGTTTTCAAGCTCAAGTGTTGTGCCATTCACGCCATGATGTACAGAATAGAACTCATTTTATTAAACTTCAGGGTGAAGCCCCTAGATCAACATTACCCAAAAAAGAAGAAAATTTCGAAAACAACAAAAAGAGAAATCATCTGAAGCATTGGTGCTCATTTCTAAGCAAAAACAGAAAGGCAAAAACAAAACAAGAGGAAAAGAAGAAAAATTTAAAATTTAAAAAAACAAAGAGATTGAGGAATTTTCTCAGGTTTTGACAGCAGCCTGGTGGCAAAGATTACAAACCGACTTCATTTGCAGGCAACTTCATCGCTCAACTCTACCGTCAATTGCCACGCCATATCTTCACTCTCGGGAAGCCCTTGAAGACTCTGCTTCAGCGTTTGCAGAGCTTCCAAAAGAGATTACTCATCGTTATTCGTCAAATAAAGAGCACCAAGGAACTCCGAATCGGGCTACAGAGGTCGCCTGTATTTTCAACTCTTTGTTTTGCTTCTTCAAATTGCTAATCTCTGCTCGAGAATCCTTGAACATACTCTAGAGCAGAGAGAGTTGGGCGTTTAAATGATGTACTTCACTCTTCCTACCCTACAGCCGATGGGACAAATTAGAGAAAGCGGTCATGGTCTCCACACAGGACTTCATTGTGTAGTGGCATCAATGTCAGACTGCGTTGCCATCAGTTGCTCGACTGACGATGCAGGAAAGTTGAGAACAGAGGCATGAATAGGAGTGCTCTATCAAGGCTCAGAGGAGCTGGTAATCTCAATTAGGGAATTGTTAAGGTCATGGAAGAGAGTGAGATGACGGCGAGAATAGGCCATGTTAGGGGAGAATATTGTCAAGAAGAGAGGCTGCAAAGCAATGGCAAGGAGGGTTAGTTTTGCAGCTTTCTACTCTGTCTCTCTCGCAGGCCTCGTTTAAAAAGAAAATGGAAGAGAAGAAGAAGCCAAGATAGAAGGATTGCCAAGGCAATCTTTGACAATCAAGGCCGGTCCAACTGCTGTCGGTCATGCACGCTGTGATTGTTAAAATCGCGCGCCAGACACAACGCTTGACGAAGACAAACAAGGCAGGAAGAGAGAGACAAAAATAAGAGAAAAGTGTATATATGTATATATTTTGATTATAATATATATATATATATGTATGTGTCCGTATATGTATACCATGTATGTATCCGTATGTCCCATATATATGTATATATATGTATTCGTATATGTATATGGTTTGTATGTATATATTTTGTCTGTGTGTATGTACGTAGTACGTATTTTGTATATCATTTGTATATATATGCATATATGGTATGTATAAAATACAAAAACATCCAAAACATCCACACAAAAAAAAAAAAAAAAAAAAGAAATTTTCAAAAATGCAAACAAAAATGAAAAATTATATCTTTGTGTTTGATTTTTACCACACTTCAAATGCAATCTCAGAAAATCAAAAAAATCAAAGTCGGAAACTCGATATTTTCCCCCATGAGGTGCTTCTCTAGAAAATCGCTTCCCGAGATGTTTTCTACAAAACATTACTTCTCAGAATGAAATGGACCCATACATTAAGTTCCAATATCTTTTTCAAAATTTGGTGTTTGAAATATCACCTTTTTTTAAACAAAGACAACCTAGCTCCATTCCTTACTACTATCGTGCATCTATTGCACGATCATACTGCTATCGTGCATCTATCGCACGATCAAATCATTATCGTGCATCTACTGCATAATCACACCGCTATCATGCATCTATCGCACGATCAAACCACTATCGTGCATCTATCGCACGATTAAACCACAATCAAATCGCTATCGTGTATCTATCGCACGATCATATAACTTTCATGCATCTATTACATGATCAAACCGTTATCATATATCTATCGCACGATCGCGCCGTTCCTGTGCGTCTATCGTATCATCTGATCACTCTTGTGCATTTATCGCACGATTGCACCATTCCTATGCATCTATCACACGATCTAATCGCTCTCATGTATCTATCGCATGATCGCACCGTTCTTGTGTATCTATCACACAATTTAATTTCTCTCATGCATCCATCGCATGATCGCACCATTCTTGTGCATCTATTGCACAATCTAACTCCTCTCGTGTATCTATTACACGATCTCACCATTCTTATGTGTCTATCATATAATCTGAATGCTCCCATGTATTTATCGCACGAACACACTATTCTGGTGTATCTATCGCACAATCCAACCACTCTCGTGCATCCATCATATGATCACACCATTTATATGCATCGATCTTACGATCACACCATTCACGTGCCTCAATTGTATAATCAAACCCTTCATGTGCATCTATCATACAATCCAACCGTTCTTGTGCATCCATCGTACAATCCGACCACTCTCGTGCATTTATCACATAATCCGGCCGTTCTTGTGCATCCATCGCACAATCACACCGCTCTTGTGCATCTATCGCACGATCGCACCATTCGTGTGTATCCACCCCATAATCTGACCGCTCTCATGTATCCATCGCACGATTTCATTATTCTTGTGCATCCATCGCACAATCTGGCTACCTTCGTGCATCTATCGCACTGCACTATTATTGTGCATCTATCACACTAGCACACCACTCATGTACATCTATTTCACCATCATACCATTCTTATGCATCGATTGCACAATCACACTACATGTTGCATCTATTGCATCACAACACAAAGCACGTTCAGTATTTTCATTTTAGTCATTCCTGTAGAAAGCATGTTTGCATATCTTGTTTTATATCACTCATATAGAAAGCATGTTTGAGCAACATTATGTACTATATTTGCATCAATTAACATGCATCTTGTTGTTAACATGAGGTTTGTTTTATTGCTAGCATTGCATCACACAAATCATGGGTTTTCAAAACAGCCGGCTTCGCAAAGCGTGTAAGTCTAACTTTCAATTACATTTCAAGCATATCATTCGCATTCTACCCCTAAACTACGCTGATTTGATTCCTTGCAAATTGATACATAAGCAACTCTCGGGTTCAACCATATGTATTTGCATCTTATTTGTTTGCCCAAGTCTTACGGCCTTGTCAAAAAGGTCGTCTTCGGGCTTTGACATTCACTCAAGTCAATAAATGATTTCGAGTTCTTTCAAAAAGGGGCAACTGTAGACATCCTATTTTGACTGGCCGAAAGACTTGGGCACTTTCTTTTAATCACTCGATGAAAATAAGAATATGCTATCTCACAAAATTCTCAGTGGAATAATGGAATTTAAGCTTTAATCCCAACCTTTGCCTGTTTTAGCCAAAATGTTTTAAACTGGTTTTAGCCTAAATTTTATATATTTGGCCCATTAAAATATATTTTATTAGTCCAATTATTTTTATTTTATAATTTTATATATTTTTTAGTGTTTTTATATTTTTTGGCATCCTTTGGCCTGCTAAAATATATTTTATTAGTCTATTTATTTTATTATTATATAATTTTACATATTTTTGTGTGTTTTTATATTTTTTGGATATTTGTACATCTATTTATACTAATAATATTTTTTTATATTATTATATTATAAAGTGCACAGTGTTTTCATTGTGCACCTTTTGAAAATCATCCCACCATTTGAAAATCTCAACTTTGTACAGTGTTTTCACTTTGCACCATTCGAATAATTCATCCTCTCCACCATTTCAAAATTTGTTTGCTTGTGATTTTTTTTTTTTTTTTTTTTTTTTTGTGACTATAAAAAGAGGCAAGTGGAGGGGAATCAGAAAAAATAACCAAGAAAAAGAAAGGACCAGAAAAGACAATTGAGAGGAAAAGATTGAATGAAAAGTCTGTTTTCAAAGAGGGAGAAGAAAAAAGAAAAAAAAAATTTTGTTTTTAAAAGAGGGAAACAAAAAAATTTAGATATTTTGTTTTTCTAAACCAAACCTTTCTTTCCATTTTTTTTTTATTGCCTTTTTACCTATACACCAAACACCATTAAAGCTGAAATTTTAAATTTTAGACTGAGAATTGAGAATACATTCCACAACTTTGAGGGTGATCAAAAGAAAGTTTGAAATCAGAAAATTCATCTTTTCTCCAAAAGGTGAATTTTCGCAAACTTTCATTTAAATTTAAAAATGTAATATAATTTTTTTAAAATTCTTTTACTGCTTTATTTATTGCTTTAATGGGAAGGATGCACCACCTACATATCTGTTATAATTTACTGTTTTTCATAAGTGTTTTACTGTTTTATGGGAAGGATGCACCATCTATATATTTGTTGTAATTTATTGTTTTAAATAAACTGTTGTAATTTACTGCTTATATATAAGCTGTTGTAATTTATCGCTTTAAATGGTCAGTCGAAACCATCTAATTTGTTAGAAATGTGACCCCGCCAGATGAGTAGTAACCTCCGGTGGTGAATAGTAATCCCGATGATTAATAGTACCTTCGGCGATGAATAGAAACCGTGAATGAAAAATATCCAGTAAAATGAATAATGACCAATGTGGGTGAATAGTACCTGCTACGATGAATAGTATTGTCGGCGATGAATAATATGCTGCTGGATGAATAGTGCTCCCACAAAATAAGTTTTCCCGAACGAAACATAGCAATCACCCGACATCAGACAGAATAATTTCAGGAGGATGAATAGTTCTCCGTCGGATGAATAGTATCGGCGAATGAATATCATCTCCAATTATTACTAGGTCTACCACCTCCCTGAATAGTCGAAATTGTCGATATGGCCTCTTCCTCCCTATCCTGACTAACCTCAAGAATAACGACTTCCACGTAAGCCGTTGCCTTTACAAGTGTGTGATAATCTCTATACATAGCCTCGGCAACCTTTCCCCTGATATCATCACACAACCTTCTGCTCAAACTCAAGACAACGACGCTCCTCTATTGCGACCAACTCTGGAGCGAACCTCGATAAACTAGCGAACCTCGTCTTAAACTGTGCCAAAGGAGTATCACCCTAGCGCAACTCAACAAACTGTTTCCTCAATCTTTCCCAAGCGGAAAAAGAAAAATACTTAGCCAAAAAGGCCTCAGTGAAAGCAACCCATGTGGTGCTCACGAAAATCCTCACAGACTTCCACTAATAACCAACGTCTCCCTTTATTTGGAAACCAACCAAATCAACCCTCAACTCCTCGTCCTCGACTCTGAGCATATCAAGAGTCTTGGGAATTTGTTCTAAACAATCTTCTACCTCCAACGATTTAGGCTCTCCCAAAAACTCAGGCGGATTGGAGCGAAAAAACTCCTTGGTAAGCTTAAGGGTACAACCATGGTCTCTCTCATTGCAAGCTAGAGCATCTCTCACTACCCTTACAATCTCACGTGTAGCTTCCTCACTTACAGCTGATGCTATAAGGGCCTACTAACAGAACTGTTGTGCCCCTACCGACGCTTCTACTCCCAACACGACCTCTACCACCTCGTGTAGACATCCTATAAACCAAAAACAAAACCAAACTTAGTGAACAACACAACGGCCTTCCCTGAGGCACACACTCACCACTGCTAAGGTACAAGGCACACTTAACACAAAATCACATAAACAGTTAAACATTCAATCACATAATCTAATCAAGTCCACAAACATAGATACTCATCCCCAGAACTCTTAAGGAATTCTCATCAGAAACTATGTTGATCAAGCATGTTTCCAATAAGACCTCAAAGCAAGTTCATCGGCTACCTGCACTATCTATGAAACTTAATCACATGCTCACATAAATACAACATATAAAGTCCTAATACTTATCCTAACTATATGCAAATGTCCTCACCAAGCATAATAAACCAATTGTGGAAAAAATCACTTCCCACGAGTCCAAGGTATTCAAACCTGATTAGCTCTGATACCAAGTTGTCATGCCCCACTTTTTATTATCCGAATAACATTACCATGTCCATTAACATAAATCCATTTCCATTAACATTACCATGTCCATTAACATAAATCCATTTCCATTAAGAACAAGTAAAACTATGCATACATTACCTCCATAAACAAATAAAAGTCCTCTTAATCGTACATATATGGAATGCAACAGATATTGCATTTAAACAAAATGCCCATAAGCTAACATCTTTACATTAAAAGTAAGGGTTTAACCCTTTTACAACAATGGCGTTCCGCCAACAAGTATAGGCCCCGTGGCCAACAATTAAGGAAGATCACTGATCTTGAATAATCTCAAAACTTGCACCTAAAAAATATTAGCAATGTGGGATGAACATAAAGTTCAGTAGAGATCCCAACATGATCCTAAACAATAACAACATACAAATTTCTATGATCATGAATGCAGCATAATGTACAATATAAATAATGTGACAGTTTAATATTCAAAATATACTTAGGTAAGTACATTTTCTCCAAAAACATCCATTTGAACACTACAAGGTGTAAAACCATTTGTTTTCTTTCCAATTATCCAGTTTAGTTCAAAAAATAATTCTCCACAATGCAACCATAGTTATTTAAACCTCTACGTAAACGTAAAAGAATTCCATCTCCACATTTATTTTGAAAGCATGTTCACAGATACAAGTCATAACCCAATCCAATAACTCAATCCACTACACACACTTATGCAACAGCGCATCTACTATCTTCCATGTCCATAGGCCTAAGGCCAAGGAACACCCATAACAGAAATACCAAAAAACATATATTTCTAAATATAATTAATTGAATGTAATACATACTTCCATTTCCACCGGCCTACAATGCAGATGAAAAGTAATACAATCCACATAACACTAATGCTTTACTGGTCTTACCCAGAGGGGAACGACCCCAAGGTCACACTAAACTGGAAAAAAGAGGAACCTATCTCAAGCCACTACACTTTATTGGCCTCCTGGAGAGAAACAGACCTCAATTTCACACTTTACCAACACATACTGGAAGGAAGATGAATCTCTAGTAAGGCACCACACTTTACCAGCTTAACTGGAGAGAAATAGACCTCCCAAACAACATTCAAGCAATAGCACAACGTGCTAAACTACATAAATACCGTACGAGTGTAAAACATTCACATAATTTATTCAACAACAACAATGTCACCCTCCACCGATAACCAAAGACAAAACCTCTAAACAGATAAATAAATGACTCTCATGAATTAGATTCGCAATTTCAAAAAATCGACATTACAAATAACAATATTCCCATTTTATTTCATAAAAGAGTTAGACTCATCATTTTATGTTCAAAAACCAAACTGGTTATTCCAACCGCTCAACATTTCCAAACCATAGCTAAGCCTCTTCTTATTTAACAAAAATCCCATTTTTAGTAACCAAGCATTAATTCAATCCCCTAAAGCATTTGTTCAATCTCATAACTCATAACCCAATTATTACCCAACTTTACCCCCTTTTGTTTATTAATTCTGAATAATAAATTAGGATTTTTCGCCACAATCAACATAGACATGAACAACTACCTCCCAACATACCAAATCAACCATCAATCATACAATTCTAACTCCTAAAGCTCAAACCCCAAATCCCCTTTCATGCTTTTAGAAAATCTCTTAACAAACATATTTTTAAATGCAATAAAAAAAATATCACATGTCTATCTATAAAGAGGTATTGAAGAGAAGCAAAAGAATCCCTACCTCTTGAAGCAAAGATGAGATAACCCAAAAATCATCGGCGATGAAACGACGATCCGCTCAGATTAAATAGAAGCCCTCGCTGAGCCCTACATTTTCGTATGGAACTAAGGGTCAAAGATGTTTAGAAATAGATGAAATCAAATTTAAAAAGCTAAAAACTCAAAAATAATGGAAAGAGAGAGAAGAAAGAGTGAAAAGTGAATAGATTTGACCCAAAAAGTGACTTTTAAAGATATGATTCTGGACAGACCACTCGAGCGGTCAAAAGTGCGCTCGAGCGGTTAATTGAAACTTCCAGTATCTTAGGTAATTTTGAAAAACAGGGTTAGAAGGGTCTATGGACTGCTTGAGCGGTGAAAGTTGCGTTCGAGCGAACTATGCACACAATATAGATTCACAAACTTCAAATAGGCATATATCTCTCGTCCGGACTCTGTTTAGGGTCGTTCTTGTGTCCAAATTGAAGCCCCGGAAGTAAGATTTCCAATAGTTCTAGCCTTACGTCAAGATTCAAAGTGTGGACAGAGAAAATGATAAAAGAGTGAAGACTACTCAACAACAACTATTCGAATTTGGAGTTTTTGATCCAATCTTGCTCAACCACTATGGTAACACCTCAACCAAGGCTCAAATATCAACTAAGAAGGTTCTCAATCATGATAATCAAAGATTCAAATATAATTCCATTATACCAAGAAGCACAGAGTGCTATAGTACACCCTCATCAACTTTCACTACCATCACCCACTACAACTGTAATACCCTGTCCCACATCGAAAGTTTGCATAAGTGATCTTGGGCATATAAAACATCACTGCTTTGCTACTAAGTAACTTGGACTTAAGTTTTTGGATCATGTTGGTAGACCCACAGGTTATTTGTGCTAACAAGTAGTGGGGCGTTATAAAGGGTATTAGAGTCAACCCATGCACACAACTATGTGGGTGACTTATTCTGGGTTGGCCACGAGCGTGTCATGGCATTTTGATTGATTATGGACCCTCATGAGAATTTATAAGTGGAGGAGTTTGTAACAGCCCATCCCATATTGGAAGTTTGCATGGGTGATATTGGACATATAAAGCACCATTATTTTGACTAAGTAACTTGGGCTTAAGATTTTGGGTCATTTTGATAAACCCACAAGTTATTTAGGCCAACAAGTAGTGAGGTGTTACAACTACTGCTCATTACTACCATTGCTACCCCTCTTCTCCCATTCCCTAATACCCTCTTCCGTCATAACCTCTCTTTAAACTTCATAATTCAAGTATGTCTTGTTTGATTTTTAATAAATTCTTTAGTTGTTGTATAAAAATATTTATTAAATATTTAATTAGTTTTTTAGTTGTTAGAAATCTATTTAAAAGTGATTTGGTATGATGTTTAAGTAGATTTGTTATTTGTTTTGAGAGGAGCCTCCTTAACCTTAAGTGGCCAATGAAAGACGTTTGAGTTTCTTTGCTAGCTTTTGAATTGAAATTTTGTTTAAAACTCTATTTAGACTTCCAATGTCCAACAACTTAAATTAAAATAATGCTTATGTGGCTAAACAAACTTGAAATGTTTCAATTTTTACATTTAGACAAACTTAATTTGTTCAATTTTTAGGCGTTGAGCCAAAAAAAATCCGAACAATTTAAGTTTGTTTAGACGCAAAAGTCCAAATAAATCAATTTTGATAGACCACAAAAGTCCAAATATTCTAAATTTGTCGAATCTATAATTGAAACATTTCTGAATAGAGAGGTTGAGAAAGGAGGAGAGGCATTGGGGAATGACCGAAAAGGGCTGGATGGTGACAGGGTGGGAAATTGGAGGATGGGGGTGACGACTAGAGGTGTAGGAGGCGACTCTGATGGCGATGGTAATCAGAGCTAGAGATAAAAATTAACTTATCTTGTCGAGTAATTTTAGTTTGAGGTATGATTGTAAAAATATATATATATATATATATGTCAAATTTGGGATGTCCAATGATAACATGGGGTGCATTTACAAGCACCCTTTCAAAACATGTTTCGAGTTGTGTGCTTTATATATGATTGGAATACTCTCAAATTCAAATCTAGGCTTGAGTAGCGAATAGATGTGTGTAGTTAGAAACGAAAATGTATAATAACTTACACCAAATTAAATCATACCCCATAATGCAAATAAAGTCTAAGAAGGAAGAGATAAATTCACACCAAATTAAACTATTTCCTGGAAAAAAAATCTTGTAGATAAATCTTATCTGTGCACAAAAAGATCCTGGTTCACCAACTTGTGTGCTACTTGTTAACTACCAACCTACCTCCATTGTTCTTTGTAAAACAATTATTTGAGATTATGCACTTCACTAAGTATAGGTACATCGAAATTTTTTGAGAAAAGTGCACATAAAATAATGCAATGTTGAATGCATCACGCTCTGTTTGCTTCCTCGATGCATATGTACGACACTTTTCATATCAATCTCTTTTTATTTTTTCAATAATATTATAATAACCAAAAAAAAAAAAAAACATATAAACAATTTGTACAAAATAATATAACTACATTATGGGCCTATCATTTTAAAGTAAAGAACTCACCTAGATGGCTGTTAATTGTAAAAATATCAGTCATCAAATCCAGCCAATTTTGTATTGTAAGATAAGAATAGCTTCTTTTTATTTTTTATTTTTTTGCAAATGCACTCGAGAAAAACATCATCCAACTCAAGGAGATGGATATCAATGAACAATTTTTAGAATTATAGTCAAATTTAGCAAGGCTATGAGGTCCCTTCATTAAACAAAAAGAAAAAAGAAAGTGAAGAAAAACCTTAATATTTTATGAAAGAAAAATTATATTTATCATTGGATATATTTTACTTATGTGTATCTACACAATAAGTTGCATGTGTATGTATGTAATACTTATCATATTTAAAAAATAATGTGTGTTTAGTTTGAATTTTTTGAATTAAGTTTTTTAAAAGCTGAATTTTTTGTTTTTCGTATTTTTTTAATATTTTTAAAATTTTAAGCATTTTTTTTACTTTTTTAGATGCACCTTACTTAAATGTATCTAAAAAGCAAAAAAATTGTAAAAGAATATTTTAAAAATTAACAAATACATACAAATACGAAAAACATACTAAATTTTCATTTTTTTTTTTGTATTTTTGGTATTTATTGAATTTTTAAAAGATTTTTTCACAAAAATTATACTTTTTATGTGTATTTATGTTAAGTGTGTCTAAAAATTGAAAACAATTGCTTATAATATTTTTAAAAAATCAATAAAAACAAAAAAATACGAAAAATAAGAAAATAGAATTTTTTAAAAACTGTTTTTAGAAAAACAAAACCAAACAAGCTGACCCACCATGACACAAGAAAAACCACGAAAGGTAAATTCTAATGAAATATTTTAATGATATATAACAGCTGCTTTGGCATATGTTTCAACATCAAATGTAGCCTTAAAAACCTAGTTGACAATCTTAGGTCAAGT
>CM069908.1:47528690-47737485 GCA_036172215.1 Camellia granthamiana | reverse complement strand
CATTTGAAAAGATGATTACAACTTGGATAGGATTCATGAAAATACAGTGTCCATAATCATACCAATAAATCGTCCATCTTGCAGCTGTGACTAGAAATTCAAATCTATCTTTTCATGTGAAAATTTCTATTGAAACAAAGAGAGGATACTCACTCTTGTATTCAGTCATGGTCCTTATAAGAGACAGTTTAATTAGCACCATCAAACGGGTGACAAGTTCTAATTTGTTTGTTTATATCTTGTTATTATGCAAAAATCAAATCAGTTCTATTAGTGATTGCAATCAATGAGAGGAAAGTATAAAAATTAAACCGGCAGTAACTACTTTTTATAAAACTTGTTGTTTGTTCAATTGTTTAAGAGACGGAAGGTCCTCCCTTTTTTTTTCTTTTTTCTTTTTTTTTCCCTCCCTTCTATTAATAAAAAGCTAATAATTTTTTTCCTATTCCTTATGTTATTATCAATGATACAGGTTGTGTTTCCTTGCTTGAAAGAGTTGAGGATTGGGTCCATGGCCAACATTGAACAAATATGGATTAGCACACCTCCAACCAACTCCTTCAACAAACTAACAAGTTTGGATGTGTACGAATTTTACAGATTAGTGCATGTTGCTCCATTAGAACTACTTGGAAGTTTGCAGAATCTACAATCCATTTTTATAAGAGAATGTGAGTTCCTAGAAGAGGTATTCAAAACCAGAAGATCAAATGTAGGGGAAGGAATAGTTTTAAGAGATGAAGCAACAAGCAAACAAGTTGAAATCACTCATGTGCTCCCTCAATTAGAAAGGGTTTTCCTTAGAAATTTACCGTGTTTGATAAGCTTTTGCTCTGGGTATAAATTGGCACCATCCGTACAATTGTCAATAGAAGAATGTCCCTCCTTGAGACCCCTAATGTAAGAGAAAATCAATAAATCTTTCCATTCCAATGAAGAGGTATGCCATTGATTCTTATTTATAGTTATCCAAATGGCACCCCCAAAAAAAAAAAAAAAATGTTTATGGAAAACCTTCATATTCATTATTATTAACTTTGTCTAACACATGCTTATTGGTTAGAGTTTAACTTCTGATGGCTGTGCCGTAAATTTCTGGTTTACAGTTAACCCATAGAAGAATGCCACATAAGCTAATTTATGGTACACAAATAGTCACATTGTATTCCCTATTTGGCTCTGTTTCTTGGCCCATTACGCTGTCTTCCTCCCATTCTGGTTTCCTTCACCATGGAACCCCCAGCACCTCTTCTAATCACTTCTTCCCTGTTGACAACTCCCTTCCCACCTCACCTCCTTCCTCTCCTAGACCAACATGTTCACCCTTAAACACCCATCACCGGCCCATCGTTTTCCCCATTTAACACGATAATTATGGCCAACGTCGCAAGCCCCAATCCATATTACTTAACACTATTGCTGATATCAGAGTCCCTTCCCCAACTATTTTCTCAGTTCGTGAATGGTGATTTCGGTGTTTCAGTTACAATTTGAAATTTGCAGTTTTTGTTTTGAGTAAAAAAAAAGTTGGGAAAATTGGATACTAGTTTTGAGTGTCTTCTTCAGTAATTATTGTGTTCATCAAATATTGATTTGATATGGGATATATATATACATGTATATTGTATATGCAATCGTGTATTGTTTAAACTGCGGAGATGATGGAGGTTCAGTGGATGAATAGCTTTTGAGGATGAAGAGTTTGAATAAAGAAGGGACAATTACACTGCGGTGCTGACAATAAAATAATTATAAATTATTGAAAAAATTTATAATTTTAATTATTAACATTTATAATGCTTTTCATTATTTTGTAATTACTTTTCCCTAACATCTCTGTCAAGTTATTTCCCCCAACAAAGAATGGTAAAGAGAGAATAAAGATCTGATGAGAGTGACCTTGAGTTCGGCTCTAATGGTGGTGAACCGTAATAGTAGTTTACTGTGTAAAAGTTAATTTGTTAGTAATGTACAATAGTAATTCCAACTTGTAATTCTAATGGTGCAATATAATTTGAAATAGCACAAGAATTAAAATAAATAAGTTCAGAGTTGAGATTAGTTCGTATTATAATATGACCCACGCTTAAAAATGACAACGAGCAGAGCAGAGTATGAGTTAAGAGTCCCTACCCCACCCCCATTTCCACCGCTTGCCCCCACCTCCGACCCGACTTTCATGAAACTCTCCCTCACCCCACTTAAACCCAAACCTGCAAATGCAACCCTCACTCCCAACTCTACCGATTCAAAAATATGAGACATAAATGTGTTAACACCAGCCTCAACCTTTACTTTAGTGCTGTTTGGTAGAGCTGTGGGAAACTGCTTATAGCTTATGCCTAAACAGCTTACAGCTTATAGCTTATAACTTTCAGCTTAAGCTGATTTCCAGCTTATTCTTAAAGCATCTCCTGCCCCACTCAAAGAATAAGCTGATTTCTGACTTCCAAAAAGCTATAAGCTATAAGCTATAAGCTAAACCAAACACATCAAAATAGCTTAAATTAAGCTGAAAGCTGGAATAAGCTGATTATAAGTTGTGCCAAACAGGCACTTTATATATTAGAATAGATAGATAAACCTGCAAATAACTATTGGAAAGATAGTATTTTCAGTGAAAACAGATATTAGAAGAGAAATGTCCCGAAACAAATCAAACACAATTAATTATGGAATGAAAAGTACACATACAATGGATAGAACATCAAAACCATTACAAATTAAAGTACACAAACATAGAAAATCAAATCAATTACGAGGGCAGCAATGCTGAGATGAACATTATTGTATGACAACAACAACAACATACAACTGAATCAACAACGTCGATTAACATAATCCAATTGCCTGCTTAGCTGCTCATTTCATTTTTAGTGATTGTAAGCGGTCCTGGATTGCGAGAATTGAATCCTCCTCTTCATTATCGAATGCACAATAAATATGAGCAATAAAATGGGAATCTTTGTTATAGTATGCCCAACCATTCTTGCTAATCTTCTTGTCACACACTTTACAGTAGACAGTTCTAGAAGTCTCAGTGGGAAAATCGTAGCAAAGTGTAAGCGGCTTTTTGTGCTTCTCATAGTAGACAGTATAGGGCGTGCCAGCGCACGCCACATGGAGATCAAACTTGCAAGGAGAGCAGTGGTAGTGAAAGCCCTTGCCAGGGTCACGACAAGCATTGCAATAGAACTTTCCAGATTCATAACGGGTGGAAGATCGGAGGGTGAGTGTTTCGCCACGATGAGATTTGTGTTTGATCTCTCGTGGAACATCTTTACATGACTTGTGAATGAAGAATTCACAGTCTTGACAGCCCCAAGCTTTGCCTACAATGTCTGTCTCGCATATATCACATTGTACTAGGTCTTCCTCTAGCATCTTGTAGCGATGCAGGGCATGGCGATGGCTGAAGTGAGTTATCTCATTTTTAACAGGACGTGTATCGTGGCGAACTTTCTGTTAAAAAAAATATATATGTGATTATTATTATTGAATCAATTTAATAAATAAATAATTTTTTTTTTAAATCTAAAAAATAGTTTAAATTCAACATACTAGTGAACCCATTATTAAGAAATGTAACTACTTATTCCAAGATAACAAGATTTATTATGTCTACATGGTAAATTAATAATACATGGTAATTTATTATTAATTGCGAATACTATTCGGTGATGAAGTGATATAACCGTTTTATAACTTGTATTAACTTTTTTAAAGAAAGATTCCCTCTCATGGAACTGCAGAGTCCAATTGAGGAAAAATACTTGGGTGCAGATAGGGGACTGTGGGCCTACTATGAGATTCAAATCATTCATCTTAAGGTTTTCGTCAAGTACATAATTTATGTAAGAAATGTTGATTAGATATTGGAAGATATTTAACAAAAATAGATGGTCGTTGAAATCATAGTTACCACTTTTTTGGGAAAAGCCTATGGTGGAAATATATAGTTTATTATAAATTGGCATAACGTTATTATAAAATTTTAAAAAATATGTAATTTTGTTATAAATTGACGTAATAAAAAATGTTATAACCAAACCACAAATTTTTGTAATATTAATCACAAAATTTTAGACATTTTGTTATGTTAATTTGTGATGAGGTTATATATTTTGTGATTGATGTTACAAAATTTTGTAATAACATTATGTCAATTTATGGTAAGGTGCATACCATAGGATTTTCCTTTTTTTTTTTTAAGGGTAAATTACAAATGCACTTCTTGAAATTTGCTTAAAATACAAATTGTTTTATGTGATTTTAAAAATTACAAATGTCCTCTTGTCAGTTTTTTTTTTTTTTAATAGAGTTAACAAAAAACTAAAATTTCTAACTGCTCTTTTATACAATAATAAAATAACCTGAATTATTAATTGAAATAAATTCCCGACATCATTAAAGACTGTTAATTACCTTGATAATTTATTAATAAAATGAGATATTTGTTATGAAATTAGAATTTCAAGGGCAGGATGTAATTATTAGAATCACAAGAGACAAATCATATTTTAAGCAACCTTAAAGGGTTTATTTGCATTTTACCTTTTTTTTTAAGACAAATTTGATTCAATTATTTGGTCAAGGAAAATGATTTACAAATAAAAAAGTTTATATAAAAAATTTTACAAGAATGATGTGAGAGTAGTACTTTGGAAATTGTGAATCGTTTTAGCGGATTTTTTGATTTGAAATGAATGAATATAAATATAAATTTTTTATAAAAAAATTTTTGGTTTGTATATCATTACTCTATGGTTAATAATAATAATAATAATAATAATTATTATTATTATTTATTTTTTTACAGATGATTTGCTCGTAAAGTACTAGTGATAAAAAATTTGGATTAGGGAGGTGGGGCTTGGAGGTAGGCCAACAACCCCCTTCAACTGGACCTTCTAGGTCAATTTTTGGTCTAAAGAGAAGCTAGTCTCAATTATTTTTGGTGATTGGCACCCCCTCAAATCACCACCCCCACCACCCCCCCTTTGACACGTGACGGGTGGTGATTGGAGGGAAAAGAAAAAAAAAAAAAGAAAAGAAGAAAAAGGTGACTAATCAAATCAAGAGGGGGTCCAAAAGGGGTCCTAAAAAGGGGATCCTGCACATTATTCTTTTACTTTTTCTGAAAATGAATACGGTATTATGTTTCGATATCTAGGAGAAAAAAAAAAAAAATGATGTGTTAAGTTATGAAAAATAAATAAATAAATAAAATTAAGCTCATGTTAATCTCATTCATTTGGGATAAATTATGGATTGATAAAAATGGATTCATAGCATTTTCTATTGAAAAAAATCCAAATCGAAGGAGGCCAATGACCTCAAATCCTGATTAAGAAAAATATTATATATAATTTCATTTCTAACCTCAACTCGACGGTCGAGGAGGATGACTTTGGTGATGGTGTTTTTGTGCTTGGTGGTTAGCACAGCAGCTTCCTCATAAGATGATTCACCGTTTGATCTTCTAACTCTACGCCTCCTCCGGTGATACGAGTAGTGATCCCCTTTCTGTATTTCAACTCCTACTCTCTTCGCCAATTCTTTTCCACTACTCATCTCTCTCTCTCTCTCTCTCTCTCTCTCTCTCTTTTCTTTTTCTCTGTCTGTTGTCTTGTGCTACGTAGAGAGATGTTTTGGGAACAAGCTTAAAAAAAAACTACAGGCTCTGTTTGGGGGACTTTATAAAGTTAATTTTATCCATTGATTTGAGTGTGACGTTTGATGAGAACTTTCAAAAATTGATTCTGTGGTCACGGTTAAAAACACGTCTACGCGGTTATTTTCACAGACGTTCTCCAAACGTTCGGCCGGTTGACCGAAATAGTGTTCGTTGTTGTTGTTGTTTTTTTTTTTTTTTTTTTTTCACCTGTTATTTTTATATTTTAAATAAAAAATATTTTGGGAATTTTTTTTTGAGTTTTGAATAGAATTTTAAGTTGTGTGTTTGGTTATGAGTTGTAAGTTTTTTAATCAAATATCATATGTCACATTAAAAATTTCAAACTCAATTTAAAACTGTTTTCAAAACTCATAATCAAACAAATTTTTCACACCAAAATCATAATTCCAAAATTCACAAACTCAAAATACAACTCTATTATCAAATCATACTTCTAAAACTCTACCAAACGCTACCCTAGAATTTTTTTATATAAAAAAGTTACAAAAAAAAATTCAAATTTTTTTTTTATAAAAAAAAAAGGCACAAAAAATAAAAAAGTCAATTTTTAATTAACATTACAAAACACTCCGTATTCGTGGATTTATATAGAAAAAATGCTAGTATTATAGGAAAAAATTATTGATTGCTCCTTAAGCGTCACATGATCATATCTTTCACCAATTGTAATTAATTATATTTTTTTTATATTCTCCAATCATTCAGCATAAATTTGTGAGCGTCACTTTATCAATTACAATCTTGACACTTTCTTTATTAATCACAATCTTGTTAGGGCACCACGTGGCAATCCCTAAGACCAACCAATAACTTCTCGCATTATGGAGAATTTTTTGTTTTTTTTTTTTCTTTGCTTAGTTGGTAAGTCATTCTATAATTGGTACACACGGACAAATTTTGATTAGTTGGGTCATTCTTTAATGTTTAAATTTATATATACACAGAGAAATTTGATGTATAATTTTCATATAAAGAATGACTTGACTATATATACAGACAAAAATTTGATGTATAATTTTCATAAAGAATGACTTGACTCAAGGTTAATCATTCATTTTAAAATTTTTAATTATATACAAAATTCATACAATAAATATTGGATCATTTTAATATTATTTTGGTTTTTAATAATTATTTATCTATTTATTTTGTAACCTTTTACTTGATCTATGATGAGGAATTTTGGAAGGCTATGGGTCATGGCGGTGATTAAGTTTGGGGGTTATGAGAACTCTCTCATTTCTCTAATTTGTATTGAATTTACGAATTTTATAAGATTATTTATATAAATTCGTAAAAATTTACATAATTTTATTATAAGATTGCACATTAGAAAATTTTCCAATCTAAAATCTTTTATTGCAACAATAGATTAAAGAACTAATACTGGATTTGTAGGTCTTTTAATAATGTTAGCTCAGGCTTCAACTGAAAATTAAATGTTCTTATTGAGAATTAAACGTTAAACTCACGATAAACTTTGGGTTCCATAATTATATAGATGTGGGACTTCCATTTCATTGTGAAACTACAACATATATGATTTGAAAATTGCTCAGGTGTGCAATGCACACCATATGTAATCCTATTATAAAAATTACGTAAGTTTTTATAAATTTACATAAGTAATCTCACAAAAATATATAAGTTGAATACAAATTTACGTAAATTCATGAAACTTATGTGATTCAACGAATTTGGGTTTAACTTGCGCATTTTTATGAGATCACTTACGTAAGTTCGTATAAAGTTACATAACTGCACATCGGAAAAATTTCCATAAGGTGTTTTAAAAATTACTTTTTTCGTTCTCAAAAGTATAAATTTTGTTCCAAAAAACATTAAGAGACCAATTTCATTATCATGTGAGATGTCATCACCAAAACTGTCTCAAAAAGTCCTTAAAAAAAAAAAAAAAAAAAAAAAAAAAAAAACTTTTGATGATAAAATTTTGAAAACGTTGCTCATAAATGCAATTTTAGGGAAAAATTATCGTTTTGTGCCGTAAAGTTTACTTTCTGATAATTTTAGTTTCAAAACAATAATAATTCACTATTAAATGTCAATTTCGTAGCTAAAAATATAAAAATGATACATTTGACAGTTAAAATATTTCATCTCTAAAAGTGATTTCATTCTTAAATTTTTTACTCTAAAATCTTAATTTGCTGTAGTGTGAATAGTTGATAATTTAATTTGTAATTTATTCACCCTATACACTCCACCTAACTAAACTTTTGAAAGCATTAATTAAGAATATTAGAGATTATATTTTATGCAAATTATAACCATAGTCCTGCAGTCGTGTCATTTGTCCATTATAGTTCTAATTGTATTAATTCTATATTTTTTCAATTTAATCCAGTTAATAACATTCTATACTGAAATCAAATAACAAAATAGATCATTCAATATCTTAAAAAAGATATGAGGGGTCAATGTCCATTTTAAAGGGTAAATTACACTTTATTCCCTTTATGTTTGTTCATTTTCTTACCTTGGCCCTTAAAGTTCGTTTTTCCTCACTTCGACCCTTCATGCTTCAAGTTTTTCTCAATTTACTCAAAAAACTAATTTATGTCTAAAATTAAACAGAAAATGACACATTAACAATTATGTGGTATAAAAATATTTTATTATATATAACTCACACCTCTAACATAAACTCAAACCCTAATATAATAATATATTTTTTATGTTATGTGATAATTAATGCGACGTTTTTTTGTCTAATTTTGAACAAAAGTTAGTTTTATGAATAAACTCGAAAAAATTTGAAATATGAAGAGCGAAAGTGAGAAAAATCAAATTTCAAGGGTTAAAGTGAAAAAATAACTAAACTTAAAGGGACAAAGTGTACTTTATCCAATTTAAAATGATTCATGCCCGTTTTGAATTGACTACTTTATTCTTGATTTTTGTCCGATTTTTAAAGGATTTGATCAAATTTATTAAATTGACACAATGTGAAAAATTAAAAAGTATAATTGTTACAATTAAAATTAGAAGGACTAAATTGACACAAATTTGTGTAGAATTTGTTTTTGTTGAAAATTTTAGTGGTATTAAAAACTTGAGTAATGCTACATCTCCTAATTCTCCTCTCCCAAACTTTCCCTCAATGATAGAGTTGATTAGTTGGTACTGTTTGCCACATCATTAGAAGAGTATAGGGGAGAAAAATTAGGGGAATGGATCATTATTGTAAAAACTTTAGGGGTACTTACTTGTAGGTCCTAATAAGTGGATTATTGTCTAATAGGTCCTATAGAAAAAATTTGTCATTAAAAAATGTTACTAATTGTAAGTTTTAGCAACAATTTATAAAAATCATGACAAAAAAAGTCACTAATTGTCAATTTTTAGCAACATAAATAAAAAATTGTCACAAAAAAATTATTTTTAGCGGCAATTTTATCAAGACTTATTTTCAATAGGACTTGATGAGAATTAAGTCTAACTATTAGGACCTATTGGTAGTTTATCCAAAACTTCATGTAAATCTAAATCATTATGTCTTTTGGGAAGTGGGTTATAATCAACTTCTCAGATTATAACTCACTTCCCTCTATCACAAAAAGCAATTTTTAATCAACTTTTAATCAGCTTTTAACCAAAAAGCAGTTTTTAACCATCTTCCCAAAATAGTCCTATGTTTATCTCTATAAGTTTCGGCAAGCAAGTTTTAAGCATATGCTTATAGTATTTTTGAATGTTTAGGAATAACAAGTCTTAAAATTAAAAAGTCATTATAAGTTATCACATCACTTTCTCTAATTTTTAGTGTATTTTTTTATAAAAAAAATTAAAAATTAAGTAAAATAGTCAATTTCCAAACCACTAAAAAAATAGGGAAGTAGAAGTAAATAAAAATTAATATATGTATTTATATACTTATACAGTGGCCCACTTGCACATTTTTAAGCATATGATTATATTATTTTTTATTAAAAATAGTCTGACTTCTATCCAGTTTTAGATTATGGAGGGTGTTGTTTGAACTTATGTTGTGACGACCGGCCTTCTTTTTCTCTTTATTCTTTCTTTCATCCGCTTCGTTCTCTTTTTATTCTTGTTGAATTGAAGTGTCCGGAACTGGTTTCCAAATTCTTTTTCTTCCGGTGTTGAATTTTTGTTTGTCCCAGAAGGTGCACGGGTGAGTTCGGGGTGCCGGGGACGAAGTTGAAACTTTGAGTTGCTAAGCCAGGGCCGCATGTGCGGGGCCCTAGGCCGTACGTGCAGAATTGGGCCGCTCGAGCTGTGGGAGGGGCCGCACGAGCGGCCAAGTTTGACACCTAGAAATTTTGCTACTGTCTAGAGCGCACGAGCGGAGAAAGTGGGCTGCACGA
Organism: Camellia granthamiana; assembly: GCA_036172215.1. NCBI lineage: Eukaryota > Viridiplantae > Streptophyta > Magnoliopsida > Ericales > Theaceae > Camellia > Camellia granthamiana. The sequence goes on along the minus strand of CM069908.1, from coordinate 47,727,438 downwards.
GCGGTCAAGGTGGGCTACTTGAGCGGTGGAGAAGGCCGCACAAGCAGCCAACTGGGCAGTCCGAAACTCTGGTTTTTGTATCATTTTGATCTGAATATATCTCTCATTATACTCATCTCCCTTTCACTCTAAAACCTATATTTCTCCTCCTTCTCTCTAGAAAACACCTCAAACATCTACACCTCTTTGATTTTGCTCATCTTGGGTCAAGAACATCATCATCTCTTTCAAGATCTTGAAGATCTAAAGTTGGGGCTTCACTTGGGTTGAAGAAATCAAAGCTCTCTCTCTCCTTTTCAAGGGCTAGGGTTTCATTTCATCATCTCCATTGAGCTTGAGGTAGGGTTTTCCTTTGAGTTATATGTGTGTTTATGCAAGTTTGGTTGGTTTTTGGTGAGCTTCTCCATGTATTTCGAAAATGAGGGTTTGGGCTCAAGAGATTGGGAATTTTGTTGAAGAAGGACTCACCTTACTTCTTTAAAAAGGATTTGTGAAATGTTAGGTCATAAGTGTTGAGATTGAAGTGCGTTGTGGGATTTCTTTCTAAAGAAATGGAAGATGTAAGATTTTGTGAAAAACCTAGAAGATTTGGGGCTTTTTGAAAACATGGAAAATCCATAGAATAGATTTCTTTCTTATGATTAATGGGTGTGTGAGTGTGGGTTTCACAATGAAGTAGAAAAAGGGAAGTTGATAATCCTCTTAATGTAGAGAGTAGAGAACTTATTTTCAAAACTATTACTAAGAGCATAAGAATATATATTTTGTGATATGATAATTGTTGAGTATCATGGATTGGAGGATTGAAATCTTGAAAGTTGATATTGAAAATTTCTCATAGTCTTGATATGAATTGAATGCCAAGAATTATACATGATGAGAAGTTATTGCCATATTGATAGTTTTGGTAGTGCATGTGAATAGTTTGTGTGATTGGCATTGGAAGAAAGGGAATGAAAGAAAAGTTATGGTATATCATTTGTTGCATCATCTCCTCATGTAAATTTTGTCATCCTTATACATCTTGACATGAGTTTTGGAAAAACATTTGCATTGAGAAAGGTTATATGGTAATGAGAACTATAAGAATGTTAAAGGGGTAAATACGTGGTAAGTCCGGATAGGGGGTGTAGTTGTATTTGATAAGATGGCCTGAGTGTCCTTGGTGAAAAACCAGAAAACCACGCAGATAGGTATTGAGCCTTCCGGTTAATATCGGTAAAAATGACAGTTTTGGTAGTACTCGTAGAGTCTACTTGCAGACACCAGCCTAGGGATTACCAGTGATGTATTTACCGCCCCCTTATGATTTAAAATTGGAAGTGTGGGAATTAATGAGGTTGCATAAATGTTGACTGAAAGCGTGGTGATTTTCAAGAAAAACATAATATGAGATTTCCTTCAAATGGCATGGCATAACAAATGCATTTACATAAAATATTGTGAATTTTGCATAAATGTACATACTTTGTTAAGGATTCTCTACTGGGCTATGTGCTCACCCCTATGGGGTTTGGTGCAGGAAAAGATGTGGTGATCCCACCGAATTGAGGGCGTGGAAGTGTTTTGAGAAGAGTAGTGCACTCTTATTTTGTTGTGATTAATTGTAAAGCCGAGGGCTATTTTTGAGTTGGGTCCGAGATAACTAGGCTTAAGCCTTGGAAGTTGTAGCCCGTAAGGGCATCTTATTTATCTTGTTTGCAGCTAGATGTTTCACATGCTATAGATTCAGGTGCTCTCTTATATCGTTGAATGTATACCGCATGTGGGACTTTTGTATTAAGCTCTTTTAATCAAATATGGAAAGATGGAAGGATTATTGTTATTATCTAACGAATGATCATTAATGTGGGTAGTTCTTGTTGAAATATTTTTGGGGCGTTACATACGTGTTATATCTCATTTTGATAATTTGAACTATACATTTTATAGGATCCTTCATATATATTATCTATAAAAAAATTAATAAGAAAAAAGTTAGATTAATTTAATAATTGTAATATATTTAATTTATCGTATTTGTCTTTAACAAAATAGATGACGAGTGTTTTTCAAAATACACCATTCATTTTTTATTTATTTTTTTTATATAACAAACACAAAGAAGTTATGATTATTAGATTGACTTAATATTTTTCATAAATAATAAGGCAAACTTCACTTTATCCCTTTGTAGTTGCGGCTATATACGGTTTATCCCTTTAACGTTTGGAAATGACCACATAACTTTCACGTGGTTTGTGGACTGAAGTGCACCATTAAATATTTCGTCCAACTTAACAAGAAGTGTGAAACACATGTCAAACACATGATAGTTATATTATATGCTTATTTTTAAATTTCAAGAGAGTAAATTGCACATTAAATAAAACACAAAGAGTTAAAATATATTTACCTTCAAAATAAATGAAGAAAATACATGTGTATTTTAGTCTTTTTCAACTTGTACTCATTAGCCTTAGATGCCTTCAGCTGTGGTTGCGTAGAAAGTACTGAAGAAGACTTTTGTGCAAGTCTTCCTTTTTATTATGGATTGGATTTTGTCCAATTCCACAGTAGTCAAGTTCGGCCGGCTGTGAATTTATTTTGGGTCTATCTCGATAGCTTAAATTATTTATGTTATAAAATATTTTGAGTAGATTATTTATACTAAAAATTAGATTGATTGAACATTAGGAATCACATGATCCGATCATATAAGTTTAAAAAATAATTAACAGGCAATAAGATTTTGAAAATAATTTATTTATTACCAATCTTTAAAATAAAAAAATAAAAAAAGATAGTTCGTCTATATATTTGTTTTTTAGACAAATAAAATCAGATGAAGTAAATACAGATATTTAATCAACTTGATTTTAATATAGATGATATTCTCAGTGTTTTATACAAAATAAACAATTCAATTTATTGAAGTAAGACCAACCTGGAACGTCTAAACAATATCCGATTAACTTGATTTTTTACAAGTATATTGTACTTGATGTATTCTAAAATGTGAACGGCTCAGATTATCAAAATGGGCCCCGAAAAGGGCCCAATTGGCTGCACGGCAATGGCTGCTGTGCACCCTTGCACAGCAGCCACCCCAATTCCCTAGTTGCTTCTCTAAAAAGAAACACAAACAAGTATAAGTTACTCAACTTTATAAAATTTGTTTGGTATGATTTTTAGAACATGTTAAATTCTTTTTGTAAATCACTAAAATCTGATTTCATAAAAAAATAAATAAATAAATAACACTTATCTTGTTATATAGTTTTACCTTTTGTGGGAGTAAATTTTTTTAAAACAAATTTAAAAATATCTTTTTTTATATTTATTTTTGTCAAACTGATTTCTATTTTTCTTAAAAATATTTTAAAAAATAATAATAATTCTAAAGTTGAAACCAAACATAGGATTTGGGTGGTTGCTATTCATAGCGCATAGTAGCCACTTTTGTGCAGCATATTAGGTATATTTCGGGCTAATTTTGATGATCAAAACTATTTAAATTTTAAAAGATATCTAATAAAATATACTTACAAAAAAATAAGTTGATAAGACATCAATAACCCTTTCATCAAATCTCATTTTTATTTAGTTTCATATTTCAAATTATACTTTTCATTTTTTCGTAAGATATAAATATGATTTGATAAAAGGTTTACTAATATCCGATTAATTTTATTTTTTTACAAGAATGTTCTAGTCAATCTTTCTTTTAATCATCAAAATAAATCTCAAAATGAGTGCAATATGCTGCACAACAGTGGCTACAAGTGTATAAAGCGCTGAAACAAAATTACTCAACAGTCTAAAACTTTAGTGTGTTTGGTGTTGAATTTTTTGAATATAAATTTTGAACTTTTAAGTTTTTCGTGTTTTGTTATTATTAGTGTTTTTTTTTTCATATTTTAATATATATTTTTTTAAATCTACTTAATTTAAGTACATTTAAAAAATAAAAATATTTATGAAGAAATATTTTTAAAAAAATTCATAAATATAAAAAATACAAAAATATATAAAATTTTGCAATTTTTGTATATTTCGTATTTAGCATTTTTTAAAAAAAAAAATCACAAATACTTACTTTTCAAATGCATCTAAAAATTAAAATATATTTTGTTAGGTTCCTACGTGTTGCCAATTCCGCGAACAAACTTGGATTTGCAAGTTGTAATTTTTCCTCTATTTTTGGCTTCATCGCTCAAACGGTGAAAGCTGAGCTCAAGCGGAAAATCAACACTCTCAGAAGTTTTGCTTCTCTGCAAAAGTACTGGGAGTTGTGCTTTTACGCTTAAACGAACATTCTAGAACTCGAGCGTAGATCCTTGTTCAGAAACACGAGTTTAAGTCACACCTCTTGAGCGGCCATTCCTGCGCTCGAGCGGTGTTTGCGAATCTAACTGCTATAAATCTGCGGTTTAATCAGTTTCTAGGGTACGACTTCCAGATCTTCTTTAAGGGAATTAGGGTTTTCTTTTGGAGCATCTTTGCTAGTTTCTTTAATGTTTGTATGAGTTCAACTCATGATTAGATAAGTATACATCAAAGGGTTGTTTGATTGCCCAATATAAGAGTGTTCTTCTTCGGTGGATTCCAGAGATTCAAGCGTGGAGTCTTTGAAGGAGTTCGAAGCGACACATAGTCATTGATTCGACATGGATGTTGTGGATTCGACATCAAACTGATCAATTCCGAGACAAAGGCTTTGGTGAAAGAGACACAAATTGTTGAAGACAAGTTTACAGAGTTTGAGTAAATTGTTTGGTATTTTTTGTGTTCTTTTTTCCTTCATAGTGGATTGTTTAGTGGCGTTTCGCCCGTGATTTTTTTTATCACAATTGGAGGTTTTCCAATAGTGAATTTTTTTACGTAAAAATCGTTTGTGTCGATTTATTAATTGTGAAACAACAATCTAAATCACTTTTATACGTGCTAGATTATTTAGATTGTTAGTTTTATTTGTTTGGGAATTGTTGCAATTAAATCTGTTACGAATCACGAATCGCATAGGTTTTTCAATTGGTATCAGAGCAGGTTACTCTTTGTTTTTAATAAAACTATAGGAGTGTGATTTTGTGTGATTCGTGTCATGGATTCAATTCGCAAAGGTAACTCGACTCATAGACCTCCTTTACTTGATGGGTCAAACCATTCTTATTGGAAAGCTCGCATGAGGGCATTTTTAAAATCTATTGATGAGAAAGTTTGGCATTGTGTCATCTATGGGTGGAACGAACCTAGTGTCACCATCGATAGTGTTGATATCCCTAAACCTTTTGATAAATGGGACACATTTGATTATCAAAACTCGAGTTGGAATAGTAAAGCGCTCAATTCTCTCTTTCGCTTCTTCACACCTGAAGAGTTTCATCGTATTTGTATGTGAGAAGTAGCAAAAGAGGCTTGGGACATTCTTGAAACAATTCACGAGGGCACTATTGCTGTTAAAAGATCAAGACTTCAACGTCTCACATCTTCCTTTGAAACTCTTTTTATGCGAGATGATGAGATGTTTAATGATTTTTATGCCAAACTTAGTGACATCGTGAATTCCTGTTTCACACTCGGTGAAAAAAATTCCTAAATCTAAAGTTGTTGGAAAAATTTTGAGGTCCTTATTCGATAGTGCCAATCAAAAGCAACAACTATAGATGAGGCTCAGGATGTTGAGAACCTTAAGCTTGATCAGTTGGTTGGAAACTTGCAGACTTATGAAGCCTACCAGATTTCTAAGAAAAAAAAAAAAGATAGCGTGGCTTTTACTAGTGCTCATGAGACTGCTAAGAACCCTGAGGTTGAAATTGATCTACAGTCCAAAATGATGGCTATGTTTACCAAACAGTTCAAAAAAAATTTAAAGAAAAATAAGCCTAATTTCAAGGACTCTAGTTCAAAAGATAAAGGTAATGAAAAATCCAAAACTTTTCCACCAAAGTTTGCTCCGAAAGTTGAGAAGAAGAACGTGAGAGGACAAGGTGTCAAATGCTATGAATGCCAAGGGTTTGGGCATATTGCATTTGAATGCTCGTAAAAAAAGAACTGAAAGAAAGTTTACACAGTGACTTGGGATGATGAAAGCGGGTCAGTGTAGGAAGCGAAAGGAACCGAATCCAGTGAAGACGGAGACAGTACTTACATGGCATTCTACTCCTGCTTCACTCAACCGATTCCAAAGCCGGTTGTGTTTGCTCGTGGTCCTAGTGTGCATCGTGTGTAGAATGACAGTCTATCTTAGAGCCTCTGATTCTGAAGGTTGTTGCACAATTAAGGAGAATGTTGAAGCACCATTTATGATCGATCCGGTCACCAATTAAAAGGTTGCCAAGCCGACTGAGGAATGAAGTGTTGTTGAAAGAGCTGACATGGAAAACATTGAAAGAGTTTTGAACACTATTCGTGAAGCCATTTCTGAAGAAGAACAACAATGAATTGCTCACTGCAAGAATGCCAAAGAAGCATGGGATGTTCTTATACAATTTCATGAAAGAGGAGAGTTATCTTTTTAACCATCCAACAATGTTCATGCCTCAGTTGCTTGACTGGATGTGCTCAAGGAAAAAGGGAACCAAAAAGAAGATGATGAAACCTCAGAAGATAATGATGAGAGTGATGGTGATAAACTTCAACAAGCCTATGAACAGCTACATAGTGAATCTCTAAACCTATCCAAGATGAATGACAAACCCACTATCAAACTCAAAGCATGTCAGAGTGAGAATGTCAAGCTAAAGGAAAAGATTTCAGCAGCAAGGAAACATGTTATCAAGATCTCAAGTGATAGACAAGAACTCTGTGTAAAGCTCTTGACTTTGAAACTGAAAGGAATGAACTTTTGAAAATCTATGCCACATATGAAGAGAAGATGGAATCTCTTGAGATGACACAAGGTGCACTAGAAGAGCTAGTTGGTTAGAAAGAAGAAGAACTCAAAGATGCTAGAGCCACGATTGATATGTGGAATATAGGGTTAAAGACATTGTAAGACATCATCAGGTCTCAACAAATGAGTTGTGACAAAAGTGGGATAGACTATGGTGATGCAACACCTCAAAAGGGAAAGGCCCCTACTTCACATGACATCAAAACTCAAGTGAAGGGAAAACTAAAGGTTCAACATGATGATAAATCTCTCCATTAACCTAAAGGGGGTAAGCTCAACAAAAGGGAGGTAAAACCTGTTTTTGTTTGTCATCATTGTGGTAGGCATAGCCACATTCGCCCTTATTGTTATAAGTTGTTTGGTAAGGTGTCTCAAAAAGTTAGAAATTTGAATACTTCATGGGTTAGGAGACAACCTTATATGTCTAGGCAGAATACCAAGATTCATGATGGTGTTCACAACACTAAGATGCTTACCAAGATTGCCAGTCCCGCTTTTGTTAAGACCAAAAAGATTTGGATGAGAAAGAGTGACCTAACTTGTTTTGTTGTTCACACTGCTCTGAAAACACGTGACTCACACTTGTGGTATCTTGATAGTGGGTGCTCTCGTCACATGTCAGGTGACAAATCCTACTTTACATCTCTTGAGAAATATGAAGGAGGAATTGTTACCTTTGGAGATGGCAGCACTTCTAGAGTCATTGGTAAGGGCTCTATAAGTGTGGCCGGTCTATCCAAGCTTGAAAATGTCTTACTTGTTGATGGCCTTAAAGTTAATTTTTTGAGCATTAGTCAAATGTGTGATTCTCATCATGAAGTATTATTTTCAAAAAATAAATGTGAAATTTTGGATAAAAAGCTAAATACTGTCATGTACGGGATTCGCACATCTGATAACTGCTATGAGATTGTTACCACAAATGATCTCACTTGTCATTCGGCCATCATAAGTAATCTTGACTTGTAGCCTCAAAGATTAGGTCATATGAATTTCAAAGACCTAACTAAGATTGCTAACAAGGAGATTGTGAGAGGAGTACCCAAAATGGGTAAGAATATGAACCATGTGTGTGGGCCATGTCAATTAGGGAAGCAAACATGTGCTCCTCACAAAAAGGTGAATAGATTAACAACCAAGTGACCTCTTGAACTTGTTTATATGGATCTTATGGGACCAATTCGTACTGCAAGCACTGGAGCTAAAAGATATATATTTTTAACTATTGATGATTATACTTGTTTTTCTTGGGTAAATTTTTTAAGAGAAAAATCTGATACATTTGATGCTTTCAAGTCATTAGTCCTGAAAATCCAGAATGAACAAGGTGTTTCTATTGGACGTATCATAAGAATCCGAACTGATCATGGTCGTGAGTTTGAAAATTGCTTGTTCTCGGATTTTTGTGATATGCATGGAATTAAGCATGAATTTTCTGCACCTATTACTCCACAGCAAAATGGAGTTGTTGAGAAGAAAAACAGGGTAGTTTAAGAGATGGTTAGGGTCATGCTCCTTAGCAAAAAAGTTTTTCCTAAGTTTTGGGCTGAAGCCTTAAATACCACTGTTTATGTTGTGAATCGTGTGTATTTAAGGCTCGACACTTTACAAACTCCATATGAATTATGGAAAAGGTTGAATCCTAATGTCAAATACTTCAAAACTTTTGGGAGTAAATGTTATATTTTCAAAGATAGAGAGCCTTTGGGCAAATTTGACTCCCAAAGTGATGAAGGTATTTTTCTAGGGTATTCAACTACTAGTAGAGCTTTTCGTGTCTATAACCTCCGTACTTTAGCTTTAATGGAGTTGATCAATGTGGTTGTAGATGACGTATGTTCTCATACCGCATCTATACATGAGGAAGAAGATGGTAATCCTCAAATTCTGGATACTGAACCACAAAGTCAAGAAGAAGCACCAGGCCAAGCTTAAGAAGGTGAACCAGCACCAACCCTTATGGCAAGTCTTAGTTCAAAGAGTGCTTAAAGAGACACCACCATCGATGCTTAAATCACTACTAGTCCTGGTTTAAAGCCATCAGCAAGAGTAAAACTTAATCATCCGATCCAACAGGTGATTGGAAATGTCTCAGACCGAATGAAAATCGAAAACAAATTCGAGAGGTATCTCATATGTGTTATGTTTCATTAATTGAACCTAAGAATAGAAAAGAGGCCCTACTAGATGATAGTTGGGTCAATGCAATGCATGAATAATTAGGTCAATTTGAACGTAACAAAGTTTGGACTCTTGTTGCCAGACCTAGAGAAATGAATGTGATAGGTACCAAGTGGATATCAAAAAATAAATTTGATGAGGATGGTACAGTGGTTCGAAATAAAACTAGGTTGGTAGCTCAAGACTACACACAAGTAGAGGGTATTGACTATGATGAGATGTTTGCCCCTGTTGCATGTCTCGAATCTATTCATATCTTACTTGGTGTTGCATGCTTTCTAGGATTCAAATTGTTTCAAATGGATATGAAAAGTGTCTTTCCAAATGGGTACTTCAAAGAAGAGGCTTATGTTGAGCAACCAAAAGGGTTTGAGGACCCAAAATTTCCAAACCATGTTTATAAGTTAGAAAAGGCTTTATATGGGTTGAAACAAGCTTCTCGGGCATGGTATGATAGACTTACTACCTTCCTTATTGACAATAATTTTCAAAGGGGTAGTGTGGACAAGACTTTATTTATGAAACATACTAAGTCTCATATACTTGTTGCTCAAATTTATGTTGTTGATATTGTGTTTGGATCCACTGCTGATTCTCTTGTGAATTATTTCTCGGATTGCATGACACATGAGTTTGAAATGAGCATGATGGGGGAATTGTCTTTTTTCTTGGGTCTCTAAATTAAACAGTCACCTTTAGGTATGTTTGTCTCTCAGACCAAGCATGCCAAAAATCTTGTGACTAAGTTCGGGCTAGAGTTGGCCAAACATGCTCAAACCCCCGTGAGCACTAGTCTTTACCTCTCCAAAGACTCCACTGGCACTGATATTGATCATACTCTTTATAAAAGCATGATAGGGAGTCTTTTGTACCTCACAACTAGTCAGCCTAACATTGCATTTAGTGTAGGTGTTTGTGCCTTTTACCAAGCCTGTCCTAAAGAGTATCATCTTCTTGCTATCAAACGCATCATTAAGTATGTGAGTGGGACATTAGGGTATGACATTTGGTTCTTGATTGACACTACAGCCGAAATCACTGGTTTTTCTGATGCCGACTGGGCAGGGTGTGTTGATGATTGGAAGAGAACATCCGTAGGGTGTTTTTACCTTGGAAATAATCTGGTTGCCTGGCATAGCAAAAAGCAAAATGCCATCTCTCTTTCAATCGCCGAGGCTGAGTACATTGCTATAGGGAGTTGTTATGCACAAATGTTGTAGATAAAGAAAATGCTTTATGATTATGGTATAGACCAGGACACTCTCACCTTTTTCTGTGATAATACAAGTGCCATTAACATCTCTAAAAATCTAGTCCAACACTCTTGCACTAAACATATTGACATTCGTCATCATTTCATTCGAGAGTTAGTTGATGAGGGCCTTGTAGTTCTTGAACATGTACCCACTGAGCACCAAAAAGCTGATATTTTTACAAAATTCCCTGATCTTCTTAGGTTTGAATTCCTTAGAAAGATCTTGGGTGTAGTACTCATTGACTAGAGTGTGACATGTCACTTGAGTGGGTGAGAGTGTTTGGCTTTCTATGTACTTGGATACTATAATCTCATTGTCATTGATTCTTGTCATCTTTGCACTTAGACTTAAATGAACACCTCTTATGCTGCTTGCAAGATTTCATTTATCTTTGTCCATAGCTCATTTTGAATGCTCATGCTCATTGAATCCATGATCTCATTTTGTACACATTCTTGAGATAAACTGTTGCAAGGGTTTCCGTATCAGTGATCAATTTTATGTATGGACTTCTAACATTGTTCTTATACATTTCTAGAGGAATTAACCTATACTGGCATATCATGGGTGATGTTGAGTCTCTTAACCATCTACCATCTATTTTCACTTCTACGGTTTCTCCCTCACTTCTTTAAAGTCTGGGCATTAAGAAAAGACTACCTCAAAGGCACCAACCAGGCCATCCTCATTGTTTTCATACTTCTCTGGTTTGGTCTCCATACTCTTGAGTGTGCATGCCACCAGTGAGTGCCCAAAAGAAAAAAAAGTCAAAAATTAAAAAACAAAAACAAAAACAAAAACGAAAAAAAGAAAAGAAAAGAAAAATGACTCATTGATTGAGGGGGAGCCTCCGCCTTCACTCAGCAAATACCCCTTGATTTCTGGTGGTTTGACTTTCCTCAGTGATGTTTCGATTCTTTTGCTAGAGGCCCAGCCATCCGATCACTCCCAAGATTAACTCTAGCACTTGTGGCCTTTCAAGGATTGAACATACACACATTCATTATATGAGCTTTCATGTTTGCCTTTGAGTTGTGTATTCATATATCGCTTATGCTCATTGATCCATGTTTACCTGTTTTGCTCATGATGTCGTGCTTTATCTTGTCCAAATTGCAAGATTTCAAGCTTCATGGGTTATGGATTATTTCATCTTAGTGTCTCATTATTGCCATCATACTAATCTTCTCTTGTCTCAGGAAATCCTTTGGTGTTTGAGGTGTTTTCAAATGCTCAGCAGGGTGGATTTCAGGGCTTGCAATTTTTTTACCACCACTCAAGCAAAGCTTGTAGCGCTTGGGCAGTAAATCCTCACATCCAATATTTTTGCAGAGGAACCAAACTACTGAGAGCATGTTTTTTGTGCTCGAGCGCATCAGTCTTGCCTCGAGCGAAGGGATGCGCGTAAGTAAGCACACTCGAACGGTTAAACCCATGCTCGAGTGGACTACTTTGGTTTAAAAGCTTTCACCCATCCTTTCAGTCCCATTTTTTCCTAATTCTCTAGACCTCTTTCTCTCCCCTAGGGCTTGCTCTCTTCTCTTGCTGATTGCGACTTCAATCCTCTTGTAGTTGACTAGTTTTTCTCCTCCTTTGCCCAGTTTAGCTCCTATTTCGGTAAGATTTTCTTTCATTCCTCAAGTTTTTTTTTTTTAAATATGTTTTTCTCTCTTTCTTCGCCTCTGTTGCTTGTGAGTTTGAGTGTTGGCCTCTAGGGTCTCCAGCCTGTTCCATGTGTGCTGGTGTGAGTGTGTTGTTTGCCTGTGATATTTTTTTTTTTTTGTGTGTTATCTAGGTTTTGAGACTGGGCCTATATATATTTATCTTGCGTTGTGGTCCTTTTGCATATGACTACTATCATGATGTGTGCTTCATGTTCTTATTCATGCTGTGTCTTGGTTTTTATTACTACTGATTTTGGCTTTTTGAATTTGATTACTAATTGTTTTGGCTCTTGGATTTGGTTACTAATGTTTTTGTCTTTTTGATTTGGTTTTGCGGGTGGGTTTGTTGTGTCTTTGGTTTTTAGCCATGTCAACATCTAAGCGCTGAAAGTCCACAGCTAACTGTCCACTTTATAACCCCAACCATTTCCCGTCCGCAGAAAAAGCCAAGACCTTTCGAGAATTCTATACCTCTAGGACTATCCACTTAGAGTGAAATGTTCAGCCTAATACCTTTGAGTCCATACCCATTAGGTCCGTGTTTGATCCCTTGGGGGGTGACCTTGTTCTTTTCTTTTTCGGTCGTCAAAACCTTGACTAGGTACAGAAGGTCTATTGTAACATTAAGGGGATCGATGATATTGGTCCTTCTTTCAAGACCTGGGTTCAGTCTAAGGACATCATCATTACTCCTAACCTAATTTGTGAGCTCTTAGGCATAGGTCCTGTCACTCGTTGTCACTATCCCTTTCTTGGCAGACCTACTTGTGACTTCAATCTTATGGCCCCCGACTTGTGTGGTACACCCAAAACTTGGATCAAAGGGGCCTTAATCAAGAAAAATGAACTTATCCCCCGCATTCGGTTCTTTAACCTCATTGTCTGTGACAATATCATTGTCACCACCCATAGTTCCAACATTAACCAAAACCAAGGGTACATTTTGTATTTGCATATATCGCCAGTTACCTAGCAACCTTGACATCCTCATCATTCTAAAGATGATTGCTGCTTATGGGGAAAAGACCTTAGGTTTACCCTATGGCTGTCTTATAAATTGTTTTCTCACCAAACTCGAGGTCTCTACCTTTGATGAAGATGAGTTTGCCTCCTCGATTAAATCCTTCACCAATAAAACCGTTTCTCAGAGTCGGGCTCATGTCAAGGGGGAGTCGTCTGGGGCGGGGATTTCTGATGCAAGTGAGGATCTCTTAGCAAAGGAAGCCGAGCTTGATGCTACAACAACAAGTGCGGAGGAGCTTGATGTCCGTCCTCGGACAATTCATGGCCAGCTACGCCAGTTTGAGCAGTCCATGGTACAGAGGTTTGATCACATAGATGCTCGCCTTGATGCCTTTGATGGCCAGCTTGGACATCTTGAGCAGTCTGCCAATCAGACTTTCGTTTAGCTAGGCCAGATCATTTCTCTCCTACAGCTACAGTTCCCTCCTCCTCCATCCCAATTCTTGGACAATTTCCTTTTCTTGGACTGTTTTTCTTTTGTTTATTTTTCTTTTCTTGTTGTTTTTTTCTCTCATGGATTGTATCTCTTGTTTTTGCTACCTGTTGGTTTGTATCTCCTGGACAAAATGAGGGAGTGGGTTTTTTGGTTAGCAACTAGGAAACACACAGCTGGAAACACAAATGTGTTGGAAATAGACTTAGTTTTGGGATGCTACTTTGATTACTTTGATAGATATGTGATGCTACTTTGATTACTTTGATAGATATGGATATCGTTGTTGTTGTTGTTGTTGTTTTTTTTTTTTTTGGGCATATATTGGAGTTAATATTCTATTTCCATAGTTTTGGTTTGTGTTTTTAACAGGTGGTTTGTTTAAGGTGTTTCTAAACTAGTTCGGTTGGGTTTTGTTCTATAAGTTTCGTTTTGTTTTGAAATTTTTTGTTTCGTTAAATGTTGTGTCTAGTGCGTGTGTTTGTTAGGAAAAATTGTTAGATTGTTTTGTCCAGAAATTGACAAAAGGGGAGATTGTTAGGTCCCTACGTGTTGCCAATTTTGCGAACAAACTAGGGTCTGCAAGTTGTAATTTCTCCTTTGTTTTTGGCTTTACCGCTCGAGTGGTGAAAGTTGCGCTCGAGTGGAAAATCAACACTCTGAGAAGTTTTGTTTCTCTGCAAAAGTACTAGGAGTTTTGTTTTTACGCTCGAGCGTACATTCTAGCGCTCGAGCGTAGATCCTTGTTCAGAAACACGCGTTTAAGTCACATTGCTCGCGCGGCCATTCCTGCGCTCGAGCGGTGATCGCGAATTTGACTGCTATAAATCTATGGTTTAATCAGTTTCTAAGGTACAACTTCCGAATCTTCTTTAAGGGAATTAAGGTTTTCTTCTGGAGCATCTTTGCTAGTTTCTTTGACGTTTGTGTGAGTTCAACTCATGGTTAGATAAGTATACATCAAAGGGTTGTTTGATTGTCCAATATAAGAGTGTTCTTCTTCGGTGGATTCCAGAGATTCAAACGTGGAGTCTTTGAAGGAGTTTGAAGCTGCATATAGTCGTTGATTCGACAAGGATATTGTAGATTCAACATCAAGCTGATCAATTCTGAGACGAAGGCTTTGGTGAAAGAGACACAGATTGTTGAAGACAAGTTTACAAAGTTTGGGTAAATAGTTTGGTATTTTTTGTATTCTTTATTCCTTCATAGTAGATTGTTTAGTGGCGTTTCGCCCGTGGTTTTTTTTTTTTTTTTTTATATATCACAATTCGAGGTTTTTCCAACTGTGGTTTTTTCCATGTAAAAGTCGTTTGCGTTGATTTATTAATTGCGAAACAACAATCTAAATCACTTTCGTATGTGCTAGATGATTTAGATTGTTAGTTTTATTTGTTTAGGAATTGTTACAATTAAATTTGTTACGAATCACGAATCGCTTAGGTTTTTCATATTTTATTAAAATATGTTTAAAATTTTACTAAAAATATAAAAATAAAAAAAGGTTCAAAAAAACGTATTTGAAAATTCAAAATCAAAATGATTAAATAAATTAGTATCTAACAATTAAATATAGTGCAATATTTGTGCTTATATCTTATTATCTAATTCGTAAATATTTGAACATGCTTTTTTTTTTTTTTTTTTTTTTTTTAAACTAAAAAAATGACATTTCGTGAGAATATCATAGCATCCGTAGGCCTTGGCCCCAGGATAGCCGGTTGACGGTCAAATTTAACCCAACTTATAGGAAAAGAGCCACTACCAGGATAATAATGGACCTCACACACACCACCACAACAAGAGGTAGAGTCTAACGAAACATGTACAGTGCCAATTCTAGAGAGCACACCTCCCAAGTGTCGAACCCTGTCCTTCTATGTGGAAAGCATGTGAATTATTAAATTTACCACCACCCTGGTGGTATAGTTTAACATGTTAAAGTCGCGTATATTATTAACAACTTCCATGCTTTTGGTTATTTAACAAAACAACATTTGAGAAGAGGAGGACTCTTATTATTATTATTATTAGTAGTAATAGTAGTTAGGTGAAGAAGTTTTTCAGTTAAGTTGGGATTCAATCAGCAAATTGTCATACTGATTTTATGCATTCAATTGGTATTAATGCTTCGAGAAGCCTCCGCTGCTTCTTGGTTGATGAATCCTTTATGATATGATGGCCATTTTGTTTGATGGTTTTGTCTACTGTGTTCTCTATCACTTTGAAAAGAAAAATAGCTATGCAATATATATATAATATAAATAGAAAGAGAGAATAGGTATCAATATTTTATCGTAAAGGATAGAGAAAATAGGTAAATTCTTCAAGATCCATTTGATGATTATGTTATATTCCTTGTAGAAGAATTACAACTGCAATTGTCCCCTATAAATGTTATTGGTGAAGCTCATCTAGATGGAAATGAATTGAGTGGACAGCATGATGTTGAAACTGGTCAAGATGGTATGCCATATTTCTCTGTGCTCTTTAAATTTGTTATGAAAGTAGAGAGACTATATATTGAATTTTATTGAATGAATTACAAGAAGCCTGTATTTATAGGCTGGGAAGAAACCTAGATAAGTGTAGAGAAGAAGATAGAGATACATCAGAGATAGTTATAGAAAAGGAGATGAGATACATCTACAATACAGAGAGATAAATATAGAATAATATATATATATATCTAATACCCCCCCTCAAGCTCAAGGTGATAAGTCATAGATCAACTTGAGCTTAGAGAGGAGATCAGAGAAGCGTCCTGGAAGATGAGCTTTGGTGAAGAGGTCGGCAGTCTGATCAGCAGAGGTAACAAAGAGAAGACGAACATGGCCACTAGGTTGTCGTATGAAGTGGCAATCGATCTCAATATGCTTGGTGCGATCATGGAAGATATCATTATGTGCAATCTGAATAGCACTTTGATTGTCATAATAAAGATTGGTGGCAGTAGAATGAGAAACACCCATGTCAGAAAAAAGCCAACGAAGCCACACAAGCTCCTGAGTAGTGTCTGCAAGAGCACGATACTCAGCCTCGGTACTAGAACGAGCAACAAGGGTATGCTTCTTGCTACACCAAGAAATGAGAGAGTTGCCTAAGAAGAAGCAGAACCCAGTAGTGGAACGACGATCAGTAGGATCCCTTGCCCAATCGGCATCAGAAAAGGCATACAGCTGTAGAGAAGAGTGAGAGAAGTAGTGAAGACCATGAAACAGAGTTCCTTTGAGATAGCGCAAAATGCGAACCAGAGCAGTATAGTGTACAGAGCGAGGAGCAGTCATAAATTGACTGACAATGTGAACAGCATAAGCAATATCTGGACGAGTACCTGTGAGAAAGACAAGACTACCAACTAGCTGACGATATAAAGTGGCATCAGTCAATAGGGGGCCGTCAAGAGGTGTAAGACGAGTCTGAGGATCAACTGGAGTAGTGACAGTCTTGCAATCAGTAAGGCTAACACGAGCCAAGAATTAGAAGTATACTTGGCCTGGGTAAGAAAATAACCAGAGGAATCTTAAAAAATTTCCAAGCCAAGGAAGTAGCTAAGTGAACCCAAATCTTTCATCTCAAACTGGCGATGAAGAAGATGTTTGAGACTATAAATACCCACTGTGTCATCTCCAGTGATAATCATATCATCCACATAAAGGAGAAGGAGAATAGTATCGCGCTCCGTCTTACGGATAAACAAGGCAGAATCATGGGCACTGGAAGAAAAACCAAAGTCACGAATGGTAGAGTTGAACTTGGCAAACCAGGCACGCGGAGCTTGTTTCAAACCATACAAAGCTCGGCGGAGTTTGCAAACTGTGTTTGATGGAACAGAAGAACAATGAGGGGGTTGCATTTAAACTTCTTCAGTGAGATCACCATTGAGAAATGCATTCTTGACATCCATTTGATAAAGACTCCAGTGTCGAGCAGCAGCAACGGCAAGTAAGCTGCGAACTGAAGTAAGACGGGCAACAGGGGCAAATGTTTCCTCATAGTCAATCCCATATTCTTGACTAAATCCCCAAGCGACAAGGCGAGCTTTGTAACGCTCAAATGGAACCATCAGAATGAGTTTTGATCTTGTAAACCCGTTTGCAACAAATAGTACACTTTCCAGGAGGAAGATCAACCATATCCCATATATGAGTTTGATCGAAAGCCTGCAGTTCATCAGTCATAGCTTGTTGCCAAAGAGGGTTAGAAGAAGCTTCTCGATAAGAAGTAGGTTCATGAGATCAAAAGACAGTGGAACCAACAATATAATCGCGGAGAAGAACAGAAGGTTGCCTTACCTATGTAGAATGACGCTCAGGTGAAGGAGGAACCTCAATGGAAGTAGGTTCCGGAAGAACCTCCACCGGATCTGGAGAAGGCGTAGGGCCATCAGCAGACACAGGATCCTCAGGATGGACGATAGGCGTAGGCAGCTGTGGATGCATGGGGCCAGAATCTGCATCAAAGTCATTAGAAAATAGATCTATAGAAATATCAGTAAAGACCGGTGAGTGGGTGAACTGTGGTAGGTGAAAGTTGGAAAGAGTAGAGAACATTTTGTGTTCTCAGAAGACCACATGACGGGAAATACGAAGACGCTTGGAGATAGGATCCCAACAACGATACCCTTTATGTTTTAAACCATACCCCAGAAAACAACAAAGACGAGAATGAGGTTCGAGTTTAGTGTGTTCATGAGGCTGAAGGAGAACAAAACAAGTAGAACCAAAAAATTTAAGAGTGGTATAATCAAGAGGAGAACCATACAAGTGCTCGTAAGGAGAAGTGTTAGCTATTACAGGGGTAGGGACTCGATTGATGGTGTGGATGGCAGTGAGGGCAGCTTCCCCCAAAATTGTTCAGGACAAGAAGAAGAGAGGAGAAGAGCCCGAGTAGTTCTAGAATATGACGGTGCTTTCTTTTGGCTCGTCCATTTTCCTGGGAAGTGCCTGCACAAGATCGATGAGAAAGAGTACCATGAGCTCGAAGAAAAGAAAGAAAATCAGAATCCAAGTACTCCTTAGCATTATCAGAACGAAAAGGCTTAATAGTACGAGAAAACTGAGTGTGGACCATAGCAGAGAAATCATAGTAAATTTGTTTAAGTTCAGAGAGATTTTTGAGAAGAAAAAGCCAAGTATAGCGAGAAAAATCATCAACAAAAATCACAAAATATCTGGACCCTCCCATGGTAGGTGTGGGGGAAAGGCCCCAAATATCTGAATGCACAAGATCAAAAGGAGCAGTGAAATAGAATTACTTTTATTAAAAGGTAAGACAGGTTGTTTAGCAATTTGACAAGATAAACAATCGATATCTTCAAGACGGACACGACCTAACTGACCACTAGAAACTAAAATTTTCAAACGACTAAAAGAGACATGTCCTAAGCGACAATGCCAAAGATGAAAAGAAGACATAGTAGATGCAGCAACAACAGTAGATGATTTGTGTGGACTGCGAAGATGGATAAGTTCGAACAGACGTCCATCCTTACGGCCTATCCCAAGGATCTGTCTCGTCTGAGGGTCCTGCACCAAACAACCATTAGCAGAGAAGGTAATAGTTAGACCAAGTTCACATAACTGACCAACAGAGATAAGGTTCATTTTAAGAGAAAGAATTTGGTAAGCATCAGAAAGAGACACAGTGGAAGTAGAGATTTGGCCAATACGATTAATAGGCATATGAGAACCATCAGCAGTGTGTATAGTGGGAGCAGAAGAGGCTGATGACAGAGAAGAAAATAGAGTGGAGTCAGAAGTTATGTGATTACAACATGCAGAATCAAAATACCAGGAAGAGTTACCTGAGGTTACTAAAAGAGTAGTAGAGGGAGGAGTACCAGATTTGTTGAGAACCTGGTGGATAATGGACTCAACATCATCCATAGAGAAGGAAGGAGTAGAAGAACCCTCAGAGGCAACAGCAGCAGAGCGAGAACCGTGGCCAGATTTAGACTGAGACCCAAAACGAGAAGCCCCTTTCTTAGATGAAGTAGTGGAGGGAGCTCGAGGACAATTGCTTTGGAGATGGCCTGGAGCAGTCTTGTGACAAGTCAAGCATTTGTGAACCTGGCAGTGAACAAGAGAATGATTGGCTGGCAGGCCTCGGTTGCGACAATAACTACATAAGATTGGCTGTGAAGATGAGGAACTCTGAGAAGATGGCGTAGCAAGAATAGAATCCATGTCTTGAGATCGAAGACTCCCAAAACGAGTCTCCTCTGATAAGAGCTCAGTAATGGCTTCCTCTAAAGTGGGCAAGGGCAAACGATGGAGCAAAGAAGCACGTACGGGCTCAAAAGTGCTATGAAGAGCCATAAGAAACTGTAATAGTCGCTGATGATTCCGATAAGTAATAAACAGTTGTGCATCATCAGAATGAGCCCATGGAGGTTCAGAAAGAGCGAGCTGGTCCCAAACAGACGACATTTGGGATAGGAAGCCATTGAGAGACTGACCGGGTGCCTGGCACATATAATGAAGAGTCTGCAACAGTTGATACTGATGAGCATGTCCAGTGGTCTGATAACGTTCCTTCATGAAATCCCAAATTGCTTTGGCAGGAGAGGCAATGAAGTCATCATCCTGAAAGCGTCCAAATTGAAGGTTGATGGAAGGAACTGAGGTAGCCCAGAACCATGTGATAATTTGGTAATTCTTACTTTCCCATTCGTCAAGACGGTCATCAAATGCAGAGTCCGTCTCATCCTCCTTCTGGGTGGGTTTGGGAAGAGCACCAATAATGATCCGCCAAAGGCGTTTGCCTTTGATGAAACTCGAGAGAGCTTCAGCCCAACTAATATAATTGGACCCATCAAGGATAACAGAAATAGATTGGATGTTCTCTGTATGATCTATAAATGCCAAAACGGAGGTCACCAACAGATTCAGAAGACTGAAAAACCTTAGGGACAAGTAAGGCTGATGTCAGCACTGTGGCTGTGATGATGTCAGTAGCGAGGCAATGGCGGAGTAGGGCTGACGTCAACGGTTGAGGAATAAGGGAAACGACTGAGAGAAGCCGACTGGAAGCCAAGGGGAGGCGGCTGATGTGAAAGCCGACGTCTGAGCGACTGAGGCGCAGGGGCGGAAGCCGATGGCGGTTGAGGCGGAAGCCGATGGGCAAGCCGTCGTCGGATCGGTTAAGGCGCTGGCACGGAAGGACGGCTAATGCGGAAGCCGACGAGCAAGCCGAGGGAAGCCGGCTGAGACGACGCGTGTGAGAGCATGCTGAGAGTGGGGGTGGCGTCAACCAACGCGCTGGGCTTTGAGAGGCGCGTGAGGGCACGTGCTCTTTCCGATGGGGTGAATCTGGTGGCGTTGGCTTCGTTGTGAAGAGACGAAGAGGTAGGTGTAGTCCAAACGTTGAAAGAACAATGGACGAGATACGTAGAACCCAGCAGAGCCTGACAGAGGACAAAAGCAATCTGCCAAAGAAAAAAAAAAAAAAAAAAAAAACCGAGAGGAAAGAAAAAAAATGCTAGGAGAGATCCCTAGGCTCTGATACCATGTTATGAAAGTAGAGAGACTGTATATTGAATATTGTATTGAATGAATTACAAGAAGCCTGTATTTATAGGCTAAGAAGAAACCTAGATAAGTGTAGAGAAGAAGATAAAGATATATCAGAGATAGGTATAGAAAAGGATATGAGATACATCTACAATACAGAGAGATAAATATAGAATAATAATATATATATATCTAACAAAATTAAAAAGAAGTTCCTGTATTTGCCTCTTAGAAATGTATTTTTCTCTTGACAACCCTGCATTTTCTTTCAATTTTATATTTGTGGAATCACTTTTTGCCATTTTGTTTTGTTCAGTACGTATTTGAGAATGTATCTCTAAATTTTTTTTTTCTTTTTTCTTTAGTGTTTTATATTCTATGTAGATTCATACACCTCGTATTCACGAATTTTTAAAACAACCATGGTGTAATCTCTGTGTATGGATCACGAGCAAAATTTAACATATATCTTGTTGATCATTATTTTTTTACTTTACATTCTATAACTTTTACCTCGTGCCCACAAGGATTTAAGTATTCTTTTCATATTCTCTTCAATTATAGTTATGAACATGTAACATTATCATACTTAATCCCTTTCATTTACAAGGGTTTCATGAAATTAGGATGGCACGTCATCCTTCTAATCATATTAGTGTCAATTGTGATTTTTCTTTTCATTAGGAGCATTTCCCAAATTGGAGATGTAGCTCATCAAAGATTGGTATTTTTTTTTTCTTCTTGATAGAAATTCACTAGGACTTGAGTTGTTTACTTGTTCAATGTAGTCCCATTTTTTTAACACTACAAAAACGAAAAAAAGTTCTATTGTGGCTTTTATTTATTTATTTTTTGGGCTTTGATTTGTGGCACTAATTTGTTGAGCACTAATGGCACTAATTTCTATATCAGGTAAAGAAAAAAAAAAAAAAAAAACAAAGTTACCAAAACAGGAAATTAGTGCCATTAGTGCCAACAGTTTTAGTGCCACAAATCATTTTTCTTATTTTTTTTGCGGTGACTTTCTTTGAAACTGCTGCCTAAGTTAGTATAAATATAGCACTTTTTTGCACTGTTCAGTCACACGGCGTTGTTTTCTGCGCCATCACCGGAGATCAATGATATGTTTATTCACCCAAAAAAAAAAAAAGATCAATGAGATGTTTCTTAAAATGTTGCGAAAATTCTGCACCTTTTCAAAACGGTGTCGCCTTAATATATAGGCGCCCGTTATATGGTTGTCCCTCACTTCATTCTGCACCTTTCTCTTTATTCGAACCCACCAATGAACAGAGAACGGACTCTAATCCTAGTTCTGCGGTCAGAAACTGTTTTGAGTTCTCCCTTAAGGTTGGTGTTTTTTTTTTTTTACCATGTATTTAATTCTGGATTCTGAATGACTTTCAATCAATTTGTGCTTTATATTTTCATATTTAATCTAATGAGTCATTATAGCAGAGGCAGATGGTTGAATTGAAGGAGGATGCAATTCTCCAAAGATTTGGAGGTTCAAGGACATTTCAGCTTGAGAAGATCAAGCAAGCCAAGCGGTTGGGTTCAAATGAAGAGAGATCTATTGCTCTCAAATTAAACTATTATTATCCTAATCAATTTCCATGTTAATTGTTGATTTTAGTAGCATTTTTCCTAGATTAAACAAGCTACAGGAAAAGGGCTATTGTTGAATCAATAGCATAATCTAATGATACTAATGCGCAATGCCATCTTGATGCACATGAACCCTTTCTTTTGGGTGAATGTTCACTTGATTTAGGAATATGTGTTGTTGTGATTGGGTGTTTTATTAGTGGCCTAGGAACTGTTACATTGCTAAGTAATTATGTAACTGTGCATTTCTAATTCATATGTGAAAAAAATAAAAAATTCTTCTTGAGAATACTTCTTTGGTTTTCCTTTTTCTTTTCCTGTAGTTTCTTGGAAACACTGCAAGAAAAGTTGCCTATTATGGCATTTTAATAAAGATGTTTCTAAAAAGATGCAGTTATATGTCAACTTTCCAAAGCGTTTATCAAAACACCACCGTTTTGACATCAAAACCTGCAATTAAATTTGCATGTCAATTCAATGCCTCATATGGCAATAAATTGAAACAAAAACGTGATTGACATTAGATGTTGATTATCAGACAATACAATAGACTTTGGACAATTAAGCAGCTCTGTACCTAATTTGAAGAGTTAAATCATAAAGACAAGATTTTATTTAAAACAAATCATTTGGGAATATTTAAAAAGATTGCAACTCAAGCTTATGACTGAATGAATCTCCTGTCTTGTTTCGAGGTGAAATTTTAGTTATCAATTAGTGAATGTCCCCTATTTGCAGAATATATTGCTTATCAACTCCCAAGTTTTTTTTCTTAATATTGAAGGAAGCAAATAGACATTAAGTTTTCGAACGAGACACTATACAGGAATCATGCTTTACGGTAATGGGAAGCTATTGATTTAGAATGAATGAGTCAAAGATTGATGTAGAGATGGTGATTATATTGAATTAGGCAAGCATTTATTCTTGTGACCATTTTCTTTGATGTTTTCTTATATTTCTGCTCTGTCACTTCAGGTATTTGACATCTCAACTCTACAAGAGAGTTGTCGGAGGTAACTTTTTTACTGTGTGATCTTGGACATGTATTTTTTTGTATTTGCATGGTTAATGTTAATTTTTTTTTCCTTTCTTGCTTGTAGATCACACAAAATTTGATCATGGGATACTACCAAGAGCCCTGGAATTGTTAATGTAAAATTTATCCCATCCTTAATCTAGGACATTGTCATTGATATAGTTCCATCCAGTTTATACACTAATATGGCTTCTTGTGGTTATGTTTTTAGTTGCTTGAGATTATAGGAGAATTCACTGCAGAGAAACATCAACTTTCTGTTTGTTTTTAGCGCACCTCAACTTCTGCTTGGTGGTGTGGCACCCGGAATTGACAATTTGTGACAAAGTTATGGAACTAGACAATAGTCATCTAGGACCTTAATGATTCTGCTTTGCTCATTCTTGCATGGTACATAGTGTTTACATTGGAATGTTTGGATAAAACATTCTTCAACTGTTGGTAATAAAATATCCAAAGGGACCGGGTTATCAAAAGCTGCAGATGATGAATTGCCAACTGATGGAACACCAAAACTAAAAAGATGTTGGAAAATTTGAATTTAAATTTACTTCAATGGTTGTGTCTCTTGAGATGAAAGGATGTGTCCTTTTGAAGGATCACAACCTTTCTGAAGAGTCACTTAGAAGTCTTTATATTCCATGTCTTTCACTTCATTTTGGATAGTGAATTGCCATTCTTCTTCACTTTGCATTTATTCTTCATATTTCCTGAGTCTAATTTTCCTATAAAGAGAGTTTATGCACAGCATAGTTCGCTAGGCTTGCAATAGTAGTGTTGCTAGTGCAAGACATTGATCGTTGTATCTTGGGAGATAGACGTCCATTGAATCCTAAGCACCGGTGGGAGGACGAATCTGTCTTAAGAAGAGTGTGTCACACACTCGACTCGATCAGGTTTTATCTATTTATAGTTTTGTCACGTTATTATATCGATTTATTTCAGTTTTGGTTTTGCCCAAAAATCGTTTGCATATTTTTAAATTATATTTTCCCGATAGTTTGGTATTATTTTTCTAACAAAAGAAACAATACACCATCCATGAGAACAAGGACCAGCTACCTAACACCTCTCTCTTTCTCTTTTTGGGTTTTGTGTGTGCATGGACGCGAGTGTTCACATGGCGGTGGAAGTGAAACAATGATAGGTCTTTCTTTGCAATTTGTTTTTTCTTCTTTAACTCAGCAAAGATTTGTTCTGAAATTTTTAATACTATAAAACATTCCATTTTTTCCCCATCCAATCCGTTATTTTATGATTAGTGATTATGATCTCTTGGTTATTCATTTATGTGCTCCGAGACACTGTATTGCAATCACACCCTCTGTGACTATGATCTTGGTGTTGGGACAGGGGATCCCGCTCAAGACCTTATAGAAATCATACCAAGCAGAAAAACACACCTACATAGAAAGAGACACCATAGTTAACGTGGTTCGGCCTCAATGCCTACGTCCACGGGAAAGTAGCCGGTTATTACTATAACAATGGAGATATTACAGAAAGATTACAATAGAGGAGGAGCTCACACCATCCTCACTCACTCACTCACTCACTCACCCGTCTCCCCCTCTCACACCGAGAGAGACGGTCTCTCCGCCTCACATCTCTCACTCTTTTTGGCTTGCTCTATCTCTCTCTCGGTTCTCTCTCTCTCTCTCTCTTTGCCTATCCAACCCCTCCTCCATTTATACACAATTGAGGCACTCCCTCATTGGTCACCACCTACCCCTTCTACTAGTGGGGTAGGTGAAGTGGAAGAACCACCTTCAAGATGGGTTGGTGCTCACATGGGGTGATGATATATCCAACAAATCACCCCCTCAACCCATGTGAGGTGATCCACTACATACACTGCTGCTAATCTTGTCACGCCCAAATTTCAACAGAATCTTCATTTCCTCATTGAGACGTTGCATCCCCTGAAGCTAGAGATAATACACCAGAGATACAAGAAGAGGAGGAAATCCTACATCCTCAACTCAACTCACACCACTCTCTGATTTGGAGAGAGCCTCTGCTCCTATCTCCCACACATCTCTTCCACGTTTTTTGTCTTGGATGTCTTCACTTGCTATGCTTGAACTTGCGCAACCAAGATATCCGACACCCCCTGATTGGATATCCTGCACCCCCTGCTGAGATGCCCTTGACTGTCATGCCTTATCTCGCAGGACCAATCATTGGAGCAATAGAAAACTCGTTGTTTATACCATCAACGTCCTCGGTCTTCTTTGCTCGGAGCTTTTCCTCTAAACCATCAGCCTTTGCCCTTGGCACTTCTGAACAACCTCCTGGCATTTCCACATACGCTTGTTGTATGTGCCTTTATAATCCCTGATTTGCTGTCCAGTAGATTGATGGTTGACAGTAGCTCCATCTGTCAAAGCATCGTCAGCTATGCAATTCCTTGCATAGTGCTCGCAGCCATGGCTTCTGGTCTTCTTGCGTCGAGCTCGCTTGAGAGATCCGCATCAACTCTATCCTCTGCTGCCATGGAACTAAAGAAACCACCATAAAGAGAAAAGACTTGTCACTCCTTGGCGTGCACTCTTGCGTTTTATCCGTCTCAATTTCTCTGTCTGGAAGTTCCTATGAACTGTCAACAACCCATTGTTACACATTCTTCTCACGCCTCTGTACGACACTCTAGCGTACCCTTGCACTGTTGTACGTCTGCATTTGTGCTTTTGCGCTTAGTATGCTCCTCTGCAACTATTGTTCTACACGTCCACATACCATCAGTACCTCCTCATATACAGTAGCTCCAATAGCCACAGCATTTCCTTGAGCCTGTACTTGTTGCCAAATCATCTGTCCGTCGATGAATGGACTTTTTGATTGAACCAGATCTTCCGATCAACTCTGGAGATAATCATCTTTGCAATCCTCTGATCGCCCCTGACCAATCCTGATATCCCTTGATCCGCCACTTGATTAAGCCTAATCGCCTTTAGTCTCCAATGATCTATCTCTATCTGTATATGGTTATCCAATCTAGTTAAAATTTGCCCATTCTAACCTCTTCAGTGAATCCGCAGCGTTTCACAATATCCGGCAACCTTCCTTCGACTATTGAATATGACAAACTCTCATGTTTTGACAATCTTTCAAAACCGTTTAGAATTTCACTATTCTGACCTCGCGGTTATGTCTGGAACGGTCCGTTTAGCTGGGACCAACCTTCACTGCACTTCCTGGGACCTCAATGAAAACCATTCCTGAAAGCTGAGCCACACCACAATTTTCTAAAAATTCTAGGCCAAATTGCAATTTTCAGAAGTTCAAGGAATATTCCGTGTTCCAACAGAATATTCCAGCCACTGCCCCTGATGCCGTCTGCCACTTTGATCTTCCTTCTTTTACAGAAACTCCAATTCCAAAATCTGACCATATGGATGTGTCCGAAACACTCCAAATAGTTGGAAAGTACTATTGGATCGCCAGAAACGAACTCCAAATGGCTTAGATCAAGCCAAAATATTTTGGACGCTTCAGATCTGTGGCTGCACCTTAGCCGCGTCGCACTGGATCCTACCTTGATGTATTGACGTGGCAGCCGACGTGTCACCACCGTGCTGACGTGGCGTTGACTGGACTGCCACGTGTATTTGACTGGATGGCCACGTGGCGCTGACGTGGATTTGCGGCGGCGCCACGTGGCGTGAGCGTGGCTGACACGCGCGATCACTCACTCATCTTCTTCCTTCCGCCGCGCGTGGGGTGCATGCACACGAGTGAGATGATGCGCTGGCTCTTCTTCATGGCGCGCGGGTCGCATGTTGAGACTGGGACTCACGCGCCATCTTCAGGCGGCGCGTGAGGGGGCATCTTGCCTCCTCTAGGGCTCTGTTTTGCATTTCTGAACTTCTCTCGTCGAGCCATTTCTCCTGGTATGCTCAAAACCTGATTTCGAGCAACTTGATTTCTGGGCAGTTTCGAAAATCACACTGTTTTTGTTTCGAAATGCCACTGACGAGGCTCTGATACCACTTGTTGGGATTGGGGATCCCGCCCAAGACCTTATAGAAATCATACCAAGCAGAAAAACACACCCACACAGAAGGAGACACCATAATTAACGTGGTTTGGCCTCAATGTCTACGTCCACGGGAGAGTAGCCGGTTATCACTATAACAATGGAGATATTACAAAAAGATTACAATAGAGGAGGAGCTCACACCATCCTCACTCACTCACTCACTCATCTGTCTCCCTATCTCACACCGAGAGAGACGGTCTCTTCGCCTCACATCTCTCACTCTCTTTGGCTTGCTCTACCTCTCTTTCGGTTCTCTCTCTCTTTGCCTATCCAACCCCTTCTCCATTTATACACAATTGAGGCACTCCCTCATTGGTCACCACCTACCCCTTCCACTAGTGGGGTAGGTGAAGTGGAAGAACCACCTTTAAGGTGGGTTGGTGCTCACATGGGGTGATGATATATCCAAGACTTGGCAGTACCAACACTATTACTGGAAGTATCTGTGGTATTGGCTATGGTTTCAATTGCACAATTCTCTTCTGTCGCCACTTATTATCTTCTTATTGTATTCTATTTCCGTTTGAATGTTTCAAGTGATTGGGAGAAAGTATAATTATGCAGGTTTGTGCAGACTCAAATAAAACTATTATATGTCTCAAATGAATTAGACTTAGTTTAGTTCTTTTTTATTATTAAATAATTTACGTTTATTTAGTTCTTTTTTATTATTAAATAATTTACGGTTATTGCTACTCTAATTTAAGTAGGTTTATTCTAGGTTTGCTATGGTTGGAGGTGCTTAAATTTATGTTTTTGCTTGTAAATATGAAAACTTTATGTGTAACCCTAATTGTTTGACTCAAATTTCAGTTTAACTCCTATTGTTTCAATTCGTACAATTTAAGTCTAGTTTTAATGTTGTTATTTCGTTCAAATTGAAAGTTTATCAGCCTATTAAGGTGTACACACGTTGAAAAAATTAATAAAAGTTTGAACGGAATGATTAAATTGAAACCAAACTTAAAGTGTATGGACTAAATTATTTAAATTAGAATAATAGAGACTAAAGTAAAATTTAGGACAAACAATTAAGATGAAAAATGTAATTTGACCAAAATAATTTGAGCAGTTTACAAGTTTGTTGTCCTGTTATGCATTTCACTTTTCTTAGTCATTGTATTTGTTTTCGAGTCAAATCCATCTAATTCCAATTGTATTAATTTTACTTTGGGAAGTTGGTTGATTTTTTGGCTATTTTAATTAAAAACATTCGTTTGGGTTGACTTTTTTAGCTTTTTTTTACTTTATGAGAAAAAAAGTAAAATGATTATAGTTTGTATGTAACATTTTGTCTTATTGATTTTTTGGCTTATTTTGTCTTTTTGTGATTAATTTAGCTAAAAAATCAAAAAGTTCACTTGTCAAACGAGGGCTAAGTCAACCAATAAATTAAACCCAACTACCGCTCTTAATTACATATAAGTGTCATAATGGGAGAAAAATAAATACCACTATAAAGCATATCAAACTTCTCTCAATAGGAGTTGAACCCGAGAGCTCACATCAAACCCCGACTTAATAGCTAAGCCACTAAAGTAAGGCCTTTAGGCCCAATTTGTAAGGCCCCTAAATTTAAAAAAGAGTTAATTACCTAAAAATCATATTTATAAATGTTATGGTAGCTCATGTCTTATTTAAGATTTTTTAAACTAATAAGTTATATTTAGTAAAATTGATAATATTATCAGTTTTTCTCAATTTTAAAAACTAAGAACATTATCAATTTTATATAGTAATGTTGCAAATAATTGTTTCACTAATTGATGAAAAAAAATAGAGCATGAGATTAAACGTTTTTGCTCTTTTACTTATTAATTTGATTCAACTATACAATAAAATCAAGAATATTAACAATTTTTTTTCAGCTATAAAACTCAGAACATTATCAGTTTTTTTTTTTAATTTTTTTTTCAATTTTGCACATTAATGTTCCATCATCATGCTTCTTTATAGACACAAAATTTTTAGTTTTGTACAAAGAAATAATTCAAAAATTTTTTTTTTTGCACATAATTTTTTTTTTTTTAGTTTTTTCAATTTGAAAGTTGATGTTTTAAAATTTTGTAAATTAAAATAAATGTCAAATTATCATGTTCTTTATAAATAATCATAAATGATGAACAATCATTGTTTGAAAGGCAATTTTGACTATCAAAAATTTAACGGGATTTGAAGGTCCAAAAAATCTTAGTTAGGACTTAATGGAGTAGAAGTTCATAAATTAAGATTTGTGTGTAAATATCCCTTTAAAAAAAATTACAATTATATATGTATATTTTTTTAAAAGCTTTGTTTTGAGACATTATAATGAAAAGACCTCAATCCATGAATAATACATGTTATATATATTGCGGGAAAAAAAAAGGTGTCTACCGGTTTTGTTATATGTTTTTTAAAAGTACCCACATTATTATTATTATTATTATTATTATTATTTTTTTTTTTTTTTTTTTTTTTTTTTTTTTTTTTTTTTTTTTGACGTTGAAAAGAAGTTACATAAATTTTGAAATTATCCAATCTATTAATTTAAAAAGAGTTTCTTTGAAAATGGCCTCCATCAATTTAGAATATGTTTTACAAGTTTATTTTCAATTTTCACATTTTTTTTTCTTGACATGATCTTTTGAGTTTATAAATTATATTTATTTGATAGTTTGCACTTTTTATTTCTATTAATTTCGTAATCCTCCTAAAAGCTTTAAATAGTTCCCAAAATTTGTACTGTAAAACATTTAAATTTTAAAAAAAATCTCTAATTATGATTTCACTTTAACCTTCGTTGAAGGTTGGGCTGGCTCTATCTTACATCACAAAGAATGTTACACAACCATTAGATCAAATGGCATGCTTAGGATGACTAATTAGTTTAATTGACTGTAAAATTGAACTCAAATCAAGTAGCAAAGTAATATATTCACTTTCTTTCAAAGTGATTATGGGGTAGTTTGGGAACCTATCAAAATAATTTAAAAGTCAAAAGCCAACAAATACTAAAAAGTCAAATATTTCTTTCCATTTACTCTATTTTTTACATATCTTTTCTTAAAAAATCAAAAGTCATCCTAAGCATGTGTTTTTTTTATCTCATGTTGTAGCAAAAAATCAAAACGTCACAAAAAAACTTGTTCCAAAATGACCCCCTAAATGTTGGCACCTAATTTGAAATGATTTTATTCCTTTCTGAATAGATTGTTTTGTCATTATTTTGTGTCTAATTTATTAACAGGTATCATCAATTGGACAAAATTTACACAATGTAAAAATTTAGAGGAAAAAATTTATACAAATGAAACAATTTGAATCAAATTGGCACAATTAAAATATTGTAGGGATCACAAATATAATTTAAATTTTTTTTGTATTTCATTTTGGGTCCTTGAATCTGTTCTTTGCTCACATGGATTTTGGTTATGTCATATTATATAAACAAATGTAATTTAATAATGTAATTATTGATAGTCAATCATTTTAATTTTTAACATAGATATTCTGCTCAACAAATTGGTTGAGGGAGGCTAGCATGATCCAATGAATTTTCGGCATACCTAGGATATATGGAATGAAAAAACAAAAAAAAAAAAAAAGAAACAAAGGGGGGAAAAATTGATACAATTTATTTGTTATTGTGTGGCAATGGTGGAGTGAAGATAATGGGAAGGGAGAAGATAATTGAGAAATGTAGTTAAATTGACAAAATTAACCTTCTCAATTAGTGTTTAAACAAAGGTGAATTGGCAGTTAAGATTCTATCAAATTTTGAATTGTAAAGTTTAATATAAAAAAAAGAAAAAGAAAATTGAGTTTAATTTGTTGTAAGGATTAAACCTTAGGGGATATATATATATATATTATTTTTTAACTTTCCCAAAATATTTTCGGAAGTTTATGTGTCACAGAAGGATACAGTTTAGCAAAGACAACAATGAATTGTTACAAACTAGTGCAATTATGATTCAATTATGAGTAGAGTTTATCTCTAGTTCATTGAATAGTCCAAATTAAAACCTATGAGAGAGGCTATAGGCTCTACCGCTGTGAACTCCACAATGGGATCCACAGTCCTCATAATTTTTGAATTAAATTGTTTAATCAACTAAAAAAAATTAAATTTTTTAAGTATTTATATAAATCGTCTTATCTCATTGCCAATGAGAGTGTTGTACACCGACTTTCTTGCCGTTGCAAAATTGTTTGGAGGTAAATTTTTTTGTTTTTTTGGACCTCTTTCCTACTGTCCACCTTCGCAAAGAGCTCAACACAAGAAGTATGTTTTGATGTAGCTGTAAAGGTTGGAATCCAGACTTACTGATATGTTTGGATAATTTTTTGAGTAAAATTTCTAAATTTGTACTTATCACGGTTTGATGTTGGGATTAATCAAGCTTACCCTGGTATTTATCAGGACAAACCATATTGCATGTCATTGTCACAGTAGTGGTAATGTGATGGATCCCACTAGACGGCTTTATTTTGGTGTCGTTTGAGAAGTGGGTTAGTTTTTTGACTTTTCAACTTTTTTAGTTATTTTGGCTTGGGGTTAAAAAGTCTAGTTTGGGAAGGATTTTTTGGCTTTTTGGTGAGGTGTGCACATGTTAAATGACCGAACTGCCCTTGGTGTTTTACATTTCCACTCCTAGCCGTCCTTCCTCCACGTCAGCATCATTGTACTTTTTTTTTTTTTTTGGATGAGACGTATTTTACGGTTCTTTTTTTTTTTTAATTTATGTTTTTGTCATTTTTATTTTTTTTATATATATTAAATTTTTTTTTTAATTTTTCAAAAATAGGTTTTCATGTGTTTTATTTATTTTTAAATTATGTGGCAAATGATAATTTCTGTTTTAAAATTTTTTTTTCCGATAAGGCATCTTTTTCTGGTTTTTTTTTTTTAATTTACGTTTTTGTCATTTTTATTTTTATTTGTATACATTAATTTGTTTTTATTTTTTAAAAATGATCTGAAAAATATTTTATTTCTTTTTAAATTACGTGGCAAATGCTAATTTCTGTTTTAAATATATATATATATATATTTGGATGAGGCGTATTTTTGTGGTTCTTTTTTTTAATTAACATTTTTGTCATTTTGAAAAAAAAATTTAATTGAAAAAAAAATAATTGAAAAAAAGATTAATTGAAAAAGAATTAATTGAAAAAAAAAGATTAATTGAAAAAAAGAATAATTGAAAAAAAAATTATTTGAAAAAAAAATATTTGAAAATAAATTATTTGAAAAAAAAATTAATTGAAAAAAAAAATTGAAAACTGAAAACGTAAACTCATTTTTTGAGTTTACGTTTTTTTCTCAAATTTATAAGCTGAGACAACCATTTATAAACTAAAAAAAATTATCAAACAAGTTTTTGTGACAGTTTTTTAAATTTTTGTAAATATAAACTGAAAACTGAAAATGAAATGGTTACCAAACAGACTCCACGCTAATTTATGTTTTAAAAATTTTTTTTTTTCACTTTGTTTTTTTTTTGTGAAGCAACTATGAGAGGGGGTTAGTTTGGTAAAATCACCCAGCCTGGATTGTATTATCACCATCTAAAGGCCTTTTGTCTTGTAGTGGCTAAATTAGCCTAGTTTGGACGGTAATGGCTAAAATAACCCAAAACTGTCTTCCCAAACCATGCCTAAAATTCATCCTTCTATAATTATTATTGCAATTTAAATTTTAAATATTCCCTAATTGTTTTCCGATTGAAATAACGATATGTTGATGTGGTTGCTTCACAACCATTGATTATAAAACTGACACCTTTATTTCATTTATCTAATATAAATAAACTAAATCTGTTATTTTTTTTTAATTCTACCATTAAAATTATGTTTTTGTCCCTCAACTCCTGCTATTTTTGTCGCTAATTCATTTCCCCAATTTTATTGAGATCCCTTTTTTTTTTTCCTTCAATTCCCTTGATTTCTTGCAATAATTCAATCTCGTGAACTTTATTTTGTATTTTTTTTTTTTTTTGTTGATATTTTTCTATACCTTAAAAAATTGAAAGGTAAATTATAAATACACCTACTGATACATTTACATAGTTAAAAAACGGATTGCTGCTTATGATTTTAAAAATTACAAAAACTCCATTGTAAGAATTTTATATTTAACAGAGAATTAACTAAAAATGAAATTTCTAACTATTCCCCTATATAATAATAAAATTACCTGAATTATTAATTCAAATATATTTCTGACATTATTAAAAATTGTTAATTGACTTGATGATTTATTGATAAAAGGGCCATTTGTTATGAAATTATAAACTTCAGAAGACGGGATGTAAATTTTAGAACCACATAGGACAATTCACATTTTAAGCTAATTTTAAGGGGTGCACTTGTAATTTACCCTTAATTGAATATGCTTTCTTTATCCCTTTCCTTTGGGTAAATTACAAATATACTTCTTGAAGTTTGCTTAAAATATAATTTGTTTCTTGTAATTCTGGAAATTATATTTCGCCCCCTTAAGATTTCTAATTTCATAACAAATAGGCCATTTTATTAAAACATCATGCAGTCAATTAATAATTTTTAATAATGTCATAAATTTATTTCAAATTCAGATAATTTTATTATTCTATAGGAGAGCAGTTAAGAATTTTATTTTTTCAATTAGTTCTGTTAAATAAAAAATGCTAACAAAGTAATATTTGTAATTTTTCAAATCACAAGAAACTATACATATGTTAAGTAAATTTTAAGAGGTATATTTATAATTTATTTTTTTCTTTTTTATTTATTTAAATCAGCTACTTAGGTAACAATTATCAGATCCTTGAATTGGCTGGGTCATCCAGTCAAGCCATTTCTGAGCTCATTTGGATAATGAGATTTGTTCATCTTTAATTACAAGGGAAAAAAAACCAAAGATTTATCTAAAAATTAAATAACAATTTACTATCTTTAATTATTGTCCTGTATTAGCTTACTCACTTGAATTAAAAGATTGCAACTTCACCTCCTCCATCTATTATTACTTTTATTATTATATTTTTTTAATACAGACCTTTATGATGAAAATGTCATTTCCAATCTCAACCTTTATGACAAAAGGAATGTCTTTTCAAAATGATAAAAATGCATTTTGTTGATGAAAATGCCTTTCTTCTGATTATGATTAAACTAATTCTTCTTAAATTTAGTTGGTGTTGTTTATTATGTCATAAAAGGAAACCAACTAGGCCAGACTAGTTGGCCACCATATTTTCTTTAAGACTTAATTTCAAGAAGATTATGGGTTCAATTTTCTTTAAGGGGGTTGAATTAAAGGGTGTGCACGCACTTAGATGTTTTATCAAGGGTGAAGAGATTTTCTCCTATAGATACTAATCTAATAGCTAACAACTAATATTTTGATGAAAAATAAAATAAAATTATGTCATAAAAGGATGTCAGTTACGATTTGATGTTGTGTTGGGGTCTGTCCATGAAATCAATTTTAGATAATCTAACCTGTAATAAAGTTAAAGAAAATAAAGAAAGAAGAATCTTAATAGAAAAAGAAATAAAGAGTTTTTTTTTTTTTTTTTCTATGTCTTTATTATTATGTAAGTTTACCTATTTATTGGTGATAAAACTCTCACTATTTACTACTATTCACCACACCACATGATTTGCCACATGATATATCACACTTCACACATGGTAAAACTATTCCTTATTTTCACTTTGGTCCAAAAACTCATTAGAATTCTAATTACATCTCTTTTGATGGTTATTCAAATATTTCACAACACTCCCCTTTAGATAACTATATACTAAGAATATGCCTCGTTAAAACCTTACCAAGGAAAACCCAATGGGAAAAACTTTTAGTGAAGGAAAAATAGTACAATATTTTTATATGTGATTTGTTTAGATTGCCTCATTAAAACATTGTTAAGGAAAACCTAGTGGGAAAAAATCTTAGACGAAGGAAAAAGAGTACAATCTACAAAT
Source organism: Camellia granthamiana (assembly GCA_036172215.1). Taxonomy (NCBI): domain Eukaryota; kingdom Viridiplantae; phylum Streptophyta; class Magnoliopsida; order Ericales; family Theaceae; genus Camellia; species Camellia granthamiana. Next base: position 47,691,848 of record CM069908.1, on the reverse strand, counting down.
CTGCTTAAATAAATGACTTTCCCTCAATGCTGCATAATGGATCTTTATATCGACGCATCCCAATATTATGCACCGAACTTCTTAAATGTTGCAGTCGGTAGTGCTTTAATAAATAGATCTACCAGATTATCACTTGAGCGTATCTTTGATATAGCCACATTTGATTTGTGTGATACACGCAGCATTATCTTCATATAATATGATTGAACTATCTTTTATTGAAGACAATCTGCAACTTTCTTGAATATGATGGACTACGGATCTAAGCCAAATACATTCTCGATTTGCTTCATGAATTGCAAGGATCTCTGAATGATTTGAAGAAATAGCCGTTAATGTTTATTTATTGATCGCCAAGATATAATAGTATTTTCATAGATAAAAACATATCTTGTTTGTGATTTGGCTTTATGTAGATCAGAGAGGTATCCAGTATCTGCATATCCAATTAGCTGCGGTTTTGATTTATTTGAATAAAATAAACCCATATCGGTTATTCCACAAAAATAACTTAATATCTGCTTTACTTCATTCAAATGACTTCTGGTTGATAGACAAATATATCTTGCTAATAAATTGACTGCAAATGCAATATTGAGCCTAGTACAATTTATAAGATACATAATAACACTAATTGCATTGAGATACTTCAGGACCAAAAATTTCTTCACCATCTCCTGGAAGGCGAGAAAACCATTGGAGTATTTAATGGATGAGCTTTTTTCATATAAAGGTGCTTCAGAACTTTTATATTCATGAATAAGAATTCCATTTGACAAATGTTCGATCTGCAGGCCGATACAAAATTTTGTTTTGCTAAGATCTTTCATTTCAAATTCATTTTAAATATTTTGCAGTTTATGTAAGCTCTTCTGGAGTTCCACAGGATTCAAAACTTCAACATATACTGCAACAATTGCAAATCCGGATTCCTCACTTTTGGGTTTTGAATTAAATGTTTTTGGCACCTTAAAACCTTCACGGACTTATATATATATATATCACTATCTAGTGAGTTGTAACCACATCCATTAAAAGCATATCTAAATTTTCTATCATTTCCAAACTGATCAGAAATCTAAATGCAATTGCATTCATAAGTTTTCCCATAGTCAATACTAAGCTTCTGCAAGAAACTTTGCACAATAAGTTGCGCATTATATCTAACAATTTCATTTTTCTCATTGCGCTGTAGTACAAATACCCACTTATATCTAGCAATAGCCACTTATATTTGACAGGCCATGTCCCTTATGGGGGTTAGACTACAAGTCTAAGGCTTAGTTTGGTTGTATTCTCAAAATACAATTCCATCATATCATTCGCGCCTCACGTTTGGATACGGTTTTGAAAATACAATTCCACCGTATCATTCAAAATACATTTGGACTTCCCGTTTGGTAGCTTTCTTCTTCATTTCTTCACTGTCGAAAGCTTCCAACGTATCTTCAGTCTTCTTTATTTCTGAAAAGCCTTCCATTTTCTTCATTTCTGAAAAGCCTTCCATGTTTTTCATTTCTGAAAAGGTTCACATGCAAAAAGAAATTTAAAGCTGAACTGATCTATTCGTCTTCCTCTATTTGAAAGATCAGGGCTGATGATTCATCACAGGTCGTGTTTGTTTCTGTAGACTGAGACCATTTTATAAACTATGTCTGGGAAACCCCTTCCTACCCATACCATCTCCCACAAATCAAGTGAGTTACATTTTGTGCGTTATGGAAGATTCATTCTTCGGGCAACCAAACAACGACGACACTGAGGTCAAATAAATCACAAATTTCTCCCAAAATTATTTTTACAACTCACTGATTTTCTAAAACATCTCCAATTTTATTCCAAAATTTATTTGTCATAGGTCAAATTTGTCAAACCTATTCTCAAATCAGACGACTACCAAAAAAGCGCACATTCACTCATTGTACCCACTCCATCACTGGTGACAACTATTCCACTCCCACTGATCTGGTACGTATATCCTTCAATCCATCTGAAATGGTTCTGAAATGGTTTCTGAGAAGTTGAAATGGATATAGAAATGGTTTGTGATCTATCCTGAATTGTTTGAACTGTTTAAGCTAAGCAGGTCAACCGCCAGGACAACTGGCCGGTCATCCCCTGAGTCATCCGGCCGCCGTGCTTTCCAGCCAAGCTCCACTTACCTCCTTTCATGCTTCTCTTCTTCTGCTTATTTCTGGTTATTTTTTACTGTGTACACTTGTTTCACAAACTTTTTACAGACAATATTATATGATTTTTATTTTGTATCTGTTTTGCCCTTCAATTAATCTTCTTTTCCTAACACTATTTAACAAGTTCAATTGATTAATTTTAATTCGTACTTAAACATAAATAATTGTAGTTGATTTTTGCATTGTTATTTTTTTACATCCACTCTAGATTAGTTTAAATATAAATTGTGTGTTTTTAGATGGATGGAAATAATTCATATGACAATCTGGATACAAGAATGTGGACTCCTAGAATCGAAATGAAGTTAATAAACATGTTGAGAGAAGAGGTTTTACAAAAAAAAAATCAAACAACAGGCCGTAGTACTGTGTGGACAATTAGGCATCGGAATCATTTTGCAACTCAGTTGCAAAATCTATATGGATTTCAATATACATCAAAACAGGTGCAACAAAAATATCAGCGATTGAAAGCTGATTACCAAACTTTTAAGCGACTGCAGGTATAGACTGGTCTAGGATGGGATCCCATTGTAGGAACTGTTGTTGCACCCGATGATTTTTGGGATAAGGTTTTTCATTAACCTGTACCATTTTCAATTTTCTTTTTGGGTAATATTTCATCACACGCACAGTATGCTTATTTTCAATATTTTCAATTGTTGTAGGCTACAAAAAATGTAAAAAAAGTTTAGGACAAAAGGATTTGAGTATTTTCAAGAAATGGCGGAAATTGTTGAAAATTGTTGTGCCATAGGAGCCTTGTCTCATGCATCTACACAAGGAGCCCTTGACTCAGATGAAGAAGATGAAATGCTTAATAAATTTTGGAGCCATGAAGCTGGTGGGAGTAATACTGCTGAAGCCATTCCTATTGACTTATTCGGCGATGAATATATGGATCCAGCGAAGGGCAAAAGTCACAAAAGGGGCCTTACAAATAGCCAGACTAACAGTGGTTGTTCTAAAAGGTCACGGTCAAGTGGGTTCGATGATGTCTGCATAGCTTTCACTACCTATGTACAAGAAAAAACGGAACATTCACGTGCATGATCAACTGACACAGAGGCTGTAAGTGTAGGTGGTAATGAGTATTCCCTTGATGTATGTCAAGATGCATTGCTAGAGCTTGGGGACATACCACCGATCCAGTACATCAGGGCACTAACACTATTTAAAGACAAGGAATGGCGAAGGTTTTTTATGCGTACTCCTACCCATATGCGCTTAGCTATGATCCTAGCTTTGCAGTAGAGTGAGAAGTTGTGTTTTGATTGAGTTAGCGATTCTCTTTGTCGTTGTGCAAGATGATTTGATGATTCCTGATTTGTTTTTAATCATTTTTTTTTCATCCCATGATATGCTCTTTTTTATCCGTCTTCGTATGTTTATTTTTATTGAATTGTTAAGTAGTTTCTGTTTTGCATCAATATGTTGTTTTATTGTTCTGCATTCTTTTATGTCCGTATTCTTATGACAAGATGACTACATATTAATCGAATTTTCTTCGCGTGTATATTTTAATGGGTGCTGATAAATGACTAAGGCCAACTAAATGTAGCCACTTGTTAATTCAGTTTCACCAATAATAGTAACAGTTAGCATGTTGTTAAACATTATTTTATAATTATGCTTTTACTGTGATGTAGACGAAACAATATGTCATCCAACATAGAAAACAATGCAATGGAGATCTCATCAGAGGAGAATGAGGTTATTGAAGATTTTATGAATTTTTTGATGATTGCTTTTATGCATGACCATATGAATGTGTCAAGTAGCAGACGACCGCAGCGAACTTGTCCATTCAAAGGTGATGATTACATCTTCAGTTTATTAAATGGCCATCCAGAAACAATGATGGACATTATGCAAATGGATGCACAAATATTCATTTTATTGAAAGACACCTTACTTCAAAATGGCTTTATCAATACTGAACATATGCATATCAATGTCGAGGAATCGCTTGGAATTTTTTTGTACATTTTCGCACAAAATGACCGCCATCGACTACTGGTTGATAGATTTCAACACTCCATAGAAACTATTTGTCTGCACATCAAAATTGTTATGCGGGCACTGAGCAAGCTTGCATCAATGGTTATCAAACCACATAACCAAGATGAGATACCGGCAAAAATTTTAAATGACAGAAGGTTTTTTCCCTAGTTCAAGGTATGACCATATGTTTGTCCTGTGAGTTTTTAATAACAATAAGGAACGATTTTTTTTTTTTTTTTATGTTATAAAAGTAATATCCAAGTTTGTTTCGCTTTTAATGTCAAATTCAAGTAGGATTGTGTCGGTGCTATCGATGGCACATTGGTGGATGCATGGTCCCTGCTTCAAGATAAAATACATTCCGCGGTCGTAAATCTACGGTATCGCAAAATGTACTCGCAGCTTGTGACTTCAACATGTTGTTTACATTTATTAATTCTAGATTGGAAGGTAGCGCTCACGACAATGCTATTTTAGTTGACTCTATTACAAGAGCTGATCTACAGTTCCCACACCCACCCCATGGTGAGTGTCACCAAATAACACACTATACATTTTTTGAAAACATTTTTGTGTACATCTATTTGACAGAGCAGTGCATACATTATTTACATGTAAGTAAGTATTATTTAGTGGATGCTGGTTTCACGAACATGCCTGGATTTCTTGTCCCATTTCATTCCCAACACTATCACTTACAAGAGTTTCATGGCCGTCATTATTCTGGACCTAAGGAATTGTTTAACCATCGACATTCGTCATTATGCAATGTCATAGAAAGAACATTTGGTGTTCTGAAGAAGCGATTCCCAATATTGCGGTCCATGCCAAATTACAAGTCTACAAGACAAGGCCCTCTCGTGATTACATGTTGTGTATTGCACAGTTGGATCCGTTTGCATGCAGATATGGACCCATTCTTCATGGAAGCTGATAATGAAATGGCGGCAGAAGCGGAAGCAGACGGGTTTGTTGGAGACCAAGCTGACTATGTTGACATGTCACAACATGGGTTGACGTACCAATCGAACTTTAGGGATGCAATTGCTACTGTTATGTGACAAAATCATGTTAGCCATGGCTAGATTTCTGATGTGAACAAGGCAAGTGAATTTCGTAGTGATTAATGATTCAAAATATATAATTATTTTACTAGTTTCAATCAGTAAGACACATTTATTACATAACTTCCCCCACTTTATTTGTAATTGTCAATTTAATGAATTTTTTTTTCTCTTTTTGTAGGATAACTGACAATGAGGATAAGGATTGGGCTAAATGGCAATTAAAGGAAAGGGAAGCCAAATCAAATTCCTTTCCCAAACAGCATCACATGGTCAATCAACAAAATATAATTATGTGGATGAAAACACTTAATATGTTGTTGATGCAATGTATGCAGGGGCAAATACTTTTTTTGATTGATGGTTGAATGATGCATACAGAATTTGTAGTTTATGATGTTTATTCAGTTTAATACAAAAAGTGTTTTAGTTTAGTTTATGAAATAATTGAGTTTTTATTAAAGTTTATGAAATAATTGAGTTTTTATTAAAAAAAAATTCATTTTATTCAAATAATGTTTTTGTTATTAATTTAAATTGTTCAATTAATTTTTATACGAAATAATTTTTATTAATTTTTTTCATTTTATTCAAATAATGGTTTTGTTATTAATTTAAATTGTTCTATTAATTTTTTTATTAATTTTTATACGAAATAATTTTTATTAATTTTTTTTTCATTTTATTCAAATAATGGTTTTGTTATTAATTTAAATTGTTTTATTAATTTTTATACGAAATAATTTTATTATTTTTTTTTCATTTTATTCAAATAACGGTTTTGTTATTAATTTAAATTGTTCTATTAATTTTTTTATTAATTTTTATACGAAATAATTTTTATTAATTTTTTTTCATTTTATTCAAATAATGGTTTTGTTATTAATTTTAATTGTTCTATTAATTTTTTTATTAATTTTTATACGAAATAATTTTTATTAATTGTTTTTTCATTTTATTCAAATAATTGTTTTGTTATTAATTTTAATTGTTCTATTAATTTTTATACGAAATAATTTTTATTAATTTTTTTTTTCATTTTATTCAAATAATGGTTTTGTTATTAATTTTAATTTTTTTATTAATTTTTATACGAAATATTTTTTTTATTAATTTTTTTCATTTTATTCAAATAATGGTTTTGTTATTAATTTTAATTTTTCTATTAATTTTTATACGAAATAATTTTTCTTAATTTTTTTTTTCCATTTTATTTAAATAATGGTTTTGTTATTAATTTTAATTGTTCTATTAATTTTTTATACGAAATATTTGTTTATTAATTTTTTTCATTTTATTCAAATAATGGTTTTGTTATTAATTTTAATTTTTATATTAATTTTTATATGAAAGAAATTTTTTTTTTATTAATTTTAATTTAAAATTAATTGTTCTATTAATTTTTATGATGTTGTAGAAGAAAGTTGTAATCGTTATTGGAGTTAACAATCGTGTATCAGTTAAGGGAGATGTATAATATGCACTTTTAAAAAAAAATGCATATGACATCTTCACTTCATAATACAAATCATAAATTGTTATAACATTATCACTGGTTAATTTTAGAATGCACACCATAAATTCATTATTCATAATGTTAATACAAAATATTACAACAAAATAAGAAAACAAAATAACCACAAGAAAATAAGAAAACAAAATAACCACAGCATGTGTCAACCATTAAATCGCTCATCAAAACAAGTTAAGCGTCATTGTCAGGTGGTGGTGGTGGTGGAGGTGAAGGGAAGTAGTGATGGTACACCTGAGTGACTCGATGGTCAATCTAATCAATGCGGTTACTTGTCACTTCATCACGTCTCCCAGAGTCTACATGCAACTCACCAAATTGTTGAATTAGTGAGTTCTGAGCGACGGCAAATTCATTGAACCGATTACCTAATGTATTGACCTGATTAGCCATTTGTTGTTCCTATTGTAAGCGTTGATTGTACCGTTCTTGTTCCAACGCTAAATAATCAGTCCAGTATTGGGGTTGTTGATTTGGTGGCATGGCATTGTCATTGGGGTCTTCCGGATCAGGTAATTGTTCATTTGCAAAATTAATAGAGCGTAGTAAGTTTTCAGTACCACCAGCTCGGATCAGTGTATACTTTGAAATTAGTGAAGTGATTTTCACATCTACTTCACCTTCAAGGCTGACATGATGAGCTTTGAAAATTTTGGTTAACAAAGCTCCAAAAGGTAGTGACCGGCCACTGAGAGTACCAAGATTTGCAACTATCATTTCCTTCAGTAATATGTAGCATAAATCTAATGTTTGTCCAACTTCAAAACAATATAACAAATAAACATCAAAACATGAAACAACATCAAAATGTCCTTTTTTGGAAGTGACATTTTCAACTATCCATCGATGAAGAATACGAAAGTGGGGTTTTAAATGTCTTGTTTGTAAATTAGTGCCGGTAAATCGGTTCTCACAAATTGTGGTATAAACCTCAGTTATATCACCAACAATGTTAGCTAACTCAGACTCAGTCTAAAAATGACATTGCAAATCCCCTGTCTCAACTCCAATAATTTGTGCCAAAGTGTGGGGTTTCAGTGTTATTATTTTACCTTTCACATAAGAGGTCAGACTACACAGTTCCACTTCTCCCTCGGTAGGTCTCAAGTGAAGGTAAAATAAATACACAAGACGGGGCTATACCTTTTGTGGTAAATTAGCTAAAGGTAACCATCCCATCCTATCCAGTGTGCCAAGAAACAGTGGATCATATTGAGAAGGTAGATTAACCTTTCTTCCCGTAACAATTGGTCGGTTCGCAAAATTTGAATAAACTTGTTCGTGATTGTATGTGAGAAAATCAATAGTTGGATAGTGATGATGGTGTTGTTGTTGTTGATGTTGTGAAGGGTTAGAGGTTTCGCCATGTTCGGGTCTCGCTCTTTTTGTTCTTGGTATGACTTATGAAGGTAAGCAAAATGACTGCAAAAGTTAAGAAAAATGTATCAAAAATGTATGAAAGATGTATAGCAAAATGTATGAAAATGGTGTAAAAAAAAAAAAATGCAACAGATTGCCAAACTGAGCCGCGGGTGGTAGAAGCAGGGAGTGAAACCGGTTGACTGACCGGATGATCGGCCAGTTGTCCTGTTTGCTGAAAGATTCGGTTTGTGCAGCTCAGCTCTGAAATTGTGAAGCTATTAAGAATATGAAGCGCTGGTTCAAACTAACCTCTTATGAAAACTCTTCATCTCAGATTTTACATGGATATATCTACACTGAATTTATGATATTGTATGGTGAAGAAGTTGCTGAAGTTGTTGGAATGAAGATGGTGAAGATAGTGTAGTTAAACAAATGAAGATGCTGACTTATATAAAGCCTCAGTTCCAGAAGTCGCTCTTTTTATTTATTTTTCTTTTCTTTCATCGAATACTGACTTATAGCTCTTTTTATTTATTTTTCTTTTCTTTCGAATACTGACCACCGACAATCTGTGGCTCAGTTTTGGCCTTTTTTTTTTCTTTCCTTTTATCGAATAGTAACCAACTGACAACTAGCAGAGGAGAGGGGGGGTGTCTATTGCATGAGTGAAATTACGATATTACCCTTTTCATTTCATACTTACATAGCAATTTGACATTCTATGAAAGAGGGCAAGTTAGTCATTTTATAGCCAAACACATCAATCATATGAGGTAGGGTGGGGGGACAATAATATGAGCTTCACAGGTGAGGCAGGGTGAGGGACAATAATGAAGTTAGGAAAACGGTACAAGATAAAGCATTTTTTATTAAATCGATAAAATTTAACAAATAAAAAAATGTTGATAATGTTTGGTAAAACGTTTGGTAATGTTTACGTTTTGGTTTGTATTTAAAAAGATTTAATAAATTGGTTTTTGTTAATTTTTATAAATATGTAATCTCCAAACGTGTTGGTTTAAACAAAATATTTGAAAAATATTAGAAATGTATAGAGCAAAATGTTTATTCAGGCCTACAAAATTAATTGACAGAAAAATTAATTGACAAAAAATAATTGACATAAAAGTTATTTGAAAAAAAAAATTATTCAAAAAAATTATTTAAAAACAATTAATTGAAAAAAAAATCATTTTTTTATTTGAGTATTTTAAAAATAGTTTGGTTATGACTGCTGATCAAAAACACGGATATCGAGTTGTGAGTTGTGTGTTTGATTATCAATTATAGGTTGAATTAAGTTTTGAAAACTATTTTGAAAACTCATAACCAAACAAATTTTCTTATTTCACATGTTACATCAAACTTTCAAAACTCAATTCCACACACAATTCAAAACTCAATTCAACACTCTATTCAAAAACCATAACCAAACAAATTTTCTACACTCATCTCATAATTCCAAAACTCATAAACTCAAATGCAACTCTATTCTCAAATCATATTTAAAAAACTCTACCAAACGTAACTTAAATATTTCACGTTTTTGTAAGCAAGTTTAATTCTACTTGTATTACTTATTTCCACATTGGCCAATTATTTCTACGTTGTCATTCTTCGACAGTTTTTGGTTTATTATTATCATCACTTTTGGTAATGCTTTCACCATTACTTCTGGTAATTGCAAGAGTAACATTAAACGAAAACATATTGTCGACAACAGTTTAATTTCTATCACAAATATCTCATGTACTTATATAATGTATTGAGATCTCATTATTTTCAAATACCTTTTCCACTTTAAGGGATAACTCTTCAAGAGATTCCACTTCAAGGGATAACTCTTTAGGAAATTCTACGTCAGGGTATAACTCTTTAGAAGATTCTTCTTTCTAGAGGTTCTGCTTCAAAAGGTTTATAAGTAGAAGATTTGGATATATTTATTATAATAGTATGTTTATTGAGTCTAGCCGCTTCAGGAGCACTAAGAATTTTTTGTGGGTTTAGCCTCTTCAAGAGTGCTAGGTATAGTCTCTTCTAAAGCACCTCTTCAGGACCGCTAATATAGCCTCTTCAGCAGCGCTAGATATGATCTCTTCAGGAATGCCAATTGTCTTCTTCTTTTAAGAAACTTTGTCTTTTCCATCTACAGGTCTACCACGTTTCTGGCGTGACTTTGATACATTTACAGCTATACCAACAGATTGTCATTCAAGAACATTAATTCTTGTTATTAGCAGCTGGAATTTACGATTTTATTATATTTTTAGTATTGGTGCAAGATTGATTTGCTTACTTGGCAAATAAATTATCCTTTGAACTTCTAGTTCACATTCATTAATACGAGGATCAAGATAATATAACATCGAATTATTTCAAGTGATTTCACATCGAGTTTCAAACTGTAACTTTTCTTTCCCTGATGATAGGAAGACTATTTTATAAAAATGACAATCCTCAAAACATGCTCTAAATCCATCACATGCTTCTTTTTTTTATCAGCAAAAAAAAAAAAAAAAAGAAAAAAAAAAAGCAATTTATTGATGAATAATAAATTATACCATACATCAATAAAGGTGATGGATGCACAAGCATCATAGTAAAGTAATATAATCCCAACTAGGTTGGCACCATAGAATAAGCCCATTCATCTGCAGCATCTCATCAAGTTGGTGAGTAACCAACCAAAAATCAGAAGTAAATCCACACCATACATAAAAAAAAATAGCACACAAAATACACCCCTGCCATCAGCAATAGCAGCAATAACCATACGCAAATAAATCAATTCCTTGCAGCAACATCACTAATAGTAGCAGCCACTAGCAGCACTATCATTTGCAGCATCCCTTTTCATGACACTTCAGTAAAACACAAGGCCAAAAGGCAACTCAAGAAGACCAGAACAAAAATTCGCACTCAACCAGGATAGCCTCCAATTCAATCCAGCAGCATGTTGATATCAGCACCTGATCTGATCATAACAGCCACCACGGGTGCCCAGTCACTTAACACATAACCTGATTTGTTATAGGTTTGATACAAACTGATTAATTGAGTAGTCTCTTCCCACCAAATTTGACTTCATCCACATGGCTACTCTTACCTTAATGAGATCACAGAGTTCTTCTAGATTAGGCTGTACCTTATTAAAAATAACTTCATTTCTGTGCTTCCACATAGACCAAAACAATGCTACTGGTAGTTCTTTCCATATTTGCAATTCCCTTTTTTTAAACTTCCATCCACTCCATCACTGGAGCAAGCATTCCTCTGTGCCTGGAACAACCCATTGCACTCCCCACCATTTGATGATGCTAGACTAGGTTTTCTAAACAAAAAGGCAATGTAGCATTATATGTGAAAATCTTAATTCCCGAATATATTGATTTGTGATTATGTATCAATTTTAAACAGTAAATAACAATCCCATTCAAAGAAGAATCAACACAACAATTTAACGTGGAAAACCACAATTGGAGCGCCTCCAATTGTATAAAAAACCATGGGCCAAAACCACAAAACAATCCACTAAAAAGACAAAAAGGAATTACATAAGTGTACTCTCAATTGCCTAGTAAATCCATGCTCGAATTGAACCACCCCAATGTGTCTCTTCCAACACTATGTCCAACGTTGAATCCACAACGCCGATGTCAAATCACGACTGTAGACGCGCCTGAACGTCCCGGGAGAAATCCCATTTTGTTCATTTGGGTTTACTACAGTTCAGGACTCAATCTCACGGTTCTATATCTAATCTCGCAGGGTGCAATGCAAGACCGATGAATCATCAAAGAGTCCAATTCCGGAAAATTATTTTGAAAAACAGATTTTTAGAAAGAAGTGCCAAACATGGACTGCTTTGCCAGATACAGAGTCGCCACCTAAATATTTTATTTTGGGGGAATTTAAGAAACCCTGACTCGTTGCCTAAGGCCACGTGTCCGTCATCACCAAAGTTGCCTCGGCTCGGGAACTTGGGTACGATTGGAGAAGGTCAGCTATGAGCACCCCCGCTCGCCCGATCAAAGATCGGCCACTACTAAACATGATATCTTGTTTTTGAAAACACATGCATTCTTATTCCAATTAATTAACTAATCTTACTACGTGATGCGCACAGCAAAACAAGTATAGACTAGACCGCCTAATTGGGAACAAAGCATCGCATATCCGTTTGTTTGGAAAATGGTTTGAGATTTGCTACTCGTAAGTAGGCTAAAACACGGATTTCAATGAATTGATCCAATTCAAGTAATCCAACCTTCACCCACAGGCATCCAGGCAATTATATCACATAAGCAATTAGCCTCATGGTAAGCATGTTGTCATGTTAACACTCACATACATGCAAGATGCTAAAGCATAAACACTCACAGCGTACTCCGAGCCAAAACAGGAAATTAGTTAGAAATCATGCATGATCCTAGTTCATGTTAAAAATGGCTAATGCATCGCAAGCAAGATGCAACTAGAATAGGCTCGGCTAATCTAAGAATGGCATGTGAAATGCGACAACTCGATACACGTATTCAAGTTGGAATTGAAGTACTATGCAATTAGTATGATGCGCTGAGCCCGGTGCATGCAATACAGATGAATGATGAAAACATGCATAGCATGAGAATGCTAATTAAAATATGCCCTAAATCTAACCATCGTAAGTGGTTAAATAAAGGGGAGAAAGAAATGGAGGTTAGAAGACATGCATCACACACACGCACGCTTATTACACAATTACGCCCTCTCGACGGAGGACGAAAGAATAGTACGAATTAACTAACTAACAAGCTAATTAATTATTACACAACACTTAACTAATTTAAACAAATTAATTAAGCTACTAAAGTAGTAAAATAGCCTCGGGAAGAGGGAGGAATGCATACACGCTCGGCTTCGCTGGGAAATCCATCACCATACTCATGCTGCCTCTGTTTACACTGCTCTGTACTTCTGAAAACTTCACAAGTCCCAAGGAAGCTCCAAAATCACTCCCTGAGCACTGTGGTATGTCACCGACCAAGAGATGAGGCCACCGGCCATGGAAATATAGTCACCGACCAAAAGTGAGGCCATCGGCCAACAATACATAGTCGGCCGGCACTGAAGATGGCCGACCGGCCATCTCTTCCTGCAGAATCCTATTTTGCTGCAGCAGAGGACAGACAAGGCATGGCAATGCATTTTCAAAGCAATGTTTGCACTACCACCCTCCTTATCATGTCTAAGACTCAAAGGAGCGTGGTCCTCAACCCTCGGGCCACCAATCACGCATTTCGATGCATGATGGCCAAAGGTGTCAAATGTGCATTTAATATCAAATGAAATGCACACAACTACATAGAAGAGCCCCAACCTCTATCATGATTGATCAAGAGGCAAGGGATGCAAACATGCAAGCAAAACTAATGCAACGTAAACATGTTAATGGCAATACCATGCAAGGCTAATAGTAACAAGCATGCCAAATGCAATGCAACCTAAACAAGCATGCAAACATGCAAGGCATGTGAGAACATTCAAGCATGTAACAACATGTGAGGCAAACATGTAACAACATGTTAGGCAACTTAACAAGAGATGCATGCCAAATGCAATACCACTTAAACATGCAACAACATGTTAATAAGCCGAGTATGCAACAACACACAAGGCAAGCATGCAACAACATGCAAAGGATGGACTTACACCAAGATGGACAGCTCTCTAACAGGTCCAAAACAGTGGCCAAGATGCTAAAGGAAAAGGGGCAAATGCACATACAAACATGATTGCTAATGGACCCAACACCCAAGCATCAAAGGGCAACTTTTAAGTACACTTAAAAGGAAGGAAAAGTATGCAAATATGACAACATTACATGCTCCGAAGTGGTGCTAAGAGTGATGCCAAATCACATAAACAAGTCAAGCATGCATGATTAAGGCTTAAGGCTTAAAACTAGGCAAGGGAATTGAACCAATGCTACACAAAACAAAGAGCATATGGCAAGCATAACCCAAAACGGTCCTAAATCATGGCAAAGTAAGCCTAAAACATGCAATGACCAAAGCCAAAACAAGTTAAAACAAAGGGGCAAAATCATGAGACATGCAAGGCCATCGAAGAGGTGTTACACTACACCTAACACAACCAAACATGGCATGATTTAAGCGACCAAAACAGAGTTATGGCATGTCAAAATGAGCCCAAAAACCCACTTAGATGGCATCCCAAAGGCCTAAGCATGATGGCATACGCAATGACAAATTCATGAGGCATAAGCTACTAACTCTTTAAGATATTAAAGAAGCGATAAGTGCAAGTATTCAAGCATGAAACATGGACTGAAAGAGTACAACAAATGATGCCAAATCATTAGAATTGTCCAAGTAAAGCATGCTAGAAGATTCAATACTCAAAGCCTACAAGCTAGAGTACATGGTAGCTATACAAAGCAATACAAGCATAACCAAAACAATTAAAAGTAGAGCTTAAGCACGCTACAACAAGGCTAAAAGCTTCATGGAGTTAAGCCAAAATCATGTTAAAAATACATGTTACAACATGATGTATGTTAAGGCCAAATCATGGGATTACAAGACAAGTGTATGAAGCATACAAGGCATGTCTAAACCAACTCAAAACAGAGGTGTATCATGGCGAAACAAAGCCTAATACATACTGAAATGAAGCTAAAACAAGTTAAACACACATGCTACCACATAAGCCATTTATGCAAGCATTAAAGACAACAAGGAGAGGGGATGGCCCTCTCCTATTTAGGACCTCAAAACCACCTCTCCACCACTGAAAATCCTCTAGATTTCAGTGGTAGAGAGGTCATGCAAAGACCAAAACAATGGCCAAAATGTATGGCCTAAAACAAGGCCTTGGAGGGGGGAGACAACCCCAAACCTCAAAGTGACCTTAAACAAAGTTCTAAAACACACAAAATCAGAACTTTTATCAGTTATAGTTGAAGCTTAAAACAATAAGCAAGAATGGCTAAAAGCCTAAGCAAGAAAGGGGTAACTAAAGTAAGGATGCTCACCCTTGTAGACCTTCTTTAGGAACAAAGCTCCAGCACCTTTAAGGCCTCAACAACCTAAGGATGGTGTAATGCTAGGTGTTCTAGTGCAAAAGTAAGACAAAACTCACTTTAGGTCACAAAATATGATCAAACAAGGGAGTATAGATACAAAACTATATCTAAACTCTCTAACCTAATTTCTCTGAACCCTGGAGGAGGAAGGAGGGGCTCCCTCTATATAGAAGTTCAATTCTAAAGTTTCTAAGAGAAGCTAACACAAGGGAGCAAATCCCTCCATACACGTGTATGGAGGGGGTGTAATGTAGATGCCAGCTGTGACAGTTGGCATAAAATATCTGCCAAAAGCAGATGGAAAGGGGTCGGCTGGAAAATGTGGTCGATTGACCAACAAAAATGGCCGGCCGACCAAAACCATTGCAGACTGGCCAACACCTTTGGCAGGTAGCAAGAAAACAGGGCCGGTGGCCTCAAGCCAAGGCCGGTGAGGTGTGGGGATGGCCAACAAGTCATTCCCTGCCCTCAGAAGCAAAAACACAAGTGTTTGGTGCACAACCAAGCATAGAACAAACAAGTCGAGAGGTCTTGAGGCAAGTTGTGCGACCGAAACCTCCGAGAACCCAAGACGAACACGAACATGCATGATCACCGAGTGTTCAAACGGTGACATCCAAGTCTTGAGGACGGTCAAAAATGGGGTGTCTACAACGACGATGAGCCACTCTGGAATCCACCAAAGCTTGAAGCCCAAATTCCTTGAATCCACCGAAGAACAACTCTCTATTTTGTATTAAATAAATAAAACTACCCCTTTTGATAGAATACACTCAATTCATGATATGAACTCTCATAGGTATCAAAGGAAACAAGCAAAGTAGCTCCACATAAAAACCTTAATACCTAAAAAGAATATCTGGAAGCTGTACCCTAGAAACTGATTTAATTACAGCTTTATAGCAGACAGAATCGCGATCACCGCTCAAGCGTAGGAATGGCCGCTCAAGCGGTGTGACTTAAACGTGTGTTCCTAAACAAGTGTCTTCAGTCGAGCGTGTAAACGTCCCCGAACGCCGCGGGAGGGTTAAGTCCCGTTCCGTTCATATTGGGGTCACTACAGTTCGGACTCGATTTGTGTTGGTTCTGAATCTTGAACCAAAGAGTCCAAATCCGGCAAATCGTTTGAGAAAACAGATTTTTGAAAAGTAGTGCCAAACATGGACTGCTTTGCCAGATTACAGAGTCGCCACCTAAATATTTAAAATGGGAAATTTAGGAAACCCTGACTCGGTTGCCGAAGGCCACATGTCCGTCATCACCAAAGTGGTCTTGGCTCGGGAGCTTGGGTACGATCGGGGAAGGTCAGCTATGAGCACCCCCTTTCGCCCGGTCCGAAGACCGGCCTCTACTAACCGTGATATCCGATTTTGAAAACGTTATGTATTCTTATTCCAATTATTAACCTAGAATTACTATGTTATGCGCGCAGCAAACAAGTATAGACTAGATCGCCTAATTTGGAAACAAACATTTCATATCCGTTCGTTTTGAAAATGCTTTGGAATTTGCTACCCGCAAGTAGGCTAAAACACGGATTTTAATGAGTTTTCCAATTTAAGCAACCCAACCTCCACCCACAGGCATTCAAGCAGTTTATCTCACATAAGCATTTAGCCACATGGTAATCATACTGTCATGTTAACATTCACACGCATGCGATATGCTGAAGCGTAAAATACTTACATCGTACTCCGTGCCAAAACAAGAAACTAGTTAGCAGACATGCATGTCCCTAGGTCATGTTAAGTGGCTAATGCAACACAGGCAATGATGCAATTTAGAGTAGGCTCGGCTAACCCTAAAGATGGCATGTGAAATGCACTTTATTCGATACACGTATTCAATTTGGAATTGAAAATACAATGCAGTTTGTATGATGTACCGAGCCCGGTGCATGTAAACAAATGCATGAATGCACGCATGCATTGCATAAGGTATGCTAAGATAAGTATGCCCTAATCTATTACCATAAGCAGGTAAATAAAAGGGATAGAAAGAAGTGGGGGTTGGAAGACATACACCCACTCACACACACTTATTACAAATTTGCCCTCGCTCGGAGGGACCGAATAAATATTACAGTCCGAATAAATAATTAACTATTCTAGCTAATTAAATATTACAAATCAACTGAATTAATTAAATAAATTAATTAATCTAATTAAGCAGTAAATGGCCTCGGGATGAGGGTCCAATGCATGCGCGTGCCCGGGACTCGCTCGGAATCGCACTGTCATGCAAGTGTGCCTCTGTTTTCCCTGCTATCCTCCTCAGAAAATTGCCAAAGTCCCAGGACTGCCTCTCAGGGCATTGGGGAGCACCACCGGCTGGGGCAAAGCACCACCGGCTGAAGGATATGGCCACCGGCGCTGAATGAAGCTATCGGCTGCCAATTTACTGCCGGTCGGCACTAAACAGTGCCGGTCGGCACAAAATTCCTGTAAAACCTGCAACTCACAGCAGCAGAGGACAACAACTTGCATGGCAATGTAATTCAAGGTATTTATGCACCAAACACACTCCTTATCATGTTTTGGACTCGAAGGAAGATGTGCCTCGGTTCTCGGACCACCAATCACGCATTTCCATGCATGATGGCCCAAAGAACCGAGAATGCAACTTTGATTTCAAATGCATGCAAACCACATAAACAAACAAGTGTGCTAAACCTCTATCAAACTCACTTCAAGAGGCTTAACATGCATGCCAATGTGATGCAATCCTAGACATGTCATCTAATATGCGATATGATCATGGCATGGTACTTATGCAAGGCATTCAAGCAAGCATACAAGACAAGTATGCAAACCAATGAAATGATGGGCTTAGATATGAATTAGGCATCTCAAATGGGCCCAAAATCAGTGGCCAAAGTGCCTAGGAATGGAGACTAAACAAACTCACACACATGCAATTGTTAAGGTCCAAACCCAAGGCATACAAAAGCAACTCTCATGCACACTTAAGAGGCACAAACATGGGCTAATAGCATGCATGAAAAGCTCTGAAATCCATGTCAAACATGATGCCAAATCATGCAATGAAGCATGCCAAACAAAGCATGCAAATGGCCTAGGCTTAAAGCAAGTCAATAGGGCATTAAACCACACTTAGCACGAACACATATGGCATGCATCAAACAACCAAAAACAGGTTCTTAGCATGTTGAAGCAAGGCCGAAGAGCTACTTAGATGGCATCTAAGAGGTTTGAACATGAAGGCATGCACAATGGTCAAAACAAAGGGCATACAACACATGCTCCCAAAGCATTAACAAGACCACTAAGGCAAGCATACAAGCACATCATAAGGTCTGAAATAGCATGCTAGGTGGTTTCAAATCATTGAAAACGAAGCAAGCAAGTCATGCTACACTCACATACTCTCAAAGCCAACAAGCCAAATGCAAAGGAGCTATGTAATGCATGATGAGATCGACCCAAATGGCTATGGACAGAGCTAGATCATGGCAAAATGAGCATACAAGCTTCATGGATCTAGGCCTAAAACATGTTAGAAATGAAGGCACGCGACCTAGGCATATTAAGGCAATAAGAGGCATTACAAGGCAACTATGCTAAGCATGCATAAGAGACCAAAACCAACTTGAAAACATGTTATATCATGGCAATATAAGCATGAAAGACAACCAAGGCATGCTCAACACACACTCAAACATGGTGCTCCTTTGGAAGCCAAATCTTGCCCTTTTCAAGGACATCAAGGAGAGGGGGTGACCCTCTCCTTCTTGAGACTTCAAGGCATGCTCTTCACCACTGAAATCCCTCAAGATTTCAGTGGTGAAGAGATCCTATCACCAAAATCTCGGATCCCTCACAAAATAGCACAAAAAGTGCCCTTTTCAAGGCCTAAGGGTGGTCAAACTCACCCAAACCACTAAACACTCTTAATGAACAATAAAGAGGGCTTAAAAACAGAGATTTTATGTGTTAATCACTAAGCACAAAAACTGTTTTAAACTAGGTAAAAACAAGGTGCAAAAATGGGGAAAAGGGGAGTTAGTATCTCACCCTTGTAGCCTTCTTCAACAAAGATGGAGTGATGGCCTCTTTGAGCTTCAAATCAACCAAAAACAGCAAGAACCAACCTTTGGGACCTCAGAACCAAGAGAAAGGTGGGACACTAGGTGTTTTAGTGCAATAGTAAGGCACAAAACACCTAGATTATAAAGAGAAAGAGAGAGATAGTAAGTATATCTATTCTAACCCTAAAAAAAAACAGAGCTTTAACTCTCTAACAATGTCTAAAGCTCTTGGATTTTGTAACCCTTGAGCAAAGGGAGGAGCCTTCTCTCTTATAGGCAAAAAGCTTACAAGCTTAGCCACCAAGCAAGCTCATCCCTCCATACACGTGTATGGAGGGGAGCAAAAGGCTGAACAGCTGTGAGAAAATATCTCATAAAGCAGCTGAACAGTGCCCGGCCGGCAAAGAGTGCCATTTTGGCAAACTTAGTGCCGGTCGGCACAAAATAGTGCCGGTCGGCACAAAAAGGTGCTGATAGAAACACCAGCTAGCCAGTGGCCTTTAGCCACAGCCGGTGGTGTGTGGGAATGCCTCACAAAGCATCCCCTTCCCTTCCAAGGCAAAACACAAGTGTTTGGTGCAAAACCAGACACAAAACGGTCGAGTTCGGAGGTCCTGAGGCAAGGCGCGCGAGCCGAGAACTCCGGGAACGCCAAACGAACACAAGTATGGATAATCACCGAGTGTTCCAACGGTGACGTCCAAGTCTTGAGGACGGTAAAAAATGGGGTGTCTACAGTTGCCCCTCTTTGACAGAACTCGAAAGTCATAACAATGACGGGAGTGAATGTCAAAGCCCGAAGACGACCCATTTTTGACAAGGCCGAAGACTTGGACAATCATGCAAGACAAGTAAGATATGCGCCCGAAGGCAGGGGCAAAATGCAACTGAAAATGCGAGAAGCCGGGCATAACTCATGATCATGCAAAGAAAGCTGTAATGAAGCACGCATGCAACAGTTATAAGCTAACATGCAACAGTCTACACTACAATGCAGAAAGGATGCAAGAGAATTATGCAATTCTCAATACGTCTCACTCGGGAGATACAATACCTGTGCGGCTCACCTGGTTCCACCAGCGGTAAATGAACCGTACATACAATATCGTGCCTGAAAAGAAAGCAAGCTTAACAGGTACAATATGATTAGCAACATGCATGACATATGCAATACGACTGATGGATGCTATGCAATATATACAAAACTATGTATGAATGATGCAAATGAAAATGCAATACAATTGAAACTATATGCAAACTACATGCAAGGCAATTGAATCATGATTCATTCATGAGCGATTCGAAACCACACAAATGTCAAATAGATTGATGGAGGTAACAAGTCTGTCTACCATAGAAAAGGTGTCGAAGCCCTCAAGGCGCGAGCGCACGCAGAACTATGAGTAATGTAGACAGACACAAGAACAAGTATTGGGTTGAATGACATAAGTGGGGTGACGACCCGCTGGGGAAAGAATGATGATCCTAATGCCGGATGCAACAATTACACTACAATGTAATAAAAATGGATAAATGATACAATGGATATGACACGCGGGCCAAACCAAATTTCGCCTAGGAAGGGCATGTACACGTACAAGTCATGTCTAACATAGAAAAGGTGTCGAAGCCCTCAAGGCGCGAGCGCACGCAGAACTATGAGTGTATAGACGTGAAAAGTATGAGCACATACCAGACCAAGCTCAACCCGGAAAGGCGCAAGCCATGGATGGAAGGCGATGCAGTGGAATGCATGCAATGGAATGGATACAATGGATGTGGCACGCAAGCCAAACCAAATCTTGCCTAGGAAAGGCATGTACGCGTACAAGCCGCGTCTAACATAGAAAAGGTGTCGAAGCCATCACGGCGCGAGCGCACACAGAACTATGTTTTGACGTGAAAAGTATAGACACATACCAGACCAAGCTCAACAAGGAAAGGCGCAAGCCATGGATGGAAGGTGATGCAGTGAAATGCATGCAACCTATAATGCGCTATCTACAATGGAATGGATGGAATGCACGACAATGCAGATGATGCAATGACCATGATTGCCGTTTTCCCTATCTTACCAGCAGGGCGATATACTAGGTTGGTTCAGTATCCAGAATCGAGGCGTAAACACGCCGCCTCAACCTATGGGGCTTCCATACAGAGTTCAAGCCGAGGGTTCACCACCCTGGGTATTTAAACCAGACTTTAGTCTCGGAAATTCCGAACCTTTGCGTTCCAGGCATAAGCCGTTCAAACTCTAGTTTTCACCGTCCCCATCGGTCTTCTAGGAACTCACCGCAAGCATGGAAGTCGTTCGGGCACGACAAACACCAAAGGAATTGCACCTTCAGAGGATTTAAGGTCTCCTAGACCGGAATGCAAAATGTATGCATGACAATGCATGTTGTTTTTGTTTTTTTTTTGAAAATGCAAATGATGCATGATTTTTTTGCTTTTTGGTTTTTGAAATGCAAATGATGCATGATATATGCGCTACCTACAATGACACATGACAATGCAATATTTACAATGCGATGCATGATAATGCGGATGGGGCACGCATGCCGATGTATCGAAGGTTTTGCACCCTCCAAGGATTTAAGGTCTCCTAGACCGAGCGTACTTTTGGTCCCGCCGGACTCTCGTTTCGGGGCAACGCAAGTGTGGTGCGCAAAATAGCGCGATGAAATGCATGCCAAATGCAATGAGGGGCAACTTTTAGAGAGCAGAATATGCATGACAATGCTCGCAATGAAATGTATGACAATGCAGTCAAACGGGTTTAAGGTCTCGCCAAACCCGGGGGGCAACAATGAGATGCGCAAAACAACGCTGTGGAATGCATGCCAAATGCAATGAAGGGTGCAAGATGGTGTGATGAAGCGCACGCTAGACGCAACGAGGTGCGTCTTAATGCACCGAAGGCCTTGCACCCCCCGAGGATTTAAGGTCTCCTAGACTGCACGTGTTTAAGGTCTCGCCAGACCATGCGTGTTTAAGGTCTCGCCGGACCGTGCGTGTTTTCGGTCCCGCCGGACCCGTGCGTGTTTTCGGTCCCGCCGGACCCGCTGTGTGGAATAAAAACAATGAGGCCCGCAGGTCAGCGCAAAGAAGCGCAAAACGAGATACAAGACGAGGTATGCATACCTCATAAATGCAAGAATGCAAAACAAAATGCAGGATGAAGCACGCGAGGTAGTACACCCCACATGGATGAAAACGAAATGCAAAGTGAAGCACGTGAGGTAGCACACCTCACGTGGATCGAAATGAAATGCAAGATGAAGCACGTGAGGTAGCACACCTTACGCGAATCAAAGATGAAATGCAAAATGAAATACGTGAGGTAGCACACCTCACGCGAATCAAAGATGAAATGCAAAATGAAACACGTGAGGTAGCACACCTCACGCGAATCAAAATGAAATGCAAAATGAAACACGTGACACGCATGCCACACGACAATGCAAAACGGTGCAAGTCGCAATGGACGTGCAAGATGGCGCAATACGATGCGCCCGACAATGTGATGGATGCATGCAACGCACACGGGGCAACTTCCGAACCTCTGTAAACAACAAAAGGATACAAAAGGATACGATCTTTGCTTGAATTTGAGAGCCACTCACAGCAGACAGAGTCCGAAGTCGAAACGGAGGCCGGTTGAGCATCGGAGATGCACTTTCTTGCATTTTATTGATCTTTGGAGACCCAAAACCCCTCATCTTGCCTAAAAACATTCTTGGGAGCACCACCGGCTGGGTGGGGGGATCACCGGCTGCCACCGGCTGCCTAAACTAATCCACCGGCACAAAAAAGTGCCGACTAAGACCGGCAGAAAATGCCTGATCGGGGGCAGAACTGCCATTTCACCTCGGGTGTTTTAAAATAGGGTTTGAAACCCTATTCTTCTCATTTCTAAACCGCCGAAAATACTTTCTCTCCCTCTCTAGAGCTCGTTTCCTTCTTGTTTCCTCGTTTCTCTGTGTTTTCGCATCATTTTCGTCGTTCGATTCGCGAAGTTCATCGCGTTTCGGACATTTTCGACCGATTGAAATTCCGTTTCGGAGCCTCTTTTGCTATTTTCGCCTTTTCTGGACTTGTTCCCCTTAATTTTCTTTACATTTCCGTGTCCTTTCATCTTCCGACCTTCCCGGTCATTTCCGACCCTCCCGGGGTTGACCTTCTCGGTTGACTTTTCGTATTCTTGCTCGTTTTTCCTTTTCCGGCCATTTTCTCGCCACCATCACTATGGCAGACGATGTTCCACATGTTGGGACTCCCCCGGATTACGAGATGGATCCCGGGGTCGAGCTCCTCCCATTGAGCGAGCGCCCGTTTGATCCGGCGACCTACCACCCAGCCATCCACGTGCTTCCGCCAGACGGACTCCGCCACTTCCGCGGCTTCGACAGGGCTTTGGACCCGGAGCTTTTGCTGCGCGAGCAGGCCTCCCACTTGTCTTCTGGCGCCGCCGAGGTAACATCCTGTACTCTGTTTTATTTTCTGCGCTGTAGAATTTCCTGTCAACTGCCGTAGCTAACTGAACCCGTTAACTGTTTAGTTCTGATGTACTGTATACTGTAGTTGATTGTAGATAAACTCACAACTAATATCTGTTCAGGACCGACGCACATGCACACACACTGCACTAGTCTGAATCACCCAAACACACGGCACACATTGCACTGCCAATTTGCCGACACCCGGTGCTTATTTGAATCTGAAAACTCGTACGCATGCTAGACTCGCACTGAATCACACAAACACGTAGACGCATCACACGTTGGTAATTCACTGAAACATATCGGGACCCGGCACCCGTTTGAACTTTGAAAAACACGCACACATGCTATGTTTACACTGATCCCCATAGGAGCACTGACGTATCACAGACCGTAGTCTACCTACTGGTGCACTGAAACCCGATATCTGCTTGAATCTGAAAAATGTGTACACATGCATCAAGTTTATACTGGAGCATCTAAAACACACTGACGCATCACGCACTTGTAGTTTACTGTAAGCACACCGGTACCTGGTCTCTGTCTGAAATTTTTTTTTAAAATCTGTACGCATACTAGATTTGTACCAACTGCATATCTTCATATGGCTTTGCAATTTCTTGACTACAGGGAGACTCTCATACTCTCCGCGGGTATGGGAACGTCACCGCTCGCGATTGGTACATCGAGCTGCCTGACGCCGTTAGCCGCATTGTAGATCGGGCCGGCTTTGGGACCTTCTGCAGGGGACTCTCCAGGCTCTCTGCTTGCAGACCTCTTCTTGCCGCCCTGGCAGAGAGGTGGTGGGACACCACCGATTCATTTCACTTATCGGCGACTGGGGACATGACGATGACCCCTTACGACTTCTCGATGCTTACCGGCATCGGGGTGGGGGGTGATCCGATCCCCTTCGATACAGACATGGACGAGTGGACCGCCGCTCAGGTCTACCTGCTTGGCGAGGCGCCACCACTTGCTCGTCCAGGGTTCGTCCGCTACTCCTGGTTCGAGGTGCAGTTTAGGGTGCAGCCTGCGTTGGAGGCGGCGGCTCCGATGACCGAGACGGCCGTAGAGCAGTATGCCCGCGGCTTCTTGATGTTTCTGCTAGGGACCACCCTCTTCGCCGACCGGGAGAACACCGTGCCTCTCTGTCTTCTCAGCGCACTGGTGGACGTCCGACGGATTGTGCAGTATGACTGGGGTGGCGCGGGTCTGGCCACCCTTTATGGCTACATGAGCTCCGTTTCTCGTGGCAGTGGACAGCTGCTAGGAGGCTACTGGCGAGCCTGGGAGGTACGTCTTCTCCTCTGCTTTACATTTCTGCACTATACTTTCTGTATTCTGCACACTGCACACACTGTAGTCTGTATATTGTACACACGGCACACACATACTCTGGTTTACACTGACTGTATACTGTACACACGGCACACACACACTCTGCTTTACACTGCACAACACACGGCTTCGTTATTTCTGCTTTATTCTGCATCCTAATTGATCTGATAGTCATACTGACGTCTGTTTTGCAGCTGTGGGTGACGCCTACTTCCCCAGACTAGAGCCAGTACCGGAGGCGGAGACTCCTCTGGTCGTCCCCTTCTCTCGCCGTTACGACGGGCGATGCGTCCGGAGGCCCCGGGACACTTTCAGCTTCTTCTGCCTTTTTTTCGACACCATCACCCCTACCGAGGTATGTTTTACTTACAGTCCGTTTAAGCTTTGCTTTCAAGCGTACATTTCTATATCAGTAGATAATCAACTGTATTTCATTTCAGGTCACCTGGCAGCCGTGGGCTCCACTACCAGCGGTGGTACGAGATCGGTATGCCGGCGCGATCGAGACCTCGCGCTACCGGATTTTGCTGGAGGGCCCGGTCTGTCGGGCTTGGTATCTGGGGGAGCGTTTTCTGCGCCAGACCCTCGGGTTGCCAGAGCAGATAGTCCCGGTTCACCCTCCCGAGCACATGAGGGACACCGAGAGGTTTTCTCTGCAGCAGATGGAGGACTACACCCTTGGCTGGGACGGGGATGGCTACAGGGGCGAGGGCGACTACTCAGAGTACGTCCGGACCTTCTTGATGCGGCCTTTGAGCAGGGGCTCCCGAGCTGATCCAGCGAGACCTGCGGCGCCCGCGGCCCGGGCAGAGGCAGGAGCAGGAGTGGGGTCGTCACAGAGGGCTCGAGCTCGCGGCAGGAGGGGAGTGCAGAGGGGACGAGGGACGGGCTGGCCCGCTCTGCCTACCATGCTGACATACAGGGGGCAGAGTGGGGAGACCTACCAGATCCCTTTTGCTCCTCCCCCGGCTGGTCATGAGTTGGCTGGTATTCCTGACTTGCCTCCGGTATGTACTGCTTTATTTCTGCATCTTGCATTGTTATTTCATTTCAGTTCATTCAGATATCCCACAGAATACTGATGTATTTAATACTTCTGCAGGCTTCCTCCGAGTATACCCGTCAGTCTGTGGAGCTGAATGCCTCCCTGATGGGGATGCTGCAGCGGACTCTCGACGCTTTGGCCGTCTACGGCCTGCCGGTATATTCTACTGACCACAGTCTCAAATCATACTCTGTTTCGCACCGTCTGCTATACTGCACAAAAATCTGATAAACTGCTCACGGCTTTCATACACTGTGCTTATACACTACATCTGGCATTGATTCACTGTTTATAGCATTCACACCCTGTAATCATACACTGCATTCTGTACTGATAAACTGCTCACGGCATTCACACACTGTAATCACACGCTACGTTCTATACTGATAAACTGCTCACGGCGTTCACACACTGTACTCATACACTGCATTCTATACTGATAAACTGCTCACGGCATCCACACACTGTACTCATACACTGCATTCTATACTGATAGACTGCTCACGGCATCCACACACTGTACTCATACACTGCATTCTATACTGATAAACTGCTCACGGCATTCACACACTGTACTCATACACTGCATTCTATACTGATAAACTGCTCACGGCATTCACACACTGTACTCATACACTGCATTCTATACTGATAAACTGCTCACAGCTTTCTGATGTGTTTGTTCTTCATATTTTCAGCCTCCCTTCCCGATCCCTCCAGTGGGTGGCGCTGCTCTAGTTGGGCCTCCCCTCTCTACCCGGGATGGCAGGGTATTCCCTCGTACTAGAGGGGGACGTGGTCACGTGGGGAGTAGCTCACGAGCTCCAGTTCCGGGAGATGGTGAGTCGGAGGCGGGGACGGAGTCATTTGCGGAGGAGGCCGGGGACAGCTCGGGCTCGGGCTCCGATAGTGACGGCTCCGACGATGCTTTTGCGCTTTTGCCTAGGAAGAGGGCGAGGACTGATCCTTAGGCATGAGGCCTGCTGCTGATGATGATGATTTTGCTGCTTTTTTTCTTTATTTCTTTTCTTGTACTTTCCTCTTTTTGGTAGATAGAGTACTATGTACTGCCGCAGGCAGGTTTTTGCTTTTCTCAAACTATGCATTCGAAAAAAGATGATATGAAATGAAACAAACTTTTTTGTCTGAAAAAGTGTCACATTTGTATATATCTGCGTACTTCATACTTCGCACTGCATTGCATCGTATTACACCTCAAATGTAAATGATATTGATCTGTTGTTTGACAATCGAACACTTGCACTGCAATAATCAAATAATCAACCAACTAAACAGCAAAACAGCACATACGAACCACTGCTCAATCTGAACATACAGCCCATACTCTGCTGAGGACTAATCTGTTGGGGATTGATATGCATTTAGCCCATAACTCAATATTCGGTTCAATATTCGATTCATTCTGCACACAGCAAACCCTGAACCGATAGCCCCAATCTGATGAGACAGATCACAAAGCTGACACGGTTGCGGTTGAAACACACTCGGATGTCCCAAATTTTCCCTTTCCTTCTCTTGCTTTGCACGGATGTAGAGAATGGCACAACATTCAGAGCACGAATGATTTTGAGAAAGAGTTTCACGACCAGAGTATCGAGCCTACCATAGGACACGGCGAGACAGACTTAAACAAAGAAACAAAGGCACACGACCTGACACAACGAGGCACGCTCGGAAAAGACTCGAAGCCGAAAACAAGACCGACAAATCAAAAGACACGACACGGACGTGTTTGAAAACAAAAGATCTTGAGGAGCCAATCCTTCCGGGCAGGTTCCCCACCCTCTCTGATTTGTGTGATCCTCACGCCACTCGGCCCTCGAGCTCGGTTTTTCTCACAAAACCCTTTTTGCTCACTTTTTCTCTCAACTTACACCTCTCTGTTCTTTATTCTCTCATTTTTCATCCCTCCCCAGGGTGATTGATGGATGAATAGGAAGCGGCGGATTCATGCCGAATACAGCTAGCTCACGGCTATTTCTTCTGATAGATAGGGCGCCTTCCTGGCAAGCGCGTTGATGACAAGGGAGAGACAGAACACCTGACTCAAACTGTGCCCCTGGTTCATTACTTCGACCATTTTTTTTGTTTTCTTTCTAAAACGGTTTCGATCACAATGAACGTCAGATTAGCGCGCTTGTTCGATTTTTGATTTGAAAATCATGCAAGTCAGGCCGTAAGCACTGAAAGTTTTCCTTTTGGGCCCAAACATGGTCTGATTGAAAATGAAATAGTTTTTCCGAAAACAGTCAACCTCAGTAAAAATTTTCAAAAACTATTTTTGCAAACGGTCAATGCTCGACATGGCGCGGAACCTACCCTCGAGATACGCGACCTCGGATCGGAGGCAATTTGGGAAAATTGCCCCTTGCTTGAAGGGGGGGAAAAGGGCAACGGAAAGTTGCCCCTAGTTTGGGCGGCAACTCAGGGCAACTTTATGGCGATATGAGGCAACGGAAAGTTGCCCCTTGCTTGGACGATGCCGCGGCATGCTCATCGATGATTGATCGCAACCGAATTCTCATGCACGGAGAGGACGAAGGCGGCCACAAACAATATATGGACACAGTCACCTTGAAAGCATTGGTGGTTGGACTTCAGGAGGAAGTTGATCACGCAGCTCCAGTTGTTGCAACCGAGACATCGGATTCGGAGGAAGCATAGGTAATCAAAACCATTACATGGACTGAGACGCTATGAAAGCGTTAAGGCTGGACTTCAGGATGAAGTTGCCTACGTATCCCAGACATGGGAATCAAGCCTTACGTAGTTCCGGTTAAGGTACACTCGGGTATTTTAACCTTCACT
Source organism: Camellia granthamiana (assembly GCA_036172215.1). Lineage (NCBI taxonomy): Eukaryota > Viridiplantae > Streptophyta > Magnoliopsida > Ericales > Theaceae > Camellia > Camellia granthamiana. The sequence goes on along the minus strand of CM069908.1, from coordinate 47,662,840 downwards.
ATTTTTAGGCTCTCACTTTTGCCAAGGCGCCCAATGCGGGTTTTCGACCTTGCGAGCTTTATTCTCCTTTTTTTTTTTTTTTTTTTTTTTTTTTTCAAAATTTTTTATTTTTTTTCATTTTTTTTGCTATTCTTTTGCATTTTTCTTTTCTTTTCCTTGTATTTTTTGTCTTTTTTTTCTTTTTTGTATTTTGCTTTTTTTTGCTTTATTTTCTTTGTATTTTTCTCTTGCTCTAACTTTTGCCTGGGTCGCCCTTCCGGGTTTTCGGCCCAGCGAGCCTCTCAAAGGGTAAAAGTGTAACAAGTCCATGCCAAATGGTTTTGAGATTGAAGCCCTCTGTATTCAGGAGAGTGGCTGTGGTATTGATTTGCAAAAGGATCCACCTTTTGGCTCTTCGAGCACATCGGATATTTTTTGCCCCTAGTTCGAGGGGTGCTTCTGATCTAGCTTTGCAAGCTTCTTCTGATGAGGTCTGATCTTCTTGACTTGACTTTGGTGCCCCTTGCTCGAGGGCTGCTTCGAACAGGGCCCCACAGGCGTTTCATGGCACTGTTGAATGTTTTGAACGGGTTCCAGTTCGCAACAGATAAATTGAACCTTGAGGCTGAGAGTGATCCTGGGCTGCACAATCTCAAGAGCGATTCCACACAGGTCTTCACAAGACTGCGCAAAACATTTTGTTTTTGAAAGTTTTTAAGAAAGCGACAAATCGCTCGCGCAGAAGATAGTGTGGAACCAGTCTGGATCAAACCAGGGTCCTTCTCAGTACTCACGCTGACAGGCATGATTTCATTCATTAAAAGTTTAGCGTGCCTCTCTTTTTCTCTCAGTTGATCAAAGTTTTACAAATCCCGAGGAATTCATTCCTCTTTGTTTTCACCGCAATGTTCGAAAGGTTTTGAAAAACTCAGGTCATTACAATGACTTCAAGGCACAAGAGAGTAGGTAGAAGGTACTATCGTTCCTCTCACAAAGCAAGCATAAAAACAGAGTAACCGCAGCTGTTTCATTCCGAAACCCTGATTGCAACCGGCTCCTTAACTGAGACAGACTCAAAAGGAAAAACAACTAATTACAAGACAAAACGGTGTTCGAGGTAACAACCCCGAAATCACCTGGTATTCTATACAAGAGGGATTGACTCATTACAATTAGACAGACCCTTAAGCAAAAGGACTGTCTCCCAACAATGAGACAGGCTCAAGATAACACAAAAGACTGACCCGATACTCAAGTCAGAATTTACAAAACTAGTATTGGTCGATGCTCAAAAATGCGTGCCAAATGCTGCATCCAAAAAAAATGTTCCTAATACTGCCCGCAGGCGGTTCACCTCCTGATCACATACTCGCGGTATCTGTGTCCTCGATATCTGTGCCCTCATATTCCAAGAACTCTGTAGTGACTGATTTGGCCGAGGTAGGCGGGAGGATAACCTTGTTATCGATCAAATCCTGCACCTCATGACGGAGGCGGAAGCAATTGTCGGTACTGTGACCGGTCTGCTGATGGTACGCACAGTACTGAGTGGCATCATGGCCTGCTGGAAGGGGTTTGGGGAGCGGCCTAGGATCGAGGGGTGTAAGATGCCCCTTTTTGGCCAAGATCAGAAGTGCCCTAGACAAAGGCATGTAGAGAGGATGGAAGGCCCTGCGCCCCCGGGGCAGGTATTTTGGGGCCTGAGCACTCTTGCTAGATGAACTAGCGAACGGGTCAGCGGGTGCGGCTTTGAGTTTTTGACTCTTCCCTGGTGCAGGATTGGGAATGGGAGAAGCTACCCTGGCATGACGGGGCCTGTCCCGATTTTCTGATTGACTGAAACTGCCCTCAGGCGGAGTGGGGAAAGCATCCTCCACAGCTTTTGTCGTAACTGCGGATATCTGTTGTTTGTTCATTCCCCCGGCTTTCAAAGCCTCTACTGCCCACAGCAGTTGTTCGATGGGATCGGCATCTGCCTTCACTTTGTCTTTACCTCTGGCCTCAGCCGGGTTGAGGGTTTGGGTGGATATCGGTGCATCACTGTTGTATGTGGAGGCCATCTCCTGCTGATTAAGCTCGATCACAATCCGCCCCAGTAGCAGGGGTTCTTGGGGTTCGAAATTTCCGGCATACGGTGCAACCGGTGGCAAGGCTGACATTCCGTAAGCGAGATCCGCCACGGACCTCTGAAGATCACTTATCATCCCCATTAACTCGAATGTAGTGGGCTCGCGAGCCTGATAGAACTGGGGGGTCCAGATTGGGTGTGCAGCTGGCGACCTGGGCGGATGCGTCATATCAACAGTAGCATCATTCTGTGGGATGGTTTCCTGACTCAACGCGGCCGTCATGACCACAATCTCTTCAGAGTTCTGCATCATGTTCAGTCCTGCCTCAGCAAAGGGGGAGACGCTAACTGTTCTGGGTCAACTCACTGAATCTCTGAACTGAAACGGAAAACAAGCAGTATTTCAGCCCCAAACAGATCAAACACGGGCGTAGCCGGACAACTGCGCTCTACTACTGAACACTATTCCCCGGAGTCATTATCAAAACTGAACTGATACCCGCAGACACGGCTAATTCTCAACAACACTGATACTGGTGCCCTCGGGCTGGGTACCCAAACTTGCAAACCGATATGTACGTTCCCTGCAGAGTTACACTCTAAAGCACATAGCAGATAGATGAGAACCAAAACACCCCTATATTGGGGGAGGGTTTCCCTGTCCTATTTTGTCAGGAACTAGGGTTTCACTATGCACACAGCGGTTTCAGACAACTTAGCATCGGGTAAGCAACCTGTCCTAGTTTGGAATGGTCACTATGGATTCCAAATATGCACTTAGGTCGAATGGTCAAGAGAGGGTGCCCCGGTAAAACCGGGGTTTGTGTTCCCATACTGGCAGAGCCCGCAACCGGTCAGCCTTACGGACATGCCTTGACAAGACAAGCCTCCAGCAAACCGCTCAGGAATAGCAGATGGCCAACACGGTGTCCTAGGCGCACCAATGCACATGCAATGAAAGAAACACATAAGTGTAATCAAAACAGGATATCACGAGTTCGAGTCAAGCTCTCTAAAATCCCCAGCAGAGTCGCCAGAAACTGTAAACGTCCCCGAACGCCGCGGGAGGGTTAAGTCCCGTTCCGTTCATATTGGGGTCACTACAGTTCGGACTCGATTTGTGTTGGTTCTGAATCTTGAACCAAAGAGTCCAAATCCGGCAAATCGTTTGAGAAAACAGATTTTTGAAAAGTAGTGCCAAACATGGACTGCTTTGCCAGATTACAGAGTCGCCACCTAAATATTTAAAATGGGAAATTTAGGAAACCCTGACTCGGTTGCCGAAGGCCACATGTCCGTCATCACCAAAGTGGTCTTGGCTCGGGAGCTTGGGTACGATCGGGGAAGGTCAGCTATGAGCACCCCCTTTCGCCCGGTCCGAAGACCGGCCTCTACTAACCGTGATATCCGATTTTGAAAACGTTATGTATTCTTATTCCAATTATTAACCTAGAATTACTATGTTATGCGCGCAGCAAACAAGTATAGACTAGATCGCCTAATTTGGAAACAAACATTTCATATCCGTTCGTTTTGAAAATGCTTTGGAATTTGCTACCCGCAAGTAGGCTAAAACACGGATTTTAATGAGTTTTCCAATTTAAGCAACCCAACCTCCACCCACAGGCATTCAAGCAGTTTATCTCACATAAGCATTTAGCCACATGGTAATCATACTGTCATGTTAACATTCACACGCATGCGATATGCTGAAGCGTAAAATACTTACATCGTACTCCGTGCCAAAACAAGAAACTAGTTAGCAGACATGCATGTCCCTAGGTCATGTTAAGTGGCTAATGCAACACAGGCAATGATGCAATTTAGAGTAGGCTCGGCTAACCCTAAAGATGGCATGTGAAATGCACTTTATTCGATACACGTATTCAATTTGGAATTGAAAATACAATGCAGTTTGTATGATGTACCGAGCCCGGTGCATGTAAACAAATGCATGAATGCACGCATGCATTGCATAAGGTATGCTAAGATAAGTATGCCCTAATCTATTACCATAAGCAGGTAAATAAAAGGGATAGAAAGAAGTGGGGGTTGGAAGACATACACCCACTCACACACACTTATTACAAATTTGCCCTCGCTCGGAGGGACCGAATAAATATTACAGTCCGAATAAATAATTAACTATTCTAGCTAATTAAATATTACAAATCAACTGAATTAATTAAATAAATTAATTAATCTAATTAAGCAGTAAATGGCCTCGGGATGAGGGTCCAATGCATGCGCGTGCCCGGGACTCGCTCGGAATCGCACTGTCATGCAAGTGTGCCTCTGTTTTCCCTGCTATCCTCCTCAGAAAATTGCCAAAGTCCCAGGACTGCCTCTCAGGGCATTGGGGAGCACCACCGGCTGGGGCAAAGCACCACCGGCTGAAGGATATGGCCACCGGCGCTGAATGAAGCTATCGGCTGCCAATTTACTGCCGGTCGGCACTAAACAGTGCCGGTCGGCACAAAATTCCTGTAAAACCTGCAACTCACAGCAGCAGAGGACAACAACTTGCATGGCAATGTAATTCAAGGTATTTATGCACCAAACACACTCCTTATCATGTTTTGGACTCGAAGGAAGATGTGCCTCGGTTCTCGGACCACCAATCACGCATTTCCATGCATGATGGCCCAAAGAACCGAGAATGCAACTTTGATTTCAAATGCATGCAAACCACATAAACAAACAAGTGTGCTAAACCTCTATCAAACTCACTTCAAGAGGCTTAACATGCATGCCAATGTGATGCAATCCTAGACATGTCATCTAATATGCGATATGATCATGGCATGGTACTTATGCAAGGCATTCAAGCAAGCATACAAGACAAGTATGCAAACCAATGAAATGATGGGCTTAGATATGAATTAGGCATCTCAAATGGGCCCAAAATCAGTGGCCAAAGTGCCTAGGAATGGAGACTAAACAAACTCACACACATGCAATTGTTAAGGTCCAAACCCAAGGCATACAAAAGCAACTCTCATGCACACTTAAGAGGCACAAACATGGGCTAATAGCATGCATGAAAAGCTCTGAAATCCATGTCAAACATGATGCCAAATCATGCAATGAAGCATGCCAAACAAAGCATGCAAATGGCCTAGGCTTAAAGCAAGTCAATAGGGCATTAAACCACACTTAGCACGAACACATATGGCATGCATCAAACAACCAAAAACAGGTTCTTAGCATGTTGAAGCAAGGCCGAAGAGCTACTTAGATGGCATCTAAGAGGTTTGAACATGAAGGCATGCACAATGGTCAAAACAAAGGGCATACAACACATGCTCCCAAAGCATTAACAAGACCACTAAGGCAAGCATACAAGCACATCATAAGGTCTGAAATAGCATGCTAGGTGGTTTCAAATCATTGAAAACGAAGCAAGCAAGTCATGCTACACTCACATACTCTCAAAGCCAACAAGCCAAATGCAAAGGAGCTATGTAATGCATGATGAGATCGACCCAAATGGCTATGGACAGAGCTAGATCATGGCAAAATGAGCATACAAGCTTCATGGATCTAGGCCTAAAACATGTTAGAAATGAAGGCACGCGACCTAGGCATATTAAGGCAATAAGAGGCATTACAAGGCAACTATGCTAAGCATGCATAAGAGACCAAAACCAACTTGAAAACATGTTATATCATGGCAATATAAGCATGAAAGACAACCAAGGCATGCTCAACACACACTCAAACATGGTGCTCCTTTGGAAGCCAAATCTTGCCCTTTTCAAGGACATCAAGGAGAGGGGGTGACCCTCTCCTTCTTGAGACTTCAAGGCATGCTCTTCACCACTGAAATCCCTCAAGATTTCAGTGGTGAAGAGATCCTATCACCAAAATCTCGGATCCCTCACAAAATAGCACAAAAAGTGCCCTTTTCAAGGCCTAAGGGTGGTCAAACTCACCCAAACCACTAAACACTCTTAATGAACAATAAAGAGGGCTTAAAAACAGAGATTTTATGTGTTAATCACTAAGCACAAAAACTGTTTTAAACTAGGTAAAAACAAGGTGCAAAAATGGGGAAAAAGGGAGTTAGTATCTCACCCTTGTAGCCTTCTTCAACAAAGATGGAGTGATGGCCTCTTTGAGCTTCAAATCAACCAAAAACAGCAAGAACCAACCTTTGGGACCTCAGAACCAAGAGAAAGGTGGGACACTAGGTGTTTTAGTGCAATAGTAAGGCACAAAACACCTAGATTATAAAGAGAAAGAGAGAGATAGTAAGTATATCTATTCTAACCCTAAAAAAAAACAGAGCTTTAACTCTCTAACAATGTCTAAAGCTCTTGGATTTTGTAACCCTTGAGCAAAGGGAGGAGCCTTCTCTCTTATAGGCAAAAAGCTTACAAGCTTAGCCACCAAGCAAGCTCATCCCTCCATACACGTGTATGGAGGGGAGCAAAAGGCTGAACAGCTGTGAGAAAATATCTCATAAAGCAGCTGAACAGTGCCCGGCCGGCAAAGAGTGCCATTTTGGCAAACTTAGTGCCGGTCGGCACAAAATAGTGCCGGTCGGCACAAAAAGGTGCCGATAGAAACACCAGCTAGCCGGTGGCCTTTAGCCACAGCCGGTGGTGTGTGGGAATGCCTCACAAAGCATCCCCTTCCCTTCCAAGGCAAAACACAAGTGTTTGGTGCAAAACCAGACACAAAACGGTCGAGTTCGGAGGTCCTGAGGCAAGGCGCGCGAGCCGAGAACTCCGGGAACGCCAAACGAACACAAGTATGGATAATCACCGAGTGTTCCAACGGTGACGTCCAAGTCTTGAGGACGGTCAAAAATGGGGTGTCTACAGAGCGATGGAAAGTTCGTCCGAGCATAAAATGTCAACTCCCGGTACTTTTGCAAATGAGTGAAACTTTTGAGAGGATTGCATCTTCGCTCGATCCCTGACATAGTTAGCGAAGTGGCAAACATGAAAGAATTAACATCACAAACTCCTCTGTAAAGCACAATTTGGGTTGGATTCGCATCTAAACACTCATAGCCTCACTAAAATAAAAGATCGAGTAAAATTACAACTGAAATGAGTTTTGTCAAACGGGATTGCCAATAACAAAAACCTAACAATATGATTTAATGATTCCTCCCCTGTTCTATAGAGAACACAGCTTGGTTCCATATTAGAGTCAACAATCGCAATCTTCTGCAAAAAAATGTAATGTCTTTATTCTCTCTTTCCACACCAACCAAGCGAAAAACTGAGATTTTGGAGATGCAACATTATTCCAGATTAAGCCAGATAAACTTTTCATAGGTCCATAATTCAGCTCACATCAATTATATACTGATTTTACATTGAAACACCCTAAGCTTCTATCTTTCCATCTGATATTGTCCATTGCTTCCAAACATAGTGCTGGACCTGATCCTAAATCCTCCTTCATTTTCTCAATTCCTCTTCTTCCCACACCCGTAAAATCCTTCTAAAACTAAAGAACCAATCATCATTTCTAGCTTTTTTGTCCACCATCTCTTTTAATGTTACCCCTTTATCAGTAGAAACACTAAATAATCTCGGGTATTTGTCTTTAAAACAAAAGCTACCCTGCCAGGTATCCTCCTAAAACTTAATCCTTCGCTCATTCCCAACTTTGATTTCAACATTTTCCATAAAAAAATTAAAAAGCCTGGGATTGGATTGTGCTACTAATAGAATATCACTCCAAATCCTTGAGCTAAGATTAGCAGCCATGGGGAAAAGAAATTCCACCATCAGCTCCATACCTGCAGCAAATCAATGTCTTCTATAATGCATTATCTTCGTACCCAAACCTCCACCACCATTTGGCAATTAGACTTTCGTTCACTAGTTTAATGGTCCTTATCCCAATCCTCCAAGTTTCTTACTCACTGTAGCTTCTTTCCACTTCACAAGATGAATCCTTCTCGTCAGATCATTGTCTCCCCATAGAAATGTGGATTGTATCTTATTTAGCTTCTTTACAATTCCTTGAGGCATCCTAAATAAAGACATGTAATAGATTGGAAGATTGGATAACAGAGATTTAATTAATGTCATGCTACCAGCAAAAGAAAGCACTCTTCTCTTCTATCTGGCTAATTTAGCATTGAACTTATCCACCACAGGTTTCCAAGTTTGCTTTCTTCTAGGATTAGCCCCTAAGGGCAAACCTAAGTATTTGAAAGGGAGCTTTTGACTTGTGCAATTTACTCTTGAAGCAAATTCATCAACTGTAGTCTCATTAATTCCCACTCCACTGACAGCACTTTTATGGTAGTTGATCTTCAGTCCAGACACTACTTAAAAATATCTTAGAATCCTCTTCACATTTGTAACCTCTACCCAATCAGCCTCACAAAATAAAATCGTGTCATTAGCAAACTGTAGATGAGATAAATTCAGACCTTCATTCCCAATACTGAACCCTATTATCAGTCCAAGTTCTTTGGCTCTTGATAGTACCATGTTTAGGCCTTCAGCTGCAATATTCAACAAGAATGGTAAGATTAGATCCCCTTGCCTCAACCTTTTTTGGGGACACAGTTCCTTAGATGGGGAAACATTAATAAGAATTGAAACTCTAGCTAAAACTAAACATGTCCTCATCCATTTCACCCATTTTTTTTTCCAAAACCAAACTTACCCAACATATCAAACAAGAAACTCCAATTTATTGTATCATAAACCTTTTCAAAGTCAAGTTTGATTACTAAGGATCCAAGATATCTAATAATAGATGGAGAATCAAAACTAACATAAACTCCAAGTTTATGTTAAAAACCCATTTGCAATAGAAACATATACAGCATAACTAAACATTCTAAATAAATAATATTTGGTGGTTGACCAAATACAAACTATAATGGTGAGTACTCACGTATATAGTTGGTCTTGCATGACCCAATGTTGAAACAAATAATTTATTTAACATAAGCAAAGGTTGAGCGATCAACTAAAGCCATTTAATTAAATATTAAACTGTACCATTTTGAGTATGAACATGGGCAGTAGGATGCTTGACATCAATACCAACATTTATGCAATAATCATTAAAAGTTGTGTTACGAATGAGACTATTTAGTTAATATATCTATCAAAATCTTGAAATAACGAATAGTCCATATTGATATAAATGAGATACTCTAATAATTAATTTTCTCAGTGAATAGATAGAGCATGGATAATCACTTGATGGATAATCTCTGGGTAAAAGAATCTTCTGGTTCTTTAATGGATGTCTTATTTGAATTTTTAATAATTCAATACATCCTTATAGATCACGAATGCTCAGTGCAATCATGCCCTAACATGACCGCTTTTTGGATTATAACACTTCTGGTACATTAAGTTGGAGCACTTCTGGTGTATCTCAACATTTGAATCAATTACTCTTATTTCTGTATAATACAACTCATATCAATATCAAGTAACTTCAATAGAAGTAATATATAAATATTCTTCTTTACCTTTATTTATAGTTTTAATAACCAATACGACATATATCTTTAAAACTGAACAGATGTCTTTTGGATCTGGTAGAATATACTTCATCAATATCAAATTTGATTCCATTTGACAATCATAATATTGGCTCTTCTAGAGCTTTCAATCAAGTTTGTAGAACCTGAGATTTTACCTTAGTTTTTGTCATCGTCAAATGTTTTTCATTACAAAGAATTATGGGTGTCTTTATACTATCTACTAAATTAATATTTTACTCAACATTTTAGAATTAGTCAATACATTAATACAATCCATGTATATAGATAGCTAATCATCATTTCCAAAACATGATGAAACAGGAAAATATAAATTCCAAAAACATAACTAAAACAAATATAATATTCAGAAATCAGTGTGAATATTTTCATTACCAATAATCTTTTCTTTTTGCTTATATTGAGGTTTATTATCTAGAAGGCAAACGTTCCAAGTGGAAAAAAATTTAATAGTAAAATAATGTTGGTGAATAGTATTTTGAAAAAAAATTGTTAAAAGAATGCACAATGATGAATTATGATGAATAATGAACTTCTGGGTGAAAAAATATGAACAATAATTATTTATGCATAGTAATCACTCTCTTTTCTAACAGATTTATTTGCCATGCAATATGCACCATGCATATGCAACATGAATGCATGCAAACATACATACATCATTCTAGGGAGACTCTATTATGTAAACTTTTCCTTTTTTCCTATGATATCTCAGGATTATTCCACTTCAGGTGAAATGGCATGATATTTTTGCTCGAATGTTTCTGAACATGTCCCCTACGGATTTTGTAATTTTACCTCAACCATGTCCAAAACCATGACTTCTCCCTCGTCCACGACCATGACATGCAACCTCATTCACTTCAGGGAATGGAACAAAGCTAGTAAGGCGAGATTGATGATTTTTCAATAAAAGTTGCTTAGTTTGTTCAGCCACAAGAAAGCATGAAATCAGTTCAGAGTACTTTATAGATTGACACCCTTTATATTGCTACTATAGGAGGATATTATTAGCGTGAATATTTGAACATATATTCTATAGATTATACTTACTAACTGATTCATAATTTTGCAACTCTAGGTGCAATCAATTATAGGGAGCTTTTTGGGAGGTTTATGGTCTTCTGGTATTCGTATTTCTCGTATTCGTATTTCTCCTTCAAATTATTAAACAAAAATAATGAATCTGTTACTGTGTGGTATTCAGTTTTAATTCTTCTTGGAGATGGTGGCGAATGAATATCATTGTCTTTGCGCGCTCCTTCAGAAATGCTTTATTTTCATTTTTAATGGTATTTCCAAGATCCATTCCCTCAAGGTGGATCTCAACATCAAGTAACCAAGATAAATAAATTTCCTGAAATATCAAGATTTATGAATTTTGATTTTGAAGGATTTGACATATTTGTGCACTCAACACAACAATAATAATATATTTAGTACTACGTGAATCTATTACGAAAAATATAGAATTAGCCTTATCATGAACCGCTCTTATAAAATATTTATTCATAATCTATTTATACTTACCTCAACCACTTTGTAAAAAAAACCACACCAACCTTATTTGTATGTGATTCCATTTTTCCTTCTTAGCTGGTCATAATCTCGCGTTGATAATGTGTTATAAAACTAAAGAAAATAAAGAAGAAAGAGCCACAACAAAAGAATAAATAAAGAGTTTTTTTTTTTTCATTACCATGTAAACTCACCTATTTATAGATGGTAAAACTCTCACTATTCACTACTATTCACCACACCATGTGGTTTACCACATGACATACCACACTTCCCACATGGTAAAACTATCTCCTATTTTTACTCTTTTTTTTTCTTCTTCCTTCTATTTTTTGATCAGCAAAATGAAGCTTTATTGATGAAAAGAGCAAAATACATGCAAGACTTACATCAGCAAAGTAGGGAAGTGCACTGAGCATCATAGCTAACCTCAAAAATTCCATCTAGGTTGGCACCGCAAAGAAAGCACAATCATATGCTAAAACTTGACCCAAGATTGATAAGAGACTAATTAAGAGCAACCAAGGAAAGAAAAAACAAACAACACCATTACAGCAGCAAGCTACATTGCAGCAGCAGAGGCACAACAACATTATAGTGACATTACAAAAACAAACAACACCAGTACACACAACACCATTACCCAAAACCAAGAAATAACTCTGTATCTGGAATCAACTTCCCTGTGTCATAGCCATCAACAATCCCCAACAGCAGCCAAAATCAAGAGGGCTAAAGAGGTTCAAAATCCACCATGCTCTCCTATGCTTGATAGATTCACACCAGCCAATAAAATCTACCCAAAAATATCCTACCAGAAAACATTATTAAAAGATTGAAATCAAGAACAACTCAATGGTTGACCAAAACAAGGCCAAGGCTCAAACACACCAAATATTACCACAAATGCTGCTACTGGTTTCCAAACCTAGACATCATGAAAACCTAAAGCTCCAACTAATCCAGGCACAAACTCCTTCTAGCCTAGGCACCTTCTCACCTGATGCAGATTGTGAATCAAATCATTGACAGAATAATCCAAAGAAAAAGATGACTTAACCCACACTGCAATTTTCACCTTAATGGTTTTACATAAATCTTCAAAAATAGGCTGTTCCCCATTAAACACACATTCATTCCTCTGTTTTCATATGGACCAGAAAATAGCTAATGGGACTACACTCTATATCTTCCTTTCCATCTTACTCTGTCTATAGCTAGCCTACCAATCCAGTAGACTCTAAGCTAAACCTACCCATTGCAGTCCCTACCAATTTACAAAATATGACCAAATCAGCCAAACATAAGGACAAAGAAGTAACACATGATTAGTAGTTTCCTCCATCTCTTTGCAAAAAACACAACAAAAATCAACATTGCCATTGAGTATACCAATCCTTCTTAAGAAAATAGCAGTCTTAATTCTACCCCTCCAAGCCAACCAACCAAAAAATTAAACTCTTGGTGGTGCACCATTCTTCCATAATGAATTAAAGACCATGCAAGTAGGGCAAAACCCAGTTCAAACCAGTGATAGGTAGATGAAACACTAAAAACACCAAAAGGATCTGCATTCCATTTTAAACAATCAGGAACATTGTCTCTAAGCAGTGGGATAATACTGAGATGAACTATCAGTCTACTCAACTCCTCTTCCTCCTAAGAAAAAAGGGGTCTTCTAAAGTTAAAAACCCAATTCCCAAAAGCATCTATTTTGTTATGGAACATAAACACAGACCCATCTTTGTCATCCGATAGTGAGTAGAGTCTAGGAAACTCATCTCTAAGGCATACACCACCTGACCAGCAGTCAAACTAAAATCTTGCTCTCCTACTATTACCAATCATAACAACTGCATTGCTCCTAAAAAAGTGAAGAAGCTCTGACTTAGTAGCCACGATGTTGATTATATCACCCCAGATCTTGGACATCCTGCTAGCCCTTCTCAGTTAAAGGGAACCATTCCCTACTTTGCTTAATATACTTCCCACATATCACATTCTTCTAGAGGGAACAATCTTCTGCTCCAAACCTCCACCACTACTTCAGTAAAAGACATACATTCATAACTCTTACTCTCCTAGCACCTCAGCCCTCCTATACTTTTACTTTTAAGAACATCCTCCCATTTTACCAAATGCACTTTCCTCATAAGATCTGAGCCACCCCATGAGAAAGAAGATTGTATTCTTTCAATCTCTTTTGCTACGATCTCAGGCATCTTGATAAATAGGCAACCTAGCAAGGGAAGATTTGATCAAGGTCAACCTACCTGCAAAGGACAAAAATCTTCTCTTCCAAGAAGCAAGTCTTTGCTTACACTTATCAATTATTGGCTGCCAGGTTCTTCTTCTACTTAGGCTGGCTCCTAATGGCAGACCCAAGTATTTTAGAGGCAAATTTTGATGATTACAATTCAATCTTGCTACAAAATCCTAGCCTAGCTCATAAGGAATCCCCACCCCACAAACCACACTCTTATTATAGTTAATCTTTAGACTTGAACATATTTCAATGCACCTCATTATTCTTTTTATGTTAGTTACTTCTCCCCATTCAGCTTCACAAAACAAAATGGTATCATCTGCAAAATGTAAGTGAGTAATCCTAAGGCCACTTGTGCCTACGGAGGCCCCTCTGATCAGTCCCAGATGCTTGGCTCTATCCAGCAAAATGTCGAGGGCTTCAGCCACAATGTTGAACAAGAATGGTGATAATAGATCTCCCTATCTTAGACCCCTCTGTGGACAAAATTCTGGGGTTGGTGATCCATTTACCAATATTGAAATTCTTGCAAATGCTACACATTCCTTCATCTAACTCACTCATTTGGTCCCAAAACCAAAGTTTGATAGCATATAAAACAAAAATTCCCAATTCACTAAGTCATATGCTTTCTCAAAATCAAGTTTAAGCACAATACCACTCCATCTAGCCTTCTTCCATCTATCTACTATCTCATTAGCAATAAGTATACCATCTAAGATACTTCTACCTATTATGAATGCTGATTGAGTTTCACTTATGATCCTTGGCATCACCTGTTTCAACCTGTTTGATAATACCTTAGCCAAGATCTTGTACAGGGAACCTACTAAACTGATTGGCCAATATTCACTTTGGCTAGTTGGGTTCTCAATTTTTGGAATTAAAGCTATGAAAGAGGTATTTAATCCTCTAACCACCTTAGTATTTTGGTGAAAGTCCCTCATAAAATGCAAAACATCCTCCTTTACTATATTCTAGCATTTCTAAAAAAAGCCCATATTAAAACCATCTGGCCCAGGAGCCTTAATCCCCACACAAGATTTGATAGCACATTTGATTTCTACCTTTCTAAACTCTGCCTCTAAAAAGCCAAAGTCATTGACATATCTAATTGACTTATATAGCGATTCCGGTTATGACCCGATCCTTGTTGTATCCCGGGCCCGAGTTTTATGATTTTGTATTATTGTTTTTGTCTTTTTTCCCTTAATTCTCATTGAAATTGAGTATTGGAGTGCCTTGGTTGTGTTTGGAACAGGTTGGTCGCTAGTTGGTTCAAATTGTTGTTGTCCAGATTCTGGCCTCTTCGCTCGAGTGAAGCTTCTTGTGCCCGAGCGAGCTTTGTGAGCTCCCAGTACTTTTGCAGGCCTACAAATATACTGGGAGGGTAGTGTTCTTTGCTTGAGCGAGGACTCTTGCACTCGAGCGATGGTCTTCTGTTTATAAAACTTCTTGGAGTGTTTATTCTGCACTCAAACGAAGCTTCTTGTGCTTGAGCGAGGTGACTTGTTTATGTTTGGCCGCTCGAGCGACAACTCTTGTGCTTGAGCAAGCTGCACGTATATCAGTTCGCAAAAACACCTTTTACATCACTTTTTAACATTTCTTCTCTTGAAAACCCTAGACCAACCCTTTATCTCTCTCTAGAACACCATTTCTCTTTTCAAATACACCTAGATTAAGGATCTCTCTACCCTACTCTCTTTGATAAAAAGATAGAGCATTCCTAGAGCTCTATTTTGATCAGAATAAAGCTTGGTTTCGGCGCTCTTGAAGTTTCTCCTTTGTTCTTTTGGTCTTCTAATTTTGAGGTAGGGACTTTCTACACTCTTCTATGACCTTTAACTTAGTTATTTGTTGATGGATAAGAAATGTTGGAACTTGTTGTGATTTTGAACAAACTTAGGGTTTTGGGTTAAAATGGAAAGAGAGGCTTTCAAATGAACGTATTGCAAATGGTTACAGGAGTAAATATGAGCTTGTGTGGTGTAAAATGGTTAATTTTGGTGTTTGGGATGAGATGGGAAGAAAGGGAATTTTGCCCTAAAATGTCTTGAATAATTATTTTGTACGAATAATTATTTTGTATAAATAATGAAATTGATATTGAAAGTATGAAATTGGGAGGTTGTTTACATGAATGGTGTAGTTGGATTTGTTTAATCTCTCACCTGTGGAAGTTTGGATAATTTATCTGTTGTAAAGATTGTATATCTATTTAGAAATATCTGTTTTGGGCTATCGGTAGAGGATAGCCATGATTGTTGTAGTAATTGCATGAGGATTAGGCAAATTGAAACTAATCTCTTGGTCATTATCATTGAATATGATTATGAATTGTATACATTATATATGTATGATATTTGGAAGGAGAAAGGGGATGTACTCCATGTTTGGGAGAAGAAAGGGGATGAACTCCATTAAATTAAGTTGGTCTGAGTGTTCGGGGTGAGTCCCGAAAATCGCACGTATATATGGGTGCCGATTCTCGCTGACGAAATTTCCATAAAATGGCAAGTAAATGTAGTTGTATGTTAATTTTATTGTTTGGAGGCCTATGGGGTATATCATCTATTTGGTTGATTAAATGAAATGGGTATAACGAATGAACTAAGATAACATGAATTGAGATGTAAGTTTGGCATAACTTGGTTTTAGTGAAAAGTTATGAAAGATTTTGTCAATGGGTATTGAACATGTGCATCTTACTTATATCTTTGTTAAGGTTCATCTATTGTGATAGATTGTCTTTATTGGGCATTGGCTCACCCTATTGGGAAAACCATTTCAGGTGCTGGAAACATGTCTCTGCCAAGACAGTAGCTTGGAGAGACTTGGAGCAAGGGCTCATTTTTGTTGTATTTAATTTGCATAGACAAGGGCTTTAACTGTATTGAGCTAG
This sequence comes from Camellia granthamiana, assembly GCA_036172215.1. NCBI lineage: Eukaryota > Viridiplantae > Streptophyta > Magnoliopsida > Ericales > Theaceae > Camellia > Camellia granthamiana. The sequence continues at coordinate 47,646,606 of CM069908.1, read as the reverse complement.
ACTCATTTAATTGTAACCAAGGAATGACTTGGAAAGATGTAAGCCTCTAGGGCATTCAAATATCTGTTCAACCTTCATCTTTTGGATTACTAGTAACACATGTTGTAGATTCAGGATAAGACATTTATGAATGTATATCGCATATGTCACCTTTTGTATATTAACTTTGATGAATGAAAGTATGTTGTTTCAATTATATTTCAGCAAATGAAATGGGTTTGTCATATTTAATTTGGGACGTTACAACTTAGTATCAGTGCGTACCGGGTTTGAATACTTTGGGTAAGTGGGAAGTGGTTAGTACCACAATGGATTTGTCTTACTTGCTAGAGACTTTAGCATGAACAATGTGTGCTTATATGATAACATGTTTATGTGATTATATGGTTATGTGATTTAATTTCTAGGATGTTGATTGAGTCTACAGGTTTCTAGAAGTCTTATTAGAAGAGCGCTTGGTCACTACTATTTCTAATTGGAACTCTAGCAACACCGTGGGATGGTCATTATCCGGGAACAAAATTCGTATGTGTTTATGTGACTATGTGCTTATGTGAAGTGAATTACCGTTGTCTACCGCATTAGGACGTGAGTGAATTAGCTTCGGCACATTTGTAAATATGCTAATCTCTTTTGTTACCTTCATTAGGATGTCAGGACGTGGACGTAGTGGCAGGCGTGGTAGGCCTAGACGGTAGAAGATGCCGATACAGGATGATATTTCGGCACAAGAGGAAGGTGTTAGTCAGGCCAATGTGGCCGAACCATTTGGTCAACAAGCCATGGGCGCCTTAGCGAACGAAATGGACGGAGCATTAAGGGAATCCATGGACATTCTCAGGGCTAAGAATCAAGTCCAGGCCCAAGTAGCTGAGGCAGGGCCATCTTTTTTGAAGTGAGAGTTCTTCCAGTCAAATTCGGATGAGTTTTTGGGTGATCCCAAGCAGCCACTGAAAGCGGATGAGTGGCTAAAGCAGATGGTAAAGACATTTAAGATACTCAGCATCAAATATGGGGGTTTGAGGGTAACCTTGGCATCCTTCCAACTGAAGGGAGATGCAGGTCAATGGTGAAAATATGCGTAATGGTGCATTAGGGCTACTTAGGAGGCTTTCGTTGATGCATTCCAAGACAAGTTCTTGCCTTCCACTATTAGGGAGAAGTTGAGGGATCAATTTTCTCAACTCAAGCAGTTAAGCACATCGATGGTCGAGTTTGAGGCCGTATTTACTAGTCTGTCGAGGTTTGCACTGGAACTTGTGGCCGTTGAGGAGCACTGTTACTTAGAGTTCGAGAAGAGATTGAGGACCAGACTTATGTTCAAAGTGGTCGGGTCAATGATTAGAGACTATGGATGCCTTGTGGAGGCAGCGGCTCACCTGGAGACAGTAATGCAGATGGAGAAAGAGAGAATGGGGGGCTCTAGGAGGGGTCAGGAGGTACAGGAGGACAGTAAGAGGCAGAGGGGTTCTAACCCATAGCAGTCCCAGGGAGCTTAGTTAAGGTCCATTTTTCCAGTGCCGAGTTCAGGTTCTAGGAGAGGTGGTTAGGGAGATTTCACTTGTTACAAGTGTGGCCAGTTGGGCCACAAGTCTCCATCTTGCCCGTAGAGAGGAGGAGGGCAATGGCCTGCATTGTCTTCGGCTCGTTCTCAGAGCCAGAGTTAGGGGAGATGCTAGCTGCTCACTTGTTATCAGTATAGGCAAGCAGGTCATATGAAGAGATTTTGCCTTCAGTTGGGTGACACACTCGATGCGTCTGGTCCAAGACAGACACAGAGCCACCAGCCGGTACAGTCAGCACAGGCCTCGAGGGCTAATCAGGGAGCCTCTTTGGCTCAATCAGTGCATCAGGCTTATGCTCTGCGGGGTGAACAGGTTGAGCAGAGGCTTGCAGAGCTTGTGTATGTTGTTACTACACCGGATCTAGTACCAGTGCCTTTGATAGTGAGACGTACCTTCTTGTTTTGCAATTTAGTTGCTAATGTGTTTATTGATACGGTTGCATCCCATTCATTTATCTCGTCTGCATTTGCATCGGTTTTGGGGTTAGAGTTGGCTCAGTTAGCATCCCCTATCTGTGTAAAGTCACCTATTAGTGGTGAGGTTGTTTTGAAATAGGGGTGTCGGGGTTGTGACATAAAGGTTGTCGATTACCGACTTCTTTTTGCATTTGTGTTGATTGATATGTCTAGCTTTGATGTTATTTTGGGTATGGACTAGTTGTCTTCATATCGGGCTGTCATAAATTACTACTGTCAGAGAGTTACTGTATGTACTCTGAGCGGTGATTACTTTTACTTCTTGGGGGATCGGGTGGATAGAGTCTTATCACCAGTATACGATCCGCGTGGTTGGAGTGAGCTTAGTTGTCTTCTTGCTAACTTCTTGAGTACGGAGTGTGACAAAGCCTGAGTTGAGTTGTCAAGGGTAGTTTGTGAATACCCGGATGTTTTTCCAAATGATCTTACTAGTTTACCACCTCACCGAGAGATCGAGTTCTCTTTTGATTTAGTGCCTGGCACAGCACCAATTTCTATGGCACCATATAGATTTGCACTTGCTGAGTTGAGTGAGCTGAAGATTCAACTCCAGGAATTATTAGATAAGGGTTTCATCCGCCCTAGTACTTTGTCGTGGGTAGCACCAGTTCTTTTTGCCAAGAAGAAAGATGGTGCTTTGCGACTTTGCATAGATTACCAGAAGTTGAACTGGGTAACAATTAAGAACAAGTACCCAATGCCTTGTATAGATGATTTGTTTGATTAGTTAAAGGGGTCTTGTTGCTTTTCTAAGATAGACTTGAGATCAGGTTATCACCAGTTCAGAGTGAGGGAGGAGGACATCCCGAAGACAGCATTTTGTATGCGGTATGGCCCCTATGAGTTTTTAGTGATGTCCTTTGAGCTCACCAATGCACCAGTTGTGTTTATGGATTTAATGAACTGGATCTTTCGTGAGTTCCGAAACCGTTTCATGGTTGTCTTTGTGGATGACATCTTGATTTACTCACCCTCTGAAGAGGAACACGAGGAACACTTGCGAGTAGTGCTTGAGTTGCTTAGAGCCCATAAACTATAGGCTAAGTTTGGGAAGCGTGAGTTCTGGCTGAGAGAAGTTAAGTTCTTAGGCCATGTAGTATTTGAGGAAGGAGTGACCATAGATTCATCCAAGATAGAGGTAGTGCAAGATTGGGAGCAACCTAAGAATGCTTTTGAGATCCATAATTTCTTGGGTTTGGCCGGGTATTGCTGTCGGTTTGTGAAGGATTTCTCTAGTTTAGGCTCATCGTTTACTGGACTGACGAGGAAGGGAATTAAGTTTGTGTGGAATAAGACTTGTGAGAAGTCTTTTCAAGAGCTTAAGGTCAGACTTACCACTACTCCAGTATTGATTATTTCGGAGAGGGGTTTGGGGCTATTCAGTATATTGTGATGCCTCATGCGAAGGCTTGGATTGTGTTTTAATGCAAGAGGGAAATGTAGTCACCTATGGCTCGCTGCAGTTAAAAACACACAAAAGGAACTACCCTACTCATGACCTAGAGTTAGCGACGGTGATTTTTGCCCTAAAGATTTGGAGACATTATATGTATGGTGAGAAGTTTGAGGTGTTTTCTGATCACAAGAGTCTAAAATATTTGTTTACACAGAAAGACTTAAATCTGAGGCAAAGAAGGTGAATGAAGGTCATAGAAGATTATGACTTTAAGTTGCATTATCATCTTGGAAAGGTCAATGTGGTGGCCGATGCCTTGAGTAGGAAATCCGTTGGTAGTGTGGCTAGTGTTGTCATTCGGGAATGTGAGATGTTGGGTGCCATTGGGGAGTTTGATTTGCATCTTGGTGAGTCCGTTGAGTTTGCAGCCTTGTTTTCGGTAGTTACACAACCTACACTTGTGAGCCGAGTAGTTGAAGCACAGAGAGGTGATCTTGAAGTAGAAACCCTCCAGGAGAAGATCTCTAGTGGGAAGGTGGAGAGAGGCATGAATGTGTACCTAGATGCGAGTATTAGATACCGTGACTGTCTCTTCGTGCCGGAGTCTTGCCAAGAGGAAGTACTCTGAGAGTTTCACCATTTATGCCTTACGGAGCATTTGGGGGGGGGCACAAAGATGTATCACGACCTTAGTCGCTACTTTTGGTGGAGGGAAATGAAGAGAGATGTGGGTGTGGCTGTATTTGTGTCGAAATGCCTTACTTGTCAACAAGTGAAGGCTGAACATCAGAGGCCAGCAGGTTTGTTGCAACCCTTGCCTATAGCCGAGTGGAAATGGGAGCATGTCACGATGGATTTTGTTGTGGGCCTTCCGAGGACTCAACGGGGTAGTGATGCCATTTGGGTGGTAGTTGACCGGTTGACTAAGTCGGCACAATTTATACCTATGCGCGTGAGTGACTCGGTAGATTATCTTGCCGACCTTTACATTAGGGACATAGTGAGGTTGCACGGGGTCATAGTGACAATTATTTCGGATAGAGATCCTTGTTTTACGGCTCGGTTGTGGCAAAGTTTACAGAGTGCTTTGGGTACTAGACTGACTTTCAGCACGGCATATCATCCTCAAATTAATAAACAGTCAAAGCATACCATTCAGATTTTAGAGGATATGCTTCAAGATTGTGTCCTTGACTTTAAGGGTTCGTGGGGAGAGTCACTTGCCCTTAGTGGATTTTGCCTATAACAATAGCTTCTAGTTGAGTATTAGTATGACAGCATTTGAGGCCTTGTATGGCTGACCGTGTAGATCTCCTGTGTGTTAGGCCGAGGTGGCTGATATACTAATGTTGGGCCCGGAGTCAGTCTAAGAAACGACAGAGAAAGTTGCACTTATCCGTAAGAGGTTGGATACAGCCCAGAGTCGCCAAAAAAGTTATGCCGACCGTAGGAGGAGACCTTTGTCTTTTAAGGTAGGAGACCATGTCTTCTTAAAGATATCACCTAGGAGGGGTTTGATGAGGTTTGGAAATAGTGGGAAGTTGTTCCCTCGATTTATTGGGTCTTTTAAGATCCTTGAGAGGATTGGAGAGGTAGCTTACCATTTGGCCTTGCCGCCACAACTTTCCAGGATTCATGATGTGTTTCATATTAGCATGCTTCAGAAGTATGAGCCGGATCCATCACACGTGTTGGATTGGACCGACTTACAAGTAGATGAGGATGCCTCGTATGAGGAGAGACCAATGAGGGTCTTGGGTACTCGGGACTAAGTCTTGCAAGGCATGACAATTCCCTTGGTTAAGGTATTGTGGAAACATCACGGGGTTGAGAAAGCAACGTGGAAATGTGAGTTGGAAGTCCATGAGAAATATCTGAACCTATTTATTGATGTTTAAACATGTAATAAAACTTTGTTATGTTAATGAAACATGAAAACATTGTATATGTTTTGGAAATATAGAAACATTATGTATGTGTTTATGTTTTGGAAATACTAGTTTGTTATAAACATTGTATATGTTTTGGAAATATGAATTATGTATTCAATATCGAGAATTCATTAATCATGTTGATGGGATTAGATGACCGAAGAATTGGTCACATAATTGGAATTGATTGATGATCATCATTGTAATTGGTTTAAGCATGACTGTAAAACTTGATTTGAAATTTCCAGGATGATATTCTTTAAGGGGGGAGGTTATAACAATTCTGGCTTTGACCCGACCCTTATTGTATCCCAGGCCCGAGTTTCATGAATCTGTATTGTTGTTCTTGTCTCTTTTCCCTTAATTCTCATTGAAATTGAGTATTAGAGTGCCTTGGTTGTGTGTGGAACAGGTTGGTCGCTAGTTGGTTCAAATTGTTGTTGTCTAGATTTTGGCCTCTTCGCTCAAGTGAAGCTTTTTGCGCACCAGTGAGCTTTGTGAGCTCCCAGTACTTTTGCAGGCCTGCAAATATATACCGGGAGGGTAGTGTTCTTCGCTCGAGCGAGGACTCTTGCACTCAAGCGACGGTCTTCTGTCTGTAAAACTTCTAGGAGTGTGTATTTTGCGCTCGAGCGAGGTGACTTGTTTGTGTTTGGTCACTCGAGCGACAACTCTTGCGCTCGAACAAGCTGTGCGTATATCAGTTCGCAAAAACACTTTTTTACATCACTTTTTCACATTTTTTTGTTGAAAACCCTAGACCGACCCTCTCTCTCTCTCTAGAACACCACTTCTCTCTTCAAATACACCTAGATTAAGGATCTCTCTACCCTACTTTCTTTGATAAAAAGGATAGAGCATTCCTAGAGCTCTGTTTTGATCTGAATAAAGCTTGGTTTCGACGCTCTTGAAGTTTCTGCTTTGCTCCTTTGGTCTTCTAAGTTTGAGGTAGCGACTTTCTACACTTTTCTATGAGCTTTAACTTAGTTATTTGTTGATAGGTAGGAAATGTTAGAACTTATTGTGATTTTGAACAAACCTAGAGTTTTGGGTTAAAATCGAAAAAGGGGCTTTCAAATAAACGTATTGGAAATGTTGATGGGAGTAAATATGAGCTTGTGTGGTGTAAAACGATTAATTTTGGTGTTTGGGATAAGATGGGGAGAAAGAGAATTTTGCCCTAAAATGTCTTGAATAATTATTTTGTATAAATAATCAAATTCCTATTGAAAGTATGAAATTGAGAGATTGTTTACATGAATAGTGTAGTTAGATTTGTTTAATCTCTCACCTGTGGAAGTTTGGATAATTTATCTATTGTAAAAATTATATATCTGTTTAGAAATATCTTTTTTGGGCTATCGGTGGAGGATAGCCATGATTATTGTAGTAATTGCATGAGAATTAGGCGAATTGAAACTAATATCTTGGTCATTATCATTGAATATGATTATGAATTGTATACATTGTATATCTATGATATTTGGGAGGAGAAAGGGGATGTACTCCATGTTTGGAAGAAAAAAGGACATGAACTCCATTAAATTAAGTTGGCTTGAGTGTCCAGGGTGAAAGTCCCGAAAAACGCGCATATACATGGGTGCCGACTCCCGTGGATGAAATTTTCGTAAAATGGCAAGTAAATGTAGTTGTATGTTAATTTTATTGTTTGGAGGCCTATGGGGTGTATCCTTTATTTGGTTGATTAAATGAAATGGGTATGACAAATGAACTGAGATAACATGAATTGAGATGTAAGTTTGACATAACTTGGTTTTAGTGAAGAGTTGTGAAAGATTTTGTCATTGGGTATTGAACATGCGCATCTTACTTATATCTTTGTTAAGGTTCATATATTGTGATAGATTCTCTTCACTGGGCTTTGGCTCACCCTATTGGGAAAAACCATTTCAGGTGCTGGAGACATGCCTTCGCCAAGACCGTAGCTTGTAGAGACTTGGAGCAAGGGCTCATTTTTGTTATATTTAATTTGTATAGCCAAGGTCTTTAACTATTTTGAGCTAGACTCATTTAATTGTAACCAAGGAATGACTTTGAAAGATGTAAGCCGCTAGGGCATTCAAATATCTGTTCAATTTTCATCTTTCGGATTACTAGTAACACATGTTGTAGATTCATAATAGGACATTTATGAATGTATATCGCATGTGTCACCTTTTGTATATTGACTCTGATTGTTTCAATTATATTTCCACAAATGAGATGGGTTTGTCATATTTATTTTGGGGCGTTACAACTTAGAAGGGCCATTTAGGAAAGGTCTTATCTTCCAAGACTCAGCAAAATGATTACTGAAATGGTTCAACACCTCCGTTTTAATATCGAAAGTATCTTCAATGCTAATCCCATTCACCAGAATAGAGCATAAGGCATTCCTATTGCTTCTACAACTTGCCATAGCATGGAAAAATGACGTGTTTCTATCACCTAATGTTGCCCAATTAAGTTTAGACTTTTGAAACCACATCCTCTCCACCATTTTATTCAGCTTCCAAGCATCACCCTTCAAAACTCTTCTCCTAGCCAGTTCATCTGCAGATAATGCCCTTTCTTCAACAACTAGATCAATGACATGAGCTTCCTCTTCTGTAGCTTTTAGCTTGTTCTACACATTTCCAAACACCTCAATGTTCTACTTCTTTAGGGCAGATTTTAAGGCTTTGAATTTGACTAAACATTTAGAACTTGCCCAATCCATCACTTTTAGTTCAGCCCAGGTTTTCTCCACAAATGACAAGAACTTTGGGTGCAAGGATCAAGCATTAAGGTACCTAAATGGTCTAGGGGCCCAATCAGTCTCATCTTTCATTAATAAGATGGGGCAACGGTCAGAGATCAATCTTGGTAAACCCCACAGCTTAAAATTGAAAGCCTGCAACCATTCTGAATTTAGTAAAAATCTATCAATCCTGCTCCATCTGTCACCCTCATGTGACTTACACTATGTGAACTTCCTTTCACACATTGATATATCAGACACCCCTAACTGCTCAATCATCTCATTGAACTCTCCCTTCCCCTCATCCCTCCTAGAGTATCATTTTCTTTCAGAGACGCACCTAATTTTATTAAAATCACCCCCCAAACACCATAGGTACAAGAACTGTGTTTTGAGCCTCACTAGAGTATCTCACACCCCTTTTCTTCTAGCATAATCATTTGGCCCACAAACATTCACCACCACACAATTAAAATTAAAAAGGACTGTACCTGTTAGTAGAAGAAAATTGCGATTATAGCAACATTCACTGAGCTAAAAAATCTCAGGATTCCAGCTCCTATTTTCACTTTGGCCCAAACACTCGTTAGAATTCCAATTGCATATCTTTTAATGATTATCCACATATTTCACAATATAACCAAAGGAGTGCTTGATTATACCCAAAAATAATTTGTGGTATGCTTGAGTGATATACTACTTTACTATAATCCTATATTAAGATTTATATAATTTAAAAATTGATTTCATAAACATCTTTTAACTATTACGCATAATAACTTTTATCTCATTCAATTATAAATATATATATATATGTTGATCAATCAATTATAAATTCTATTACTTTCACTTGAGATAGTGTATTTGTTCGAATTTTAGTACTAGAGGAGTTTACGATTATAAAATTGACGGACAAAATGATATTTACGAAAAGGAGAAGGATTCCTTGGAGTCCAAAATTTGGACTGGAGGGAGTTGCTTGAACTTGTGGAACCCATCACGAATCTCGTTTCGATAATTAAAACATTCATTTGGTTGGACAGTTCATGTATTTCATCCAAAAAAAGAAAAAAGAAATTAAGTCAATCCAATAACTGTAACTTATTCAATTTATCGCATTTTTCACTAAAAAAATGATCAATAATTGTGTTTTTAAAAAATAAACCATATATTTTTTTGATAGAAAAAATAATAAATTAAACAAGTTGCAACTATCGGATCAATATAATAATAATAATAATAACATTATTATTATTATTATTATGTGAATGAAATAAACGAAATCTCAATAAAATGAACTATTTAAATAATCAAAATAGGGCCTGTGATAGGCCCAGTCCAAAGGAAATCCTCCTCTTTAATCACTCAATAAAATTAGGAGAACTTATGTGTAGATCCTAATAGGTGAACTTATTGTCCAATAAATCCTATAATAATTAATGGGGCTTTTCATCAAACACTATTAAAAAACATTACAAATTATTAATTTCAGCGGCAATTTGAAATTTTTTTTACAAAAAGTGTCACTAATTATAAATTTGAGCGACCGTTTAAAAAATTTGTCACAAAAAAGTCACTAATTTTCAACTTTCAGCGATATTTTGAAAAATTCGTCACAGAAAAATTTCACTAATTGTGAGTTTTAACAACGATTTATAAAACTGTGATAAAAAAAGTCACTTAATTATCAATTTTTAACGGCATGTACAAAAATCACAAAAAAATATTTTTAACGACGATTTACTAAGACTTATTTCAATAGAACTTGATGAAAATTAAATCGAACTATTATGACTTATTAATAATTTATCCATAAAAACTATGCACACAAATGCAAAACGTACAACAAAAAAACAATAAGTCTCGCTCTATATTTTTGTATCTATACACCTACCACTGCAGTTAATTACGGAAGGAATCAACATTTTCTAGAACTAATCACACCATTGTTTATTATAGGGACTCAATCAATCTAAATTTCTAATTAGACAATAACAAATAGTAGCATTTCAAAAAGTAATAACATAGTTGAATAAATCAAAGCCGTGAATTATTAGGGAGAGAGTGGTTCCCAACTACCTCATAGAAAATATAAATAAAAGAAGTCCTCTACACGGTTGACCCACTTGCCATGCTCATAGATATATCAGATAGATGGACATTTCAAGGGGGGAGAGAGAGAGAGAGATGAAGCAATTCAGCCATTTCAGCCACCGACACCTTCTAAATCTCACAGAAGTGGAAGAGGAAGATGAGATCATATGCTCAGGTTGTGAGCTAAACCTTTCTGCCTCAGCAGCATACAGTTGCACCAAGTCCAATTGTAGCTTCACCATCCACACCTCATGTTTCGAACTCCCACAACGAATTCGACACCGATCTCACCCCAAACACCCTCTCATTCTTCTCTCATCCCCACCATACAGCGACGGTGAGTTCACCTGTGATGCCTGTGGTGAATCTGGTGTTGCTTTTACATACCATTGCTCTACATGTAGTTTTGATCTTCATGTTGGTTGTGCTTCATTTCCTGAGAGTGAAGATTGTGATGATCATGAACACTCGCTTACTCTCTTATATTCTTTCCCAAAAGAAGAGCAAGACTCCATCTTCATCTGTGATGTTTGTCACTGTCCTGTTGCCAAGAACTGTTGGATCTATTATTGTAAGGTCTGCAATTATGGAACCCATTTGGATTGTGTAACAGCTCAAGAATGTCCAGATGTAGAATGAGAACTCGGGCCGCGTTTGACAAATGTTTTTTTTGGGTATAATTCCTTTTGCTTTTTTAACTTCTAATAAAATATTTGACGAATGCTCTTTTAGTAGTTTATTTGATTTCGTAAATGGGATTTTTTTATGATTTTATTGTTTTTGAAAAATGGTCCATATAATTTTGTTTTTTTTACTTTTATTTTTTATTTTAAAATATAAGTGATTGTCTATGAATGTGAATATCATTATTTTGTATCTAAGAATGAAAAAAAAAAATGATAAAAAATAAAATATATATATATAACATCACTCTTTGTTTTCTTGGGACAAAATAAAAATACTAATCTTTATTTGATTTTTTGCTTTTTTGGGTAATGCAAGAAAGTGAAGGTGAAACAACAATATTTTGACTTTAACAAGCGAGTGCGTTGCTTGAGAAAATGTAGACAAATTTTACATTTTTGTTTGTCATTTAATTAGTTGTTGCCAAACAAACTACTTTTTTTTTTTTTTTTTTTCCGACATTTTGGCAAAACTGGTTAAATAAGTGGTTACTAATCAGCCCTAGTTTTCTCATTCCTCGCTAAGATTTCTGTGGGAAAAATGTTAGAGGTTTTAAAATTTTATTAAAAAAATATTTTATCAAATGTCTCACATGAATATACTTCTCACAATTATGTGAGACCCACTCCATGCGATACATTTGCTAAAACATTCTATAAAAATTTTAATATCGCTGACATTACTCTTACTGTAGTGATGAGATTTTAACTGTCAAACCTTGTTCTTTTAAAAATAGGACAAAAATGAGATATCAACAACTAAAAGCTCACCCATATCGAATCAAGGACTCTTCTATTGTTGTTTCAGTGACTTATGTAGTGTTTCCCTCAACTCAATCTACAGACATACTTTTTGGGTAAGATGCAAAGTCAAGTGGAAACAGCCCAGATTGTACGGTAAGAAATCACTTAGTGGATTTTTTTTTTTTTTTTTCAGCCGCCCCAATCATCCCTAGGGTTTTAGTCATTCATATCGGTGAGTGTGTTGTAGTCTTGATGTTATAGATTTTCATCTTACTTGTTAGATTTTAGAATTCGTCACGATGATTATGATAAAAATGGAGCAAATTTTGTCTGTGTTCATACATTCAAATCATTAATCGTCACAGATCGAGCCACCTTTTGACAGCTGTTGAGATTCTCCTTACGCAGAGTTTCCCGAGATCGATGGGAGGCTGTCTCATATCCTATTGCCTGGGGGACCAAAGTTTCTGCTATTACCATTTGGGAATGGCCATGAGAAATACATTCACAAATATATATATTATTCACCCAAAAAAAAAAACCAAGAAAAAAAAAAAAAGGGTAAATAACACTTTATCACGCTGTGTTTGGTTGGGGATGTGGAAAGGAAAAAGAAAAAATATATGAAAAATTATATGAAATGTAAGTATATTTTACTTATATTTCACCTACCTTTTTCTTTTCTCTTTTCAAATCTCTCAACAATAAGATTTGGTCGAAAGACACCAAGCCTCCCAAATTTTACTATGTAATACTTATCCTTCGTATGTATCAAAACAGACGTGACAGAAAATATGAGAAGACAAAAATAATCATGAAATAGTTTTTAAGCTTGTTAAACTTTTTATTTTTTTGATAGGCCAAAAAAAAAAAAAAAAAACTTTTTTGATGACAATGGAAGGTACAAGTTGTACATACAGAACATCAATAAAGCAAAGATGGAGCAAAGAGCATCACAATGGACTAAATCATCCCAATTGATAACATATGAGTTTAAGCTTGTTAAACTGATATGTTTGATTTCCACACTCAGTGATCACAATCACAATTGGCTACTCCTCTCTCTTTATCTTTATTTATCTCTTTTCCTCTGTATTTTTCCTTTCTTGCCATATATGAATCCCTCTTGATATATATATATATATATAAACACACACACACATGAAACACACATTGTCACGCCACCCCGTCAAGAAAAAAGCTTTGTGTTGCTTGTAAGACGAAGCTGACCGACACAAGAGACAAATGGGAAAAATTACACAACCATTTTAAGCTGAAATGCTGAGAAAGTTGATGTCAAGCACAAGTAACAACCAAGACTCTCTTCAGATTCTACTAACCCAGTTTTTTTTTTGGGGGATAAATTACGAATACACCTCCTGAGGTTTGGTTAAAATACTAATTACCCCCTGTGGTTTGAAAAATTACAAATACCTCCCTCTCAGAATTTTTTATTTAATAGAATTAATTGAAAAAGTGAAATTTCTAACTGTTCACATATACAATAACAAAATTATCTGAATTATTAATTGAAATAAAATTTTAACATTATTAAATACCGTTAATTAACTTGATGATTTATTAATAAAATGACACATTTGTTATGAAATTAGAAACCTTATGGGGCATAATGTAATTTTTAGAACCACAAAGGATAATTTGTAATTTAAGTAAACCTCTGAGAGTGTGTTTGTAATTTATTGTTATTATTTTTTTAACAAGCTTGCTAACAATAATTTTTTATATCATTTTTTGTATTGCTTTTGTTCAAGATTTGGTTAATGTGAGAAAAGCAACATAGAGTTCAAAATTTCAAATTAAACACATACAGGGCTCTGTTGCGTTACCCTTTTGTTTGTGTCTCTGTTTTGTGAACCAAACATGCTCAAGCTTGTTTGTCGAGTAATGACTGAAAAATGTCAGAAACACGAAATTGAAGTTCTACAATTCAACCACAATAACGTAACAAACAAATTGATCTTAAGTGAAGACATAGCTTATCATGTCATTGTAGACAAAAATGTGGGTTTCAATATTTTTCCTGAATTATTTGTTTTCCTTTGTCAATTTTGCCAACAAAGTAAATTTTTTTATCAGATAACCAAAAAAATATATATATGTATATATATATTTAACTTCATTAGTGAATTAGGAACCACCAAAAGGTATGGAAAACAGTGCACTTTTAGTTGTTAAAACAACAAAACCTGTCATGAGAATTCCATAATCTTTCAAAATCAAAGCTTGATCACGAGAAAAATCAAATACATGATGAGACAAATAGTAGAGAAATTGAGGGACAAGAGGAAAACTTGTCCGCATCAACAATTAAAGGAGAAATGAGTTGACAGAACTCTCTCACCTCCAGCCATTAATTGAAGGAGAAATGGGTGGATGGAACTCACTCAACTCTGGCCCATCCGCAATCACCCTCACAACCACCCTTTCTCTCTCTAGAAACCCACTTGCTAATTTGGATGAATTGTGTCCAGTATAGTCTCTGCAAATTTAGAGTGAAAACGGAGTTATAATTGTCCATTAAGTGGTCAAATATGACAGAAGCAAAGTGTCACGACCCAAATCCGCCCCTATAGGTTTAGTATCGTAACTGGCCAGTGATTCTTGGATTACAGAAGGCCTCTGAACTGATTAACAAAATTAAGAGGCTAGCGGAAGTAAATACATAAATATAGTTGTCCAACGAGCTGTGTAGACTTACATGAAACAGAATATTTAAAACTTTAAATATATAACCAAAAATCATTTTCACATTAAATCCACACACTTAACTATAACATCTTAAGTACAGCCAACAAAAACAAAACAAGTCTTATATATAGAAACAACCAAAACTTATAAAATGTGACATTTCAGGAACCTTCACATGAGGCACAACGGTTGGCTGACAACAGAACACAGATTCAGACAAAAGTCTTCAGGCTCGAACTCCAAAATGCTCACCTGTACATATATATACACATAGTAAGCTAAAGCCCAGTGAATAACATTAAGGTAAAGAGGTTAGTGAACGAAATTCGAACATGTCATAAGCGTAAAACAGATCATAGCATAATCATTCTCGTATCTAAACATAATAATGGTACATCCCATAGAACACATCACATATCGTCTTTCGACTAGAGTAATCAGTTCCGAATACCGATTAAACACATATCACCATAATGAAGTGGCTAACGAGATCTTGTATCACATATATGTCATGGACCCGCATTAACATGCCGTCTCCCATGACTTGGGACTATCTATGGATGCCATAATAGATTTCAAACATAGAACATTCGTTGATGCAAATAAATATCATTTCAGAAATCATAACTTATCAAATCACTTTTGAAACATAATTCATATGAACATATATTTACAATAACGTTACTCACAGTAGGCTCCCGTAAACGGTCAATCAATCTCCGAACGTTGACCTACAAACACAAAAGTACATAACATAAACATATCATATCATATCATTACACATTCATATAGCCATCACGGCTTAGCTTTCTTTATGTTGTTTTTCTTATTCAATCCAATTCTCAACTCATAAACACGTGAATCACATTCTTGAGTCTCGGATTAGTCTCATATTTTCTAATTCAAACACTCATATTATTTCTTGGCTCATTACTCTTAAATGACTCACAATTCATGCCTAAATATGCTCAAAAAAGGATAGGAACAAAAATCTGAACACTGAATGCCTTTTGAAAATATGCTGAGTTTGGCCTGGCCGCTCGAACGTATCTTTGGTCGCTCGAGCGGACTGGTCTGCCTGCAAAAGTACTGGATGGTCTCAATCTACGCTCGAGCCACAACTCCTGCGCTCGAGCAGATCAACAATATACAAAGGGTTCGCTCCAGCGTCCAAGTGGTCGCTCGAGTGGGCTGTAATAGCCTACAAAACTACTGGATGCACGAAATGTTCGCTCGAGCGGCAAATCTCCCGCTCGAGCGACCTTCAAAAATTCTAAGTTTCCAAAACAGAGTTTTGAACTTCCAAATACAAATTCAATGGCAAATTCGTGCATGGCTTGTTCATAAACTTGGAAAACTTATTCATAAACATGAATGTATGATTTTCACAAACTCTTTTTACTGAAAACTCATGAATTTATCAAAATTAGACCCAAAACTTTCATGCATGTAGAACATACAACTCTTTTCTTCAAAATCCATGATGTTTGGCCAAATCGAGTTTCAAGGCCCCATGCATGTAGCAAATTCCTTCTCAAAACATGAATTCAAGTGATGAAACCTGGTGATTCTAACATGCATGTACCAAATAACTTACCATAATAATTTAGATGCTCAAAATCAAACTTAACATGTCAAAACTCCATATTTCCATGCATGTATGCCTCAAATTCATTCAAATTCTTTCCTTCCACTTCCAACATATGCAATTGAGCCTCAAACCTTTATGAATTATGCATGCATGTGACTTCTAGTTTTTAATTTCATCTCTAATGGCATGGATGATGCTCAAACATGAGAGTTCTTGACAAATTCATACATGCATGTATGACTTAGCAACATTTCCTTCATTCTAAGCTTATTTTATGCATTTAAATTCATAATCTTGAAGAAATCTCATGCTAAATGACTGAGATGCACAATCTAGAGGTTGCAATCTTGCCTAAAGTCTTCAATTAGCTAGATACTTGTACAATCTTGAAGAATTCAAGCCAAAGCCTTCAATTTCTCTTTAATTCCTACACTCTCTCTCTAAAAGTGAACTCACTCTCTCTCTAGAATACAATCTCAGATTTTTGCACTCAACAATGGGCAAAGATGAGTTTAAATGAGCTTAATGGCTCATATATATAGTTATGATGTCATAATACATTAATTAAAACATAAGGCTTGCCAAACGCAACTTAATTAATCAGATTGAATCAATTTTTAATAAAATTTTCCATAACATTCTAAAAAATCTAAATAACATATTCATGTAACCAATTCCGGTTTCGAACGCCGATAAGGCTTTCGATTTTCATATCAAAGCGGATTTCACAACAGATATTACTATGATTAACAGATAGAAAATGAAATAGCATGCAAAAATACACAATTAACATATAATTATTTTAATCACTTGAATAACGTCCTTAATCACGAATTAGTAATTAATTACGGATAGGGGTTGTTACACAAAACTCGCAATTATTTATGTTGCACGTGTGATACATGCACTGTTAAGTTTGACGGAAATGT
Source organism: Camellia granthamiana (assembly GCA_036172215.1). Classification (NCBI taxonomy): domain Eukaryota; kingdom Viridiplantae; phylum Streptophyta; class Magnoliopsida; order Ericales; family Theaceae; genus Camellia; species Camellia granthamiana. The sequence goes on along the minus strand of CM069908.1, from coordinate 47,629,748 downwards.
CAATGGTTACAGTTTGGTAGCAAGCACAAGGGGGTTTAGTGTGACACAGTAAACATTGAGGGTGCTCGATGTTTTTTAACATAACCTCATGGGAATAAAGTGTTATTTACTCACAAAGAGATCACTTAGTGGAAAAAGAAGTGATTGAGTGATGACAACCAAGAAAGTGGGCTTGGAAGCAGTCTTCCTTTAAAGATCTGCATACTCAAACTTATTTTGCAGATTGCAAGCATAGACATAGAGCAAAATGCAATTTTAAATTGAGCAATGTATACGACAGGAAATATGGGTCAAAGGATTGTAATAGTAGCACTTGATTTTGTTCAAAATAAAATGATCAGTATATGTATTGTTTTTTATATTATTTTATTATCATTTTTTTTCCAAGTTGGTTGTCATTGATAGGAAGTATATCTTCTGACCTATTCAAATCAATCACTCTATTTTGGATTAATGATTTTCTTTGGATTTAGATCCTCTTCATCGATCTATGATTAATTAGAATATTTAGTTGCCATACACCTTTGCTAACTAAATTTTTGTTTTTAGCGACTAAGAATTTAATCGTCAAAAATGTTATTTCTTGTAGTGAATGTACATTTTCATTTAAATATATAAAGTCACAATACATCATTAAGCCCCCGTTTGGGAAGTGGGTTGGCTTTTTGGCTTTTTGTCTTTTTTGGCTATTTTAGCCTGGGGCTAAAAAGCCTGGTTTGGAAAGGGCTTTTTAGCTTTTTTGGCTTTTTGGCTTTTTGGTGAGGTGTCATCTTGTTAAAAGACCAAATTGCCCTTTTCCATTTTTTTTTATTTTTTTAATTTGGGTTGGGATTTGGCATATTTTCCGTTTTTTTTCTTTTTCTTTTTTTTTTTTTTTTCAATTTTGGCTTTTTGCTGGAAAAAAAAATTTTTTTGTATGTTTTTTTTCGGTATTTTTTTTTTTTTTACAATTTTGGCTTTTCGCTTAATTTTTTTTTTCTTTTTTTTTTGGATTTGGCATATTTTGGTTATTGTTTATTTTAATTTTTTTCTGTTAGGTTTCGATTTCGCCTATTTTCGTAATTTTTTTTTTTTTTTTTTTTTTTGGTTTGGATTTGGCTTTTTTTTTTTTTTGTATATTGGGTGTCGATCTGCCGACTTTTGCTTAATTTTTTTTTTTTTTTTTTTTTTTTTTGGGTTTGGATTTGCCATATTTTGGTTCTTCTTTTTTATTTTAATTTTTTTATGTTGTGTTTCGATTTTGCGTTTTTTTTGTTTTTTTTTTTTTTGGGGTTTCGCTTTGGCATTTTTTGCTTTATTTTTTTTGTTGACAATTTTTGTATGCTGGGTTTCGATCTCCCGAATTTTGCAAATCCAAATTTTTTATTTTTTATTTGTTTTTTTTTTGAATATATTTGTCAGATTTTGCGCTAATTTTTTTTTCAAAACTCATAACCAAACATATAACTCGAAACTCCATACTACTTTCACAACTCTACAGTCCATACTACTTTTCAGATTTGCAAATAGTTTTTTCATGTGTTTTTTATTTTTATAATAATAATAATAATAATAATAATAATAATAATAATAATAATAATAATAATAATAATTTTAATTTTAATTTTAATTTTATTTTATTGTCCTGTGTATTTTATTTTTTAATTTTAATTTTAAAATAATAATAATACTAATAATTTTTATTTTTATTTTTATATGAATACATATTATATGAAAAATTACATATTATATGAATATTATATGAAAAATACATATTATATGAATATTATATAAATCAAAAAGGGTCCTCGTCTTGGTGAAGGTCTTCGTCGAGGCCAAATCGAGAACCAGAGGCGGTGCACCCTCTCTCCTCCTCCCTATCACCGACGTGAACCCCCACGTCACTCCCTTGTTATTCCTCCCCACGCACTTCACTCTCCCCGAAACGGCCACAGACGCCGCCTCCAGCACCGGCGGTCCCACCACCAGTCTCAGCGGCACCGCCAACAAGGCCGAATGAATCTCGCCGGAACTGCTGCTCGCGGCGGAGATGTCGCCCGATCTACTCGGAACGTCGACGCTGCCGAAGATCGACGACACGGTCGAACTCGTCCAGGCCAAATCGAGAACCGAGTCGACTTGGTGAAGGTCCTCGTCTTCCATCTCTCTCCTCCTCCTCCACTTGTTCTGTGTGTGTGCCTCCTGTACGCGTTGGGCCTCAGATTCAGAGGGAAGACCCAGGGTATTTTGGTAAATTTGCCCCAAAATGGTTTGAACCCAGCATGTTGCTTCTGTTTTGTCTTCATTTGGCTAAATTAGCCTAATTTGTCTGGACGTGGCTAATTTAGCCCCAGATCAGCTTCCCAAATGACGCCTTTGTAGACCTCTGGTCTTTTCCTCGATATTACCGAAAACTTGCTTGCTCCATTCGTCTGAAGTAATTTTCAATCCTTGCAATGCCCGATCATTTTTTCTTTTAGACTTATTTATAAGTTTAAATAAGTGAACTTATTGTTTAATAGACCTTGTGAGAATTAATAGGGTTTTTTTTATTAAATACTATTAAAAAACGTCACTAATTATTAATTTTCAGTACCAATTTAAAAATTTTGTTACAAGAATTGTCACTAATTATAAATTTTAGTGACAGTTCAAAAAAATCATCACAAAAAAAAGTCAATAATTTTCAACTTTTAGAGACAGTTTGAAAAATTAGTCATGAAAAAAGTCACTAATTATCAGTTTTAGTAACAATTTGTAAAAATCGTTGTAAAGAAGTCATTAATTGTCAATTTTTAGTGACATATGCAAAAAACTGTCATAAAAAATTATTTTTAGTGACGAGCTTCATAATGATGGCCGCCTGGCCTAGGGGCTCGGGCTGGGCTCGGGCCCGAGCCCAAATGGGCCGGGCCTACCCTGGGCCACGGGCGGGCTTCGGGCCGCCCGCGAGCCGCGGACTATTTTTACACTCCTACTTGCACCCCTCCATGTGTTAGTTATTTTTTTCCTCTTCTACCCCTTGCTTGTAGTTTCCCTAAAACATACAATTTCCTCTCTCTCTCTCTCTCTCTCTCTCTCTCTCTCTCTCACAAAAACCCTCTCATTTCATAGTTGATTTGCCGTCCTCCGCTGTCGTACTATGCCACTATTTGACAATAGAGAGTAGCGAACCTCCATCAAATTACATATCTCCATTTAAAGGGGTGATTTGGGTCGATTTTAGAAAAGATTTGATCGTGTGTGATATCAACGACCAAGCCCAACACCTCACCTCCACCGTCATCCTCAACCACAACGGTAGTATCTAGACTTAGAGCTCTTCCTTTCCTTAGGTCATCTCTCTTTGTCTCTCTCTCTCTCTCCATATATATATATATATTCATGTTGTGATTATAATATAATTTTTTTTTTCTTTCTGATTGCTAGAATGTGGTTCGAACTAGATGTTTCATGAATGAATCCATGTGCTATATGTTTTTTCATTAGCATTGTGTTTGTATTGCTTGCTTGATGAATTTCAAAGATTGATCTATATATTCTAGGGTTGAAAGACCACATTTCAAGTTGGATCCTAGATCAACTGCTTCATGGCATACAACGCACATTCAAGGTATCAATTCTTTTGCTGCCTCATCCACTTGTAAAAGTTAAAGATGTATCTCTCAAGGGTTTATCTCCGTCAACCTTCCCATCTGATCCAGATCTCAAAGCTCATGATCATTTTCGGTGTCTCTCCTTTCAATCTTGGAACATGTAGGAAATTGATTGTTGGATACATATATATATTTTTTTTTTAGGTACATCGGAATAGAAAGAAAACAAACAGAGACTAGGCCCTAGATCCCTCCTCGGAGAGGTGGACAATATCCGCAACTAACAGATCTGTGATTGTTGGATACATTTCAATCTATGATTTTGACTTTTGATGATAGATCTGTGATTTTTTTTTTTTTTTTTTTTTTTTTTTTTTTTTTTTTTTTTTTTTGGTGGTGGTGGTGATGATATGATGATGATAAAGAAACAAATTGTAACAAATTTGTTTAAAAAAATTGATAATTAGGATAGATTTGTTTTGAATATATCTATTCAAATTTTGAATAGATAATATGATAGATCTATTCAAAATTTGAATAGATAGGAGCTTGGTATTGCATCAGATAGGGGTTGGTTTGGCTATGTATTTCAATAGATAGAATTCGGTTTGACTTGATATTTCAATAGATAGAAAAAAAAATGGAACAATTAATAAAATTAAAACAGATATTTGAACAAATAAAGGGAAAAATTGAGCAGATAGTCAAAAATTTTAAATAGATAGTGAAAACTTTGAAAAGATAGATATAAATTTAAACATGTAGCAAATAATTTGAACAGATAGATATAAATTTGAATAGATAGAAAATAATTTTAACAGATGGTCAACAAAATTAAACAGATAAAAAAAGTCAACAGATAAATTAAAGGGGAAAATTAGAAACAAAATGTTTTTCAAAACAAACAAAAGGACTTCTTACCAAACTATTTCGCAAAGAATGGATCTCTCACCAACAAAAAATATTCACTGAACTTAATGTCTTATACCCTCCTTAGGTTAGACTTTTCAACAATTTTCTTTCAAATTTTTCGTTTTTTCCTGTCCTTTCATTTGTGTTTTATAAATATAAGGAAAAAAAAATGAAGGTGAATAAAAAGAATACAATTGTTTACACAAACCAATGAAGAGATTGTCATTTTATTTTATTTGTTTAAAAAAAATGGATAGTTTATTTTTAAAAATAAACTTGTTGTTCACTTTTTTCGGAGGCAAACATAAAAAAAAAAAAAAAAAAAAAAAAAAAAAAAAATGAAAAGATTATATTTATTTGATCGACCTGATTTTTTTTTTGTTAATAATATACATCGAGGACATTATAAAATAAACTATTTAGATTACATACACGAAAATTGTGGTGGCCCTTCTTAAGTTAAATTCATACTTGAATTTGAGAAAAATTCAATCCTATTCAAAAGTACATAATGCACTTTTTCTTTTTTCTTTTTTTAAGCAAAAGAAACCACCTTTATTAATGAAATCGAAGATGTTACGTCAAAAGGAAAACAATGAGTGCAAAGAGCACCATAGCGAAACAAATCGATTCAAACTAAGTTGGCACTGAGATGCACACCCAATCATTTGCTAGCACAACATCAAAAGTTAGTGAGAAACTAACAAAAACAACGGGCTTAACAACAAATAACAAGCAAAGCAACAAACGAATTTTCTCCTTATGTTTTGGAAATTACAAATATCCCCTTGTGAGGATTTTTCCTACGACTGCCTTACAGAAAAATAAATAAATAGATAAAATGGTTAATTGGTGAAAAATCCATTTTTATGGGATTATATGTCATTTAGTCCAATGTTTAATCTTTTTTATGATAACGACAGAGAAATTCTATTTCCACACACTTACTTACCTTAGTGCACACACTTAATAATTTGATTATTAATTATTGTTCTCATTCTACATACCAAATATTTGAATTATTCCCTTAACTCATATCTCGTACGCACACCACCTCAACCATCTTTCCACACACTTTCACATCAATCTAACTCCTCTTATGTAGTCAATGACCAATTTGTCCAAGGCCAAATTGATGGAGTCGATTTATAGTCGAAAGTCAACTCTGATCAAGAGAAAATCGAAGCACTAACAAAGAGCAACTTTGAACTAAAAAGAATTTCATCTCCATTATCTTCATTAACCACTATTATCAAACCCATTTCCATTTTCCAAACAAGCCCTAGTATTTCTATTTGCATGTTGATTTTGAATTATTTTATAATGCTTTTATTTCAGTTGGATGTATAAATATATGGTCTTAAAGTTGACTAGAAGACTGATGCTAAGAAGAAAGAAAGAAAGAAAGATCATAAAAATTTCCTAATCTATTTTGTTTCCTGCTGTTTTTGTCTAAAATGGAAAAATAAGGGTTTATTAGTTTTTTTTTTTTAATTAAAAGATGTGCATTGAGATTTTTTTTTTTTTTTTTTTAAAATGTGTACAGAGAATATTTCCATATAATATTATGGGTGTGTTTTGATATCTATTATGATCATTTTATTTTAGAGTATAATTGTCATCAAAATAATAATTCATTAAGTGTGTGCACTGAGATAAGTAGGTATATGAAAATTGAATTTCCTATAACGACATGCACTGTTGGCAGGAAAGTCGCCAGAAAATTGCTTTGAAAAATCGTCAAAAAATGACTGCGATGGCTGTTAATGGCAATGAGTTGACAGATATGTGATATTGAACAATTATGTGAATAGATAAGTGACACGTATTTGAATAGATAGTTAGACAAATATATAACACGTGTATACATTTGAATAGATAATTAGACATATATGTGGCATATGTACAAATAAGTATATCTGAACAAATATGTGATATTTTAACAGATAGACAGATGGTTAAATTTTGAACAAAAAACATATCAATTTGGACAAATAACGTGATGTTAGCCTAAAAATTTAGGCCAATTAGACCTATTGGCTTAACAATTTGAAAAATAAACCTTTGACCAGAATGCCTCAATAAAACTTTAAAAATATCTTTGTTAGGTTTTTATTCTTGGCAATCCTGTTTGACAAAACTCCTTTCAATTGTATTTATTTTTGCACTTTTTATTTCAATGAGGCTATGAGTGTTTAGATGCGAATCCAACCCGAATTGTGCCTTGCAGAGATGTTTGTGATGCTAATGCTTTCAAGATTGCCACTTCGCTAATTATGACGGGGATCGAGCTGCCCGGTTAGCTCGCGGGGGTCCAGGGGGCAGCGCCCCTTGGTGGGTTCGAGGCAGCGCCCAGGCGGGGTCGAGAGGCAGCGCCCCCGAAGCAAAATGCAAAATTGCATTCAAAATTGCCTATCCGCCCTTGCTCGCTCGAGCGAAGGAGTTCTCACTCGAGCGAAGGCTGCGTCTGTGTAAAAACCTGAAAGAGTTGATTGTACGCTTGAGCGAAGGTTGCGTGGCTCGAGCGAAGCTGCCTATGAAAAACACGCATTTTTGGTTCCTCGCTCGAGCGAGAGAGTCTTCGCTCGAGCGAGCTTTGCGATTCAGATTTCTATAAGTACGGATTTCTGTCAGATTTTAGGATTACTTCTCTAGATCTTCTTTTTGGGTCCTAGGGTTTGTATCTGGGGATATTTTGCTTGTTTTTCTTTAATGTTTAATTGAGTATTCAACTCATGGTTTAAGGAGAATACATCAAAGGATTGTTTGTTCATTCTATACAAGAGAGAGAGTTGTTCTTCAGTGGATTCTGAAGAATTCGAGCCTGAAGCTTTGGTGGATTCTGGAGCGACTCATCGTCAAGACAATTCCGAGGTGAAGACGGGGTTGGAAGAGGCACATAGGGGTTTGTTCAATTCGGGCATGGATTCGCTAGGTAATTAAGAGTATACCTGTGTAATTCCTTTATATCTTCTTAGTGGATTGTTTTGTGGTTGTTGCCCGTGGTTTTTTTTTATTACAATTGGAGGTGCTCCAATTGTGATTTTTCCACGTTAAAATCGTTGTATCGATTTGTCTTGATTGTTTGATTGGGATTGTTTTATTGCTTTAAATTGATACATAATCACAAATCAATATCTAGCGAATTTCTAGAATTTTCAATCTCCTAATATCAAAATAAAATTATCATACTTCTTTTCTCAATTTTATAAGGTCCTTTTAACAATATAAATATTAGCTTTATCAATAAATGTTTACATAATATCAATGAGTTGACTTGATGGGGGTAGTGGTAGAGCTGTGAGACCTCTGTGCATGTCGGATAATGTCCCTCAATCAGATAAAAAAAAAAAAATGAAAAAGATTATGTTTATCTGATCGACCTAGTTTTTTTTTTTTTTTCATTAATAATAGACATCGAGGACACTATAAAATAAATGATTCAGATTACTGGCACGAGGACTGTGGTAGCCTACCTCAAGTCAAATTCATATTTGAATTTGAGAAAATTTCAATCCTATTCGAAAGTACATTATGCACTTCTGTTTTTAATGAAATCGAAGATGTTACATCAAAAAGGAAAACGATCAATGCAATGAATACCATAGCAAAACAAATTGATTCGAACTAAGTTGGCACTGAAATGTGCACCTACTCACTTGCTAATACAACATCAAGAGTTGGTGAGAAACCAACAAAAACAAATGGCTTAGTAACAAATAACAAGCAAAGCAACAAATGAATTTTCTCCTTATGTTCTGAAAATTACAAATATCTCCTTGTGAGGATTTTTCCTACAAATGCCTTATAGAAAATTAAATAAATAGATAAAATGGTTAATTGGTGAAAAATATATTTTTATGGGCTTATATGTCATTTAGTCCAATGTTTATTCTTTTTTATGATAATGACAAAGAAATTCTATTTCCACACACCTATTTACATCAGTGCATATCATTTCTTAATGCACACACTTAATAAATTGATTATTAATTATTGTTCTCATACTACACACCAAATATTTCAATTATTTCCTTAACTCATCTCGTACACACACCACCTCAACCATCTTTCCACACACTTTCACATCAATCTAGCTCCTCTTATGTAGTCAACAAAGCAATTTGTCCAATGCCAAATTGATGGAGTCGATCTATAGTCCAGAGTAAACTCTGATCAAGAGGAAATTGAAGCTCTAACAAAGAGTATCTTTGAACGAAAAAGAATTCCATCTCTATTATCTTCATTAACCTCTATCATCAAACCCATTTCCATTTTCCAAACAAGCTCTAGTATTTCTATTTTCATATTAATTAGTTGGATGAAATCTCATATCGGTCTTTGCTATTAAAATGTTCAATTTGTATTCTTGCTTCATCATGGTAATGATTTAGTAATAAACAAACACACTAGGAATGGAGAAAGAGAGCAGCAAATGGAGAGTGGTTGTGGAGATGAAAAATGAGAAATGAGGGGTCTAATCCACCATAGAAGTTGGGATAAGATTGAGATCAACAGTTTCTTCTCAATTAAGGTTTGCAATATATATGATTTTTAGGGTTTAGTTTATAAAAGTCTATTGTAGAATGTTGGATTTAGCCAATTAAAAAAGGGTTTTTTTATTTTTTTATTTTTAAGTTCAATATGTAATGAAAATTCCTCCACACAACCAAGGAGTTTTAATTATTTTATAATGCTTTTTATTTTAGTTGGATGTATAAATATGTAATCTTAATTTGTTTGGTTGACTAGAAAACTGATGCTAAGAAGAAAGAAAGAAAGACCGTAAAAATCTTCTAATCTATTTTTTTTTCCTATTGTTTTTGTCTAAAATGGAAAAATAAGGGTTCATTAGTTTTTATTTTATTTTATTATTATTATTATTAAAAGATGTGCATTGAGATTTTTTGTTTTTAAAATATGTGTACAGAGAATATTTTCATATAATATCATGGGTGTGTTTTGATATCTATTATGATCATTTTATTTTAAGGTATAATTGTCATTAAAATAAAAATTCATTAAGTATGTATACTGAGTTAAGTAGGTGTGTGAAAATAAAATTTCTCATAACGACATGCACTGTTGCTAGGAAAGTCACCAAAAAATTGCTTGGAAAAATCATCAAAAAATGACTGGCAACGGCAGTTGGTGGCAATAAGTTGACAAATAGGTGATATTGAACAATTATGTGAATAGATAGGTGACACATATATACATTTGAATAGATAGTTAGACAAATATGTGACACACGTATACATTTGATTAGATAATTAAACATATATGTGACGCGTACAAATAGGTATATTTGAACAAATATGTGATATTTTAACAGATAGACCGATGGTTAAATTTTGAACAAATAACATGTCATTTTGGACAAATAAAGTGCTTTTAGCCTAAAAATTAAGTTTAGGCCAATTGGACCTATTGGCTTAACAATTTAAAAAATAGGCCTTTGACCAGAATGCCCTCAATAAAACTTTAAAAATATCTCTTAATATCAAAATAAAATTATCATACTTCTTTTCTCAATTTTATAAGGTCCTTTTAACAATATAAATATTAGCATTATCAATAAATGTTTACATAATATTAATGAGTTAACTTGATGGGGGTAGTGGTAGAGCTGTGAGACCTCTGTGCATGTCGGATAATGTCCCTCAATCAAATAAAAAAACAATGGAATTATGGAATGCAAAGTACACAATACACATAGATTGGAATAGAACATCATAACATGAGCATTATTTAGTAATTACAGTGCTCGAACATACCAAATCAAGAGAATTACAAATGCAGCAATGTTGACATGAAGATCATTATCCCAAAAAACAACACAACAATTTCAAAAACATAGCGCTTAATAAAAAACATAGATTAACATAACCTAATAGATCGATTAAATGGCAAAGGGTTGGTTTCTTGGCTGCTCATTTCATTTTAAGAGATTGTAAGCGTTTCTGGATCGCGAGCATCGAATCTTTCTTTTTCTTATCGACTGCACAATATATATGAGCAACAAACTTGGAATCTTCGTTATAGTATGCCCACCCTTTCTTATTGATCTTCATGTCACAAACTTTACACTTGACAGTTTCAGAACTATTTATGGGGAAATCATAGCAAAGGGTAAGCGGGTTTTTGTGCTTCTGATAGTTCACGGCAGAGGGCAAGCCAGCGCAGGCGACATGGATGTCGAACTTGCATGGAGAGCAGTGGTAGTGAAAGCCCTTGTCAGAGTCACAACAAGCATTACAAGTGAACTCTCCACATGCATAATTGGTGGAAGATCGGAGGGTGAGAGTGTCGCGAAGGTGGGATTTGTGTTTGATCTTTTGTGGGATGCTTTCACACGACTTGTGAATGAAGAATTTACAACTTTCACAGCTCCAAGCCTTGTCTAGAATTTCTGCCTCACATATGTTGCAATTGATTTTGTCTCGTTTTTGCACCTTGCATTCATGCAGGGCATGTCGATGGCTGAAATGAGTTATCTCGTCCTTAACGGAAGGAGGTGATTTGTGGTGAATTGTCTGTTCAAAAAATCATATGATTATGATTATGATTATTATATCAATCAAAAATTTTAATGTATAATTTACACAATAATGTAGAAAAAAATAGTAAAAATTTAGTAAGGGGGGTGATATTGTATGTGATAATGAATCCTACTATTAAACTGTACCATCTCTGTCCCGAATTGTTCATTTGGCACAAAAAATTAATAACTAAAAAATAATATATTTTTGTATCACAATTTTCAAATTCTTTTTTACAAAGTAAAAATACTTAATAAGGTCTTTTAATAGGTGAAAATGAAATAACAACTAAACAATACCTGATATACTAAAACATTCCAACACAAGTTATAACATCAAATTAGGCATGTAAACGGATGGATTTGGATGGGGTCTGACAAAATTCAAATTTGATCCAATTAAGAGAACCTAAATCCGACCCAATTAAAAGAACCTAAATCAGATCCGAATTGGCTTATGTGATATCCGATTATAGATCACCCGATCTAAACCCGATCCTACAAAACAACCTTTATACACTGCTAAAATTGAACTACAGTTTTAAACAAGTTGATAATTTGAAATCCATTTCACTTTTCTTCAAAAGCAGTGTTTCCATGGTAACAATTATAAACCCAATAAGTAGAGTATAGTTTGAATGACATTACCTCCTCCTCTCGACGCTGGAAGAGACTAACGGTGGTGGTGGAAGATTTGCCAATCTTGGTTACAACAGCAGCTTTCTCTTCAGATTGGTAAGACAATGTTTGGCCGTTGCTCTTACATTTTGTTACACTCTGCTGTTTTTCTTGACACAAATAGTGATCCCCTTTCTGTACTTGAACCCCTAGTTTCTTCAATGCACTCACTTCTTTTCCCTTACTATCACTCATCTCTCTCTCTCTCTCTCTCTCTCCCTCTCTCTCACTGTCTATCACTTTCTCTCAATGTCTATCACTATCAAGTTTCCACAATACGTTAATAGTTTGGTTTGTTCACCGGCTTTATTTATATACAAAAAAACAGCAAGCAACACAAACCATTTTTTTTTAAAATTTTTTTTTGGATTACTTTAGTTGAGAAAGTCATTCTACCCATCAAATGCTCACACGCGCATGACTTTGATTGGTTGGAAGTTAAATCTTTATCCAGTCACACCGACCATATCTATCCATATAAATAAAAAGGTTAAATTACCCTTTATTCCTTTTATATTTGAATTTTTTTTTACTTTAATTTTTAAAATTTATTTTATTATATTTTTGCTCTGTATATTTTAATTTTTTTTATTTTACTTATAAAATTAATATTTGTTTAAAATTAGATAAAAAATATCATAATAACTGTCATATAATATAAAAAATATATTATTATATTGAGATTTAAATTTATGTCAAAGATGTAAGCCATATATAATAAAAAAAATTTATATCAGTTGATTGTCAATGTATCATTTTTTATCTAATTTTTAATAGAAATTAATTTTAAGAGTAAACTGAGAAAAATTTTAAACATAAAAGACTAAAGTAGGCAAAAATAAATTTTAAGAAATCAAAGTGAGAAACTGGCCAACTATAAAATAAACAAAGTATAATTTACCCAATCAAGTAGCAAATTACACCAATAGTTCATATATTTTATCTCTTATATCATTTTGATTCCTACACTTTCAATGGACTTATTTTGATTATTAATTTTAGATTTTATATAAGTTTGGTCCAATCAATAACGCTTTTAGTGTTTTTGACCCCAAAAAATTCATTAAATTTGTTAAAGTTTACTCACTAAGTTGAATAAGGTTATAATTTTGTCATTAAAAGCATTAAGCATGTCATTTATGTATATGTTTTATTGAAAAATGTTGACAATCTAAGTAATTAAATTAAATTAAGATAAAATTATAAATTTATAATCAAAATCAAACTAATTAAAATTATAAGAATTAAAATAATATAATGACCAAAATATAAAAATTATCAACATAATTTACCTCAAATAAAAAATAACAATAAACTATAAACGAAACCAAATGCTACCTCCTGTGAAAGTGGCATGGGAAGTGCTACTCATAACTCTGACTTACTTTTATAAGAAACAGAACGATAGTCGGCAGTAGGTAGTCAACCTAGGTAACACCATTCTTGACTTGATTACTCATTTTTTCTTTTTCTTTGTTTAAACATTTTGGACCGACCACCTCATCCATTTTGGACCAACCACCTAGATCCACCTTGGTCTCCAAGTTTTACTGTACCACCGAATTGCTTTTTGTCGTTGTCTGCTTTTTACCATACAGTTACAATAAGGGATGATTTATTCAACAAAAGATTTCATTTTACTTTTCAAATTTTATTTTGATGATTAATTACACTTTAAGTTTTGAAGAACTTTAATTTTATCTTTAAAACTTTTGAAATACGTTTAAACTCACCATCTCTTATCCAAACTCACCACCATCTCCTTTCTACACTTTTGTAACTCCACCAGCCACCATCACTGACCGCTAGCCCTCTTCCTCCCTCTGCCGTGTGTGCCTTATGTGGTTGCTTGCCACTGCAATGCGCAAATCCTCCGTCCCAAAATCTCACACTCTCTTTCTATTCCTCTACCCTCTCCTTTTCTTCTCCATATATATACAGAACCCTCAATTTAAACATGGGTCTGTAACAGTTCATCACCATTAAAGGCTTAACCGCCAACCTCATCCCCATTCCAACTTATTTATTTATGAGAAACACCAAATCAAAATCAAAACCCACCCACTATAAAACAAAAGGCATCAAAACACACTGCAAATTTTCAACCAAAAAACAACACACCCTTCACAAAATTACCTCTCCAATTCCACAACATAGAACAAGATGTTCGCTTGTGGGGTTCTTTTCTCTCTTTTTCTTCTCCTCTTCTTTTTCAGTCTCAGTGAAGTAAGATTTGCCCATGTGAATCCATAGTTCTAAATATCGGTCGGTACGTACCGTACCGACTGATTTGTACCGGAAAAATTGACCACCGGTTCGGATATGGACCAGTATAGCGGTGAGAATAAAATTCGCAACCATAGCGGCCGAGTCCCGGTACGTAGCGGCCTGAATCCGATACATAGGGCGATACAGGCCGGTTGTCGCCGGTACGGATGAAAATCAGCCCAGAAAACTGCTCGTGGCTCTGATGCTTTTTCTGGTTTTGGATTGTTGGTCTTCACTAAAGTGAGAGTGCAACTATGAGGTTCATGAGGAGGTCGTGCTTCCTTCGGCGGCTTCCGGCGTGTTTCAGAATGCTTTTTTGGTCATGCGCTGTTGAGCGAAGCTTTGAGGCTACAGCAAGCTAGGTATGATACAACATATGGGGCACAAAGTATATCTTTTATATTTATATTTTATATAAATGTGTATTGATAGTCTTGGGCCAAGATATTTTGCTGAAGACGGTGGATTGTTTTGAGCAATCTTGGGCCCATGTATTTCTTTAACCAACTCATGGGTCTAGTTGGTGTATTGTTGTGGATTTTATTTTAAATTGTAGATAATTGAAAGTTATAATTGAGACTAAAATAAATATATATTATTTGAAAATGAGTTAAAGGTGTTCATACATATCAAAATTTTGATCAAAATGTGACAAATTAAGACTAAAAGAGTAAAAAAAAAAATGCATAAAATTGAGTTTCAGAGGATTGCTAATGATTTTTAAAATTTCATGGCCGTGACACCCAATTCCCGATACGTATCGGCCGATACTACCGATACTGATACTCTGTGATCGATACCGTTACGTTACTTGATACCGTGATTTAGAACAATGTGTGAGTCTCTCTCTCTTCTTTTTTGTTTTTTTAAAACTAATGTGAGTCTCTCTCTTTCTAAAAACCCTCTTTAGATTTTGTAGATCCTTTAAATTTTCATGTCAATTTGGTTATGATTTATAGAGTAAAACTTTATTTTATTTTGTAGGATTTTATGTAATTGAATCGGTTTTGATTTCTTTATTATTGAGGTGGAGGCAAATGGGGTGGTGGGAAAGAATGGCACGGTGATGGAGGCGACTAAAATGGTGTCGATGATGGTGAATGAGGGCAAGAGAAAGTTGGGTAGCTTCTAGATCTGTGCATTGTGCACTTGTTGTAGTGGGGTCAAAGGTTACTAGGCACATGTAGCAAAGGGAGGATGAGGACTAGTTGCCAGCGGTGGTGGTCGACGAAGTTGTAGAGGTAAAAAGAAGAGAGATGGTGAGTTTGGGTAGGAGAATGCGAGTTTGAATGTGTAGTTTGAAATTTTGGGTCAAAATATAATTTTTTTTTAGAACTTTTTTCATTTAAATGTGACAATAGGGGGCAAATTGGTACGATTGCAATAATTTTTGGGGGTAAAATTGAAATTATTCGAAGTATGGAGATATAATTGATCATCGAGATAAAATTTGAGGGGTAAAATGAAATTTTCTCTTTTTTCAACTTGAGAAATTGTAGAGCTTATTACTGTTATGTTTTGATGATATAAATAATTATTTTTAAAGATCGTAGCCCTGTTTGATTTCAAGATGTAAAAGGTTGGATTGGAGATAATATGCTTTGAAGTTCACATATTCTTTGTTTGTAATTTCTTTTAGACAACATATAATATACTTTTGGATTGTACATTCTCCAAAATTGGTGATATACAATACCACACTCCTGTTACATCATATCCATTGTGATGGGATAAGAATGAAAAAGACAATTTTACCCTTCTAATTGATTTATATATGGAGATTTTCATTGTTTTATATTTTCTTGATTTCGAAAATAATCAAACATTTGTAAACAAACAACAATCATTTATTTATTATTTTTACATAAACAATCAAACTTTTATTTTTTATTATTTATTTCCACTGATTTTTACATAAACAAATTTTTATTTTATTTTTTATTATCAGGTTGGCATTAATCACTACAAAAAATTAAGGTTATAGAGACTAAAATTTAGAGACAAAATTATTTTTTTGGGACCAAATATTTTTGTTGCGAAAAGTATCGTTCTTATATTTTTAGCAACAAAAATTAGACATTAGTGATGAATTATTATCTTTTTGGGGCCAAACTTTTTGTCACAAAAAATAAACTATTTTGAAACCAAATTATTTTGTCCATAAAAGTGTATTTATTAGTGACATTTTCAAAATTTTGTCGCTAAAAGCCTTATTTTTGACTTTTCGGGACAACCTTTTAACAATTATCCTCACGACGATAGAAAATTCTCATATGTTGTAGTGAATATAATTTTTTTTGAAAAAATAATTAGATTTAATATGAATATTTGATTTGTCAATATTTGCACTAATTTTGCAGCAACATTATATTCTTTCCAAGTGCTGTGGTAGTAGGCAGTGGCGAAACCAGGAATTCATATAGGGGGCACAAATTAATGACAATGATTTTTTTTTTTTCATAATAAACAATAATGAAGTATTACTAAACCTAAATATTATAAGTCCATTTGGATAAATATGAATTCCAATTAAGGGATTTAAAGTTGAATTTTATAAAAATATTAGAGAGTAACTATTATAAGTAGATTGAAAAATGATAAAAGCAAATAAATCAAGATAGAAATGATATATTTTAGTCGGAAAATTCTATAAAACACATCGCAAAAAAGCGTATATTATTTGTCGTAGTTATGATCTTTGTAATTTTTGATTATGACACATTGTGGTGTTAGTTATAACTCATTGTGGTATTGACTATAACTTGACTACGATTTCTTGTGATTGTTATTTTGGTTATGACTATTGGTTATGAATCAATGTGGGATTAGTTATGACTTGACCTATTGGGCTTATTTTTAAGAGATAGTATTTGGTTATTATTTATTATGGTCGTTTTAGTTATAACTGGAAACGATTTAGTTATAACATTTTCTTGTATCAACATAAAATATCATAACTTGTATATGATACACCATTTTGGCGAGCTCATTTAAGTAGAATCTTTGTAATTAGAAATGAAATTCTCAATAGAGGGGCACTATTACAATTTTAAGGAGGGCACTGTTACAATTTTATAAAGGATATAAAAGACAAAATTTATATATTAGGGTACTAGCACAATTATCAAAAATCACGGGGCAAGTGACCCCCTAGTCTTACACTAAATCCGCCCCTGGGAGTGGGCATTAAAATATGTTATGGGGACAACTTGAATATTACTTGTTTATATCCTACAATCTATTTTGTAAAACAAACATGGATAAGATATAGATATCCAATCATCTTAATTTTTTTATATGAAATAGGTTCACTAAGCCCAAATGATCTCCTAAATTAAGATAGTCAGAAGATCCAAACCAATTATAAATACATGCCCTAAAGTTTATTACAAATATAAATTCCCTCATCACATTTGAGAAATTACATCAATCCCTTAAGATTTTATATCATATAACAAATGGCTCCATGTGTTAATAAACCGTCAAGTCAAACTAAAGAATTTATGACGTATGCAACATATATTCATTTTGATGAAGTTAAACTTTTTTTCCTTATCTCACTCCCCCCTCTTATTTTCTTTTAATTAATTAGTAATACCACTTTACCTAATCATCACATCACTCTCGATCACCGTTGTCATTATTGTCTACAAGCATTCGATGTGTCATCAATGATTGTTGAAGAATATTGTAGTTGTGTATAGAGAATAATTTGGTGATAGGTGAATATAAATTAGAGTAATATGATAATTTTATTTTAGTATTATGAGATATTTTGGTAATTTCATCTTTATTTGCTAAGTCAGTTACAAGATTTATTTATTCATTTATTTTTGATAAATTGGTATTTGTAATTTTTTGAATGTAAAGGAAAAATTCATATTTTTCACCAATTTTAAGGGATGCAATTGTAATTTATCTTTAAAATTAGTAGTTAGAAATTTAGTTATCAAGTGTACGGTTTGTATCATGAATATGAATTTAAGCAAGCATTTAAACCGGCAAAATAATTTAAAATATATATATGAACAAAATATAAATATAATTTTTATTTTTTATTTTTTAACCCTTTTCTTTTATTTTTTAAGTACTTACACATATTCATGACTAAAAAAACAATCTAAATGTAGAAAGCAAATGATAAGTGAAGGGCACTCGATTCATACCCCCAAGTCAATACAAATTAATAATTTTTTATTTGTTTCATTGGAATGAATGAGATGGACTGGCCATTTCTTAAACTCTCATATAAAATGATCATTCATTTGTAATGGTGAATAATAATTCTATTTGTAATATATTTTGTATTATTTATTTTAATAAACCAAACATGACAATAAATATTTGGGAGAATTACAAAAAAAAAACCCTAAGGTTTTAGCCTTGTAACAAATAAACCCTAAGTATTTAATTTTATCATTTTAAATCCTAATCTTTTGGTTTGTTTTCAATCTAAACTATTAACATATTTTCAATCAATAAAATTGATAGAAAAATAGTATTTTAGAAATTAAATGTAATGTAAATATACATAAAATGTCTAAAATACTTTTTTCATCAACTTTTTTTTTTTTTTTTTTTAACTTTTTCATTGACTTAAATGACTAATGTGGAGGGATAAAAATTAATCATGTGAGGTGGGTCCACCCAATGTCTACATGGAAATAAAAATAAGGTAATAAAATAATAACTCGCAATGCAACTTGCCAACTTGCTCTGATATACGTCCATTAGATGGGTTTTTGAGCCATACAAGTGGCTTATTTTCATTGAACCAAATTGGTGGCTTAAGCTCATTGAACAAAATGAGTGGCAAGTTAACCTATATAAAGGGATATAATCTTTAACTCCTAGGGGAGGTATGCCTAAACAACTTCTTTTACTTGTTCAATTTCATTTAGATATATATATTATCTAACTTGATTGTCGGAATTCCCTCCAGTCAGCAACTGCAGTCAGGAGGCATTAACTATTTATTCTTTCACAGATTTAGAATAGTGTAGTTCATTCTTCATTGATGCCTTGATTGATATCCGTGGGACAATTTCTACTTCCACAATTGGCGCTGTCTGTGGGATCGAAAGATATTAACTAAGAAAATGACAAAACACGGCTATGAATTTCTGCTATCAATATAATGAGTATAATATTAATCATTGTTGCAAGATAATAATATTTTCATAAATATTAATATTTTCATGCATTTATATGTTTATGTACATGAGTTCATAAAAAATTTATGACTTGTTTGGCTCTAGTACTAGATATTATAGCTAGACCCATGGTTAGGTCTTCACTCTCACTTTAGAAAAAATTTCAATGTGAGAAAATTGACAAAGTTAGACCATAAGTTATTATTGTAATTTGTGGTAACGTTTTTGTCACACACCGGATTTCCAAGATCCGGCCCATATGAATAACCAATAAAACAACAAATAAAAGACAATAATAAGCTAAAAGAAAATAACATCTCTTGTGCAATGAATATAATAGTGTCATACATTACATGAGTTTTTTCTGGTGACATACATCCTACATACAATCTCTAAGTGGAATGAATGTTTTGTATATAAAGACATGTGATGATATCATACATAATTGAAGATGCCCACAGGCTTACATCATAAATAATGGTACAACCCTTACAAAAATGGCACTTGGCCTACAAATACAAATAGCCTAAGGCCTACAAATAGTTTAGCAAACCCTCTCAGCTCAAAACCACATCCAATGCCTCATCTCCACGTCTGGGTATGTCATTAACACCTGAAAAGATTTCAGCCACGTAGGGTGAACATAAAGCCCAATGAAGAATATTTCAAAAACTAAATACAACTTTACAAGTATAGATGATCATGCTGCTATACATATATAATATGCTCAATGCTTTGCATAACACAAGTTTTTGTTTGGTTACACCACTTTCCAAGACTTCCTTTGAAACACAAAATATGATAGTTAGTAGGCTATACAAGCATTACCATTAGCCACTTTACCAGTACTATCCAGAAGGAATTGCACCTAATCGCGCGGGTTTTAGGACTTTCACCATGGACACTTAGGCAAACTTAATTATCCACAATCACACCCCCTAAACGGATTCACCATTTTATTTAACCCTTTCATAGAATAATACAAGTGCTTCCCAAAAAATAATCTTTTTCAAAACATAAGGTTTCGAACTTCAAATTTCATGATATACACAAGGAGATGTATGATTTTATAAACAGTTCAATTGCCTAGTCACATGTAATTTCTAATATACAATAATGCTATCCTTCACCGATAACCAAAACAATTATCTCTAATAGAATTATAAAACGATAACAACATGGATACATAATCCAACATAAGAACAACATACCGAAATCCTCTATGATTTATCAACACTGGAATAACCAATAGCCATCACTTCTCAAGTTTTCCATGAATCTCATTTATATTCAATTTCTCAAAACGATTATGTAGTTTTTCCAAACAAATTCAACATTTTAACAGAATAATCAATACTCGTTATTTCCAAAAGTTTCATCAATATTCCAAATCAAATCCTCCATTTGAAAACAAAACACATCCTTTCTTAATGATCCAACAATTCCCAAAAACATTAACGTTTAGGGTTTTTCAGAAATTGGGGCTTTCTCATTTTTAAATACCCACATTTATATAAAGAAAATAAGTTTAATAGCAAGATCATAGATAATCATATCCCCAATTTAACCAAACCCTTAACCCTCAACTCACGATATCCAAAATCATCACAACAACAACATTAACAACAACTACAACATAATTTTTGTACCGAAAATACCACAAATATATTAACAAACTCATATTGAGTTAATGAAATAGAACCCTACCTCTTGAAGCGAAAAGGAAAAGGTAGCAACAAGCATGGAAGTTCAAAACCACTTTTGGCCGAAATTAAAGTGAAGCCCTCGCCAAGCTCTACAACACTCACGAAGGAGTCAGAGATCAAAACCAAGGCTAAAGACCTCAAAACCTAGATCTAAGCCCAAGAAATTAGGGCAAAAATCACTAAAGGAGAGAGAAAAGAGAAAAGGAATTTTTTTTTGATATTTTCGTGCATTGACTGCTTTATATAGACAAACAAATCGTGGTTGTGGTCTAATACCTTGTAGACGTGAACCCCTTATTTGTGGCCGCAGTCAAGCCAACCCTTTAGTTGCGGGCGCGACTAACTTCCTCGCAAGCCTAGAACAACATGCATGCCAAAAATACTGGGAGGTGATTTTTGGTTGCAGCCCTTCGCGAGCGCGATGTCCATAGTAGAATAAATTATGTTCCTGATTTTTTCCTGGGACAGTTCTAAGGCAATACCAAGGGTCCCAACCACAAACAATGAAGGTCAAGAAGAAAATGCAAGTAATAACAAGATGACCCATGCATATACAAGCCCGAAAGCACAACGGGGCATCCATACAAATAGTTTCAAGTCGAGTTTTAGAACCAGGACTCTACATTTTTGATCGACTATATATGAAGTTTAAAAAAAAAAAAAAAACAAAAAAAGAAAAAAGAAAAAAAGAAGAGGAAATTCAAACATAGTAAGTGTAGACACTCCATTTTGACTGGCCCTAAGACTTGGGCGCTTTCTTTTGATTACCCTATGATGACAAAACAAGAAAGTGTTTCTCCAAAATCTTCAATAAGAAAACTTAGAATTTGAGCCATGTTTTTAACCTTAAACAACCACAAATTACCTTTCCAAGGGAATATTCTGACCTCATGGTTGCGTCCAGAATGGTTCATTTAGTTAGGATCAACCTTCGCTGCACTTCCGGGGCCTCACTAAAAAATTCTCCAAAAATCTAGGTTATAGCACAAATATTTGAAACTTCTGGGCCAAATTATAATTTTCAAAACTCAGGGAATATTCTATTATGTGAGGGAATATTCTATTAAGTCAAGGAATATTCTTTCTACATGAAGAATATTCCATCACATGTTGATTGTGACGCTGACATGGCGATCTTGCTGACGTGACATGACTGGATTGGTCCTTGCTGATGATGTGGCGCTAACATGTCTTTACCAAAAGAAAAATGAATTTAAGGAATGCTTGGAACGGGGTTTGAACACCCAACCTACTACTCAGCACCCAGCACCTTAACCACTCTGCCAAAACTTTGCCTTGAGTTATATTTCCCCTCAAATAATATTTGACCATTTCAAACCAGCAGGCAGAGAAGGTGTATTTTTGTATTTTTTTTCTTGTGTGTGGGACACTTCCCTACCCCATTGGCAGACCCATATATCACCAAATACATACCTAATCATCCCTCATTGTCAAAAAGAGGTTTTGTTTGCATCCATAAAGGAGTATCCCATGTAACCACCTTGAAAATTTGCCCTCCTATCACATTCTTGTCTCTCACCTTGTCTCCCACCTTCTTTTTGACCTTAACTCTCCCTCATTGCCTATATAGAATGATCAGATTGTAAGAGAGAAGGAGGACCACAAAATTTAAGAGAAAAGAGTGAGAAAAGAGTGAAAAAAAAAAGAAGAGAAAAGTTGAGTTTTTTTAGCTAAAAACACTCCTATCTTCCATATACATCCCATTTCTTCTATACAAATTGAAATTCCATCTTTTCTAAAACCAAAACTCCTCCAAAAATTCTGAAATACTTGAATTTCAGTAGCTTTGATCAAGAGGAAGAGTGGGTGTTAGTAAAAGTGAGCAAAAACAAGAGAGATGATCACTTTTCACCACTTACACCTCCAAGCCATCATTTTAGCAAGAATTCCAAGCTTTCAAATTGAGGATTGAGGACATAATTCATACACATGAGGGTGATCAAAAGAAAGTTTGAAAATCATGAAGTTCATCCTTTCTTGAAAATGTGAATTTTCAATTTATTTCATTTTCTTGCATGATCTATCTTATATTTGTTTTCTTGTGTTAGCTTCATATTAGTTTTGTTGTACTCTTGCATGTTCTATCTTATATTTATTTTCTTATTTTAGTTTCGTATTAGTTTTGTTATAATCTTACATATTCTATCTCATATTTGTTTTCTTGTGTTAGCTTCATGTTAGTTTTGTTGCACTCTTACATGTTCTATCTTATATTTGTTTTCTTATTTTAGTTTCATATTAGTGTTATTATAATCTTACATGTTCTATCTTATATTTGTTTTCTTATTTTAATTTCATATTAGTTTTGTTGTAATCTTGCATGTTTTACCTCATATTTACTTTCTTGTTTTAGGTTCATGTTAGTTTTGTTGTAATCTTGCATGTTCTATCTCATATTTGTTTTCTGGCTTTAGTTTCATAGTAATTGTGTAGTAATCTTGCACTTCCTATTTTATATTTCTCTTGTATTAGTCTCATATTAATTTTGTTGTAATCTTGCATGTTCTATCTTATATTTGTTTTCTTATTTTAGTTTCATAGTAATTGTGTGTAATCTTACATTTCTTAGCTTATATTTTTCTTGTATTAGTCTCATGTTAGTTTTGTTGTAATCTTGCATGTTCTATCTTATATTTGTTTTCTTGTTTTAGGTTCATGTTAGTTTTGTTGTAAGTTTGCACTTTTTATTTTATATTTGTTTTTTGTTTTTAATCTAACCGGTAGTGGTTAGTTGAGCCACCTACATATTTTTTGTTTGTTCATTTTCTTGGTTTTGTAATAAGACAGGTTTTGCTAGGCCTATTTGGCTAGCCTGTTAGCTTCTTTTGGACAAGACGGTATTGTCTTCCGATGTTAACCAACTTCCGATGGTTTCCAAGGCACGTGAAACTTTTTCATGTGTTTATTTTGTTTTGAGTGTTTTGTGAAGTTTTTATTTTGTTGTAATATTCTCCTCACCACCCCCTCTAATTTGGTTTGTAATTATTTTTCTTCAAATGTTGTAATAATTTCCCGCTCCGCTCATTTCTATCCCATTTCTTTACTTCCTTTCTTTATTTGTGAATATGCATCATATTTTATTTTTCGTTATATCCATGCTTTGCATCCATGTTTCATGCATCTTGATTCGGCTAAGTTTGCATTTGTGGATTTATTCAATTTCTATGTGAATTTGTGTGTTTTCTTATATTTTTGAGATGATTCACATGTCATATCTTAGAAGCCGAATCTTTAGTTCCATCTCATGAGTGAATTACATTAGGATTTTGTATATAAGATCATGCATATTTTTACTAACTTTGTTTTGTAACTGTTCATGGGACGTCGGTAAATATGTAAGTTTTTATTCTTTAGTATCCCGTTTGTATGTGTTTTTTGTTATTATGTTTAAGTATCTTACCATGTGGCTACTTGTTTACTTGGTATAATTGTATGAATGCCAGTGGATGGAGGTTGTGTCACTTAATTTGGAATAATATTGATTTTTCCTGTTTGTAAACTCAATTTATTTGGATTGTACATTTTCAAAACTCTTTCAAAATGCATGAAATCAAATTATTCCAAAATAAATGACATAGTCTATACTTGTATGCTTCACATAGTAATTTTTAGGATTTATTAAATAATCAAAATATGAACATATAAAGTAAATAAAATTCATATCATGGTTTGGCCGATCTTTTGATTGGGTGAGCGGGGGTGCTTAATTAATGACTTTCCCTTCTCATACCTAAGGTTTCGAACTGAGACAACTTTGGTTATGACGCCTTGGTAGGAGTCATGGGTTTCCTAATTTCCCAAAATATTAGGTGGCGACTCTAAGATCTAATGACGCTGTCCATTTCTGGCAAAAGGTTTTTGCAATAAAATAAATTTTCTAAAAATTGCCACTCCATCTATGTTTCACATTGCACTAGTGAGACCAGATCAAAGGAACCGAGGGTCTGAACTGTTTAACGCGCACGGGTACTCCTCGGGCATGTTACAGTAAGACGATTTGGATCATGATATTTCCTTAAAGTTCACTGGTTTTCTCTTCTAACTCTATATCTCTAATATAAATTTATGAATTTATAGTTTACATATATGAAGATGTGTTGATGCACCTTGATTGGGTTAGCTCTATTGTTTGGCATAACAAAGCCAAAAAGGGATGCTGACCAAACTCTTGGCAAAGCCAAAGACCAAAGATGAGTTATAGGAATACACTTACATTCATATGTTTTCTCTCTCTTTATTTATGTAAATGTACAACAGAGAACTTTTTGAGAATGTACGGCTTTTATTTGTGTACTATTTTGATTGACAACAGTGTTACATATATAAAGAAGTATCTTCGACAAGGTCGAAGGCCAAAGAAGTGTTGTCGACCAAGCTCTCGGCAAAGCCAAATATAAAGAAAAGTTGTCGACCAAGAATTTCGGCACACCAAAAAGCCCCTCTACTCCAAAAAGAAATTGATCAGCACCCATATGAGCTAACCTTCTCCCAACAGAAAGCAATGATGGAGAAAACACCCATCGCTAGCTCCCAAACATTGAGATGACTAATTATCGAGCTAGCAAATAAACACCATCTTCATTTTTCTTCCTATATAATTTCCTGAACTTATAATTTTTATACATGAAGTGAACTTTGCAAGAATTTTTGCATGACATAGTTTCAAGATGTCTTGGCACATCGACAATTGGGTCAACATTATTGCTTGGCAAAAGAGTCCATTGGAGAAGAAAACACATATTACTCTCTTTCAACCAAGCAAGGGAAGCCCTCTATCCCTTTCTATGGAAGTATTTATTTATAATAATTCTTCTAGATTGCTACATTTTTTTGATTAGCAAAAGAGAATTACTTTATTGATGAACAAGAGAGTAGTACAACAATAAAGAAAAAGGATGAGTGCAAAAAGCATCATAATGAAAAAAATCAATCCCAACTAGGTTGGCACGAATAAGACCACCCAATCATATGCTAGCACACCATCAAGAGTTGGTGAGTAACCAACCATAAACAAAGAACGAACCAAACATCAGAAAAATAAACAGTAGAAAATAGCAGAAAAACAAATAGCAAAGTTGGTGAACCATCCTCCATCACAAACATCCATCCTCTATGAAGCTCCTCTGCCCATAGAAAACAAATAGCCAGCCTTCATCACAAATATCACAAACAAACAAATAGCCAGCCTTCATCACAGCTGCAAGGCAAGGTAGCAAACAACAAAAGGTAGAGCAGAATAGAACAGCAGAACAAATGATTGAGCAGAAGAGATGAACAGTAGAGTGGTATAGTAGAACAAAACAATAGCAAAGTAATTAATCTATCAAATGTACCTTCTGATTTGATTCAAATTGGATACAAAATCATGGATGGAATAGGAGCTCCCAAATGAGTGGCTCTTTAACCAAATTGCAACTCTAATCTGATAAGCTCACAAAGCTCCAAGAAGTTAGGATGAGCACTATTGAACACACAATCATTCATAAGGTTCCAAATTGACCACAGAATAGCAAGTGGTATGGCATTCCATATTTGGAGTTCCTTCTTCCTGATTTTAGTGCCAAACCACCAATCAAATAAGTCCACCATAGAGCCTGGGCATACCCAACATAAACCCCACCAATCTATGATGTTAGATCAAATTTTCCAGATAAAGGGACAATGAAGCAATACTGTAGACACCCCATTTTGACCGGCCCTACGACTTGGGCACTTTCGTTTCATTACCCAATAATGAAAATAAGAATATGTCATCTCATAAAATTCTCAGTGAAAAGATGGAATGTAAACTTTAATCCGAACCTTACATACGTTTTTACCAAATTATTTTAGATCCATTCTCCATTTTCTTTTACTTTTTTTATTATGTATATATATATATTATGTTATATTATTATATATAATATTTTATTAAATTTATTCGGTGCCGTGGTTTCACCCACGCACCATACTTTGTATATATATATTAAATATCAAATATTTTATATATTATTATATTATATAAAGTTACTATTCCTCTTTTGAAAATCAACCAGCCTTTCCACTGTTTGTTATTTTATTTCTTTTGTTTTAGACCCGCTTTGATCAAATTATGTTACATATTTGAACTGCTAAAATATATTTTATTAGTCCATTTATTTTGTTATTTTATAATTTTACTTGTTTTTGTGTGTTTTTATATATTTTTTAGGTATTTGTGCATATATTTAAGCTAATGATATAGTTTATATATTATCTGTGCATCTTTTGAAAAAATTTGTCTCTCCACCGTTTATTGTTTTGTTTGTTTGTGTTTTTATTGCCTATAAAAAAGGCAAATGAAGTGAAGAAAAAAAAAAGGATGGGAGAGGATTGGGGAGAAGAATCGAGGGAGAGAGAATTAGAAAGAGAGAATTAAGAGGAAAAAATATCATAAAGAAAAGAAAAAAAAGTTTTTAAGAGAGGGAAAAAGAAAATATTAGATATTTTATTTTTCCAAACAAAACCTTTCTTTCCAATACACCCAAACCAACCATTAAAGTTGAAATTCCAAATTTTGAACTGAGAATTAAGAACACATTCCACAACATTGAGGGTGATCAGAAGAAAGTTTGTGTGGGGAAATATTTTGTGAATGACAACACGTGGCTAAAGTGACACCGAAGTGTCAGTCGAGATGCAACGTAACCTGGTCATATTGTCGAGATGATCTCAGCTAGGCCGAGGTTATTTCTAGAGATACTGGAATCTGAGATAAGCAGATAGGGGGCAGGAGTCCTAGAACAGGGGAGGATTTCAGTCTAGATAAAGATAAGGCTTAGGAAGAGTTTACCTCTATCTAGATGAGAATCCAGGATGAGCATTGAGCCTGAGTTCACTGAAGTGAGGCTTCTATAGGGATTAGGGCATTGCTGGTTATAAAAGCAAGGCACCCTCATGGGTCTAAAGTATGTTTTTTCTTGTGAGTTTGAGCACTATTTGCTATCTTTGAGAGATATTGATTACTGACTTGATCATCGGAATGCCCCTGGGTGGACGAACCACCGTCGGATTCTCATCTTCTTATGCAGGCTGTTGGGCTTAATCTATTCTGCCAATGATCTCCAGCTGAGTTCCCCGTTTGGTTGTGTGGTCAAAAATCAACACCCACAATTTGACGCCGTTTGTGGGAACTTAAGGAGAATAAATGGCCAACGACGGACAGGAAGAAAAGATTGGAGATGACATTAATAGTGAGAGTTGTGAACATGTAGATCCTAACGTCGGGAAAGAAAACCATAACGAAGAAGCACAGGATCCGAATCCTGGGGAGAAGGATGTCGGCAAAGAGAGGAACACACTAAAAAAAGAAAGGTGAGATGAGCATTACAACGAAAGTGACCTCCAGGTATGAAAGGATAGATGCTTGAGGAGGGACGGTTAGATGAAAGAAATGCCAAACAAGTTGGCAAGCCTACAATTGGTTGTTAACTTCATGATGCAAAACAACGTGATGCAACCACCGTTCCTGCTACAGGACATGTTGGTACCAACAGCCAAGACTGACGCCCCCAAAGGGGGGACAGAAAACAATCCCAGTCGTCCTGCAACACGGCAAGGAAAAGGAGCGCTCACATCAGCCTTCACGAGATATCGGGCAAGCAAAATCAGTAAAAGGTGAGTCACAGAAGACGCCATGAACCAAGGGGACCTATGCCAAAGAACCTCAGCATATCCAGGGGAAGGAACTTTGCTTTGATATGGTAAATGAAGAGAAGTCCAAGAGGATGCACAACGACGTCGGGAGCAGCGCGCCAAAAAAGCTGAAATCTGTTGATAGCCGAGCTCCCTGCTAAACGAAGGAGGATCTGAGAGACTACCTCCAGAGGAAGCGACTCAACGCCGAGGTCACATCCCCCGTCAAGTCGAGAACACCGTTCTCAGTGGAGTTGGATAGATTTAAGGCCCCAAAGAGATTTCACATGCTGAGGTTCCAGATTTATGATAGTAAGTCTGATCCGAAAATTCATGTTGGTTTATATTTGAATTCAATGACTTTGTGGAGTGGGAATGAGCAGCTGCTATGCAAGGTATTCCTCTCATCCTTTGGCGAAATCACGTCGGATTTGTTTCCACAAGTTGCCCAAAAGGAACTGTAAAGAGTTGGGAAGGCCTGGCCGAGATGTTTGCATCCATATTTGTAATAAACAAGCTGCAACCACTAAGGGTGGACTCCCTTCTAGCTTTGAACATTAGCGAGGTTGAAAGCCTCAGGGCTTACGCCAAGAGATATTATGAGTTATTCAATTGCATTCCGGCCTGTAACCAGGAACTGACAGTTGTATCATTCAAAAATGGCCTGGAGGATGAATGCCCACTGCAGAAATTGTTGGCAAAGACCCTACCAAAAAGTATGAAGGAGCTTATGGCATGGATCGAGAATTATGCCAGGGCAGAAAAGGATAGGCCAGAAATGAAGACACCAAAGCAAGAGAAGAAAAATGGCTCACGGAAGCGAGGCCAATGTAATATTGGTTTTAACAGGTAGGAAACAGGGTTAAGGGTTGTATAGGCAGTCACCACTGTATTCAGGATCTTGGTCTACAAAGTATTGGAAAGGATCAGGAACCAGCCATATTACAAAGTGCCGGAGAAAATCCCTAGCGAGTTTATAGGAAGGAGCCTTGGGAAGCATTGTGCTTACCATAATGAGAATGGGCACTTGACTCAAGGATGTAGGGCTCTGAAGACACACTTGGAGGATCTGGTCAGACATGGTCATCTGAGAGACCTAGCAGATGAGGATAGGACAAGCGAAGAGCAAGCAAGGCTACTTCAGGCACTGGCAGCACCACCTCCACCGCAACAAGTAGAGGGACCTCAGATGATCAATGTGATTCACTCGAACGTCAATGAGAATGATGTACGTGGGGAGACTCAGAGAGTGAGACACCTATAACATGTGTATCAGGTCCAGCAAAAGAAGCCTAGGACGAATGAGTACCAGGGACCAATGGTCTCCTTTATTGAGGCAGACCTAAATATGAGGCAGATCTAGATATAGTGCAGCATCCACACAACGATGCCCTACCAGGTGAGGCACGTATTGGTTGATCAAGGCAGCTCTTATGACATCATGTATGTTAGATGTTACAAGGAACTTGGCTTTTACCTTGATGATCTGGAACAATCCAACAGCCCGATGGTTGGATTCAACGAAACACCAACATGGCCTCTAGGAGCCACGAATTTAGAGGTGCAGGCAGACATGAAGAAGGTAAGCATAGAGTTTACCGTAATTGACACCCCCCTCTCCTTATAATGTTATCTTGGGTAGACCATGGTTTCATGTAATAAGGGTTGTTCCCTCAACATTGCACTAGCTGTTGTGATTTCCAACCGAACATGGGATTGAGGAGGTCAGAGGGGATCAAGTGTAGGCTAAAAATTGCTCCATGGCAGTAATGAAGTCCACCTGCAATGTCCAAGAAGCAAAGACAGTAGAAATTGAAGAGGAGGATATGGAGGTGCTAGATGATGTCAGCAAAGAACCAGTCGACAAGAGTGAGGAAGCTTTGAAGAAGATTCTAGTCCAAGAAGATGATGGAGAGCACTTCTTCCTTCTTAGCTCAGGCTTAGCCGAGGAGGAGGAAAAGGAGTTAGAGGCTTTCTTGCGAGCAAACATAGAAGTGTTTGCCTGGACGCCCTATAAGATGCCAGGCATTGACCCTGAGGTCACTTGCCATAGGCTCAATGTAGACAAGTTAGCTAAACCTGTCATCCATTGAAGCAGTTGAGGAGGAAGTGGACAAGTTGTTAGAAGCCAAGGCCATTCGGGAGGTGAACTACCCGACCTGGCTGTCCAACATAGTGGTAGTGAAAAAGAAGAACGGCAAGTGGAGAGTTTGTGTAGACTTCACCAGCTTGAATAAGGCTTGCCCCAAGGATAGTTTCCCATTGCCTAAGATTGATCAATTAGTAGATACTACTTCAGGGCATGGAATGATGAGTTTCTTGGATGCATACAGAGGCTACCACCAAGATAGCAATGTATGCCCTAGATGAAGAGAAGACGACATTCATCACCCCGAAAGGACTCTATTGTTATAGAGTGATGCCTTTCGGGTTGAAGAATGCAGGAGCAACCTACTAGAGGTTAGTAACAAAAATTTTCAAGCACTTGATTGGGAAGACAGTAGAGGTCCACATTGATGACATGGTCATGAAGACCAAAGAACTTGGGAACCATTTGGCTGACTTGAAGGCAGTCTTTGACATCCTAAGAACATATCGGCTCCGATTCAATGCTTCAAAATGTGCATTTGGAGTCGGGTCTGGTACGTTCCTGGGATACTTGGTCACCAAGAGGGGCATAGAATCAAGCCCAAATCAGATCAAGGCTATCCATGATTTGAAACGCTCGACATCAGCCAAGCAGGTCCAGATTTTGACCGACAAGGCAGTAGCCTTAAATAGATTTATTAGCTGAAGTTCTGATAAATGCAAGCCATTTTTTCAATTATTAAAGAAGGCCACCGATTTCTTGTAGATAGAAGAGTGCGAAGTCGCCTTGGCCGACTTGAAAAGGTACCTGACAATAGCTCCAGTTCTGTCAAATCCAATACCTGGAGAAGAATTGTTCCTATACTTGGCTGTTCCAGACCACACAGTAAGTGCAGTGGTAATTCGAGAAGAGGAGGGAGAACAAAAAAGCCAGTATACTATGTGAGTAAAACCCTAGCAAGTGCAGAAACCAGGTACTTGCCCCTGGAAAAATTAACAATAGCCCTAGTAATGGTTTCCAAAAAGCTAATTCACTACTTCCAAGCCCATAAGATTGTGGTGCTGACTGAGCATCCCTTGAAGTCCCTATTACAGCATGGAGATCTGATAGACAGAATAACCAGATGGGTAGTGGTGCTGGGCCAATATGACTTGGAATTCAGGCCTAGAATCGTGGCCGAGTTCACTCCTGGCGTAATCCCAAGGCGGGCTCTGGTGAGCCACGACTTAGGATGTCCAAGGGAGCAGGAAGGAGCCCAACTGGGGCCAAAGAACCTCACACCAGCAGCGCAGAAGAAGGAAGAGAAACCAAAGCCCTGCGATATCTACATCGATGACTTTTTCTAGCTCTTTGTCAATGGAAGTTCAAATCGGCAAGGAGCGGGGGAAGAGTAGTATGGTATTGCTAGATGGGCGAATGATAGAGCAGTCTATTCATTTAGGGTTCAAGGTTTCAAACAACAAAGCAGAGTATGAGGCGCTGATCGCAGGACTGAAACTAGCAACAGCCATGGAAGCCGATGAGGTGGTAGTCTTCTGTGACTCCTAGCTTATTGTGAATCAAGTAACGGGCGAGTATGCAGCTCGAGATGAAAGGATGATAACCTATGTCAAGGAGGTTATCAGGCTACTAACACTGTTTGAGAATTGTCGGCTGCAGCAGGTCAACCGAGATGATAATAGTCATGCCAATGCCTTGGTAAACCTAGTTAGCACAATAAAGTTAGGGGAACCAAGGACAATCATGGCTGATTATCTGATAGGGCCAAGTGTGGAGCCTCTGATAACGAAATATGAAGCAATGTGCATGGAAATGGGTCAAGGGCCCAGTTGGATGGACACCATAGTTGTGTTCTTCAAAGACTGCCAGATATGTAATTATAGTGTTTACTTGTCATTTCTCATGCATTTGGGTTTAAACACTCGGAAACTTATTCGGACCCTCTTGCATGATAACAGATATGTAATTATGGCGTTTACTTGCCATTTCTCGTGCATTAGGATTCGAATACTCGGACACTTATTCGGACCCTCTTGCATGATGACAGATATGTAATTATGGTGTTTACTTGCCATTTCTCATGCGTTAAGGTTTAAATACTCGGGCACTTATTCGAACCCTCTTATATGATGGAAGATGTGAAATTATGGTGTTTAGTTACCATTTCTCATGCAACAAGGTTCGAACACTCGGACACTTATTCGGAACCCTCTTGCACGATGACAGTTATGTAATTATGGAGTTTACTTGCCATTTCTCATGCATTTGTGTTCGAAAACTAGGACACTTATTCAGACCCTCTTGCATGATGGCAGATATGTAATTGTGGTGTTTTACTTGCCATTTCTCATGCATTAGGGTTCGAAATTTGGATACTTATTCGGACACTCTTGCATGATGGCAGATGTGAAATTATGGTGTTTACTTACCATTTCTCAAGCAATAAAGTTCGAACACACTCGGACACTTATTCAGACCGTCTTGTATGATGATAGATATGTAATTATGGTGTTTTACTTACCATTTCTCATGCATTAGGGTTTAAACACTCGGACACTTATTCGGACCCTCTTGTATGATGGCTGATATGTAATTATGGTGTTTACTTGTCATTTCTCATGCATTAGGGTTCGAAATTCGGACACTTATTCAGACTCTCTTGCATGATGGCTGATGTGAAAATTATGGTGTTTAGTTACCATTTCTGATGCAATAAGGTTCAAACACTTGGACACTTATTCGGTCTGTCTTGCATGATGGCAGATATATAATTATCGTGTTTACTTGCCATTTCTCATGCATTTGTGTTCGAAAACTAGGACACTTATTCGGACCCTCTTGCATGATGGCAAATATGTAATTATGGTGTTTACTTGCCATTTCTCATGCATTAGGGTTCGAACACTTGGACACTTATTCGTACCCTCTTGCATGATGGCTGATATGTAATTATGGTGTTTACTTGCCATTTATCACGCATTAGGATTTAAACACTCGGACACTTATTTGGACCCTCTTGCATGATGGCATATATGTAATTATGGGGTTTACTTGGCATATATGTAAAGACACCATAGTTGTGTTCTTCAAAGAAGGCAGACTGCCAGACAACCGAAAAGAGGCACACAAGACTAGGTTAAAGTCGACCAGGTTCTGTCTGTCAGTAGAAGGCCATCTGTATAAAAGATCCTTCACTGGACCTCTACTCCGGTGTGTGCATCCCTCTCAGGTAGAGGACTTTTTATATGAGATCCATGAAGGAGTTTGTGGAAGCCAGGTAGAGGGTAGGTCACTTGCCCATAGAGCCATCTCTCAGGGATACTAATGGACATACATGCAAAAGGATGCTGAAGCGTATGTTAGGAAGTGTGAGAAGTGTCAACGGTTTGCACCTTTGAAACATCAGCTAGCAGCAAATCTGAATACAGTATCTTGTCCGTGGCCATTTGCCCAGTGGGGCATGGACCTGGTGAGGCCACTGCCCCAAGCAACTGGACAGATAAAGTTCTTGCTAGTAGCCACAGACTACTTTACAAAGTGGGTAGAGGATGAACCTCTTGCGAAGATTCAAGATATTGATGTGAAAAACTTCATCTAGAAGAACATAATAACCAGGTTTAGGATCCCAAGGGCCATTATAGCAGACAATGGCACTCAGTTTGACAGTGAGTTGATTAAGAGCTTCTGTGCAAAATACAAGATTAAGAACTATTACTCTACTCCTAATTTTCCCCAGAGTAATGGTCAGGTAGAAGCATCCAACAAGACCATCTTGGATGGGATCAAGAGGAGGCTGGAAGCAACCAAGGGCAAGTGGGTGGAGGAATTACCAAATGCGCTGTGGGCATATCGAACTATGCCGAGAAGGTCAATTGGGGAGTCCCCTTTTGCCATGGCATATGGTATTGAAACAGTCATCCCATTGGAGGTTGGCATCCCTGGAATCAGAACCCAAGGAGTGGAGAATGGGACCAACGAGGCATTCCTGGCCTAAGATCTAAACCTCTTGGAAGAAAGAAGGGAGAGAGCAACAATTCGGCTGAGGGCATACCAACAGCAGCTTACTAAGGCTTACAACAAAAAGGTCAACCCAAGGGAGTTCAAGGTTGGGGACCTCGTCCTTAGAAAAGTCATCGGCAATAAGAAAGATCCTAGGGAGGGCAAGTTTGGCCTAAACTGGGAAGGGCCTTATAGAATCATCTCGGTTGCCGGCTGTAGACATCCCATTTTTTACGGCCTTTACGACTTGGACGTCATCACTTGCATACCCAATGATGAGTGTATACGCAGTCAAGTGCTCGAAGTCCTCAGCGGAATGCCACAGCTTTAAACCTTTCAAACCTTGCACACCTGTTGCCTCATTCTTGGACCAAACCTAGGGGATCTTCAAGCCGGCAACCTTTATGGGCTGCCGGCTTTCACTCTTGGTTGCTGGCCACTGATGTGGCTTGCTGGCCATCAATGTCTTTTGCAGATATTTTATGACAACTGTGCCAACTGTTTGCACAGATGCTTGCATATGCTCCCACATGTATATCTTGATATTTTTGAGGGAGTTGCTTGGTTTTCTATATATAAAAGAGCTCTCTCTCATATTTTAAGGTTAGAAAAAATTTGGAGCAAAATTTTTCCTCTGTCTCTCTCTTCCAAATTTCTACACTTTTGCCTACATATCTTTAACCTTTGCCTATACACTCCTAACCAAACCTCTCCATATTTGAGCTGAGGTGTCTTTGAGCTTTGTTGGAGCTCTTGAGAGTGTGTTTGCTTGGTTCTATTGCTTGGAATTGATTTCCTCTTCAAAGGTATAAAGCTTCATCTCTTCACTTGCTTTATTTACTCTTTTTCTTGCAATTTTCCAACTGTTTTTGGGCTGTAAAAACTTTGTATTTTTGAGCTGAAACTTTGGTTTTAAGGCCATTAAAGATTGAGGGGTGGTTCACCCTTCTTCACACCTTGTTTTGAAAGTCTTTTCCCTTGTGTTTCCCACCTTTACACTATCATTTTTTGAGCTTTTAAACACTGATTTTTAGAACTATTTCAGTCGCTAAAATCATATTTTGAAGTCCAAATTTGGAGGGGTTAGCCTCCCTTCCTTGTGTCTTACTTACTAGCCTAGCTTGTGCTATGTTTTAGGTTATTAATCTAGTTTTTTTTTTTTTTTTGTCTTAATTCTAGCATGTTTTAGGACTGTTTTTAGACTGTTTTAGCACTAGTTTTGGTTGATGGTTGCATTTGAGCTTTGTTTTGCATGCTTATAGTGTAATTGTCCTCATGAGTTTGGTGTTTTAGGCCTTAGACACCATCTTATTTGAGTTGATGGCATTTATTTATGGCTTTCCATACTTGTGATCACTCTTAATCACCTCTGCAACCTCCCTCCTTTCTTGGCTTTTGTTTTGCTTTGAAAGTGGTTTCAAATCCTTTGTTTGTTTAAGCATGAGATTGAGATGTCATGCTTAATGGTTTAATCTCTTTGGGAGTTCATTACCAACGGTATGATGTCTCTTTCATGCCTGAAACAACACTTGATTTGAGCCCTCTTTCCATTAGAGGACTTAACTCACCATTGGACTTAATGAATTAAAGGATGGTTGGTAATTCAAAATGAAGTAATTAAAATGAGACTAAAATGATGCAAGATAAGAATGTGGTTTTGTATTCAATCAGACATTAATTGAACACATGGAAGCTTGAGGCATTTCATACTCATTAGTGATGAAATGATTCAAGTTTTCAAGGTCACCACTTCCCTTGATCAATTCTTGAAAGGGAGGAGGTTAGAGTCTTATTTTGTTGCATTTATTGAACTTGCACACTTTGGTTCATAAGACATCATGCAATGAAATTGCTTGAGTTGATGGTTTGTGGACTAAGTTTTGTCTCTCCTTTGATCTGTTCATGATAAGGACGGGTGAATTGTGCAAACAAACTCTTGAGAATACCCTGTGCATGCTTTGTTTGTTCTCTGTTGTAGCAAGATGAACTATATAGTAGTGGTCGGCTGGCCACTTTCTATGGCCAGCAAGCCATCACTCCTGGCTGGCCAGCCACCAATGCAAAATCCAACAGTGTGTTTTTTGAGCAGAGTAGAGATATTTTGGAAGTTGACAAAGGTGTAAGTGTTCTACTATGCAATAGAGACTTTCTAGAAGCAAAATAGTGGCCTTTTCGCATGCAAACCGAGCACGTGCATGAGCATTCCTCGCATACCGAGCATGTTTAAGTTTAAATATTTAGCTTAGATATTTGTTGTAATTAATTAGTTGTAGCTAGTTTATTTTGTAAAGTGTTGTAATTAATTAGTTTGTTAACTAGTTGTTCGATTTCGTCTTGTAAATTATTTTAGTTAACTAGAATAGTTAATTCATTTGTTTTAATAATTAGTTAAGTATTTTAGTTAATTTAATTTGTTTTGTAATAATTAGCTTAGCTTTAAGTAGTTAGCTAGTGTAGACACCCCATTTTTGACCGTCCTCAAGACTTGGTTATGCTTGTAGGTACACCCAACAACTAGTTTGATCGCTCGCCCAACTTTTGACTGTTGCGGCGTAACGTCACCGGTTCGAGTTTCCGGACCCTGTTTTCTTTCTGCGTCATTTTTGGACCCTGACTAGTTTCTGTCAGAGTGGCCCTCCTAGTGCACTGCCGGCCATAGGCATGGCACTGCTGGCCATGGCTTTGCCCCTGCCGGCCACTGATGAGCACCTGCCGGCCATCAGTGTGGCACTGCCGGCCATTGCTGATGGCCGGCACCCCCCCTATCTCAGCTGGTTTTCAGGCAAATCTTTTGAGCCAGCTGGATTTTCTTTTGCTGCCCTCCATACACGTGTATAGAGGGATCAAAGCCAAAAAAAGCTTGTTCAACAAGCTTAAGCTTTGCATTGCTCTATATAAGGAAGGGTCCTCTTCCTTAGAGCAAGGTTCTGAGTTTTGAGAGGAAAAAAGGGCTGTCTCTCCCTAGTTTGTGTGTGTTTGAAGCTTTAGAGTTGGATTTTCTTGCATTTTTTGCACTACAACACCAAGATACATACCTCCATCCTCCATTCAAGCACCTTGAGGTTGATCTTCAGAGGCTAGAAGCTCATAAACTTGGACCAAAACCTGCTGGAAAGCTACTCTTCAAGGGTAAGAACCTATATCCTTCAAACTAGTTTTTTTTTTTGTTTCATTTATAAGCCTTCCTTGCAAGCATTTTTGGGCTCTGACCCTAACTATAAATAATCATATTTTGAGCCCCTTTTCATGTTTGATCAAGGATCTTTCTCTGTTTGAGGCTTCCTTCTATCACTTGCCTCTTTAACTTTCTTTTAGGCCTATTTTTGCATAGTATTTTAGGCTTATTTGTAAACTATTTTGAGCTTTAATATAAACTGTAAAGTGGCTTTTTTTGAGCCCTTCTTCAACTTTGTTGAAGGGCTCTCCTCTGTTTGAGGTCATTTGCTACCACTTGCCTCTTTACCCCTCTTTTAGGCCCTTTTCTTGCATGCTAATTTAGGCCTACTTGTGTTTACTTTCGTGGTTTGATATAAACTGTGAAGTACCTTATTTCGAGCCCCTCTTCAACTTTGTTGAAGGGCTCCTTACTGTTTGGGGTCGGCTGTTGTCCCTTGTCTCTATTCTAACTTTTAGGGCCATTTTTGCATGTTAGATTAGCCCTATTTGTGTTCATTTTTGAAGCATGTTATAAACTGAAAAAGGTCTTGTTTTGACCTCCTCTTTGAGTTTGTTTGAGGTTCCATTTTTGTTTGGGGTCATCTTCCCCCTATGCATGCTTCATCTCTCCATGATTAGAGCCATACATGTGAGCATTTGCATTGGCCTTGTTTTGGCCTCTTAGCCAATGAAATCCAGTGGATTTTCAGTGGCCTTGATGTGTTTTTGAGGACCAAAATTAGAGGGGGGTGACCCCCTCTCTCCTTGTCTTGTTTGGGGATCTCTTAGGCCCTCCAAAGGGACCCTATTTTGCATGCATCGAAGTCTTGTTTCGGACCTCATTCTGTGACTTTTGAGGTCTGCCTTGGTGCTGTCCAAGGCCCTTTTGGTCATTTTTTATGTCTATGATGCATGTGTAGACCAATCCCGTTCAAGGCCTTTCAAAGAGGCCTTTCTTTGCATGTTTCCGGGACCAATTTCAGGGTCAATTTGGTGAGTTTTGAGGCTTTCATAACTCATTTCCAGAGGTGGTTTGGTCATGCCACTTGTCTATCTTGTATGTGCCTAATAACTCCTTGCATGGCCCTCTAAAGGAGCCCCTCATTTTGGTATGCATTGGCTGCATTTCCATGGTTATTTGGGCCTATTTTCACATGGTTTATTCATTGATTTTTGCTGGTTTTATGAGTTCTCACTTGCATCATATACTTGCCATGTAAACCATGTTTGCTAGTCAAATTCGCATGCTAATTTAGTCCATCTTGTTAGCACTTTTTGGCCTTGCTTTAAACTGGAAAAGTCCATGTTTTGGGACTTTCTTGGTTCTGTCTTTAGACTTCATAGTCCAATAATAGATGCTTTGTATAGCTGTAAGTCATTCTATGTGCCTAGTTTTGCATTTCGGGGTTCATCTCATGCATCGGGTGCCATGTTGCCATGTTTCGGGGCTGTTTAGCATCATGTTTGAGTGCTGAAATTTGCATGTTTGCATACCATGTTCCATGCCTTACCATGCTTTGGTAGAGTGGCATTCGTGCCTTAGGTTCGGTTCTCGATTTACGTGCATGTGCGCACGCATTTCGAGCACCTCATTTTCATGTCATGGCTACTAATTTGGACCTAGTTTAGAGCTGTCCATATTGGTGTAAGCCCATTTTGCCATGTTGTCGCATGCTTGTTACACATAGTATGTCATTGTATACTTGCTTAGCTTTACATGCCTCGCATGCTCGCATGTTCACATTGCATTTTGCCATGATTATCCAAGGTTATCGCCTCATATTATGTTCATATGCTTGTCGCATGTTTGGTTTAGTTGCATGTTTGCATACTTAGTCCATATTGCATGTTTGCCGTGCTTATGTGTTGCATTGTTCGGGTTAAACGTTAATCCGAGCACGGGAAACGAGGGGTATTCCATACTTCAAGTGACGGGATGCGTCTCAATTCTCGGTCGTCGAAGCTCTTGATGATTCATGATAGAGTTCTAGGCTTTACTTGCTTTACATGTGCATTCATTTCACATCGAGTCGTGCAATTCGACTCCTCGGCCATCATGCATCGATATGCGTGATTGGTGGTACGAGGATCGAGGACTACACTCCCTGAAGAGTAGTCATGCATACATGTGTGAAAATACTTTGCCATGCCCCTTTGTTGTTCTCTGTTGCAGCAAATTAAGAATTAGCAGCCTTCCGGAGCTTGGCACGCATTCCAAGAACAATTGCAAACAGAGGCTAATTGGGGCATCGCAGTGGATTTCCGCGCAAGGCAACCTGAATATGCGTCATTCATCATCTGGATCAGAGCTGAGGCGGTCCTTGGCTTGCATGCCAATTTATTGATTTCCTAGATTAATTTGTTAATTAAATAGGATTTTGCATTATTTATTCGGACTGTATTTATTTGGGACTGTATTATTCTTTCGGACCCTCTGCGCGAGGGCACAATTGTAATAAGGGTGCGTGTGTGTGTGCATGTCTTCCAACCCCCCTTTTCTTTCTCCCTTTTATTTACCTACTTATGTTGGTTAATTTAGGGACATGTTTCGTTTAGCATACAGTATGTTTGCATGAGTGCATCATTCATTTGTCTTGCATGCACCGAAGGCTCGGTTCATTATTCAAACTGCATCGCAATTTTCAATACACTTTCTTGAAATATGTGTTTGAAAGCATCTTTCGAAGTAAGTGCCATGTCATGTCATTAGTAGCCGAGCCTACTTAGTTGCATTTTGCGTGTGTTGCATTAGGCATTTCTGTATTGTTAGGATCATGCATTGATTTCTAACTGATTTCTATTTTGGCTCGGAGTACGATGTAAGTATTTATGCTTTAGCATCTCGCATGAGTGTGAATGTTAACATGACAGCATGCTTACCATGTGGCTAAATGCTTAGTTGATATAACTGCCTGAGTGCCTGTGGGTGAAGGTTGGATTACTTGAATTGGGATAATTCATTGAAATCCGCGTTTTTAGCCTACTTGCGAGTAGCAAATTTCAAACATTTTCCAAACAAACGGATATGCAATGCTTTGTTCAAAATTAGGCGATCTAGTCTATACTTGTTGTGCTGTGCGCATCACATAGTAATTCTAGCTAATTAACCGGAATAAGAACGCATGTGTTTTCAAAAATGAGATATCATGGTTAGTAGAGACTGATTTTCGGATCGGGCGAGAGGGGGTGTATCATAGTTGACCTTCCCTAATCGTACCCAAGTTCCCGAGCTGAGGCAACTTTGGTGATGATGGACACGTGGCCTTTGGCACCGAGTCAGGGTTTCCTAAATTTCCCCATTTAAAAAAATATTTAGGTGGCGACTCTGTATCTAGCAAAGCAGTCCATGTTTGGCACTTCTTACAAAAAAATATGTTTTCTCAAAACGATTTGCCGGATTTGGACTCTTAGGTTTAGATTAAGAACCGAGACTATTTGAGTCCGAACTGTAGTGAACCCCAATAACGAACAGAACCGGAGACTCATCCCTCCCGGGGTGTTCGGGGGACGTCTACAGTTTCTGGCGACTCCGCGGGGAGTTAGAGAAGTTGACTCGAACTCATGATATCTTGTTTTGTTCACACTTATGTGTTTCTTTGCATTGCATGTGCATTGGTGCGCCTAGGACACCGTGTTTGCCATCTACTATTCCTGAACGGTTTGTCGGAGGCTTGTCTTGTCAAGGCATGACCATAAGGCTGACCGGTTGTGGGCTCTGCCAGTATGGGAAAACAAACCGCGGTTTTGCCGGGGCACCCTTTTTTTGACCATTCGACCTAGTGCATATTTGGATCCATAGTGACTATTCCAAACTAGGACAGGTTGCTTACCCAATAGGTTGTTTGAAACCGCTGCGTGCGTAGTAAAACCCTAGCTCCTGACAAAATAGGACAAGGAAACCCTACCCCAACATAGGGGTGTTTTGGCTCTCTTTTACATGCTATGTGCTTTTAGAGTGTATCTCTACAGGGAATGCATGTATCAGTTTGCAAGTCTGGGTATCAGGCCTGTGGGCATCAGCATTAGTGTTTGGGGAATCAGTTTTACCTGAGGGTATCGGTTTCAGGCAGAATTTGGGGCAAAATTCAGTAGAGGGCACAATCATCCTGTTATGCTAGTTAAATCATGCTGAGATGCTCTCTGTTTTCTCTTTTACTAGGGGGGTAAATCATGGAACCATAGCTTCAAAGGGCTCTGAGATCCCCCAGATTCGCTGGACTTATATTGATAGACTTTGTCAGGTTAGAGATTCAGTTCAAGGGCAACCAGTTTTCCTTCACCAGTGGTAAGGCAAAGAAAGACCAGTCAGGGCTCACCGGTTCATCTGATCTGTCAATCGCCAGTCACATCACCTTTGTTCGGACTCAGCAGACCGTGATGGCATAGGGTTCGGAAGAATTTGTGGCCGTGATAGCAGCGTTAAATCAGGGAACTACCATGCAGGCCAAGACCAGTATTGAAACGCAGTGCCCATCTGGGGCATCTGCCTCACATCCAGCTTTGGGACCCCAGCCGAACTTTGACCCATTTCCGCCACTTGAAGATTTGCAGTGTCCGAATCGTCAAGAAAGGTTGACTCAAACTCAGGTGCTCAGGCCCCTGGTGCAGCCTAATGAGAGACTTTATGCCCTTGATGTTAATGAGCTCAATCCGACTGCAGTGAAAATTGCGAACCTTGAGAAGCAATTTAAAAAGGCACAGGGCCTTAACTCCATTCCCGACATTGAGGATGGGTACATCGAGACTGCCGTTCAGCTCCCAGATAGATTCAAAATGCCATATATTGATCGTTTCGATGGGTCTGGAGATCCAATGGTACATATCCGACTTTTCTTGGATATCCTGAAGCCGATGGGTCTGACTAAGCCACAGAAACTCTCTCTATATGGAAGAACCCTGTCAGGTGTAGCAGCCACTTGGTACACTAAGTTGGAAGATAAAGTGAAGCAAAACTGGGAAGAACTGGCTGAGGCCTTTGTCAATCAGTATTCATACAACACCCAAGTTGAAATGACCATGCAAGAGCTTGAAACAACCCGCCAGAACCCAACAGAGCCTTTTGTGGAATTTGTTGCAAGATGGAGAGCAAAGGCAGCACAGATGACAGATTGGCCTTCCGAGAGGGATCAAGTGCAACTGATGGTGCGAAACCTCGAGTATGATATGTTGCAAAAGTTGATAGTCGCTCCGCTATTCACTTTCAAAAGTTTGCATGAACTGGGGGTTCAGGTCGAGAATGCGTTCAACAGTGGGATCATTCCCAGAACAAGTGAACCGACAAGGAGGGCGATTGCAGGGAGTACCAATGCTGGGAGTAGCACTATTCCCGAACCCACTGAAATCAATACAGTCGTCACAACCAACCCTTTTGCCAAACCAAGCCTACAAACAGTCGGCCCAACACAGGCTCAGGGCAGAACTTTCACCCCCCTCTATATGAGCCTGACTAGCGCACTAAAAGTCTTGATGGAAAGAGGACATCTTAAACCCCTCGATCCTCAACCTTTTCCTCACCCACTCCCAGCCAGACATAACCCCTCCAAGTACTGTGTGTACCATCAGCAGCACGGTCATGGCACCGACTGTTGCTACCGCCTTCGTCATGAGATCCAAAATCTCATCGACAATCGGACGATAGCTCCACCTTCAGACCCCAATGGCCAAGTACCCCATCCACACCTCAATCTCATCCATACACTGCCGTTCACCTACGACCCTAGCGTATACATCACCCTGGCCCATCTACCCAAGCCTGAGGTGTTTATCCCGGAAAGCATGGACTTATGCATGATGGGTGCATCTGAACCCCAATTATCCCAAACCCATGAACCCACTACTTCTGAGCTGATGAGGATGATCGAAGATCTTCAGAGAACTGTGGCAGATCTGGCCTTTGGAGTTTTGGCTCCGTCATCAACCGCATCACATACCAGGGAGTTCATGTCTAAAGGCTCCCC
The DNA here is from genome assembly GCA_036172215.1 of Camellia granthamiana. Taxonomy (NCBI): domain Eukaryota; kingdom Viridiplantae; phylum Streptophyta; class Magnoliopsida; order Ericales; family Theaceae; genus Camellia; species Camellia granthamiana. Next base: position 47,586,040 of record CM069908.1, on the reverse strand, counting down.
AACCTTGGGACGAGCTGCATTGGAAGAAAGCCACTCCTTTGGCAAAGTGGAGGCAAGTGGTAAGAACAAGGTAGGGGCAGGCATTGGTCCCCGTGAACACCTTCAGTGGGATATTGAGGCTTTGAAAGCCGAATGGCTGAACAAACAGCAAGTACTCGCAGTTGTTGCAAAAACTGTGGATAACACTTTCGCCACTCAGAATGAGAGTAGTTCAAATCAAGGGGCAAGTCGGGAGAAAGGTCGTTGCACCAGGAATGTCCTTTTCAGCTCTAATCCTACACTCAGAAGGGATCATCAAAAGTCAGCACCTGCCGACCCTTTCGCCGATACATCTAATGCAACCAGCTCACATCCTGCCAAATACCCACCTCGGGGCCAAAGGGTGTTCACCCCACTGTACATGTCTCTGTCAACAGCCTTGAGGGTCCTGATCGAAAAGGGGCATCTGAAGCCCCTGGAGCCATGGCCAGTGCCAAATAGACTCCCCCCCTCTCACAACCCGACTAAGTACTGTGCCTTTCATCGACAAGTCGGCCATGATACTGACATGTGTTTTCGTCTTCGTCACGAAATACAAGATCTAATTGACAATGAGATCATCGTCGCACCAAGCTCTACAAAGTCTATTGGCACTTGATCAGTGAACTTGTGGGGGGTAATGTGACCATGTGATCGGGGGATGAACCACCTACGGATGGCGCTCGATTTACTTCAGATGTGGCGTATGGCACGCACTGTTTTGAGCATTTGCGAATGCTAGTTTTTGTACGTTCTGGCTTGGGTATTGAGTCAGGTCTGTTGTTTTGTTTTGAGTCTGTCTCTTTGATTTGAGTCAGTCTTTTCATACTAAGTTAGTTAGGGTCTGTCTTGTTATACCGAGTCAGTCCTGTTTTGTTGGAGTCGGGTGATTTCGGGGATGTTACCTCGGACATCACTTTCTTGTTTTGTGTTTTTCTTTTCGTTTTCTTTTGAGTCTGTTTCTGCCTTGGAGCCAGTAATGCCAACAGATTTTGAATGAAACAGCAGTGATTTTCATGCTCTCGCGTTTGTTTCTGCCTTGTGCCAGTTATGCCGGAAGTTCTGAATGAGATGGCAGTATTTGACTAAGAATTCTATCTTTTCTGTGCCTTGAAGTCATTGCATTGACCTAAGCTTTTGAAAACTTTTTCTAACACTGTGGTGAAAACGAAGAGGAAGGAATTCCTCGGGTTTTGCAAAAATTTGATCAATTGAGAGAAAGAGAGGCGTGCTAAGCCCTTAATGAATGAAATCATGCTTGTTAGTGTGAGTACTGGGAAGGATCCTGGCTTGATCCAGATTGGTTCTACACTGTTTTCAGCGCGAGCGACTGGTCGCTTTCTTAAAAGATTTCAAAAAATGTTTTACGCGGTCCTGCGAAGACCTGTGTGGAATCGCTCTTGAGATTGTGCAACTTATGATCGCTCTCAGCCTCAAGATTTGAGCCCTTGCTTTAAAACCTTGAACCACAATTCGGAGTGTTCAACGATCGACCATCAAGAGAGGCCTTTGTGGCCGGATTGAAAGCAGCCCGTGAATTGGCGGCAACAAAGTCAGATCAAGAAGCTTGCGAAGCTAAATCAGGAGCACCCCTCGAACCAGGGGCAAAAGAATTTCAAGTGTGCTCGAAGAGTCAAAGATGAAGATCGGCAAGAATGCCAAATCCCAGAAGGGAGGAAATACGAAGGTATTGCTGAAGGACAACTGAGTTCCTATCCACAACACTAGGGGCAAATTCAGCCCCGTTGGATGGACTCCTGCATTATCAGTGAACAACAGCCGTTCTCCTGGATTCAGATGACTTCAGGATCTCAAAACCATTTGACATGGACAAAGCTACATTTTTACCCTTTGAGAGGCTCGTTGGGCCGAAAACCCGAAAGGGCGACCTAGGCAAAGGTTAGAGCAAGAAAAAATATACACAAAGAGAAAGAAAGCAAAAAAAGAATACACAAAAAAAAGAGAGATGGAAATGCAAAAAGAAAAGATGAAAAACAAAAAAGAAAAAAGAAGAAAAGAATTGAAAAGAAAAGAAAAACAGAAGCTCGCAAGGTCAAAAACCCGCAACGGGCGCCTTGGCAAAAGTTATAGCCTAAAAAGGAGAGGTTAAAATACCCGAGTGTACCTTAACCCCGAACTACGTAAGGCTTGATTCCCATCTTTGGGATACGTAGGCAACTTCATTCTGAAGTCCAGCTGTAAAACACTTCCAAATTGTTTGAGTCCATGTAATGGTTTTGATCATCTCTGCCTTCTCTGTATCCGAGAGTTCGGTTGTAATCATCGCTCTGAGGATTGATTATAGTGTGCTGCAGCACTATCCAAACAAGGGGCAACTTTCCGTTGCCGCGCAGTGCAATCCAGACAAGGGGCAATTTTCCATTGCTATGGGTCTGAGGTCGTGCATCTCAAGAGTAGGTTCCGTGCTCGTTGAGTAGTGGCCGTTTGCAAAAATAGTTTTTGAGAATTTTTACTGAGGTTGACTATTTTCTCGAAAACTATTTCATTTTTCCAAAACCGGACCATTTCTCTTGGACCCAAAAAAGGAAAATTTTCAGTGCTTACAGCTTGACTTGCATGATTTTGAATCAAAAATCGAATAAGCATGTTAATTTAACTCTCATATTGATCAAAACTGTTTTAGTAGAAAGCCAAAACAAAAAATGGTCAAAATGATGAACTAGGGGCATAGTTGAGTCAGGTGTTCTGTCTTTCCCCCATTATCAACATACTTGCCAGAAGGGCACTCTATTTGCCAAGAAAAGGGCACAGTGGGAGCTAACAGAAAAGGGCTGAAAGCTCTCTCCTCCTCCAAGCAGCGAGGTATCGAGCCAAGTGCGAAGCACGAACTGGAATGGGTCAAGATATTCCATTCCCTCCTCCGGACAGATCTGATCGCGTCCAAACTCCCCAGCAGAGCATCATCAACCAATGTCAGCTGAAGATTTGCTGCACACCCAGTTGTAGCGCAACCGCTCTGTGGGAGAAACTCACTGGCTGTGAGTGGAAGAATAAAAATCTGGCAGAATACCAGGGGCAAGAGCCCGCAACTTCTTGTTTATCCACCAACCACCCAGGGGAGGGATAAAAAAAATGAATGAGAGATTGAAGAATAGAGAGATGTGCATTGAGAGAAAAAGTGAGAAAAGGGCTTTTTCAGAAAAAACAGAGCCTGAGGACCGAGTGATGTGAGAATCACAAATGAGAAAGGGTGGGAAATAATACCTGGAGAAACTGGCTCCTCGCATACTGAGAGGTCTCTCGTCTTTGTAACACGTCTGTATGCTATGTCTTTTGTTTTGCTTGTCTCGATTCTTGTTTTGAGTCATTTCGAGTGTTACTCAATGTGTTTAGGTTGTTTACCTTCTTTTGTTCTTTGTTGAGTCGTTTTGACTATGGTTATTTGTGGGCTCAATACCCGGTCAAGAACTCACTTCTTGATTTCAATCAAATCGTTTTGTGCTCGGAGTGCTGTGCCATTCTCCACATTTGTGCAAAACAAGTATTTGTTCTTTCATAAAATTGCAGGGTCCACCCCCAATAAGTGTGAACAGCAAGATAAGGACCTATCTGAAGCTATGTGGGTTCCAGACTGCAAAGCAAAAGAAAAAAGGGAAATTTAGAGCATCTTAGTGTGTTTCAGCTTCGGCAAATTCTAAGACTGCATTCCAGGTGCACCCTCTCAGACCTCGCCATTTCCTTGGAGTATGAGTGTATCTCGACCCCAAGTGTAAGCCTGCTTCAAGTCAGAATGGCAGTCCAAGCAGCACCCGAGGGTTTCACATGCAGATGTTATCTCTCGTCAATATGAACAGGGTGTGCCCTTTTTGAGCTGAGTGTGTTGCAAAGCCCTCTGAGAGGTAAATCGGAGGCACCAGAGTACGTGTTTGATGCCCCTCTATTGCATAGAATGTGAACTTTCATATACACTGTTGCTGCATGCGTGCCGCGCATCGTTATGATTCATACATAGAATATGCTTTGCTTGATTCATGCATAGAATATGCTTTCAATGTTGCATAGAATGTACTTCCATACTTGCATAGAAGATGCATTTTATCACACTTTCTTGTGCATTTTATCTCGCTCGCACTGTCTTGTGCACTTACACTTTGTATCTCACTTGCACCGTCTTGTGCATCTTGTGGTTGTATCTCACTCGCACTGTTTTGTGCATTTCAAATCAATCGCGCTGTTTAGCGTATCGCACTGTTTAGTGCATTTCAAATCAATCGCGCTATTTTGCGCATCGCACTATTTTGTGCAGTTTACATTCGCGCTATTTTGCGCATCGCACTGTTTTGTGCAGTTTATCATTTGCGCTATTTTGCGCACCTCAATCGCACTGTTTTGTGCAGTTTACATTCGCGCTATTTTGCGCATCGCACTGTTCTGTGTAGTTTATCATTCGCGCTATTTTACGCACCTCAATTGCACTGTTTTGTGCAGTTTACATTCGCGCTATTTTGCGCATCGCACTGTTCTGTGTAGTTTATCATTCGCGCTATTTTGCGCACCTCAATCGCACTGTTTTGTGCAGTTTATATTCGCGTTATTTTGCGCATCGCACTGTTTTGTGCAGTTTATCATTCGCGCTATTTTGCGCACCTCAATCGCACTGTTTTGTGCAGTTTACATTCGCGCTATTTTGCGCATCGCACTGTTCTGTGTAGTTTATCATTCGCGCTATTTTGCGCACCTCAATCGCACTGTTTTGTGCAGTTTACATTCGCGCTATTTTGCGCATCGCACTGTTCTGTGTAGTTTATCATTCGCGCTGTTTTGCGCACCTCAATCGCACTGTTTTGTGCATTGTATCATTCGTGCTATCTTGCGTGTCCCACCTGCACTTGTTAGTGCATTACATTTTACTCGCGCTATTTTGCGCATCGCACTATTTTGTGCACATTACTTGCACTGTGCATACATTGCATCGCGCTATCTTGCGCACCTTATCTGTATTGCACTGTTTTGTGCATTCACCCTGCTCGTACTGTTTTGTACACCTTTAGGATCGCACTATTTTGTGCATCTATTTAGCACTGTTTTGTGCATTCACTCTGCATCGCACTGTCTTATGCACATAGTATTTTTGCATCATTCGCACTGTCTTATGCACTCCTCGGTCTAAGGGGACCTTAAATCCTGCATCATCATTCGCGCTGTTTTGCGCATCGTACTTGCATTTTACTTGCATTTCATCGCGCTGTCTTGCGCACCTCACCTGATTGCATTTTGCATGTATTCAATCGCGCTGTCTAGCGCATCGCACTGTCTTGTGCATTCGCGTTGTCTAAACGCATCGCGCTATTTTGCACATCGCACTGTCCTGTGCATTACATTTCATTCGCGTTATTTTGCGCATCGCGCTGTTTTGCGCATCTCATTGCATTTTGCATTACATCTCACTCGCACTATTCTGCGCATCGCACTGTTTTGTGCAGTTTACACTCGCGCTATTCTGCGCATCGCACTGTTTTGTGCACTTGACTTGTGAAAACCGGCTTCGCGTAGCGTATAAGTCCAATTATCAAATCTTGCATCTTGCATATCATTCGCATTTTGCCCCAGCCTTCGGGCACATCGCTGCATGCTTATGCTAATTATTTGTCTGAGTCTTCGGCCTTGTCAAAAATGGGTCGTCTCTGGGCTTTGACATTCACTCCCGTCACTTTGTGACTTCTGAGTTCTGTCAAAGAGGGGCAACTATAGACACCCCATTTTTGACCGTCCTCAAGACTTGGTTGTGCTTGTAGGTACACCCAACAACTGGTTCGATCGCTCGCCCAGCTTTCGACTGTCGCGGCGGAACGTCACCGGTTCGAGTTTCCGGACCCTGTTTTCTTTCTGCCTCATTTTTGGACACTGACTAGGTCCTGTCAGAGTGGCCCTCCTAGTGCACTGCCGGCCATAGGCATGGCACTGCCGGCCATGGCTTTGCCCCTGCCGGCCACTGATGAGCACCTGCCGGCCATCAGTGTGGCACTGCCGGCCATTGCTGATGGCCGGCACCCCCCTATCTCAGCTGGTTTTCAGGCAGATCTTTTGAGCCAGCTGGATTTTCTTTTGCTGCCCTCCATACACGTGTATGGAGGGATCAAAGCCAAAAAAAGCTTGTTCAACAAGCTTAAGCTTTGCATTGCTCTATATAAGGAAGGGTCCTCTTCCTTAGAGCAAGGTTCTGAGTTTTGAGAGGAAAAAAGGGCTGTCTCTCCCTAGTTTGTGTGTGTTTGAAGCTTTAGAGTTGGATTTTCTTGCATTTTTTGCACTACAACACCAAGATACATACCTCCATCCTCCATTCAAGAACCTTGAGGTTGATCTTCAGAGGCTAGAAGCTCATAAACTTAGACCAAAACCTGCTAGAAAGCTACTCTTCAAGGGTAAGAACCTATATCCTTCAAACTAGTTTTTTTTTTTTTTTCATTTATAAGCTTTGCTTGCATGCATTTTTGGGCTCCGACCCTAACTATAAATAATCATATTTTGAGCCCCTTTTCATGTTTGATCAAGGATCTTTCTCTGTTTGAGGCTTCCTTCTATCACTTGCATCTTTAACTTTCTTTTAGGCCTATTTTTGCATGGTATTTTAGGCTTATTTGTAAACTGTTTTGAGCTTTGATGTAAACTGTAAAGTGGCTTGTTTTGAGCCGTTCTTCAACTATGTTGAAGGGCTCTCCTCTGTTTGAGGTCATTTGCTACCACTTGCCTCTTTACCCCTCTTTTAGGCCCTTTTTTTGCATGCTAGTTTAGGCCTACTTGTGTTTACTTTTGTGGTTTGATATAAACTATGAAGTGCCTTATTTTGAGCCCCTCTTAAACTTTGTTGAAGGGATCCTTGCTGTTTGGGGTCGGCTGCTGTCCCTTGTCTCTATCCTAACTTTTAGGGCCATTTTTGCATGTTAGATTAGCCCTATTTGTGTTCATTGTTGAAGCATGTTATAAACTGAAAAAGGTCTTATTTTGACCTCCTCTTTGAGCTTGTTTGAGGTTCCATTTTTTTTTGGGGTCATCTTCCCCCTATGCATGCTTCATCTCTCCATGATTAGAGCCATACATGTGAGCATTTGCAGTGGCCTTGTTTTGGCCTCTTAGCCACTGAAATCCAGTGGATTTTTAGTGGCCTTGATGTGTTTTTGAGGACCAAAATTAGAGGGGGGTGACCCCCTCTCTCCTTGTCTTGTTTGGGGATCTCTTAGGCCCTCCAAAGGGACCCTATTTTGCATGCATCGAAGTCTTGTTTCGGGCCTCATTCTGTGACTTTTGAGGTCTGCCTTGGTGCTGTCCAAGGCCCTTTTGGTCATTTTTTATGTCTATGATGCATGTGTAGACCAATCCCGTTCAAGGCCTTTCAAAGAGGCCTTTCTTTGCAGGTTTCCGGGACCAATTTCAGGGTCAATTTGGTGAGTTTTGAGGCTGTCATAACTCATTTCCAGAGTTTGTTTGGTCATGCCACTTGTCTATCTTGTATGTGCCTAATAACTCCTTGCATGACCCTCTAAAGGAGCCCCTCATTTTGGTATGCATTGGCTGCATTTCCATGGTTATTTGGGCCTATTTTCATATGGTTTATTCACTGATTTTTGCTGGTTTGATGAGTTCTCACTTGCATCATATACTTGCCATGTAAACCATGTTTGCTAGTCAAATTCGCATGCTAATTTAGTCCATCTTGTTAGCACTTTTTGGCCTTGCTTTAAACTGGAAAAGTCCATGTTTTGGGACTTTCTTGGTTCTGTCTTTAGACTTCATAGTCCAATAATGCATGCTTTGTATAGCTGTAAGTCATTCTATGTGCCTAGTTTTGCATTTCGGGGTTCATCTCATGTATTGGGTGCCATGTTGCCATGTTTCGGGGCTGTTTAGCATCATGTTTGAGTGCTGAAATTTGCATGTTTGCATACCATGTTCCATGCCTTACCGTGCTTTGGTAGAGTGGCATTCGTGCCTTAGGTTCGGTCCTCGGTTTACGTGCATGTGCGCACGCATTTCGAGCACCTCATTTTCATCTCATGGCTACTAATTTGGACCTAGTTGAGAGCAGTCCATATTGGTGTAAGCCTATTTTGCCATGTTGTCACATGCTTGTTACACATAGTATGTCATTGCATACTTGCTTAGCTTTACATGCCTCGCATGCTCGCATGTTCACATTGCATTTTGCCATGATTATACAAGGTTGTCACCTCATATTATGTTCATATGCTTGTCGTATGTTTGGTTTAGTTGCATGTTTGCATACTTAGTCCATATTGCATGTTTAACGTGCTTATGTGTTGCATTGTTCGGGTTAAACGTTAATCCGAGCACGGGAAACAAGGGGTATTCCATACTTCAAGTGACGGGATGCGTCTCAATTCTCGGTCGCCGAAGCTCTTGATGATTCATGATAGAGTTCTAGGCTTTACTTGCTTTACATGTGCATTCATTTCACATTGAGTCGTGCAATTCGACTCCTCGGCCGTCATGCATCGATATGCGTGATTGGTGGCACAAGGTTCGAGGACTACACTCCCTGAAGAGTAGTCATGCATACATGTGTGAAAATACTTTGCCATGCCCCTTTATTGTTCTCTATTGCAGCAAATTAAGAATCAGCAGCCTTCCGAAGCTTGGCACGCATTCCAAGAACAATTGCAAATAGAGGCTAATTGGGGCATCGCAGTGGATTTCCGCGCAAGGCAACCTGAATATGCATCATTCATCATCTGGATCAGAGCTGAGGCGGTCCTTGGCTTGCATGCCAATTTATTGCTTTCCTAGATTAATTTGTTAATTAAATAGGATTTTGCATTATTTATTCGAACTGTATTTATTTGGGACTATATTATTCTTTCGGACCCTCTGCGCGAGGGCACAACTGTAATAAGGGTGCATGTGTGTGTGCATGTCTTCCAACCCCCCTTTTCTTTCTCCCTTTTATTTACCTGCTTATGTTGGTTAATTTAGGGACATGTTTCGTTTAGCATACAGTATGTTTGCATGAGTGCATCATTCATTTGTCTTGCATGCACCGAAGGCTCGGTTCATTATTCAAACTGCATCGCAATTTTCAATACACTTTCTTGAAATACGTGTTTGAAAGCATGTTTCAAAGTAAGTGCCATGTCTTGTCATTAGTAGCCGAGCCTACTTAGTTGCATTTTGCATGTGTTGCATTAGGCATTTCTGTATAGTTAGGATCATGCATCGATTTCTAACTGATTTCTATTTTGGCTCGGAGTACGATGTAAGTATTTATGCTTTAGCATCTCGCATGAGTGTGAATGTTAACATGACATCATGCTTACCATGTGGCTAAATGCTTAGTTGATATAACTGCCTGAGTGCCTGTGGGTGAAGATTGGATTACTTGAATTGGGATAATTCATTGAAATCCGCATTTTTAGCCTACTTGCGAGTAGCAAATTTCAAACATTTTCCAAACAAACGGATATGCAATACTTTGTTCCAAATTAGGTGATCTAGTCTATACTTGTTGTGCTGTGCGCATCACATAGTAATTCTAGCTAATTAACCGGAATAAGAACGTATGTGTTTTCAAAAATGAGATATCATGGTTAGTAGAGGCCAATATTCGGATCGGGCGAGAGGGGGTGCATCATAGCTGACCTTCCCCAATCATACCCAAGTTCCCGAGCCGAGGCAACTTTGGTGATGACGGACACGTGGCCTTTGGCACCGAGTCAGGGTTTCCTAAATTTTCTCATTTAAAAAAATATTTAGGTGGCGACTCTGTATCTGGCAAAGCAGTCCATGTTTGGCACTTCTTTCAAAAAAATCTGTTTTCTCAAAACGATTTGCCAGATTTGGACTCTTTGGTTCAGATTAAGAACTGAGACTATCTGAGTCTGAACTGTAGTGAACCCCAATAACGAACGGAACGGGAGACTCATCTCTCCCGGGGCGTTCGGGGGACGTCTACAGCTAGTTAGTTAGTTTATTCATTCAGACTCTCCTTTGTGAGAGCACAATGTTATAATAATGTGTATGTCTTCTAGCCCTACGTCATTCTCCCTTTTACTTACTAGCTTATGATGGTTAGTTTAAGGACATCATGTTTTGTTTATCATACTTCATGTTTGCATTCATTTATATTGCATGCACCGAGGCTCGGTTCATCATTCTAACTTACATGGTTAGTTTAAATACTTCTTTAAATATTTGCTTAGACCACATGCTATTTAATTGATTCACATGTTATGCTAGTAGCCGAACCTATTTAGATTGCATATTGCATGTGTTGCATTAGTCATATCGTACAGTTAGGAATCATGCATTTTTCTAATTTATTTCTCTTTTGGCTTGGAGTACTAGGTGAGCTTTTACTCACTTTAGCATATCGCATGTGTATGATTGTTGCCATGTTTAGCATGCTTTCCATGAGGCTAAGTGCTTAATGGATAAAATTGCTTGGATGTCTGTGGATGACGGCTGGTTGCTTGAATTGGAATAATTTGAGTAAATGTTCATATGCGATGACTTTTTTCAAGTGGTACATATTTCGAAACAATTTTCAAAACAAACATGAATCAAGTGTTCCAATTCTTGCAAGTTAGTCTATACTTGTGTATGTGCGCATCACATAGTAATGCTGGCCTAATAAACCGGAACAAGAGCATATAATGTAGATAAGATTCATATCATGATTAGTAGAGGCCGATCTTTGATTGGGCAAGTGGGGGTGCTCAATTCATGACCTTCTCTTCTCGTACCTAAGTTCTCGAGCTGAGACAATCTTGGTGATGACAGATACATGGCCTTTGGCACGAGTCATGGGTTTCCTAAATTTTTCCAAAAATATTTAGGTGGCGACTCTGTATCTGGCAAAGCAGTCCATTTTTGGCAATATGATTCAAAATCAATTTTCCAAAAGATTTGCCGGATTGCGACTCTTTAGTGTTTATCTATTTCACATTGCACTTGTGAAATCAGATTCAGAACCGTAGGAGTCCGATACTGTAGGGCTTATTCGTCTTCTGATAGCGGGTGCGAAAAAGTCGAGCTACAATTTCTAGCAGCTCTGCTGGGGAAATTAGAGAACTTGACTTGAAAATCATGATATGAAATTTTATCTACACTTATATGTTTCTTTGTATTGCATTTGCATTGGTGCGTTTAAGTCACTGTGTTTGCCATCTTCTATTCCTGGACGGTTTGCCGGAGATTTGCTTGAAAAGCTTGCCAAAAGGCTGACTGGTCACGGGCTCTACCATGATAGGAACACAACCCTTGGATCTGGACTACCGTTGGACCATTTGATCCTCCTTTCACTTCTCCATGTTAGGTGCGAGAGGTATATTAGGTAGTCTTACTCAGGTACCCTTTGACCATTCAGCCTAGCTGCATATAGAAAAGCCATAGAGACTGTTCCAAACTAGGACAGGATGCTCACCTAAATACAGGATTGCGTGAAAACTACTTTGTTTGAATAATGAACCCTAGTTCCTAACGAAACGAGGACAGGGTAACCCTACTCCCTCATAGAGGTGTTTTGGCTCTCACTTAATTGGTATGTGCTTTACAGTGAAACTGTACAGGAATGTGCATATCAATTGCAAGTTTGGTATCCGTTTTAGGGGCAGAATTCAGTATTGATTGCAGTCTTACAGCTTTGATTACATCTGTGTTGGTAACATCATTAGCTGAGGTGCTGTGCGGTTTCTGACTGCTGTTTTCTTTTTGTTTTATTTCTTTTTGCTGGGTAGTATAACACCATAGCTTCGGAAAGTTCGAATATCCCCCAAGCACTCTGGACCCGAGTCAGAAGGCTTTGCAAAGCCAAACATCTTGTTAGAGGATAACCCGTGTTTACTTTACTCCCGCCGGTTACAAGATGGAGGAGAATTAGGCAGAGTTCACTGGTCCAATTTCTACAGCAGTCACCCCTCAATTCACCTGCATTCAGTTAGGCTCAGGGACAATCCTCTACATCTAGTTCAGCACGAGATCACTCGCCTATTCTGATGACCTAGTATCCTCTAGTCAGTATGGAGGAATTGATCCATCATCTTCAACGAATAGTTGAAACCTTGCAGCAAGTCGCTGCTTGTCAGGCCGAGGTCACAGCTCGTCAGGCTGAGGTAATAAATAGGCTGCAACAACAACAACCACAGCTAGCAATAGCTTCTGCATCTCATGCACCTCCTACGAGTATCCTAGCACCCGGAGACACTGCCTATACTGCTAATACCCATGCTGAAAATCAGTGCAATCTGGCAGATTCGATCCCACCACAAGCCTCCAAGGCACCTGTGTATCAAACAGAGGCTCCATTTGAATTTGAGGTTGACCCAACTGTGCTTAAGGTCAACAAGCTAGAGAAGCTATTCAAGAGAGCACAAGGTGTTAACTCTATTCTTGACATAGAAGATGGATATACCAACTCTATAGTGACATTGCTAGATCGGTTTAAAATACAACACATCGATAGATTCGACAGCTCCAGAGACCCCATGGTTCATTTATAGCTGTTTTTAGACATTCTACGGCCAATGGGCTTGACCAGATTACAGAAGCTCTCTCTCTTCCGCCGTACCATGTCTGGTATAGCCGCCATTGGTGTGCGAAGCTGGAGGATTCTGTTAAGCGAAACTAGAAGGAAATGGCCGAGGCCTTTATTGCTCAGTACTCGTACAACACACAAATCGAGGTCACAACTCGTGATCTTGAGGCAACGCGTTAGGAGCCAAAAGAGGGCTTTCAGAATTTGTGATGAGGTAGAGGGCTAAAGCTTCAATGATGACCACACGACCTTCTGAAAAAGATCATATAAGGATGGTAGTCCGCAATCTGCACAGGAAATTGTTGTAGAAGATGATCGTTCTACCTTTGTTCACATTCACTAAGCTCCATGAGATGGGGGTTCAGATTGAATACGCCATGAAACAAGGGCTGATTACTGATGAGAAAGTGTAGGCCAAAAGGCCTTTTGTGCACAGTTCCAATGCAACCATCGGTGGTAGCACAGTTGCATGACCGTCGGATGTAAGCGTTGTCACCACCATAACCAAGATTGCCAAGCCCTTTGCCGACACAGCTCCATAAATTTCAACCAACTCTACCCAATCCTAGAGGACCTTTACCCAACTCTGCATGACCTTATCTTAAGCCATGAAGGTATTGGTCAGAAAGGGGCACCTCAAACCATTAGAGCCTCGTCCACTACCTGATCCTCTCCCAGCTAAACACAATTTCACCAGCAGCATGGTCACAATACCGATGCTTCAGACTGCGTCATGATATTCAAGACCTCATTGATAATAAGGTGATCGCACCTCTCCAGAAACCAAATGTAACTACCAACTCTCTCTCGGCCCACAATCGAGTTCCTCCACCTGAAAATCTAAACCTAATCTATACACTAGCCATCCTCTACAACCCCATCGTATATATTACCCCTTCCCACCTACCCAGATCGACGATGTTCGTTCCTGAAAGCACAAATTTGTGCATGATGGACATGTCTGCACTTCAACCTAAGCCTGTGGTGGGGATAGTTGTAGTAAAAGGGAGGCTTGCCTTAGAGGAGAATAAGAGTCTGTTGCTTGAGTGCTCTAAGGACTTGTCTGAGGGGGTGTACGATCCAAGTTGCTACATTGTGCCGATTGATCAAGTCAAGCCGAAAGTGGTATTGCCAATTTTAGTGGAGGTTAATGTGGTTAGAGAGGATGGCCCAAGCCAAGGTTTAGATAATTTGACAAAACTTGAGGAGAACTTAGACAACCTGCAGTTCTTTGACGAACATGATCAAGGGGATGTACAGATTGACTGGTTTGATTTGAATGGATCAACGGACAACTCTGGGTGGTTGAGTGATGAACCAGATAGGGAAGAAGGATCTGAAACAAAACCAGAGGAAAGAAAGCAGGAATTGCTGTAGTGGACGGAATGGCCGGTGAAAAGGGGAAACTGCCGGAGAACACCGGCGTGGAAAATTTAGCTCAGAAACTGGGCATTGTGAGTATTATGGACACAGAATAGGAAGCTACGTTGAAGCAGTTTGCACAAGAAAGGGTTGAAGATGACCAGGAAGCTGTAATAGCCCAATACCCTGCGAGGGATACTTGTGACGTGAAAGTGATCCAAACGGAGCTGGACAAGCTATTTGTCGGCTGCCATAGGTATATGATGGGAGGATGACGATCTATATTTGGCTTACATCGACGAAGACTGGGGTGAGTGTATTCCAAACAACACGTGGTATGCAGAAGAGATAGATCACATGACAAGAAGTGGGCAGTATTTCAAGCCACCGCACTTAGATCAAGCTGAGGCATTTGGGAAAGAGAGAGAGGTTGAGAAACAGAAAGAGAAACAGTTGGAAGAAGAAGCAATATTAAAGCAATTGAAGAAAATCTAAGCTGACATCTCAATTTGGGATCTTCTCATGGCCTCCCAGGTGCATCGACAGGCAATACTATCAGCAGTGGACAAAGCTAAATTGTCCATTGACACTACCCCTGAACAGCTTGTGGGATTAGTCTTCCCAGGTGGTGCTAGGCCAACCCTAACCTTTTCTGACAAAGAACTACCGCTGGAAGGCTCTGCTCATAGCAAACCCTTGTACATATCTGTTGAGTGCAGGGAGAAATGGGTACTAGTGGTGTTGATAGACACCGGTTTAGCTAACAATGTCTGTCCTTCTCGCACAGTTTATGCCATCGACCTTAGACCGGCAGACTTTGTGCCCACGGGGCCTAGCTCAGCAAGATGTCGAGTTCCATGTCCTTAATGTCCCGACCACCTTCAACTTACTGCTAGGGAGGCCCTGGTTGCATCATGTGAAAGTAGTCTCCTCTACCCTCTATCAAATGTTGAAGTACCCTCACGGGAAAGGAGTGGCGATTGTTTTCGGGGAATTTATCTATCCATCCCCCGCCAGAGGTAACTACACCAGTGCTGAAAATCACTCATGGCGAGGAGGATGTATTTTTCTCAGGGTTCACTTTGGCTGAGGCCCGAGTAGTGCAAACCATTTTGGCTGCTGATGAGGGCATGTATGTCAGCACCCAATCTATCTATGTCCTGAACAAATTACAACATATGCCAGGAATGGGACTTGAAAGAAGTGGTTAGAAAGGTGTCACGGCTTTGGCTGATGTGCCACACAATCCACATGCCTTTAGTCTGGATTATGTACCCACCAAAGAGGACTGGAGCATGAAGGGAGAAGAAATCAGAGGCAGAGGCAGAGCCAGAGCCAAGCAGGCCGGGAAACATTATGAGCTCATTCACAAGCTAATCCGAGGAACGTTGAATGGCCGCTTCGTTCGAGAGGGAGAAGATTTTCCCTTTTGTGGCTTTCCCGAGCCCTGAATGAATTCTACAAAGTAGCATGTTCTTGGGTATGAAATCTTCTTCGACCCACAGTTGCAAGATAATGATGCCGAGGAAAAGGCTGAACCAAGTGCTGAAGCTGAACAGAGCATGGAAAATGACTTAGACAACAGTGAGCTTAGAGTAAGGGTAGCACTGGCATGTCTCCTTGCAGATCCTGCGGCTGACTCAGAGAACTTTGGGGATAACCTTACCATCTCCATGATCGAGGAGGAACCGGGTGTGAACCCATCCAATAGCATTTTAGAGGACTACCTGTCTAGTTCTGAGTCTGGTGATGAGCCAGAATCTGATTCCACCGAGTCTATGGAGTCAGAATCAGATTCCAGTTCTTTTGAGTCTGAGTCCGGTATTCCCGGGGGTGATAACCCGGATGCCAAGGTCTTGTCCAGGTCCTCTTTTTCTTTTGCTTTTAAGTCGGTTGTAACCGAA
Organism: Camellia granthamiana; assembly: GCA_036172215.1. Lineage (NCBI taxonomy): Eukaryota > Viridiplantae > Streptophyta > Magnoliopsida > Ericales > Theaceae > Camellia > Camellia granthamiana. Next base: position 47,570,251 of record CM069908.1, on the reverse strand, counting down.
GAGCTGGATCTTATGAATGAGAACGCTGCCGATTCTGAGTATTTCTTTGTGCTGCTTATTTATTGTATTGACCAAGATTTTCAAAATTTTAATGAAAACGAAGAGGAAAGAATTCCTTTGGTTTTGAAAAACTTGATTAATCGAGAGAAGAAGAGGTTTACAAAACCTTGTTCTGATGAAATCATTGCTATTAATGTGGGTACTGAGAAGGATTCGCGTTTGGTCTAGATTGGGTCCACGTTGTCTTTAGAGGAGTGCGAACGCTTAGTCGCTTTGTTAAAAGATTTCAAAGATGTTTTCGCATGGTCCTACGAAGACATGCTTGAAATCGATCCTGAGATTGTACAGCATCGGATCCTTCTTGATCCTGAGGCCCGACCCGCTAAGCAGAAGTTGCGAAGAATCCGTCCGGATTGGGCGTTGAAAATCAAAGAAGAGGTCACCAAGCAGATCGAGGTAGGTTTCTTGTTAGTATCTGAATATCCGACTAGGTTGGCCAACATCGTCCCAGTGTCGAAAAAGGATGGTAGAATCCGGGTGTGTGTGGACTTCCGGGATTTAAATAAAGCCAGTTCGAAGGACGACTTTCCTCTGCCGTACATTGATGAGTTAGTGGATTTCACTGCGGGTCATGCATTGCTATCCTTTATGGATGGGTTTTCTAGGTACAACCAAATTCTGATGGCGCCCGAGGACAGAGAGAAAATTACATTTACTACGCTGTGGGGTACCTACTATTGTTGGGTTATGTCGTTTGGGTTGAAGAATGCCGGAGCTACCTATCAAAGGGCTGTAACCACCATTCTGCATGATATGATCCACAAAGAGGTCAAGGTGTACGTGGACGACATGATTGTCAAGTCCAAAGAAAGAGAGGGCCATTACACTGCCTTGGAGAAATTCTTTCAATAGATCAAGGAAAATAGACTAAGGTTGAATCCGCAGAAATGCACTTTCGGCGTAACAACAAGAAAAGTGCTGGGCTTTTTGATCACACAGAGGGGCATCGAAATAGATCCTTCCAAAATCAAGGCTATCCTAAAAATGCCACCATCAAGGACTGAAAAGGAGGTGCAAGGATTTCTGGGTAAAGTACAATACATAAGACGGTTTAATTCCAAATTAACCTTGACTTGTGAAACACTATTTGGTCTCCTGAAGAAAGGGAAGAAATTCTGATAGGATGATCGATATCAATTCGCCTTTGAGCAGATTAAGCAGTACCTCCAGAATCTGCATGTGTTGTTGTCGCCAGAGCCGGGTAAGCCTTTGATTCTATACCTGTCAATGACAGACACAACCATGGGATGCATGCTTGCTCAAAAATCTAAAGACAGGGTGGAGAAAGCCATCTATTACTTGAGTAAGAAAATGCTGGATTATGAGACCCGCTACACTCTGTTGAAGAAAGCTTGCCTAGCCTTGGTATGGGCTTCCAGGAAGTTGAGGCACTACTTGTTAGCTCACTCTGTAATCCCGGTTTCGAGATTAGATCCCATCAAATATCTCTTTGAGAAACCAGCGCTTATGGGTAGGCTAGCCCTTTGGTTGCTTCTCCTCTCCGAATTTGATCTCAAGTATGTCACCCATAAGTTGGTCCAGGGAAGAGTTGTAGTGGAGTTCCGGGCAGATCACTCGGTGGAAGGGGATAAGGTGGTAGAATACTTGTTCCCAGATGAAGCCATTCTACAAGTTGAGGAGGAGACTTGGACAATGTACGGAGCATCTAATCAATACGGTTATGGGATAGGTGTGTTGCTGATAACACTTGACGACTCCCATATACCTTTAGCCCTCAAACTTCGGTTCAAGGTGTCCAATAACGAAGCAGAATATGAAGCATGTATCGTTGGTTTAGAAGCCGCCTTAGAACTACGGGCAAAAAGGTTGGATGTTATCGGGGACTCGAACTTAGTTGTTTCTCAAACAAATGGAGACTGGAAAGTCAAAGAAGAAAAGATGAAGGTTTATCACCAGACCCTTGATGTTCTGATTCCTAGGTTTGAAAAGCTGACTTTCACGCATCTACTGAGAGAAAACAACAGGTTCGCTGATGCTTTAGCAACTCTATCATCCATGGTAGACATCCCACTTGGAGTTCGAATGCGCTCGATTATCATTGAGCAGAAATACACGCCGACTTATGAAACTATCGCCGTAATAGATGAAGCGCAAGACAAAAACTCCTGGTACTACGATATTTGGAACTTCTTGGAAAAGGAGATTTATGCACTAGGGGCAAATGCCAAGTACAAAAGGGGATACGGTGAATGGCCATCCAATTTATCATCTGCAGAGGTAAACTGTATAAAAGAGGTCATCTGGGAATGCACAAGTTGTGTGTCGAAGAAGAGGAATCAAAGGGCCTGATGGAGGCCATCCATGGGGACGAGTGCGGAGCACACGTGAATGGAGTGATGTTAGCTTGGAAGATTCTCAGGTAAGGTTACTACTGGTCCACTATGGAGAAGGATTGTATTGGTTTTGTTCGGTAATGCCACAAATGCCAAATTCATGCTAATTGCATGAACATCCCGCCGTCAAAACTATACAACATGACTTTGCCATGGCCTTTCTCAGTCTGGGGAATCGATGTCATCGGTGCACTAACACCAAAAGGGTCAAATGGGGAATGAATACATTTTGGTGGCAATTGATTAATTTACAAAGTGGGTGAAAGCTCAGTCCTATACAGTGTTGAAAGCATCGCATGTAGCCAAGTTCATCAGAAACAATATCGTTTGCCGATATGGAGTCCCAAACGAGATCATATCAGATAATGGCTCCCACTTCAAGAAGGAGGTGATAGACTTGTTGGAGAAATACAATGTAGCCTTTCATAAGTAATCTACATATAGGCTGCAAACCAACAGAGTCGTTAAAGCCGCCAACAGGAACATCAAGAATATCTTACAGAAGATGGTTGAGACCTATAGGGACTGGCTAGATAAATTGCCATTCGCACTCTGGGGCTATAGAACTTCAATCTGGATGTCTACAGAGGCAACTCCTTATTCTCTTGTCTATGAGATGGAGGCTATTTTTCCAGTTGAAATAGAAGTCTCGTCACTGCGAATTATAGTTGAGTGTCAGATAGCAGAGGCGGACTGGTGACACAGCAGATTCGAAGTGTTGATGTTGTTTGATAAGAGAAGGCTGAAATCATTGTATCATATTCAGGGCTACTAGCACAGAATTGCTAGGGCTTTTAATAAGAAAGTTAAGTCTCAGAATCTCAAGGAGGGAGATATGGTGCTGAAAGACAACCGAGCTCCCATTCATGACCATAGGGGCAAGTTCAGACCTAATTGGACTAGTTCTTACATCATCAAAGCTATCTGGTCGGGTGGAGTTGTTATTCTCATGGACTTAGATGGCCTAGAATTTTCACAATTGATCAACATGGACAAGTTGAAGAAATACTATCCCTAAGAGGCTTGCTAGGCCGAAAACCCGAAAGGGCGACCTAGGCAAAAGTTAGAGCATGAAAATTAGAATAAAGAAAAACTAAGCTCGCAAGGTTGAAAACCCTAAAGGGTGACTTTGGCAAAAGTTAGAGCGCAAAAGGAGAGAGCTAATACTCGAGTAAACCTGAACCGAACTACGTAAGGCCTGATTCCCATCTTCGGGATACGTAGGAAACTTCATCTTGAAGTTCAGCAGTAATCACCTCTAACTCAACTGTCCTGTCCATGTGTCTGATTAGGTCATCTCTGTTTGTTCTTTACTTGAGAGTTCAGTTGTGATCTTCATTCTAAGAGAAGAGCTGGTTACAATGCAGAGCAGTATTGTTCAATCAAGGGGCAGTTTATGATCTTTTGATTCAGGGTTGTACATCTTGAGGATTGATTCTGAGTGTGTCAAGTGGTGATCCTTTTCGAAAATGGTTTGGAAAGTTTTAATAAAAGTTGATTTTGTTCAAATTTTACCTTTTACAACTTAGACCATTTTTTGACCAAAATGAAAATTTCCAGTGTTGATAACTTTAATTTCATTGATTTCAACATAAAGTTCTCCAACTCTCTGATACAAATCAAAGTTGCTTTTATTACATTGAAAAAAACTTGAAAAGAAAGGTCAAAGAAATAAACTAGGGGCATAGATGAGTCAGGTGCTCTTGCGTCCTCTGCTCGTGCTTATGGAAGCTTTTGAAGCCAAAGTGGGCCCGGTTTGTGCCTCATCCTCTATCCAAGCCAAACACTCACCATAAAGGGTGTAACTGAAACTAGGGATAGGGGCCGGAAGCTCTCTCGTCCTCCAAGTAGTAAGGTACCTAGCCAAGTGTGAAGCATGGATGGGGAATGAAACCGGGTACTCTACCCCCTCCTCTGGGCGGGTCTGATCATGCCCAAACTGACGTCTAAACCGTAAAGGGAAATAGAACACGCTATGCGTCATTCCGATCAACTGTATGCCAGGTTGTCAAGCCATGCTGTAACTCATCTTGGTCAAATTAAGCCAGGGACAACGCCAAGCTATGTCAACAGCATACCTATTGTACATCCAGTTGCACCACCATCCCTGATCTAGGAAATCCACTAGTCGATGGCAGAAGAAATATCCTCGAGCTGAGTACTCAGGGCAAAAGTCCACTACCTTCAGTTTATCTATAAGCCAGACCTGGGAAGGGATGAAATAAAAGAGAGATTAAAGAATAGAGAGATGCATGTTGAGAGAAAAGTGAGGAAAGGGCTTTGAGAGAAAAATAGAGCATGAGTGCCGAGTGATGTGAGACACATATATGAGAAAGGGTGGGAAACAATACATGAAGAAGTAGTGGGCTCCCCGCAAATCTGGTAGTCTCTCACCGATGAAAGGCGTCTAAACCCATCAAGGTCTCGGCCAACGCCAAACCAATGCAACTCTTGCCTTCTTTCAAGCCTTGGGCCATTTTGATCAACCGAATGCTAGATCCGCCAAAACTACAGGCAACAAGGAACTGGGCAAGCGTACATAAGCAGAGGGCATATTGCTGAAAACCTTGCCAGAGAAGGTTGCCGCTGTCACCGATGTTGGAGAATCGATGAATCAAGCTGGGAATGTCTAGCTCTCCATTGTGGGCCAAAGATTGAGCCTTATGCAGAGTGAGCCCACACGTTCGACCCAAAGCTTGGGCATGGCCAAAACGGGGCTTGGGGATGATTTCCTCATCGCGCCGGGATTCCATTAGTGCTTAAAATTCTTCAATTGTCGAGCATATTTCTTGTCCCCCGAAGCGAAAGAATCGTGTAATCGGGTCCCAGCATTAGGCCGCGGTATGGAGGAACGGAAAACAAAGTGGATTTTGGCTCAACGGAAAAAGTACATTTATGACGAAACCCTAGAAATTTACTTTTTCCGTGCCGTCTAAAGTCGCTATCCAATTCGAGAGCTTTTCGGCAAAAAAATGGTTCAATTTGTGGAAGAAATTGCAATTAAAATGAGGTTCTAAAGAGAAATCACAAAGCTGAACCTTTTGTAGAATATAAGGCTATGAGTGGAAGCCAGTTGTCAGCATTCTGCCGATTCTCACATTTGTGGTCACTGGCTACCCTCTATGGTCGACAAGCTTTATCTCTGGTCTGCAGCCTTCTTTTTAGGCCTGCCGTTCACCTGTGTGCTGAGCAGTGCTGGAAGCATGTGTTCTGTTTTGATCTTTGTGTGTTTTACAGTCTTGTTTTGAGTCTTTTTGGTTTTAGCATGTTTGTTTATTTGTATTTAGGTTGTTTTTGATTCGTTTATCGAGTTGTATTTTGTATTTTAGTTATTGGTTGGCTCATTACCCGATTAAGAACATTGTTTCAATCAAGTGCTCTATTGGCCAATTTGATTCCATGTCTATTTCATGCAAATATGGTGCTTATGATGCAAAAATGACAACACTTTTTATGAAATTGCGAGGTTTTATTCCGATCATGGTTTTTACAAAAGAGGAGTACAAGTTTTAAAAACAAAATAAAACCTATCTAAAGCTATACAATATGTTAATGCTACCAAACAAAAAAAAAAACTAAGCAAAAGTACAAAAAAAATCAGCGCCAGTCACCTCCGGCATGAGAGGTCCTCTTTGTTCTCTTTCTCGAAATGGAGGACTCAGCACTATCTCTATCAGCACCATTGTCAGAATCAGACTCTGAATCAAGGCCGGTATCATCTCCGCTCTCTGCCTCAGAATCCGCCTCGACCTCGCCTCCGTTGTCGAACCTCGAGCCAGTATCATCGTCTCCACTCTTGGACGACTCATAATGCTAACTCACTGCCTCATCAAAGTCACTAGTCTCAACATCATCATTGCTTAAAATGGGCTCTGAAGGACTACTTTGGCTTTGGGTACCCCTATCTCTGCCGTGACCGTGGCTCATATCTCGGCCACGAGTTGGGGCTTGTTTCTCTCTCCTCCCTACTGTTGGATAAGGTACTGCCGGTGCTGGTACTGGTGCTGCTATCACTGGTGCCATCGGTATAGATGGAATTTGAAAAAAAAAAAAAATAGTTGTCAACATATCAGCTACAGTGTGTGTATCAAGATACAGGCATAGTATGTAGAATAAGTAGTATGTAGAAATCAGATATAATGTGAGTACAGTGTGTGAGTACAGTATGCTAATGCAGTGTATCAATGTAGTTTGGGAAAGACTACAGTTGAAATGCCAGTGTATCAGTGGAAAGATGATAGTATGAAGCGCAAACTAAAGGAAATTACCGGGATACCGTGGAGACTAAGCAACGTCTCCCTCCTCTGCACCATACCCATCAGAGAAGCTATTAGCTCGAAAGCACCCCCTGTGTACTCTATGGATACTTGCAAGTGCATTAGATGATCAAAGTCTACAATGAACATATCTGAAATGGAAATGTGGGATGCAAATTGTAAAGTATGGTCCATACCTGGGATGAGCCTCGCACTTTGACAAGCTCGTGTCCAGCCTCTGTCAGCTCAATTGGGATCTAATAAGCAGTCCTAGTAGCCCTCCAGCATGTGAGTGCGGTAGGAAGCTCTGGCCAACGGGTGCTCTGCTCTGCAGGGGGAGCCCCTCTAACATGAGCCCTAGTCGCTTCTCTCACCGCAGGAGCCCTCTCCCCCTCGCCTCCGTGAGCGCCTGTCAAAGGTGACATAAGGTGGGTCTGAATAAAGGTCGCATAGTCACCCTCGTCTCTGAAGTAATCAGCATCCAAGCCTACCATGAACTGTGTAACTACATCAACAGATAGGCTATCCTCTGGCCTCATAGACTTTGGTGGTGGCATCGGAACTACGGGATCTAGCAAGCCCACAGTCTGTCTTTCGGATCCTGCTGGAGGGCCCAGTCTGCCAAGCCTGGTTCTTGAGCGAATGGTTTGTTCGACAGAGTCTATGAGGCCCATTCTGATATGGCCCACGCTCCCATTGGTCCCGTACCCCAGCCGCCATCATTGCCCAAGGCTGCCACGCGATCTACAAACGGAAAGTGTACAGATTGTTAGTTACTGTTAGTTGCTAGAATGTGAATCAGAACAATTTTAAAGCAAAAATTACTATATTTTGGGTTACTTCATGGGTGGCCATAGTGTCAAAGTAGTAGCGGAAGAAGGCGAAGGACTCGCGACTCCTGCGCTGACATCAGCCATCATATCGCTTCGAGTAAGGGACCATTGGGGGAAGCTCCTCCATGGGCTTTGGAGCCAGGGCTAGGAAATATGCATAAACCCACAGCTGCAAGGAAACTGCAGTGGTATGTGATCAACAATGTATGAACAGATGCAGAAAGTGCAAAGCAGAAATCACAATGTATGAATAGATACAGAAAGTGCAAAGCAAAAAGCACAATGTATGAACAGATGTAGAAAGTGCAAAGCAGAAAGCACAGGTGTTGAACAGATATAAAATAGAAAATGTAAAGCAGAAAGCGTAAAGTGCAAAGAGGGAACTGTAGACTGGACTTTCTTCGCGTGCTCTCCTTTCGGAGAGGGCGCGAATTGGTCGTCCTACAATTCGGACTCCTGTTACGGTTCTGAATCTAATCTCACAAAGTGCAATGTAAGACTGATAAACACCAAAGAGTCCAAATCTGACAATTGGTTTTGAAAAATCAATTTTGAATCAAAAAGCGCCAAACATGGGCAGCTTTTCCAGATTATAGAGTCTCCACCTAAATATTTTATTTTTGGAAAATTTAGGAAACCCTGACTCGTGCCAAAGGCCACATGTCCATCATCACCAAAGTTACCTCGGCTCGGCAACTTGGGTATGAGAGGGGAAGGTCCTGAAATGAGTACCTTTGCTCGCCCGATCAAAGGATCGGCCTCTACTAAGAATGATATGTTCTTTTATAAACACATGTGTCCTTATTTCGGTTATTAGCAAACTTACTATGTGATGTGCATAGCATACAAGTATAGACTCAATCACGAGAATTGGAACAAAACAACTCATGTTTGTTTTTCAAAAATGGTCTGAAAGTGCCACACTCGAGTGGGCTAAAGCGCGGATTTTCCACCCTCAAGTGGGCTTAAAACATGGTTTTGCCACTTCGCAAAGTGGGCTTAAAACTCACAATCAATGAATTGTTCCAATTCAAGCAATAAAGCCTTCATCCACATGCATTCATGCAGTTTAAACACTTAAGCAAATAGCCTCATGGCAAGCATGCTATCATGGTAGCACTCACACTCATGTAAGGATGCTAAAGCGTAAACACTTATAGTGTACTCCAAGCCAAAACAAAAAAACTAGTTAGAAATCAAGCATGATCCGAACCACCTATGTTAAGATGTCTAATGCAACACATGCAAAAATGCAATTAAATAGGCTCGGCTATCTAAGATGGCATATGAATGCAACACTTGATAACATGCTTTGAAACACGTATTCAAGGAAGTGTATTAAAATACAATGCAGTTTGAATGATGTGTCGAGCCTGGTTCATGCAAGACAAATGAATGATGCATGCATGCAAGCATAAGGTATGCTAATCAAAATATGCCCTCAAACTAACCATCGAAAGCGGTTAAAGAAAAGGGAGAAAGAAGTGGGGTTGGAAGACATGCACACACACACGCACGCTTATTACAACATTGCGCCCTCTCGCAGGAGGGCCCGAATAAATAAGCTAAGCTAATTATTACAAGTAAACTAATTATCTAACTCTAGCTAATTAATTATTACAATCCAAATTGAAACAAATAGCTATGCTAACCTAATTAGAATATTACAAAACAAATTGAATGATTAATTACACAAACTAATCATAAGCAATGAAATGGCCTCGCGGGCGAGGGAGACATGTATGCTCGGTGGGCGCCATCCCCGGAAATCCATTGCTTTGCCGTCAATTGCCTCTGTTTGCACTTGCCTTGGTTTCTGAATATTGAACCAACCTCCACACTGCTTTTTCCTCAAAGTAGAAACATTTCTGCAGAAAAAAGGATTGTGGCCGGTCGGCCACAAAAAGTAGCTACCGGCCACCTCAACTGGCCAGCCGGCTACTGAAAGTGGCCGGTTGGCTACTTTAAGTGGGTGGTCGGCCACTTGCTTCTCCAGACTTCTATTTTGCTACAACAGAGGACAACAGAGGCACATCAATGTATTTGCAAGAATATGTATGCATTGCCACACTCCTCATCATGTCTTAAAGCTCAAAGGAGTGTGGCGCTTGCCTTTCAAGCCACCAACCAAGCATCTCGATGCATGATGACCCAAAAACCAAGCTTGCACAAGCTTAGTGAATGCGCACATAAGACTCAAAGTGCCTCCGCCCTATCATGCATGATCAAGGGAGTTGGTGACCAAGAAACGCAAAACGTTTCATCACTATAAGTATGAAACGTCCCATATTTCTTGTGTTTGGATTAATGCCCGATCCAAACATAATGCAATGCAAACAACATGCTTATCTTGCATGTTTTACCTTGATTTGTTTTGTTTACACATTTTAAATTACCGATTAATCCTTTAACTGATTAAGTCCAATGTGAGAATCCTCTAATGGGAAAGATGGCCTAAGCCACAAGCACCTTAAGCATGAAAGAAGCCTTATGCTTTTGGTTAGTAGAAACCCTCAAGAGAAGGCTAAAACCGTTAGGCATGAGAGCCTTGATTCCATGCTTAAGCCAACAAAGGGGCTTAAGACCACTTTCAAAACGAATGAAAGATTGAAACAATGGAGTGCAATGACATATATTTCGGCACTGAAATATATGCTAAGTGACTTAAAAAATCATGTAAACAACTAATGTAATGCATGTTTAAAGACAGGCATCAAAGCTAGCAAAGTATATTACACTAGAGGCATGCAAAATCAAGCTCAAACAACCAAACCGGCTCAAAACAGAGCTTAAATCATGCTAAATCAGAGGCTAAAATGTGTTGAGATGATAGCATGAAAAGTAAGAAAATGATGTTCATGTATTGGCTCACAAACAATACAAAAAGCTCAACTCTCAAAAGCACTTAAAGAGTGAGATATGTGGAGGTGTGACAGAGTTATAAGCACTAAAATCACATGCCAAATGGTGCCAAAACATGAAAACAATGCATGCATAACATGTTAGAGGCTTTAAAACTCAAAGCTAGTAAAGGCCTTTGCACTACAATCATGCATAACAAGTCCCATATGACCCAAACCACTGAAAACTGAGTTAAAGCATGCTAAAACATGAGCAAAAACATGCTGGAGTGTAGCCAAATTCAGCTAGAATAATAGGCTACAACATCAAGTAAGCTAGGCTAGCAAGCATGATTACACTACAAGTGTAAGAGGCAAACAAGAGGTGCTCTAACCAGACAAAAACAGAGTTATAACATGTTAAAATAAGGCCAAAAACATGCTGAGTATAAGCCAAGAGATGGTAGAAAAGCATGATCAACTACTAGGCCATTAACACATGCAAACAAGAAGTGAAGAGGGAGGACAACCCCCACTATTTTGGTCCTCAAAACCAACTTTCTACCATTGAAAAACCTCTGAGTTTCAGTGGTAGAAAGGCCAAACAAAAGATGTTTTAAAAGCCTTAAAGGATGGCACCAAGCTTAGCAAATAAAGCACAAAAGAGGGTGGGCCACCCCTAACTCCAAAAAGGCCTCAAACAACCATTTTTAACACTTAAAAATAAAGGTTTTTGTAGTTGACAACTAGGCCAAAACAACATGTAAAGGTGGCCCAAACAAGTGTACAAAAACAAGCTTAAAAAGGGTAAATGCTTACCCTTGAAGCACATCAGCTAAACAAGCAACTTCTGAGCCAAAAACCAGCTTTTTGAGCCCAAACAACGCCTTCAAGAATCTCAACTTCAAGGTAGTGGTGTTTGGCTAAGGGGGTTATGTGCAAAAATGCAAAGAAAACTCACTTTCAAGCAATATATATATATATATAGAGAGTTCTAGAGAGAGAGAGAGCAATTTTTGTCTCTAAAATTTCAGAACCCTCAAATAGGGGGAGGGAGCTCCCCTTATATAGAACAAGCAAGCAAAAAGCTTGTTTCATCCCTCCATACACGTGTATGGAGGATGTAGTCAGTGTTCAACAGCTGGCTTGAAAGATCTGAAAATATCTGAAAAAGGAGAAAATTGGCCGTCGGCCACTTTAGGTGGCCGGCCGGCCACCTCTCCTAGCCGACCGACCACTTCAAGTGGCTGGCTAGAAGGAAAAGTGGCCAGCAATAGCCAAAAGTGGCTGGCAAGGCCCTTCTCCCCTCCAGGCAAGAGGCACCAAGGTTTGGCCCAAAAATAAGGCCAAAACACAGAGGGTTAAAAGTCTCAAAGACAAGACACTCAGCCGAGAACTTCGGGCGCTCAAACCAAGCACAAACATGCACAATCATCGCGCGCACAAATGATGACGCCTGAGTCTTAAGGTTGATAAAAAATGGGGCGTCTATAGGAACTGAAATGCATACCTCCTAAGCTCGCCAATAGCCTCCGAATTGCTCTCCCCTCAGGCGGGAGGTAGAGCTCATATAGCCGTACAGGGTGGCAAGGCCAACTCTACCTCAGCCATAGAAGCATACCCAGGGAATGGTCACCAGGGCATTCAACAGATATAAACACACGGTATTCCACCTGTTCGAAAACAAGGTGGTACCGAGGATAAACATCAGGAAGCCCCGGGTATACTGCTCTCCTCTAATGTCTCGAGCTCGCTCCCTCTGAACTGCTCAACAAACCAGCTATATCTGACCATGGTTGGCCGGTACAGAGGTGGGTGCACTCCCAACAGCTTGATCCAAGCAGCCTCTCACTTCCCCATGTCGGTGTCAAAAGGGATCAGATCACCCCCTACTCCTAAGCCTATGATCATGGCAAAGTTGTAGGGAGTCATCATTATCTCCCCGGCAGTAGAGAAGTAGAAGAAGTTGGTGGTGTCCCACCACCTTTCCACTAGCGCTCCAAGAGGAGGACGGCTTGCAATGACCCATGTCAGGCTGGAGTAGAAAAAGCTGAAGCCGGACTCATCAACGATGTCATGGACTCCAGCAGGGAGCTCGTCATACCAATCCCTTGCTATCGTAGCTCCGTACCACTTGTAGGAACGTGAGTCTCTCTATGGCAAATAATAGATGAATTAGATGAAAGACAATGCAAGAAATGTAGCTAAAAGAAATGCAGGAATGCATGAAAATAGAATTCATACCTCAGCAGCGTTGGATGAAAGGTGGGAGGCCAGCTCCCACAACAGGAGGTCCTTTGAGCAAAGTCGCTAAATCGGCTAATGCGTTCGGATGACAATATGTGCGTACAATGATGATATCTCTCCGGATCAAAAGGCCGTACTCTCAATGGTAACGGCTCTGGCTCAAACTCCGCCTCGAGGTCAGCCTCAATGCCCTCAGCCGCCTCGCCAACCTCAGCAACTGTCGGCTCTTTTACCTCGAGAATGGGAGGAAATGCAAACGGAACCTCTGAAGGAGCCCCGTCGTGTGGAACATCGTCTGTCGTCTGGAGAATGGGTGAAAAGTAGGTGAAAAGTGAAGAGAAATGGAGAAAAAAGGGTAAACTTGGAAAATGTCAACCCTAGGAGAGAGAAAATGGGAGAAAAAGTCAAAGCCTGGGAATGTTCACGAAACCCGAGAGAAACTCGAGGGGAACAAGCCTAAAGTGGTGGAAATCCAAGAAAAAGCATCGAAATCAAAATCCAATCGATTCAAAATGTTAAGAATCAAGAAGGTTTAACGAATAAAGTGTGCGTGGGGCGTTGGAAAATGTGTGTAAAGCTCTGATCTAGAGAGGGAAAGTATTTAGAGAGAGAGAGAGAAGATTTTCGGACCTAGGGTTATGAGGAAAAGAAGCCTTGAGGCTTATATTTAAAGACTCGTGAGCAAAATTCCTAAAAAGCCCCGAACTACCATCGGTGGCCGGCAAGTGACATTGGTGGTCGGCAAGGATTTTTGATGGCCGACAGCCTCCCCTTGTGGCCGATAGCCCTCATCTGTGTTTTGATGATGTTCTATGTCTTTGTTTCCCAAGAAATGTAGGGAAGGTTTACTGTTGGGTCCAGATTGTTTCTAAGGGAGCTCAAAACTGTGTTTTGGCACATGATGTTCATCACTTGTCAACATGAACGAGGTGTATCCTTTTGACCATATTGCAATTCCTCCGAGAGGTAAATCGGAGGTGCCATCGGGTATCATTTTATTCGATTTACGCTTTTGTTCTTTTTCGTTGCATGGAATGTGCATCACACATATGCATGTCGCATGCGTGTCATTGCATGCATGTCTTGCATCATTTATATTTCATGCATAGAATATGCGTTTGTTTATTGCATAGAATATGCTCTTGCTCTTATTTCATGCATAGAATATGCGTTTGTTTATTGCATAGAATATGCCTTCAAATTAACATCATACATCAGTTATCTATCTTGCATGGAGCATACGTTGTCATTGTAATAATTTGTAATCCTTATTCACTGTGTGCATCTATTGCACTTGCTCACATTGTGCATCTATCGCACTTGTTCACATTGTGCACTTGCTTACTTTGTGCATCTACCGCACTTGCTCACTTTGTGCATCTATCGCACTTGCTCACTTTGTGCATCTATTGCACTTGTTCACCTTGTGCATCTATCGCACTTGCTCACTTTGTGCATCTATCACACTTGTTCACTTTTGTGCATCTATCGCACACCTCTCTGTTTTATCTCGAGATGCGTGAAGTGCGAGCCCGAGCGGTTTTCTTGTATCTCAGTATGCGTGATGCGCGACTCTAGGTGTGTTTTTATCTTGGGACGCGTGAAGCGCGAGCCCGAGCGATTTTCTTGTATCTCAAGACACGTGATGCGTGGCTCTGGGCGTATTTTATCTCGGGATGCGTGAAGCGTGAACCGGAGCAATTTTCTTGTATCTCAAGATGCGTGACGCGTGGCTCTAGGCATGTTTTATCTCGGGACGTGTGAACCACGAGCCCGAGCGATTTTCTTGTATCTCAAGACGCATGATGCGCGGCTCTGGGGTGTTTTATCTCGGAACGTGTGAAACACGAGCTCGAGCGATTTTCTTGTATCTCAGGACGCGTGACGCGCAGCCCTGGGCATGATTCATCTTGGGACGTGTGAAGCGCGAGCTCGAGCAAGTTTTCTTTTTTCTTAGGATGCATGAAGCGCGAGCTCGAGCGAGTTCTCTTGTTTGTCGGGACGCGTGAAGCGCGAGCTCGAGCAATTTTTCTTGTTTCTTAGGATGTGTGAAGCACGACCCCAAGCAGTTTTCGTTCTTCAATTTCTCAGGACGTGTAAAACACAACCCCAAGCGGTTTTCATTTCTCAGTTTCTCAAGACACGTGAGACGCAACCCTGGGCGGTGTTTTCTTTCCTCGTCTCATGTTTTGGCATGGTTAGAGTGTGTTTTTATCTTTTTGCATGGAACCTCTGTTGGTTTTAAGCTTGAAGTTGCTTATTCATATGTTGTTATCTTGTTATTGCTTATTGCATGATCTCGCATGATCATAAGTTTTCAAAATGGCCGGCTTCATGAAGCGTATGAGTCCAGCTTTCAAAGTTGCATTGTGCATATCGTTTACATCTTGCCCCAGAACTACGCTGGTTTGATTCCTTGCAAAGGGATACGTAGGCATCCTGCAGGCGCAACCATTTGTTTCTGTCTTGATTGTTTGTCCAAGTCTTACGGCCTTGTCAAAATGGGTCGTTTTCAGGCTTTGGCATTCACTCACGTCATTTCATGACTCCGAGTTCTGTCAAAGAGGGGCAAC
The DNA here is from genome assembly GCA_036172215.1 of Camellia granthamiana. Taxonomy (NCBI): domain Eukaryota; kingdom Viridiplantae; phylum Streptophyta; class Magnoliopsida; order Ericales; family Theaceae; genus Camellia; species Camellia granthamiana. Next base: position 47,555,088 of record CM069908.1, on the reverse strand, counting down.
TGCAGACATCCCATTTTTGACGGCCCTTATGACTTGGACGTCATTGCTTGCACACCAAATGATGAGTGTATACGCAGTCAAGTGCTTGAAGTCCTCAACGGAATGCCACAGCTTTGAGTCTTTCAAACCTTGCACACCTGTTGCCTCATTCTTGGACCGAACCCAAGGATCTTCAAGCCTACAACCTTTGGTGGCCTTCTGGCCACCTCCATGGGTTACCGGCCTTCACTCTTGGTTGCCGACCACTGATGTGGCCTGCCGGCTACCTGTGATGGTCTAGCGGTCACCAATGTCTTTTGCATATATTTTGTGACAACTGTGCCAGCTATTTGCACAGACGCTTGCATCTTCTCCCACGTGTATATCTTGATATTTCAGAGGGAGTTTCTTGGTTTTCTATATATAGAAGACCTCTCTCTCATATTTTAAGGTTAGAAAAATTTTCAAACAAGATTTTTCCTCTCTCTCTACAATTCTCTCTCTCTCTCTCTCTCTCTCTCTCTCTTCCAAATTTCTGCAATCTTGCCTACATATCCTTAACCTTTGCCCATGCACTCTTAACAAAACCTCTCCATATTTGAGCTAAGGTGTCTTTGAGCTTTGTTGGAGCTCTTGGGGGTGTGTTTGCTTAGTTTTATTGCTTGGAATTGATTTCCTCTTCAAAGGTATAAAGCTTTGCCTCTTCACTTGCTTTATCTACTCTTTTTCTTGCAATTTTCTAACTGTTTTTGGGCTGTAAAAACTCTGTATTTTTGGGATGAAACTTGGGTTTTAAGGCCATTAAAGGTTGAGGGGTGGTTCACCCTTCTTCACACCTTGTTTTGAAAGCCTTTTCCCTTGTGTTTCCCACCTTTACACTATCATTTTTTGAGCTTTTAAACACTGATTTTCAGAGCTATTTTAGTGGCTAAAATCATGTTTTAAAGTCCAAATTTGGAGGGGTTAGCCTCCCCTCCTTGTGTCTTACTTACTAGCCTAGCTTGTGCTACGTTTTAGGTTATTAATCTACCTTTTTTTGGTCTTAATTCCAGCATGTTTTGGGACTGTTTTTAGACTGTTTTAGCACTATTTTCGGTTGATAGTTGCATTTGAGCTTTGTTTTGCATGCTTATAGTGTAATTGTCCTCATGAGTTTGGTGTTTTAGGCTTTAAACACTATCTTATTTGAGTTGATGGCATTTATTTATGGCTTTCCATACTTGTGATCACTTTTTATCACTTCTACAACCTCCCTCCTTTCTTGACTTTTGTTTTGCTTTGAAAGTGGTTTTGAATCCTTTATTTGTTTAAGCATGAGATTGAGATGTCATGCTTAATGGTTTAATCCCTTTGGGGGTTCATTACCAACGGTATGATGTCTTTTTCATGCCTAAAACAACACTTGATTTGAGCCCTCTTTCCATTAGAGGACTTAAACTCACCATTGGACTCAATGAATTAAAGGATGGTTGGTAATTCAAAATAAAGTAATTAAAATGGGACTAAAATGATGCAAGCTAAGAATTTGGTTTTGTGTTCAATCGGACGTTAATTGAACACATGGAAGCTTGAGGCATTTCATACTCATTAGTGATGAAATGATTCAAGTTTTCAAGGTCACCACTTCCCTTGACCAATTCATGAAAGGGAGGAGGTTAGAGTCGTATTTTGTTGCATTTATTGAACTTGCACACTTTGGTTCATAAGCCATCATGCAATGAAATTGCTTGAGTTGATGGTTTGTGGACCAAGTTTTGTCTCTCCTTTGATCTGTTCATGATAAAGAGGGATGAATTGTGCAAACAAACCCTTGAGAACACCCTGTGCATGCTCTGTTTGTTCTCTGTTGCAGCAAGGTGAACTGTGCAGCAATGGCTGGCAGGCCACTTTCTATGGCCGGCAAGCCATCACTGGTGGATGGCAGGCCATCACTCCTAGCCGGCTGGCCGACCACCAATGCAAAATCCAGCAGTGTGTTTTTTGAGCAGAATGCAGATGTTCTGGAAGTGGACAAAGGTGTAAGTGTTGTACTATGCAATAGAGATCTTTTGGAAGCAAAATAGTGGCCTTTCCGGGTGGAAACCGAGCACGTGCATGAGCATTCCTTGCATACCGAGCATGTTTAAGTTTAAATATTTAGCTTAGATATTTGTTGTAATTGATTAGTTGTAGCTAGTTCATTTTGTAAAGTGTTGTAATTAATTAGTTAGTTAACTAGTTGTTCGATTTTGTCTTGTAAATTATTTAAGTTAACTAGAATAGTAAATTCATTTGTTTTAATAATTAGTTAAGTAGTTTAGCTAATTTAATTTGTTTTGTAATAATTAGTTTAGCTTTAATTAGTTAGCTAGTTAGTTAGTTAGTTTATTCATTCGAACTCTCCTTCGTGAGAGCGCAATGTTATAATAATGTGTAATAATAATTAGTTAACTAGTTAGTTAGTTTAAGGATATCATGTTTTGTTTAGCATACTTCGTGTTTGCATTCATTTATATTGCATGCACCGAGGCTCGGTTCATCATTCTAACTTGCATGGTTAGTTTAAATACTTCTTCGAATATGTGCTTAGACCACATGCTATTTAATTGATTCACATGCTATGCTAGTAGCCGAACCTATTTAGATTGCATATCGCATGTGTTGGATTAGTCATATTGCACAGTTAGGAATCATGTTTTTTTCTAATTCATTTCTCTTTTGGCTTGGAGTACTAGGTGAGCCTTTACTCACTTTAGCGTATCGCATGGGTGTGATTGTTGCCATGTTTAGCATGCTTTCCATGAGGCTAAGTGCTTAATTGATAAAATTGCTTGAATGCCTATGGATGAAAGTCGGTTGCTTGAATTGAAATAATTTGAGTAAATGTTCATATACGATCACTTTTTTCAAGTGGTACATATTTCGAACAATTTTCAAAACAAACATGAATCAAGTGTTCCAATTCTTGCAAGTTAGTCTATACTTGTGTGTGTGCGCATCACATAGTAATATTGGCCTAATAAACTGGAACAAGAGCATTTAATATAGATAAGATTCATATCATGATTAGTAGAGGCCGATGTTTGATCGGGCGAGTAGGGTGCTCAATTCATGACTTTCCTCTCTGCTACCTAAATTCCTGAGCCGAGACAATCTTGGTGATGACAGATATGTGGCCTTTGGCACAAGTCATGGGTTTCCTAAGTTTCCCCAAAAATATTTAGGTGGCGACTCTGTATCTGGCAAAGCAGTCCATTTTTGGCAATTTGGTTCAAAATCAATTTTTCAAAAGATTTGTCAGATTGGGACTCTTTGGTGTTTATCTATTTCACGTTGCACTTGTGAGATCAGATTCAAAACTGTAGGAGTCTTGTACTGTTGAGCTTATTTGTCTTCTGAAAGGGGGCGCGAAAAAGTTGAGCTACACTAGCAATGGAGCATATCGCCTAGAAGACAGTGATGGCAAAGAGTTGCTAAGACCTTGGAACACTTGTAATTTGAAATTTTTCTATCACTAGTTTTTTGAGATTTATGTAATTATTTTCTTAGCCGACGTTTTAATAAAACACTAGCTGGATTTTGTTTTTATTCTTGTTGAAATTTGTGCAATAAGACTAAGCAGTCTTATGACGATGTTTTTGAATGAAACATGACAAATAATTTAGACTTGCCATATGGTAGAGTTAAACTAAGTATGCGATGTTTCCGAATGAAACATGACGAATAACTTAGAGTTGTCATATGGTAAAGTTGAATTCAACTTGCCCATGGTAGAGTTGAACTAAGTTTACGATGTTTTCGAATGAAACATGACGAATAACTTAGACTTACCATATGGTAAAGTTAAATTAACACTTGCCATATGGCAGAGTTGAACTAAGCTTGATCTAGTTGGATTAATAGAGACATCGAGGTAGAAGACCTTGGCTAAAATTTGTTTGAATCAGATGTCGGCAAGAATTAGAGTTGCATGCTTAATGTGAACATAAGTGGTGCTTAGGTTCACATTAGGGGGCAAGAAGCAGGAATAGGCTTAACACTTGTTAAAATTTTTGAAAAAAATTTACAAGTTGGAGTCAACTGAAGTAGCCAGATAAGGGGATACCCAAGGAATTGGTTAGCTGAGATAATCAAATAGGTTGTCAAACTTGGAAGGGTGAAGTCTTAGTAAAAGACAACAAGTACAAGCAAGGAGGCAATACTTGTTGAATGTTATAATTTTTTTTTTTTTATTTTTATAAAGGGCCCATTGGTCGAGATCACAGTAAAAAGTGAACTCCGAGGTAAGATGGTCTGAGGTGACTAACTAAGGGAGGATCCAAGGTAATACTTGTCCGAGGTGTTCTAACCTGAAGTGATCACACAAAGAAAGATTGTAGAAGTGCAAAAACATTCTAAGTATAAAAGTACACAAAGATAGTAAAGACAGATAAAGCGTAAGAAAACAAGCATCCATTCAACACTTAGAAGAAAATAAGGCATTCATTCATTTAAAGAAAACTTGTTTAGTTACAAAAAAGGAACTTCGGCCTGGCAAACGAAAGACTTGTTCAAATCGCAATAGTAGAAGGCACATCGGCCAAAAGAAAACCAACATTGTTCAAAACAACAAAAGACTACATTGTTTAGGACAATTCAAAGTAACAAGTACAGCAAAAATCCTAAGTATTGGAAATATTGGTGTTGATCTTAGATTGCTCAACCTCGACTATTGACATTGTGTCGGCCTCGGTTGGCAATGTTGCCTCCTTCTCTACAGCTATCTTGGCATCTATTTCAAGCAAGGTTTGGTCCAGGCTCTTCTCGGCTGTCTGGACCTCGGTTTTAGAGGTTGTCTACTTGGGAGAGGCACCCTTGGAAACCAGGTCTCCCTCATCATCATGAGTCAAGTCCAGGACTTGATCATTCAGAGTGGCAGACTTGGCCCCAGTAGCAACTTCCATTTCTTCATGAGCCTCTTCATTGGCTTTCTCCTCGTCAGCCTTGTCATCCGACTCTTTAGGAGTTGGAGGGAAAGACACTTGGAGCTGGTTGATGTCTCGCAAGGGAAAATCCATTGGGATAGAGAGTTTGTTAAGTTTTATCGTCGAGTTGAGGTAAAAGCCTCGGTTACATGCTTAGTTGACTTGGGCCTTATATGCATCGCGAACAGTTACTTGCCCCTCTAAGAATGCCTTCTTGTCTGCCGCTTTGATTTCGGCATCCTTGGTGGCCAGGGCCTCTTGGAGCTTAGCCTTGGCTTTGGAAATTTTAGCTTTGGCGTCTTTGGCCTCGGCCCTGAGCATCTCGGCCACAACCTCAGCTGCCTTAGCCTTTTCATCGGCCCGATCTTGCGCTCGTTTGGCAACTTTGGCCTGATCTAGCAAAGCCTTGATCTTGGCCTCAGCGTTGTTTAGGGAGGCAAGGTAGCCAGCAGCGTCTTCAGTTTTTTGGATCATCTCCTTCTTGAAAGCCTCAGTTTTGATGGCAAAAAAGTGAGCATGTTGGATAGCCTAGAAGGAAAAAAATGAACAAGTTAGTAAAAATTTCAGAGTGTCAAAACTTGGAGTGAAAAGCCAAAAAAGTATGTGTTGAAGACTTACCAGAACAGAGTACTGCATCATCAGAGCGAAGTTTTCGTATTCACTGATCTCAGCCATACGATTCAGATAAGTCGATAGGAGCACGGCGGTGAAGAGAGCGGTACCGACCTCAATACTGTCGATGGCATTTTCGTTAGCTCTCATTGGCCAATCCCCAACCATAATGGTAGGAGTCCTAGGCTCATCAGCTTTGAAAAAACCTGGGCTCCCTGCACCTTTAGACCTCAACTTTTTCACTCGAGTAGTGTTGGAGGGTTTAGCCTTGGCAGGTCTCTTCACGGGGACAAACAACCTCTTTTCAGCCTCGGCCAATTTGGAAATTGGCAATGTGTTCTCTAAGTCTGTTAGGATTTGTGTTACTGTGGTCTTTGCCTTAGCTCTCTTAACATGTTTGGGTTTTGAATTGGGTTGAGACTGAGAGGGGGAAGATTGAACTGTAACCACTCCTGGAAAGTTGGCCAGGAGGTCTTCCAGACTCCTGTGCCAAAATGGATCGCAGGAAGGGTGATGGAAGGGTTTGTTGGATCGTAGGCCGATGGCATTTGCTACTGCGAGTTCTGCTGGTAGAGGCGTTTGGGGGAGCTCGGCATTGATGACGGCGTTGAGAAGATGGAATCAACTGGGGAGCAGAGGTAGATGGCTGCTCTACTGGATCTGAAGAAGAGGCCTAGTCTGGCCTTGGTGATGAAGTGGCTGGTGGAGTTGTGGCAGATAGAGGAGTCTTGCTTTGACGGGGAATGTCGGGCAAAGCATACTTGTAGGTCGGGATATAGTTGAGCAACAGCAGGGCTTTACGCTTCTCAATTAACAAACCCAAGAGCCTTTTCAGACTTGGGCTTGGGGAGGTGCTCTAGCAGAATTCCTTTGGTGGTTGGAGAAGAACTACAAAAAGCACCAAGTAAATATTAGTATAGATATATGAATTGGCAAGTCTAGATAAAGATAAGTTATGGGATTACTCAGTTCTTACCCTTATCCTCTCTAAACACTCATCGGCGCAATGGGAAGAGATGAAGATCGTCATCTAGTGCAAACTCCCAGTTGCCCGAGACTATCAGATAGTCATCTCCAGCACCCTTGTTAGAGTCTGGGAGGTCGGCTATAAGTTTGTAGGCGGTGAATCTGGGCTTGAGGTAATATGTGTAGCCTTTTTCAGACTTAAGGCCCCACATGATGTAACAGAATTGGATGTCGGCTAGTGTTATCCTAGCTTTTTCTCGACGTGCCAGTTCGATTATACCGTTTATAATCCTATACGAGTTGATGGCTAGCTGCATGGGGTTAAGGTTGCAGTAGTGAAAGATTTCTTGAAAGAGAATGTCTAATGAAAGTCGAAGTCCACAGTCTATGAAATAACTATAGGGAAGGGCATGGAGTCTCCATCAAGCATGATAGAGTCCTCCTCCCCAGCCAACTTGATTTTAATGTTGACTGGGATGGAGAACTCTTGTCGGAAGTACTCTAGTTTGGTCGAGGTGTCTACCCTCCAAGTAAACATACCCATGATGTCGGCTCGATATAATTGGTACTGGATTTCAGAGAAGAGTGATCGGTATGGGTCTGAAGACTTCAGCTAAAACTTAGAGAACACTAGGTTAAGAGTTTCTGAAGACTAAGAGAAGGATTTTGTTTTAGTTTTCCTAAAGAACAGGGTTCTAAATGAAATCCCAAACCTAAGTCTATGTTGAAACAAGAATCAAAGGCAAGATTCTGGAAACAAGTAAGAAAAGCAGAGAAAAGGGCACGATTTATGATCGAGAAAGCAACAGAGATTCAAGAACATGGAGAATTACGAATGTATGAACAATGCGTAGATGTGTGCAAGAATCTTGAACAATGTATGTAGACACAAGGGCAAATTAAACAGCACAGAATCAATTCAAGAGCAAGAATTTGTTTATAATGAAAAAAAACAGAGTATAAGTACGGATATAGATCTAATTGCAATACAAGGGTAACAACAGATACAGTGCAAAGCAAATCCAAGAGTAAGAGATATTGCAGAAACAAAGACATGCTCGAAAGATAGTAAAGTATTGAAAGAAGAAATGAAGAAATTAGAGAACTTACCAAATACGGCCGGGAAAACGATACCGGAACAATACTTGTCGGGATCAGATGGTGATGATGAGTGAAGCTAGACACTAAATGCTTCGCCGGAAGTGGTAAACGGGGTGGTTGTAGAGAGCTCAAGAACACAACAACGGAGAATTTAGAGAGAGAAAACTCGAGCAAAGAGAAAACGAGAGAATGCGAAGTGAGGAGTCAGAAAAAAAGGGAAGAGTTTTGTTAAAAATATGAAAAGGCGGCAAAACATAATGAGATGCCTTGGACGACGTGCTTGTCAGGCAGTGTGGGTAGAAATGACACGCCTGATAGTGCGTGTCAGGAATGAACCAATGAGGAAAGGACACGTGGATGAAACGGTTGAAAAGACCGTGCGTGACAACTCATGCACAGGTAAAACTCTTGGAATTCTTGAAATAACGAGGCCATAACCTCAGCTGGTGGAGCGATCTCGATTGAGATGCTTGAAAAACTGAATTCTTGGTTCATGATCCCTGGGAAAGTGGACAGTAGAGTCCTGGTTATATGAAGCCGATGAGTCATGATCTCGGTCAACAAGAAGAGTGAATTTTAGCTGACATGCTATATGGATAAATTGTGTAGGTTCCATCACCTCAGGTTGCTGAGGTAATAGAACCTAGGGGCAGTTGTGGGAAAATATTTTGTGAACGACAACACATGGCTAAGGTGACACCGAAGTGTTAGCCGAGGTGCCACGTAGCCTGGTCATACTGCCGAGATGATCTCGGCTAGGCCGAGGTTATCTGCGGAGACACCGGAATCTAAGATAAGCAGATAGGGGACAAAAGTCCTATAACAGAGGAGGATCTCAGTCTAGATAAAGATAAGGTTCAAGAAGAGTTTACTTCTATCTAGATGAGAGTCCATGATGAGCATTGAGCTTAAGTCCACTAAAGTGAAGCTTCTAAAGGGATCAGGTCACTGTTGGTTATAAAAGTAAGGCACCCTTATGGGTCTAAGATATGTTTTTTCTTGTGAGTTTAAGTACTATTTTCTATCTTTGACAGATATTACGTACTGACTTGGTCGTCGGAGTGCCCTCGGGTGGACGAACCACTGCCCAATTCTCATCTTCTTGTGCAAGTTGTTGGGCTTAATATATTCTGCCCGTGCTCTCTAGCTGAGTTCCACGTTTGGTTGTGTAGTAAAAAATCAACGCCCACTGTTTCTAAATCAAAAAATTCATCATCTCCCCAAAAGTGATCAGCGGTGAATAGTAACCTCCGGAGGTGAATAGTACCCCTGAAGATGAATAGTACCTCCAGCGATAAATAGTAACTGCGGACGAAAAATGCTCGGTAAGATGAATAACAACCAAGAAAGGTGAATAGTAATTGTCATGGTGAATAGTACTATCAGTGGTAAATAGTGTCCCGAGATGAATAGTGCTCCCGCAAAATAATTTTTCCTAGACAGAACAGAGCAGTCTTCGTGCATCAAGCATAACAGTTTTTGGTGGTCTCAAATGCACATGAATCTTTTGTTTTCTTTTTTTAGTTTGAGAGAGTTGTGAGGTTTTTATTTTGTTGTAATATTTTCCTTTCTCTCATCTCTTATTCGGATATGTAATTATTCAAAGTGTTGTAATAATTTCCTACCCTGCTTTTTTTTATCCCGTTCTTTTACTTGTTTTTCTTATCTATGCATAGTATCATATTTTTTTTAATTTTTTTTTTTTATCGTATCCATGCTTTGCATCCATGTTTCATGCCATAAGATTCGGCTAAATTTGCATCTACAGATTTTAATCAATTCCTATCTGATTATGTACACTACCTCATGTTCTTGAGATGATTCACATGTCATATCTTGGAAGACGAATCTTTAATTGCATCTCATGTGTGAATTGCACTAGAATTTTGTATATAAGATCATGCATTTTTGCTAACTTTGTTTTGTAGCTATTCGTGGGACGTCGATAAATATGTAAGTTTTTATACATTAGCATCCCGCTTCTGCGTGTCTTTCTTACTATGTTTAGCATCCTACCATGAGGCTATTTTCTTATTTGATATAACTATATGAATGCCAGTGGATGGAGGTTGTGTCGCTTAATTTGGAATAATGTTGATTTCATGTTTGTAAACTCAATTTATTTGGGTTGTACATCTTCAAAACTCTTTCAAAACTACATGAAATCAAGTTGTTCCAGAGTGGGTGACATAGTCTATACTTGTATGCTTCACACAGTAATTTTTTTAGGATTTATTAAATAATCAGAATATGAACACATAAAGGAAATAAAAATCATATCATGGTTAGTAAAGGCCAATCTTTTGATCGGGTGAGCGGGGGTGCTCAATTAATGACCTTTCCCCTTCATACTTAAGGTTCTAAGCCAAGCATCTTTGGTTACGATGAACAGTGGCCTTGGCATGAGCCATGGGTTTCCTAATTTCCCAAAATATTAGGTGGCGACTCTAAGATCTGATGACGCAGTCCATTTCTAGCAAATGTTTTTGCAATAAAATGGATTTTCTAAAAGTTGCCAAATATGGACTCTCGTTTACGTTTCACATTGCACTTGTGAGACTAGATCAAAGAGACCGAGGGTCCGAACTGTTTAATGCACACAGGTACTCCTCAGGTATGTTACAAATACATGATTTATGGTCTCAGGTTCTGCTTTACAAAAAATACACTGAGTGGCAACCTCCCCTCTAAGAACACCAATATTATGAAGGAATACAGATGTTTTGATTCTACCTTTCCAAGCCAGCCAAGAAAAAAATTGTACTTTTGGTGGTGTGAAGTGATTCTAAATGAATTTAGGTATAGACAAATCTGAACCTCTGTTGGATTGCAGGCAATAGAATAAGTCACTAGATTTGAAGACACCCTGATTAGAACCTTTCCATCTCATGCTATCCTCCACCCCATACCTTAGCAGTGGTCCATTACCCAGTAAGACTTGCAGGATTTGGACTTCCTCCTCTCCCCAAGCCAATAGGGGCCTCTTGAAGGTTAAATTCTAGTTGGAATTACTAATTTTCCTATCCATAAAGTCTTTAAGAGAACTATCTTTATTAGAAGAAAGACTAAATAATCTAGGAAAATGAAATTGAAGACAGTCACCACCTAGCCAACTGTCCTTCCAGAAAGAGATACTGGCCCCATTACCAACAACCAATTCTGAGTTAACTAAGAAATAATTTAATAAAGTAGGATTACCTGAAGCTAAACCTATAATGCCCTTCCAGATCCAAGAGCAATTAGTAATAGTTCATTGGGAGTGGAATCAGCTACCTGATCTGGTGTTATACTTACTGCAGATCAATCTTCTTCATAGGGCTTGATTTTCATTATAGAACCTTCACCACCATTTACCAAGTAAACACTCATTAACTTGGCCCAAACTTCTAACACCGAATCTTCCTTATTTTTTGTCATTGAAACATCCTTCCAACTGACCAATGAACCTTTCATTTGACATATGAGTCTCCCCACAGAAAGAAGCTTGAATTTTATCCACATCTTTGATTACACACTTTGGCATTTTGAATAGGAAAAGATAGAAGATTGCGAGGCTTGATAAAATTGGCTTGATGAGGGTGAGTCTTCCAATAAACGATAAATGTCTCTTTCTTCAGGCAGAAAGTTTGCCTTTAAATTTATCCAAAACAGGTTTCCAAGTTGTTTTTCTTCTAGGATTAGCACCAAGTGGAAGTCCAAGATACATTAATGGCAGCTTCTGAGTGAGACAGTTTAGTTTCGATGAGAAATCATTAGGCAAAGTCTCAGAGACGCCAATTCCACAAACCACACTATTGTGGAAATTTATTTTCAGACCTGACATAATTTCAAAACATCTAAGAATTCTCTTTAGATTTGTGATTTCTAGCAAATTTGTCTCACAGAAAAGGATAGTATCATCAGCAAATTGTAGGTGAGTGAATTCTAGCCCATTAGGTCCAACAACAGCCCCTGTAATTAAACCCAAATCCTTAGCTTTTGTTAATAACAGATTCAACCCCTCTCCTACAATATTGAAGAGGAATGGAAAGAGTGGATTGCCCTGTCTAAGACCTCTTTCCGATTGAATTTCAACTATAGGTGAACTATTGACAAGAATAGAAATACTTGCAATTGATAACCAAGATTTCATCCATCCTAGCCATTTAGATCCAAAACCAAACTTGACAAAGCAAATCGAATAGGAACTCCCAATTCACCGTATTAAAGGCTTTTTCAAAATCAAGCTTAATGATCACCCCTTGCTTATTTGATTTTTTCTACCAATCTACAATCTCATTGGCAATAAGCACTCCATCCAGTATATTTCTGCCTCCAAGGATTGCAAATTGAGTTTCACTCACAATGTTAGGCAGGACAAGCTTTGGTCTCTTTGTAAGGACCTCAGAATGGATTTTGTATATAGAGCTTGTCACACTAATAGGTCTGAAGTCAAACAGGGACACATGATTTTCCTTCTTGGGAATAAGACTCACAAATGAGAAATTGAGACCTCTAGCCAAAATACCATTCTCATGAAACTCCTTCATAAAGTTTAAGATATCATGCTTCATAAATTTCCAGCATTTTTTAAAATAGGATAGGTTAAAGTCATCAGGACCTGGGGCTTTGTTTCCATCATAGTTCTTAATGGTAGCCCAAACTTCAACTTCAAAGTAGGCTCTTTCTAACATGGCAGATGCAATATTGAGAATGTTGATGGAGTTAAATTGCCCTCCCAATTTAGGCCTACTTTTCCAATACTTTGAGTAGAGTAATTTGAAATGATTCACAATTGCAGATTTAACTTCAGCAGGTTGCACCACTAAGACCCCATTAACCTCTATTGAATCAAGTGAATTCTTGTTTTGTTTGTTCGTGGCAGTAACATGGAAAAACCTGGCGTTCTTATCACCCTACAATGACCAATTAAGCCTAGATTTCTGAAGCCATAACCTTTCCTCCATGTTTCTCAACTTCAATACTTCCCCAAATAACTCCATCTTTCTAGTAGATTCATTAGCTTGGAGAATTCTATCCTCAGCTAACAAGTTCCATGAGTGAAGTTCAACTCCCTTCTGCTTGAGATTTTCATTGATGTTGCCAAATACCTCCTTATTCCAATTTTTCAAACACTGTTTTAGAGCTTGCAGCTTCTTCTTTAGGATGAAACATGCCCATCCTTTCAAATATGTTCGTTCCCAACTTTCCTTGGTAGTTTGAAAAAAATTGGTGTGCATAATCCAAGAGTTGATGAACCTAAAGGGTCTAGGTCCCCAGTATCTCCTATCCTCCATTAGCAAAAAAGGGCAGTGATCAGACAAGGATCTAGGCAAACCCCAAAGTTTGATCCTAAAGGATTCAAGCCATTTAGGATTTAAGATAAACCTGTCAATGCTGCTCTACCTATCACCATCCTAAGAATTGGCCCATGTGTGTCTTTTGCCCAACATTGGCAAGTCTACCCCTTTAATTTTTTCAATGAAATTCCCAAAATCTTTCATCCCTGTGTCCCTCCTAACACAACCCTTCCTTTCCCTTATAGTTTTGACTTCATTGAAATCACCCCCAATGCACCAAGGGTGAATGAAAGAGGATCTAAGATTGAATAATTATTCCCAGAGTCTCCTCCTTTTTAGCACATCATTAGAGGCATAAACATTAACAATAATACAACTAAAATTTGAAGAAGTGATACCTGAAAGCAAGATGAAATTCTTATTACAACAACACTCTGACATATTAAAAGCTTTTGGTTTTCAGATACACAATGGCCCACCTGCATTCCCTACTGCATTAATAGCCATGAACTCCATTTGATCCCCAGGCCATAAAGATCTTATAAATGATTATGAAACCTCAGTTTTCTTTGTCTCTTAGATTAAAACATTGTCTATTCTCGTTACTCTAATTAGCTCATTTAATTTCCTCATTTTCTTAGGTTTTCCCAACCCTCTGATATTCCATGATAATATCTTCATTAATGAACAAAATAAAGCTCCCAATCACCTAATCCCACAAATCAAGACTGCTTGGCAGCATCCAGTTGCTTCCTTCTCTCCAAATCCTGGCTTTCAAGCTCCATTAGTTTCTTAATTACTTCATCATCCTTCCCTTCACAATTTACGCCAAGAACCTTCCCAATTTGTAGGGTGGCTTGTGCCTCATTTAAAAGATATCTTCCTCTATTTGAATTGCTACTCAATGAGATTGAGTTAGACAAGGCCTGAGTTGCAGCTCTAAGTAAAACACCCTTGTTGAATCTTGTACCTCCAATTTCCTTGACCTGTGTTTTCCTTTTAGCTTTCTTAGGATTTTTCTTTGCTGAGAGATGACATCTTCTAGCCTCTGATACTTTACTAGTCCCCTCGCCTTTAACCTTGAGCTTCTAAAGTTAACATCCCCTTGTTGTAATAAGGAATCATAAATTATGGGATTTTTCATCCCATAAATGAATGGGTCATCACATCTTGATAGGCCCACATCATTGGGCCCATGAACTGAGTGAGGCCTAGTGTTTTTGATTTATTAGTCAGGACTGGACCTAAAAACACCACCAAATTTACTTTGGGCCGAATTAAATCTGTTCCATCAAAGCTTTTCAAAAAATTAGAGGTACAAATTAGCCCATCAACTCTTTGACTTCCATTTTCTGCAATAAGGTCGTTGCTCTCTGACAATGTTGTCTCTTTCCTTATGCATGCGCCTCCATTGCTTGCTTCCCCCAAGTCATTAGCCGTCTCTTTTATTACAGAGATGGCCATAAGACTATCATTACTTGCCAGCTCCTTTTCCTTTGCACCTACTAAACACATGTCACCTCCCAAATTCCTCTCTGTCGCCACCTTATCATTAATTGCCACATCATCATCTTCTTTCTTGAGAATCTTACCATTATCAACACAGTGCTCATCCTCCATGTTTGCATTAACAGAGACCTCATCCAGCAAATGAATAACAAAATTGCTTGAATTTTCTATAACGACTATTTGTTGTTCACAGACTCTAATCTGATGAAGTTTACCTTTTCAATCCAGGGTTATCACTTGGTTAATGCAATCCAATACTTTAGTTGCTATTAGAACTTTGCCACAGCACAGAGATGACATTTCAAGTGTGTCTTTATCAATCTCAATAACATCACCCCATAGCATGCCTATATTCTTGAAGTTGATAGAGTTCCAAAGATTGAGTGGTATTCCATAATAACTAAGCCATACCACCCTTTCATGCTCAATGATTATGTCCTTAGTCCATTATGTGATGAACTCACACCATTCATGGGCCCAATGCTCCAGCTCCTTTGGTGCACTCTTCATTTCCTTTTTTGGTTTGAAAGAGAGGATCACTGGCTTGCCTCCAATCGCTCTTAGCTGAACATCAGTTCCATACCTACTTAATAGTTCTTGTTTGAAATCAGATACAAGACAAAAAGTCTTGAGCTTGGCAACTAGGCTCCCATGTAGCCAACCATTTCCCAGCTTTAACTATCAGTCCACTACCGTTCCCAACTCCTACTCCAGCCACCACATCAGCATAGCTTTGCACATTGTTACGCATATTGATTATGTTAGCACGATTTCGATAGGCTGCAGTAGCTTCACCTTTCTGTAACACTTGTTGCTTCCCATTTTTTCTTTGGACCTTGTTGAACTTTACCATCTTTACCTTTAACTCGTGATTGTCACACCAAGTGCCATGTGCCTTTTGAATAGCCACTTCTGTCGCCACTAGACAGTTGTATCATACAAATCCGAATCATGAACTAGTTATCTTCCTCCTTTTGTTAGGGATGTAAACATCCACCACTACTCTTAACTTTGAAAACAATGTATACAACCCCTTAGTCTCCATTGATTCAGGTAAGTTATCCACGAAAGCAGTGTGAATATCTTGAGAGTTCTTAGTTGACTATGCTTTCCTGCGAAATACTGGGATCCATCTACCATCTGGACCTTCACCCCTTTTCCCCCATTCTCTCGTTGCCTTCTAGATTACTACATATATATATATATATATTTTTGGTTAACCCAAAAACATGAGCATAAATATATATGTATATATATCACAAGAATCGTAGGTTTCAATTTTCTCTCTCTAGAATTGATAAAAAAAATTATTCCTTAATATTGTCAAACTCCAAAAAAAAGGTGATATCTAGTAATCGACATCTTGATAGTCCACTTCATTAAAGAAAAGAGCACTTGAATGGACAAAAGTGGAATGAAGTTAATCAAGAATCATAGCAGATCAACGCTGGTCGGGCAAAGTCATCGCCCCTGAGCAGAGATAGTCTGCTATAGTTTGTTCTTTGATGGGCTGATCAATTGTTTTTAACAAGACAAATAAGTTTTCAACTTGTCAATCAAGAAGTTCTGGTAAGCCAATAATGAAAAAGAGTTGCCAGATTAGTGTTTCAGCACCAAGGTCATCACTAATAATCCTTTCTCTCTAAAGTATATATGCAGATACATATACATATATTGTCTATTTAATGCCCAATTTCTATATATATAATGGGCCTTCAGATCCTTTATCCCATTATTGTGTCCCATCTCTTTGTCTCACGCTTAATTTACTGCCATGTGAGCATTTCTTAAATTCTAAGTTATACCCTTTCCACACAAGATTGGGACATTCGTTGTTCTGTAGCCCTAGAAAGTGTGCCACACAATAAGTTCTTGATGCCTTTTTCTTCGACTCAGACCATTACAGATCTCTAAAACTTACATAGTTGTGTATACATAAGAGAAGATAGAAGATTGAAATAATCTCCAGCAACGTTTTCATTCCCATTTTATAAACAAAATCTCCAAATATATACTTAAAATTTCAAAAAAAAAGGAACATTGAAATGAAGCCGCTCAATTCGAGTTTGAATTACTGTGAGACTGTGAAATATCCTCTCACATAGATTGTAGAGATCCAACGAAGAGATGAACTTGATCCCTGTGAATCTGCAAAGATAAGCATGATCGGCGCCACCCAACCGAGGTTGCCGACTGTAGACACTCCGATGGTAAAGTTAGTCCTTTGATTGAAAGAATGAATGTATAGAAATGAAGAGTGTTTGTGTGCTGTGTGGGGCAGAGAGATCACCTCTCCTTTCTTTGGGATGCCCCCCTCTTTATATAGATGGGGGGGTCTGATATTTGTTTGGGTTAGACCCATTGTAGGCCTTGTTTGGGTTAGTCCCAATAAGCTAATATATATTTTTTTCTGGCTCCTACAATTGCCGAAGGAATGAGAGTTTTTCTTGCCGAGTTACCCTGTTCAAATAAATGTTAGGTCTTTCGAGAAATGAATGGATGACTGTATGAATGCATGTATGTTTGAATGCATGCACAAATATATGTATATAAAGGAGAGAGGTTAAATAAATGATGGTGATTATAGTACAAAATTATATCACATGAGTTCTAAACAAATCATAACGATGGGCCACGGTATTGTTACCCCCGGGCATGGATCGTAGGCCGCGGTGTTATGACCTCCGGACGAGGGTGTAGGCTGCGATAATATAACCTCTGGGCGAGGGTATAGGACGTGGTATTCTAACCCCCGAGCGAGGGTGTAGTATATTGCCAAGTGTGAAGAGCGCTTCACAATATGGACTTTTGTGCCGAGCTAGAGATATTTCTATGTGTCAAGCACAGAAATGATTGTCTGAACCAAATAATGTAGATATATCAGCCAAAAAAT
Organism: Camellia granthamiana; assembly: GCA_036172215.1. NCBI lineage: Eukaryota > Viridiplantae > Streptophyta > Magnoliopsida > Ericales > Theaceae > Camellia > Camellia granthamiana. Next base: position 47,537,806 of record CM069908.1, on the reverse strand, counting down.
GGACCACGGTATTATTACCCTCGGGCGAGGGTGTAGACCTGCGGTATTATAACCTCCGAGTGATGGTGTAAGCCGTGGTATTCTAACCATCGGGCATAGGTGTAGGCCGCGATTATGCTGTACTCAGAGACTTTTGTTGATTTTAAGTGGTGATTAGGTGCCAATATTGCAAGGATTTTGAATAATGCATCCTTTGTCAGTGATGGCTTGTATCGAATGAGGTAGACGTATTAATCACAAATAATATTGCTCTGCTTGTAAGGAATTGCCAAGTAGATATTGGACCAACTATTTAATTACCGAGTAAATTTTCGGCCAATTAGCATTGCTCAGTTTGTGTTTAGTCCAATGTAGACTTGCCCCATTGCTTCTAAATGACAGGTGTTAGTTGGAAGGAATGCAGATTAGACTTGCCCCATTGCCTTATGTTGTGGGGCAGATTCGGCTTTGGTAAAATGACGGTGCGTAAAAATATGCGAACTACCGATTGCCAAGTGTGTAATGCATTGCCCCAAAACTAGCGCTTGATTGGAGCGGTGTGAAAAGGAGAGGGATTTTGTAACTTAAGTAAATTTTTTTGTAATGTTTGAACCAAGTTAGCCGAGTATGCATGCATATCAGAGGTGCCGATATGATGATTGGCTGATGTGCCCCAATTGGAAAGCGAAAAATTGACTAAGATGTCCCAGTGGGCAATAAATGGCCAAGGTAATGAAATGAATGATCAGAGAAGACAAAGGATTATTTCCTAGCCCCAAGATCCTGCTGCTGAAAGTACATGCCAATCGGATATGATTTGACAATTGATTTTGCATTTAATGTTCCCGATTGGCCAATGTATTGAGCTTAATATGCGACTCAAAATTTGCAGAATTGGACAGTATGGATGTGTTTAGAAGGGTCCAAATAGTTGGAAATGACTACGGGATCGCTATAATCGGACTCCTGATGGCGTAGTTGTAGCCAAAATAGAACTAATGGCTTAGATACTAGTTTTATGCTGAGATATTAGTGTCGAATAATGTGTCGAATAATACTAAGTTGCCAAATAATGTCTCAAATAATACTGGGTTGTAGAATAATGTGCCGAGTAACAAGTCTGCCAAGCAATATATCTAACTAATGATGCTTGTGAAGAAAGCAGGTGTGTGCCAAGCACCATGTCTGATGACCATGCCTTTGGTCGTTCAGCAGCATTGCATGGCGGGTGACGATTCTGAACTGCGTAGCAGTGTTGTCGAATAATAAATGTGGCTAAGCAATCTTACCAAGTAGCAATGTTAGCCAAATAAGCATGGTGGTGTACTACTTTTTCAAATACTTTTGCCAAAGCCGAGTTGAGAATATGCGAAGTTGATAATGTTAATAAGCAGTTAATAAGATGCAGAGTTGATAATGTTAATCAGTTGGTAATATGCCGAATGAAAAGCCGAACTTTATAGATTTGTCGAGCAATTTGTTGAGTCGTGGTAGTGTTGAAACGCAGTTGCATGGTCTCGAACGTTGTAATCCTCCCAAGTAGCCTCGTTGAATTTCTGTACAGCTCCATTGTTCATAAACTTATGATCGGCAAGTCCGTAATGGCATTTGTGTGAATTTCAACAGGTTTGTAGCTATGTGGTATGACTGTGGCATTGTTGAATAACCAATGTGCTACCAAGGGCGGTAGGTGAGCTTCAATGAACTGGTAAGCCGATGGGCCAATGGCGATGCCGACTAAGGGATGTTGCCGAGTAATGTTGCTGGTAATGATGTTGCCAAATTGTGGAGTCATCCTTTGGCTTGGTGGATGTAATTTGGTTCTTTGCTGTTGTCATACTGCAGCGTATACAATGAACTAGCAACTCTTGGATTTCTTGCCTTGCCGAAGCCTCTTAGTTGGATTATTTTCTTTGACTTGCCGAAACATCTTGGTCAGCAAGTTGGCAACTTCTTTTGCTGACCGAAATGCGGCTCTGGTGCTTCCTTTCGATCTTGAGCATTACTTCGGCGGAGCCTCACTTTGGCAAAGTTAGCGAGTTGCATGTTGGTTCCCATTATTTTCGCGGCAAAAATTGTGCACACTCATCGGCAGTTCGTGAGTCTTTTCCTCTTGAGATGAGTTATGGAAGTATCTTGTAAAAAGAGAGCATGGAAACCCATTTGTTGTTATCATTTGAACTCTGCTCCTCAAGATATGCAACCGTCACAAGTTTCTAGCACCAACACATGCAATGTATAATATATAAATAAACTCCAAAAAATGCCGATTTTCGAGTTTTACTACTGCAACCCGTTAAATCTCAATGTTACTGAGAGAAAATAATTAATTATGGAGCAAGATTTCTTCAAAAGCAAGTTCAAATATTAAGATAATTACACACCGAGTACGCAATGTTGGCCGAATAATCATACCAAGCCGATTCGATGTAAGGAATGGAGAAAGTTGATGGTATAGCATAGGAAAATTTGATGCTTCCATGCATGGGTGTGCCAAACAATTTGGGGTCCCCACGGCTGCTGTATTGTATTTTATTTATTTATTTTTCGGATGATTTATATTCAATATTTTTTTTTGGTATGCACATATATCTATAAATTTGGTCAAGTCATTCAATAAAGGTTGGACACCACCTGTGAGTCTAAATTTATAAGATAGAATAAATAAATTGAGTTTGGCCGAACAATTTTGTTGAATTGTCGAAAAGATGCTCTCTTTAAGAAAAGTGAAACCCATTTGTAGAGACAGAAAATGGAGATGCAAAAGTAGACCATGAATTCTATGTTGTTTTAAAACTTTTAATGAGAGTCACAGTGAACAAAAAGCTCCATTTTGTAAGCACAAACATATGTATATCCAAGCTAAGAACCAATCTAAAAATAATTTTTAGAGAGCAAGATCAAAAGGGTTGTTAAAGTTTTACTTACAAGAATATGTTTGCTCTTCTCTTCGTTGAACTCTTGCAGACGTTTCCTATAGACGATGCCAATTGTGAGACCATGAAATATCCTCTCACATGGATTGTAAAGATCCAACGAAGAGATGAACTTGATCCCTGTGTATCTGTAAAGATGAGCATGATCAGCGCCACCCAATCGGGGTTGTCGGTCAGAGACACTCCGATGGTAAAATTAGTCCTTTGATTGAAAGAATGAATGTATAGAAATGAAGAGTGTTTGTGTATTGTGTGGGGCACAGAGATCACCTCCCCTTTCTCTGGGATGCGCCCTCTCTTTATATAGATGGGGGAGAAGGGGGTCTGATATTTGTTTGGGTTAGACCAATTGTAGGCTTGGTTTGGGTTAGTCCCAATAAGCTGATATATATTTTTTTCTGACTCTCACAATTACGAATGAAGATTCATTCGTCTCTGATTAGTAAGTGAGCCAATGAGTACGAGATCATTTATCAACAATGGTTTAATGATTAGTGTTCGTTTGTATATATATATACATAATATATCACACAATGATGGTTACTATGGTGGAAAAAGAGAGTTTATGTGAAGGTTTATGAGAGAGAAGGGCTACGAGGGGTATGCAAATTGTGGTACAAATAGCCGATGGCAATAGTTCTGCTGTCAATCCGTACATATCGGTTTTGCATATCATTTAGGTAAAACGAGTCTAAACAGGAAGTGAGCTAATCTTGTGTGAAAATGGTAAAATATAGAATTTAAGTCAAACTTAAGTGACAGCAAATGAAGCGTGGGACAGGAAGATGGGATAGAATACTGGGACAGAAGATCTAAACACTTTCAAACAATGATGTGTTGTAACTAGGCCCGTGATTGAGTCCCAATTTTCTCTCTCTAGAAATAGTGTATTGCACATTTGTGCTTTGGAAGGATTAGTTCGGCAATTTGTTGGTGAAAGGTAACAAAAGTAAGGCCCGATTAAAAAAATCAAGTGGTCGAGCTCACAAAGCTAACATTCAATATCATCCAACCTTCAACTTGATGCTTCGTGAGCCACTTTATTCACAAAATAACAAGAGATGTTGCTGACTAACGATAATAGAACAAGACATTTGCAACTGGATTTCGATTAAACCATTTGTACAACTCTATACCACTATTGTGTGATCCTCTCTGGACAACTCTATACCAATGACTGCCAAGCCCCAAAGAAAACCACGAGGGGAGCACCATCTATGTTTCTTCGTTTCTATAATATATACATATATAATATGTATATAAATATCTGTAAACTCAGTGGAATGTTTACTAATTGTTGGCTTGCTAGGAGTAGCTGACGAAGTGTTTCAGCAAGATAAAGACCAAGAAGAAAGTTACCAACCAAATGTTCTTAACGATTGGCCTTCGAACCAATTCCGATAACTTGGCATAATTATTGGAATCAATTCCGAAAGCTTGAGTCAAACTCATGATTATAGCACTCTGTATAACTTCGTTGATCAAAAGCCTTCGTGCGAAAATCGGGAACCTTGTACAAAGCAGAGTTGAGTAAAGGCAACCTCCCTTCTAATTGCAACAGTTCGCTTCTAGAGAGAAGAAACACTAAGGCTGATAAGTTAATGAGAATGAAGATCTTGCTCTTATTCTGATACACTGACAAAGTCTAGGCAGCCTTTGTCAAATCTACGGAGGTCCCTGGCATAGTTCTAAATATCAGCCGGTACATACCGTGCCGGTCAGTACGTACCAGAAAATCAGACAATCGGTTCGGATATGGACCGGTATAGCAGTGAGAATGAAATTCGCAGCCGTAACAGCCTAGTCCCGGTACATAGCGGCCTGAATTCGATACATAGGGCCATACAGGCCGGTTTGTTGTCGGTACAGATGAAAATCAGTGCAAAAAACTGCTCATGGCTCCGATGCTGTTTTTGGTTTTGGATTGCTGGTCTTTGCTAAAGTGATAGTGCAACTATGAGGTTCATGAGGAGGTCGTATTGTCCTTCGGCGGCTTCTAGCGTATTTCAGAATGCTTTTCTGGTCGTGCGCTGTTGAGCGAAGCTTTGAGGCTACAACAAGCTAGGCATGATACAACACATGGGGAGCAGAGTATATCTTTTATATTTATATTTTATATAAATGTATATTGATAGTTTTGGGCCAAGATATTTTGCTGAAGACGGTGGGTTGTTTTGAGCAATCTTGGGCCCATGTGTTTCTTTAACCAACTCGTGGGTCTAGATAGTGTATTGCTGTGGATTTATTTTAAATTGTAGATAATTGAAAGTTATAATTGAGACTAAAATAAATATATATTATTTAGCTAAAAATTAGTCAAAAGTGTTCATACATATCAAAATTTTGATTAAAATGTGACAAATTAAGGCTAAAAGAGTAAAAAAAAAAAAATGCATAAAATTAAGTTTCAGAGGATTTCTAATGATTTTTAAAATTTCACGGCCGTGACACCCGATTCTCGATATGTACCGGTAGATACTACCGATACCAATACTCTGTGATTGATACCGTTACGTTACCCGATACCGCGATTTAGAACTATGTCCCCTAGAGTGAAGTCTGGACCAATGAAGGGAGATTTAGGGTGTGTTTGTTTGGACGGACTGGAAAATGGGGGATTGTAAATCACTGGATTATTGGTCTTATGATACATTGTCCTCGAACTATTTGGTTAGACTGGATTTGTATTCTATGTTTATTTAGTCATGAAATTAGATGTCTAGATTGGATTATTCTATTGAATCCTATGTTTGTTTAGGATATTATGGAGAATGATAAATTTCAAAAAACTATTTTGTTTTGAATTATTTACTAAATAATAGAAATATTAAATTTGAATTATAAATTTTATTTTATTTTTTTTACTAGAACTTTTAAAAATTTAAATAAATAGAATATTAATAAAAATTACATAAATTTATTTTAATTTGTAGTTGAGATTTTTAAATTTTATCTTACTTTACCAAGCATAATTAACACCATATTATCAAAATAAATAATTTAATAAAGTATAAATAATTTAATAAATAAATTTATTAAGTATAAATAATTTAATAAATAAATTCTATTTTTAAGAAGATATTAAATAGTAAAGGGTCAAAAATGTAATTTAATTACCTAATCCCATGGGATGAGTTGTCCCATGAATTGTGTCTCACCCCCTTCCATGGGATACAATAGTCCAACTTATTTGGGATTAATAAGTCCGGTGAAAAAAATTTCAATCAAACAACGGATTATTAATCCGAATGGACTATTAGTCCTATCCCATGGGCCAATCCTTTCAAACAAACACCACCTTAGTGTTCTTGGGAAGCCAAAAAAACAAGAAAAATTGCTTACAAAGTTTGGGCCTAGACTTTCTCTCTCTAGAAAGCTTAACCGCAACATCACTCAGTAACGAAAACTAGTTCACAAATGACTTCATGAACATATGATGCTTCATCCACCACCTCATTGGCAAGGACCAAAGATTATCGCTGTCATCATCAAGCAAAAACAAGCTCTGCCGAGCAAGAATGATTTCCATCAAACAAGCAATTCGAATAACACTAACTCCACAAAATTTTCTACAAGTTACATGGTTGAATTCAATCAAAATGCTAAATTTTCAGGACAAATAATGGTAACCAACCAAATAATGTCACTCTGCTGATCTGATGTCGACTACAAATACAAGACTAACATTACTCGAAGGTTATTCGACAACATGCTTTGATGGCAAGTGACCATGCCATCATCACGAAATATTTGATTACAATTACAAGCCTGAAAGTCAACTGCATGCCGAAATGGCTAAATTGTTAGCCAAATTACTTGCCAACTACAAGAACTCGTGAAAAAGTAAACATTACACCATTTTTTCTGGCTTGTGGCAATAAGCGCAAGGTCAAGCCTTGTTACAAATCTTTTATCGAAGGTGACCATCACGAAGATGAGCAATAAATAAGATAATATTTTCATTTATTTTCCTCTATATATCGAGTGAAAATTTATGCATTAAGCCATCTTATTTTACATATATATATTGATATAGTTTATCACTCAAACTCTCGAAGTTAACTTTTAGAATTTATCTAAATGGTACACCAAGGAGTGACCTGACTTCAATATGTAGAATGCTTGATATTTTTGCAGAACGAGAAAAAAATAATTAGAAAGTATGCGATTTTTCTAACTTTGAGAGAACTTTGTTTAAATATTTCATATGATTCTCTTTCAAATGTAGATGCCAACTTATGCTTGAAGTAAACAAGCACTGACGAAGAAGCATCATGGAAAAGTCGGCTATCACCTGCTGAACCATCGCATATTCATTGCACACCATTGTTCTTGTCTGACAACTGGAATTAGAAATTCATCTCAAAGCTTGATGATGAGGTAACCTTGCTAACAAAGGAGAGTCATTCCAAAACCATTTAGGCACAGGTGTTGTATGGCAACCCTAAAAAATATGTGAAAGTAGAGGCTAGGCCCCCGATGTAACACCCCAAAAATAATGACAATTAAACCATCTCATACTATTAAATACATAACAACATGTGCCAAAGTATTATCTTTCATTCATATGATTCCATTGTACAAAAGGTAACACATGCACATTCATAAGTCCTAACCATGAATCTACAGCATGTGCCACAAGTGAACAAATACAAAATAAAAGTTAAACCAATGAAGTAATGCCCTATTGGCTATAACTTTCCAAGACGATACTTGGTCACAATAAAAGTGAGTTTGAAACTCAATACAAATAAAGCCCTAGGCTTGTACAAAATAATTACAACAATAATAAAAAGAAGCTCTTGGCTCTAAGCCCTCCCAAGTTATGGCCTTGGTGGAGGCATATCATCAGCATCTGAAAATGGCTTTCCACATAGGGTGAGCCAAAACTTAGTAACAAAGTTATAAGGTGAATGCATATGAAATGTTCGTGTCAAAACATTTTATATCTATTTTCAAAAACCATGCTATGCCAAATTATACCACAATTCATGAAATCATTTCCTTTATAATAGAAAATAGGGTAGTGGATACAACACTAGGAATCTCTAGGTACGTGTTTGTAAGTAGGCTATACAAACACTACAAATTGTCATTTTTACCAATACTAACCGGAAGGCTCGGTAGCTAACCATGCGGGTTTATGGACTTTCACCAAGGACATACAGGCCAACAATAATACCTCAACCACACCCCCTACCCAAATTCACCTAGGTATTTACCCATTTTTCTCCGAACGATAAACATTTTCAATGTGTTAAGTATGCAACAATGTTCATTTCAAATAGATAAGAAATTAGTTTCAATTCTCCTAATTCTCATGCAATTTCTGCAACAATCATAGCTATCTTCCACTGATAGCCTAAAACAGATATCTCCAAACAGATAGATGATTTACAATAAAGATAAACTTTCCAAAGTTTCAAGATAGGAGTGATAATGCATATCCAACTCTACCATCATCATCATTCCAATTCCATAAAACTTAATATCATTTCCATTTCCTCTTTACAAAATCAAATATTCGCATTTTACGGCAAAAATCCCCTTTCCCTTTATAAATCAATTTCAAGGATAAAAATCCACCATTTTATCACAACTTATCCACATTTACAAACCCACAATCATATTCAAGAACCCCTTTTAAAACCCCTCATTTGATTTTTAAACTAAAACCCTAGATTTTATTCAAAAATTCCCAAATCACAACATTGTTAGAAAAATCAAAAAACTAAGTTAAAAATCATACAAAAAGTGTGGAGAAGTCCCTATCTCAAAGCTAGAAGACAAGAGAGAGAGAGTGGAGAAACCTGTAGGACACCCCATTTTTTGACCGTCCTCAAGACTTGGACGTCACCGCTTTGAACACTCGGTGATTATCCATGTTTGTGTTCGTCTGGAGTTCCCGGAGTTCCTCGGCTACGCGCGCCTTGCCTCAGGACCTCCGAACTTGACTGTTTTGTGTTTGGTTTTGCACCAAACCACTTGTGTTTTTACCCTAGAGGGGCAGGGAATGCCTTGTGAGGGCATTCCCACACACCACCAGCTGTGGCTAGAGGCCACCGGCTGGCTGTAGTTGCCATCGGCACTTTATTGTGCCGGTCGGCACTTTTTTTGTGCCGGTCGGCAGTCAATTTTGTCAAAATGACAAATTTGCCCTGCCGACTCCTATACAGTTGTTTTGTGAGATATTTTCTTACA
>CM069908.1:47037515-47528490 GCA_036172215.1 Camellia granthamiana | reverse complement strand
TGTTCGATTCACCTCGCTCGGAAATCCGTCGCCATGCCACATGTTGCCTCTGTTTACACTGCTCTGCACCTCTGAAGACTGCACAAGTCCTAAGGCTGCTTCTGGACCACCTCTAAGCACTGTGGAAGGTCACCGGCCAAGAGGAATAGTCACCGGCCATGGAAAAGTGGTCATCGACCAGTTGTATAGCTCTCGGCCAGAAATGAATAGCCGGCCGGCACTAAATGTGGTTGGTCGGCCAACTCTTCCTGCAGAATCTTGTTTTGCAGCAGCAGAGGGCAAACAGAGCATGGCAATGCATTTTCAAAGCAATGTGTGCACGACCACCCTCCTTATCATGTTATGAACTCAAGGGAGGATGGTCCTCAATCCTCGGGCCACCAATCACGCATTTCCATGCATGATGGCCAAAGAGTTAAGTGTGCAACTCAATATGGAATGAAATGCACAAAACACATAAAGGGCCCCAACCTCTATCATGATTGATGAAGAGGCAAGAGATGCACACACAATGCAATGCAACCTAGGCAAGCAAGCAAGCATGCAAATAACTCAAGTGTGCAACAAATCTAATGCAACATGAGCATGTTAACATGCAATATGCAATAGGCATACAACCTAAACATGTGGACATGTATAGCATGCAACAACATGCAAAATGAAGCAAGCATGCAACAACATGGTAAGATGGACTTACACTAACATGGGTAGCTCTCAAGCATGCCAAAATCAGTGGCCAATAGTGTTGAAATGATGAAATCAAAGCAACAAGACATACACAAGCATGCACAATGCAAAGGCTCCAAGCCAAGGGCACAAGATACAACTCTCAAAGAGCATGGCAAGGATGAAACATGAGGCACAATGGCATACACTCCAGCTCTGAAATAGCATACAAAATGACTCCGAAATGATGCAACAACTCATGCAATGCATGTTGATACGCTCAAGTACCGAAACTAGTGAAGCACATTACACTAGAGGTATGCAAAGCAATGCTCAAATGATGAAACCAACCCCAAACAGACCTGATGCAGGCCAAAATCAGTGGCAAAATGTGTTGGGATGGTGGCTCGGAATGCATTCAAATGAAGCTCATGCAATGGTCGGTAAATGAGGCATACAAGTACAATTCTCAATAGCACTTAAAGCATGGAAAACATGGGAGTAGGACACAAGTATAAGCTCTGAAATATTATACCCAATGATGCCAAAACATGTAAATAGCTCAAGTCAAGCATGCAAGGGACCCCGAAACTCAAAGCTATGCAGGGCTATTACACAACAAGTATGCATGGCAAGCATTTTTCGACCATGAGGCCACAAAACAGAGCTTAGGCAGCCTAAATCATGAACAAAATCAGTTTAAGGCATTGCCAAAAAATGCTAGAATCGTAGGCTAAAATGGCATGCAATACAAGCTAGTGAAGGGGGTTTACACTACAAGTATATGAGGCAATCAAGAGGCCACCAAACCAACAAAATTCAGAGGTATGACATGTTAAATAAAGCCCAAAAACCCACTGAAACATGGTCCATGCATGTAATAATGATAGGCCCCTTTGAAAGGCCATAAAGAGGGTTGTTCTACACATGCAAGATGGACACTTAAAATGGCAAAAAGGGCTCTGGACAGAGCCTATGCAGGTCTTAAAACTCACTAAAAAAAGCCTGAAATATGCTCAAGGAGTGTGCAAATAGGGGCTCCTTTGTAAGCCCAAAAATGCCAACAAACAAGACAACAAGGAGAGGGGATGGCCCTCTTCTCCTTAGGACCTCAAAACACCATCCCCACCACTAAAATCCCTCTGGATTTCAAGGGTGAGAAGGTCAATATAAGGTGGTCCTGAAGCTCACAAAAAAGGCACAAAAAAGAGGCCAAGAGGGGGTAAACAACCCCAAACACAAAAGTGACCTTAAACAAAGATCAAAAGCATGCAAAATTAGAACTTTTATCAGTTATACACTAAGCTCAAAACAGCATGCAAGATAGGCTAAAAGCTTGTGCAAAAATGGGGAATAAAAGAGGGAAAAGGAGTGTTACCCTTGTAGCCAAGAACTACAGCAGCTCTGGACCCAAAAACCAGTCCCTTAGCCTCTGAAAATGGCCTCCAAGATGCTTAGACCGAAGGTGGAAGGGTTGGGCTAAGAGTTGTAGTGCAATGGGACCAAGAACCTTACACTTTTGAGCTAAAATGGAGGAGATATAGAGAGAGATATATGTGTATAGAGCCTTGGCCAAAAATCTGAACCTTCGCTAATGAGGGAGAGGGTTTCTCTTATAGAAGAACAAAGGTCCAAGCTTCTCTTAGAAGCTTGAGCAAAAGGTCCAAGCTTCTCTTAGAAGCTAAAGCAAAAAGGGTCAAGCTTCTTGAGGAAGCTAGAGCAAAGGGGTCAAGCTTCTTCAAGAAGCTAAGAAAGGTTCAAGCTTCTCTTAGAAGCTTGGAGCAAAGGGTCAAGCTTCTTTAAGAAGCTAAAAAAAAAAAGGGTCAAGCTTCTTGGAGAAGCTAAAAAAGGGTCAAGCTTCTTGGAGAAGCTAAAAAGGGTCAAAAGGTTCAAGCTTCCTCAAGAAACTAAAAAGAAAAGGGGTCAAAAGGTTCGAGCTAAAATAGACTCGGGAAGATGGGCACCGACAATGCATAGCCGGGCGCGCGGCCGGGCGCCTCGAAAATAGGCTGTTAAGCACCGAGAGCGGCGTATGACCACAAAGGTGGTCTCCCAGGCCATAGTGCCCCTCTAGAGAGAGGAAACAAGGTGTGTCAAAAATTGGAGCAAACGGAGAAAGTTAAGCGGTCCCGAACCGAGGCGCACGGCCGACGGCTCCGAAAAATCAGAAACTGATCTCCAAATGGGAACAGTGGTCTACGACCACAAAAAGTAGCCTATGGCCACTAAGAGATGGTCTACGAGACCTCTCCCTCCCTTCGGGAAGAGAAAACAGAACCTAGTTCGCAAACCGAGGCAAAGCACAACAGGGTCTCGAGGTCCGGGGGTAAGGCTCTCAGCCGAAACACCGAAACCTCAGAACAAGCACAACATGCGCAATCACCGAGTGCTCAATCGATGACGTCTGAGTAAGGTTGGTAAAAAATGGGGTGTCTACAGTTGCCCCTCTTTGACAGAACTCGAAAGTCATAAGTGACGGGAGTGAATGTCAAAGCCCAGAGACGACCCATTTTTGACGAGGCTGAAGACTTAGACAAATAGGCAAGATAATCAAAGAGATGTGCCCGCAGGTAGGGGAAAAATGCAAAATGATATGTGATATTACAAAACAATATAGTAAACAATGCAAATGATATGCAATGCATTTGAGATGATCAAACCACAAGCAATATAAAACCACACAAATATCATAAAGATGATGGAGATGCAAAATCCGTCTACCATAGAAAAGGTACCAACACCCTCAAACCACAATCCCATCAGTGGAATAGGCGCGTACACATGCAGAACTATGTGTGTGTAGATGGAACACAAGATACAAGCAATTGGGTGGCATGATATAAGTGAGGAATGATCTGCTGAGAAAAGATCACGATCTTAAATGCTGGATGCAACACACTACACTACAATGCAATGAATGCAATGGATAAGGCACACGGCCAAATCGTATCTCGCCTAGGAAAGGCATGGACAAAAACAAACCACGTCTAACACGGAAATGGTGCCGTCACCCTCAAACCACAATCCCTTTAGTGGAATCGAAAGCAAACATATTCTATGCATGAATCATAACGATGCGTGGCACGCATGCAACATAAGTGTATATAAAAGTGCACATTCTATGCAATAAAGGGGCGTCAAACATGTACTCTGGTGCCTCCGATTTATCTCTCAAAGGGCTTTGCAACACACTTAGCTCGAAAAGGGTACACCCTGTTTATATTGGCAAGAGATAACATCTGCATGTTAAAACCACATGTGCTGCTTGGACTGCCATTCTGACTTGAAGCAGGCTTAAGCTTGGGGTCAAGATACACTCATACTCCAGAGAAAGGCGAGGCCTGACAAGATGCACCTGGAATGCAGTCTCGGAATTTGCTGAAGTTGAAACATGCTAAGATGCTCCAAATTTTCCCTCTTTTCTCTTGCTTTGCAGCCCGGAACCTATATAGCTTCAGATGGGTCCTTGTTCTACTGTTTTCCCATGACCTGGGTTGAACCCTTGCGGTTTATGAAAGAAAGAATCTTATTTTGCACAAATGTGGAGAATGGCACGGCACTCGGAGCACAAAACGATTTTATTTTTGAAATTGAAAGATGAGTTCTTAACTGGGTATTGAGCCTACGACTGAACAAAGCGCACTACGACTCAACAATGGAAAACAAAAGGTAAACAACCTAAACACATCGAGTAACACTCGAGACGACTCAAAACAAGAATCGAGATAAAATAAAAAGACACGACACTCAGACGTGCACAGGGAGCCTGTTTCACCTGGTGTTGTTTCCCACCCTTTCTCACTTGTGATTCTCACATCACTTGGCACTTAATCTCTAGTTTTTTGAAAAAGCCCATTTTCTCACTTTTTCTCTCAACGCACATCTCTCTATTCTTCAATCTCTCATTTTTTTTCATCCCTCCCCAGGGTGGTTGATGGGTCAACAGGAAGTTGCGGGCTCTTGCCCCTAGCATTCTGCTAGATTCTCTTCTTCTGCTCACAACAGTGAACTTTCCCGCAGAGGGGTTGCACTACAACTGGGTGTGTAGCAAATCTGCAGCTGACATCGGCTGACGATGTTCTACTGGGGAGTTTAGATATGATCAAATGTGCCCAGACGAGGGAGTGGACTATCTTGATCCATTCCAGTTCATGCTTCGCACTTGGCTTGATACCTTGTTGCTTGGAGAATGTTGAAAGCTTTCAGCTTTTTGTTGTTAGCTTCAGTTGTGCCCTTCCTGGTGAATAGGGTACCCTTTCCGGCAAGTATGGTGCCCTTTCTGGCAAATGCATTGACAACGGGGAAAAGACAGGAAGCCTGACTCAACTGTGCCCCTAGTTCATCATTTTGACCATTTTTGTTTTTGGCTTTCTACTAAAACAATTTTGACCAAGATGAGAGTTAGATTAACATACTTGTTCAATTTTCTGATTTAAAATCATGCAAGTCAGGCTATGAGCACTGAAAATTTTCCTTTTTTGGGTCCAAGAAATGGTCCAGTTTTGGAAAATGAAATAATTTTCGAGAAATTAGTCAACCTCAGTAAAACTTCTCAAAAACTGTTTTGGCAAACAGCCACTGCTCAACGAGCACAGAACTTACTCTTGAGATACACAACCTCAGATCCATAACAATGGAAAATTGCCCCTTGTTGAAATGGCACTGCACGGCAACGGAAAGTTGCCCCTTGTCTGAATGGCACCGCAGTGTACTGTACGGCAACAGAAAGTTGCCTTTAGTCTGAATAGCGCCGCAGCACATGGCAACCAGTCCTTACAGTGACAATTACAACCAAATTCTCGGATACAGAGAAGACAAAGACCAGAACCGTCACATGGACACAGTCGAATTTGAAGTGTTTTACGACTGGACTTCAGAATGAAGTTGCCTACGTATCTCAAAGATGGGAATCAAGCCTTACGTAGTTCGGGGTTGAGGTACACTCGGGTATTAACCTCTCCTTTTGCGCTCTAACTTTTGCCAAGGCCGCCCTTTCTGGGTTTTTAACCTTGCGAGCTTTGTTTTTCTTTTCTTTTCTATTCTTTTCATTTCTTTTCTTCTTTTTTCTTTTTCATCTTTTCTTTTCATTTTCTTCATTTTTCTTCTTTTTTCCATTCTTTTCACTTTTCTTTTTTTTTTCTTGCTCTAACTTTTGCCTGGGTCACCCTTCCGGGTTTTCGGCCCAGCGAGCCTCTCAAGGGTAAAAGTGTAGCTTTGTCCATGTCAAATGGTTTTGAGATCCTAAAGTCATCTGAGTCCAGAGGAATGGCTATTGTTCGCTGACGATGCAGGAGTCCATCCAATGGGGGGCTGAATTTGCCCCTAGTGTTGTGGATAGGAACTCGGTTATCCCTCAGCAATGCTTTCTTCTTTCTTCCCCTCTGGGATTTGGTATTCTTGCTGATCTTTGTTAGCTTGAGAAACATCCCAATTTTTTTGACTCTTCGAGCACCTTTGACATTTTTGCCCCTAGTTTGAGGGGTGCTTCTGATCTAGCTTTGCAAGCTTCTTTTGATGACATCTGATCTTCTTGGTCTGACTTCCCTACCCCTAGTTCGAGGGGTGCTTCGAATCTGGCCACACAGGCCTCACATTGTGGTCAGCCATTGAACATTCTGAATCCCAGTTCAAGGTTTGAAAGTGAGGGGTCGAGTCTCGAGGCTGAGAGCGATCCTAGGCTGCACAATCTCAAGAGCGATTCCACACAGGTCTTCGCAGGACCGCGTAAAACATTTTTTGAAATCTTTTAAGAAAGTGACAAATCGCTCGCACTGAAGACAGTGCAGAACCAATCTGGATCAAGCCAGGATCCTTCCCAGTACTCACACTAACAAGTATGATCTCATTTATTAAGGGCTTAGCATGCCTCTCTTTCTCTCAATTGGTCAAACTTTGCAAAACCCGAGGAATTCCTTCCTCTTCGTTTTCATCACCACAGTGTTAAAAAAAAGTTTTGAAAAACTTAGGTCAACGCAATGAGTTCGAGGTGCAGAAGAGTAAGTGAGATGCTCCACCATTTCATTCAAATCCTCTGGTACAACTGGCACAAGGCAGAAACAAACACAAGAGTGTAAAAATCACTGCTGTTCATTCAAATTTGTTGGCATTACTGGCTCCAAGGCAGAAACAGGCTCAAAAGAAAGCTAAAAGATAAACACAAAATAAAATGGTGATATCCGAGGTAACACCCCTGAAATCACCGAACTTCTGACAAAACAGGACTGACTCGATACAACAAGACAGACTCAACAAGATTGACTCGATACAACGAGACAGACTCAACAGGACTGACTTGATACAACAAGACAGACTCGACAGGACTGACTCGATACAACAAGACAGACTCAATACCCAAGTCAGAAAGTAGAATAAACAGCATTCGCAAATGCTCAAAATAGTACGTGTCATCCATCACATCTGGAGTAAACTGAGCACCGACAGCAAGTGGTTCATCCCCTGATCACATAACAACACAGGTCCAGAGTACCTGAGGGATATTAGACCCTTCTGACGCTATGGTTCCAAGACTACTTAGCAAAAGAGAAAACACACAGCATCTCAGCATCTCAAGTCAAGCATGCAAGGGACCCAAAAACTCAAAGCTATGCAAGGCTATTACACAACAAGTATGCATGGCAAGCATTTTTCGACCATGAGGTTACAAAACAGAGCTTAGGTAACCTAAATCATGAACAAAATCAGTTTAAGGCATCGCCAAAAAGTGATAGAATCATAGGCTAAAATAGCATGCAATACAAGCTAGTGAAGGGGGTTTACACTACAAGTATATGAGGCAATCAAGAAGCCACCAAACCAACAAAATTCAGAGTATGACATGTTAAATAATGCCCAAAAACTCACTGAAACATGGTCCATGCATGCAATAATGATAGGCTCCTTTGAAAGGCCATAAAGAGGGTTGTTCTACACATGCAAGATGGACACTTAAAATGGCAAAAAGGGCTCTAGACAGAGCCTATGCAGGTCTTAAAACTCACTAAAAAAAGCCTAAAATATGCTCAAGGAGTGTGCAAATAGGGGCTCCTTTGTAAGGCCAAAAATGCCAACAAACAAGACAACAAGAAGAGGGGATGACCCTCTCCTCCTTAGGACCTCAAAATACCATCCCCACCACTAAAATCTCTCTGGATTTCAGGGGTGAGAAGGTCAATACAAGGTGGTCCCGAAGCTCACAAAAAAGGCACAAAAAAGAGGCCAAACAAGGCCTAAGAGGGGGTAAACAACCCCAAATACAAAAGTGACCTTAAACAAAGATCAAAAGCATGCAAAATTAGAACTTTTATCAGTTATACACTAAGCTCAAAATAGCATGCAAGACAGGCTAAAAACTTGTGCAAAAATGGGGAATAAAAGAGGGAAAAGGAGTGTTACCCTTGTAGCCAAGAACTCCAGCAACTCTGGACCCAAAAACCAGTCCCTTAGCCTCTGAAAATGGCCTCCAAGATGCTTAGACCGAAGGTGGAAGGGTTGGGCTAAGAGTTGTAGTGCAATGGGGCCAAGAACCTTACACTTTTGAGCTAAAATGGAGGAGATATAGAGAGAGATATATGTGTATGGAGCCTTGGCCAAAAATCTGAACCTTCGCTAATGAGGGAGAGGGTTTCTCTTATAGAAGAACAAAGGTCCAAGCTTCTCTTAGAAGCTTGAGCAAAAGGGCCAAGCTTCTCTTAGAAGCTAAAGCAAAAAGGGTCAAGCTTCTTGAGGAAGCTAGAGCAAAGGGGTCAAGCTTCTTCAAGAAGCTAAGAAAGGTTCAAGCTTCTCTTAGAAGCTTGGAGCAAAGGGTCAAGCTTCTTTAAGAAGCAAAAAAAAAAAGGATCAAGCTTCTTGGAGAAGCTAAAAAGGGTCAAGCTTCTTGGAGAAGCTAAAACGGGTCAAAAGGTTCAAGCTTCCTCAAGAAGCTAAAAAAAAATGGGGTCAAAAGGTTTGAGCTAAAATAGACTCAGGAAGATGGGCACCGACAATGCATAGCTGGGCGTGCGGCCGGGCGCCTCGAAAACAGGCTATTAAGCACCGAGAGCAGCGTATGACCACAAAGGTGGTCTACCAGGCCATAGTGTCCCTCTAGAGAGAGGAAACAAGGTGTGTGCCAAAAACCGGAGCAAATGGAGAAAGTTAAGCGGTCCCGAACCGAGGCGCACGGCCGACGGCTCTGAAAAATCAAAAACTGATCTCCAAACGGGAACAGTGGTCTACGACCAAAAAAAGTAGCCTACGGCCACTAAGAGATGGTCTACGAGACCTCTCCCTCCCTTCAGGAAGAGAAAACAGAACCTGGTTTGCAAACCGAGGCAAAGCACAAAAGGGTCTCGAGGTCCGGGGGTAAGGCTCTCAGCCGAAACTTTGAAACCTCAGAACAAGCACAACATGCACAATCACCGAGCGCTCAATCGATGACGTTTGAGTCTTAAGGTCGGTCAAAAATGGGGTGTCTACAGTTAGATGCCAAGATCATTGATAACACAAGAGAGTAATGTCAATTCCACCACAAAAGGTAAATTTTGTTTCTACAAATAATAACTTACCCAAAGGTTAGAATTCTAAGAATGCTTATTTGAAGCCTTATAAATATATATATATATATATAAAATTATGGTAAACTTCACAATAAATGGCTTAATCCAAATAAGAACCAAGGCCCACCACCTCCACAAAACTAACAAAATTTTATGTACTTTGTCTATAGCAAAAGTGGGCATATTGCTCGAACTTGCAAATTTTGAAAACGTGCACCTTCCATAAAGGCTAACATTATCAAGGAGCCATTTGTGGCGATGATTACAGACATTTGCATGGTTAGTTATGTAGAATGTTGGTGGTCAGATTCTAGTGCTAATAAACATGTTTGTTATAATAAAGCTTGGTTCAAGGTGTATACTCCCTTTGATGAAGAGAAAACAATTATGCTTGATGACTCTAGTCAAACCAAGATACTTGGGAGTGGTGAGGTTGATCTTAAGTTCACCTCTAGATGTGTGCTTACTTTAAAAGATATGTTTTATATACCGTCCATGAGGAAGAATTTTATGTCAAGTTATTTGTTAAATAAGATTGGTTTTAACCAAACTATGGAATCTAACTAATATGTGATTACCAAGAAGGGTATTTTTGCGAGTTATGCTTGTGCTGGAATGTTCAAATTGAACGTTGAGATTAATAAACCATCTGCCAATTCAATTTATATGTTGTCTTCTATGGGGACATATTTTTTGGGTAGTCCACGTGGCCGAGGTTTTTAGACGAGGTGCCACGTGAGCAAACCATGGTGCCGAGATATGGTACGATAATATCAAAATCTGAGATATTTGGATAGAGGACTAGAGTCCTAGATGACATCAAGCTACCTATTTGGATAAAGATGAGACTCTTGAAGAAGTTCATCTTAATCTGAATAGTGTGAGTTGTGATAGATGTTGTCCTTGTAAAGGATAGAGTCCCATGAAGTGAGACTTCTAGGGGAAGTTGGACACTGATCATTATAAAAGTAAGGCACCCCCGTGGGTCTAAGGTATGTGATTTATGTTGTAAGCTTTTGATTTGAGTTGATGATATCTTGTGAGGTAAGTAATTGACTCGACCGTCAGAGTGCCCCAGGGTGGACGAACCACTGCGGTATTCTCATCTTCTTGTTGGCAAGTGGTTAGCTTAAACTATTCAGCCGCGTACTCTCCAGCTAAGTTCCCTATTTGGTTGTGTGGTCGGAAATCAACACCCATATCTTTTATTAATTTTTGGCATGCTCGTTTTTGTCATATTAACAGTAAATATATGGGAATCATGAGTAGTTTAAGATTAATTCCTAAATTGACAAAATAATTTGAGAAATGTGAAGTTTGAAGTAAAGCAAAAATTACAAAGAGACCTCATAAAAGTGTTTGAGAAAAATACTAATCGAATTGCAAGCATTATTTCATACGGATTTGTGTGAGTTTGAAGGAATTTAACTTGTGATCACTTTTATTGATCATTTTTCAAAATATACATACATATATTTATTTAAAAAATGAAAGTGATGCTTTTGAGAAATTTAAAGAGTTTCTTCTTGAAGTTGAAAATCAATTCGGTAAAAAGATTAAGCGTATTAAAAATGATAGAGGTCGAGAGTATGAATCTCTTTGATTCAATTCCTTTGTTCAATCCTTGGGAATTATTCATGAGACCACTCCACCATATTCACCTTCATCTAATGGCATAGCTAAAAGAAAGAATAGAACGGTAATTGATTTGATGACTGCTATACTTATTGATTCGGGTGCTCCCTTAAATCTTTGGTATGAGGCTATTTTGACAACTTATCATGTGAGAAATAGAGTGCCTGTAGCTCGACTTTTCCGCGCTCTTTTGGAAGGCGAATCGGTCCTACAGAGTCAGACTATCGTGGTTCTGAGTTTGATTTCACGAGTGCAATATGAAACAATGAAAACGCAAAAGAGTCCCAATCTAGCAATTCTTTTGGAAAATCGATGTTTTGAATCAAATGCCAAAATTGGACTGCTTTGCCAGATTTACAGAGTTGCCACCTGAATATTTTGTTTTGGGAAATTTAGAAAACCCGTGACTCGTGCCAAAGGCCATTAGTCCGTCATCACCAAAGTGTCCCGGTTCGGGAACTTAGGTACGAAAGGGGAAGGCCATGAATTGAACACCCCACTCGCCCGATCAAAAATCGGCCTCTACTATTCATGATATGAATCTTATTTACATTATATGTTCTTGTTCCAATTATTAGGTTAACTTTACTATGTGATGCATACAAGTATAGACTAATTTTGCAAGCATTGGAACACTTGATTCATGTTTGTTTTGAAAAAGTGTTTTGAATATGTACCACTTGAAAAAGTGATCGCATATGAACATTACTCAAATTGTTCCAATTCAAGCAAATAGCCTTCATTCACAGGCATTCAAGCAGTTTATCAATTAAGCATTTAGCCTCATGGCAAGCATGCTAGACATAGCAACAATCACACTCATGCAAGTATGCTAAAGCATTAAAACTCACCTAGTACTCCGAGCTAAGAAACAAAAGAGTTAGAAAAATATGCATAGTTCATAACTATACAAGATGCTTAATGCAACACATACGAAGAATGCAATTAATAGGCTTGGCCACTAATATGGCATATGAATCAATTTGATAACATGCGGTTAAACACGTATTCAAAGAAGTATTGAAATAACAATGTGGTTAGAATGATGCGCCGAGCCTCAGTACATGCAATACGAATGAATGGATGGAAGCATAAAGCATAAGGTATGCTAATTGAAATATGTCCCTAATCTAACCATCATAAGCTAGTAAATAAAGGAAGAAAAACGTGGGGTTGGAAGACATACATAAATTATTACATATTTATCCTCACATAGGAGGGTCCGAATCAATGTCTGATAGTCCAAATTAAACTAATTATTACAAAACCGAATGAATAAGTGAATTAATAAGTAATGAAATAATAAGCTACAAATCCGAAGATGCATAATGCTCGTATGCATAGCGTCCAGAAGCTGCTCTGTCTGCCCAGATTATTCTGTTTCACTTTCATCCACTGCTCTCTGTTTCGGCACAACACACTGCCTTACCATTCATTGATGCCCGATCGGCCCTCACTGACACCCAGCCGGGCCTACAGAAAGCCGGCCGAGCCTTAATCTCGTACAAAATTCCATTTGGTGTCCTGAAGTGAAGACAGTGCAGACAAAGTGTTCTGGACTATGTTTGTCCCTCTCACACTTCTCTGTCATGGGAAAGCCTCGAGAGAAGGTTGAAATTGATTCCAAAACCAACAACGAGCAAATTGATTGCTTGATAATCTCGGATACAATGTTGGACAAAAATCAATGAAATGCAATGAATATGACCACCACTCCCTCATGTCATGGAGTGAACTCAAAGAGGGTGGTAGAGACGCTTCAAGGTTCATCAAAACATCATGAATTGATGTAAAACAAACCTTGACATAATGGACTCGGCATAACGTCCGGCCGAACCAAAACAAGATAACTCATTTTCTTTATATGGGTTGGTTCATTTTAAGTCAAATTCATTAGTCCAATCCTTTAATCCATTAAGTCCAAGGTGATAATTATGTCCACTAAAAGGAGAGAAGCATCAAATCGGAAGTAATTCTCAACATGAAAGAGAGATTATGCCGTTGATGATGAATCTCCATAGAGATTAAGCCATTAAGCGCAAAACTCTAGTTCATGTATTGAATAACCATCAACCGTTTGAAACAACTTTCAAATGAAATGAAGGAGTGACAACTTGATTATTAAAATGAGAATATTAAATATGGAAGTGAGTTAAGGAAAGGCTAGAACAACATGTAACAAACTATACAAGCAAACTTATGAGACAACAAGCAAATTAATCAAAGCATAAGCTACTTAAATAAATTAAAACAACCCTAAAATAGGCCCTAATGGGTGAAAAACTATAGCTAAAAGAAAGAGAAAATAAATAAAAGAGTAGAGAAAAAAAAACTATAGAACAAAGCCTAAGGAGGGGTGGCTAACCCCTCCAATTTCAAGACCTCAAATCATGTTTTTGGGCCTCAATTCAACTCTAAAAATCAGTATATAAAGAGAAAAACAGTATAAGAAGGTGAAAGAAGAAAACGCAAAAATATACCTTTGAAAGAGAGGTAAGCTCTTAGTTAACAAACTTGATTCCAACACCCTCAAGTATGAGTTATGGTTCACAAATCTCAATCAAGTTCCAAGTCCAAGCTCTATGTTGACATGGTATGGATGGATGATATAAAGATTATGAAAGTAGGAAGATGACTTATAAAAGAAGGATTATACTTATATAATTTGGTATCTCTAAACCTTAATATATGTCAACCTTTCAACCTCTCCAACCTCTTCAACTCAGTCCAGCAGCTTTGTATTTATAGAGACTGAGTTGCAGATCAAAATATCTGTAGAAATAGACAGTTGGAAGATATTTACATAATCTGCTTTGAAAAGTCAAGAGGCCCGGCCGGGCATTGATACCCACGGCCGGCCATCATTGAGGCACGGCCGGGCCTCAGTTTATTTCCACTGTTCTTCACTATTAGGTGCGATGCAGGTTGGTACAATGTTCAAAATTAAGTTTTTGGGGTAGAAATACAGTGGTTATGACAAGTTGGGATTGTTTAGAGCTTGAAATCGGATTTCTTTGTTGAGAATTCAAACCATTTACATAATGTAACCTTCATTATCGAGTGCTTGGAATCAAGCACCTAAGTCTTACGAGTGGTCAAAATTGGGGTGTCTATAGTGCCACACAAAAAGACTAAATTGTACCTTATGGCCACATTTGTTTGATGGATTAGGTTGGATAGGATTGTTAGTGAGAGGATGGTTGGTGAAGAGATTGTTAACGTAGGGATTGTTAGTGAGGGGATTAAGTAAAAGTGTGTTTGTTTTGATGATAGTGTAAGAGATGGTTAGTGATGGAATTGTTAAATTATTTTTATATAAAATAAACAAAAAAATTTATTTTTGTATTTAAAAAAAAAACCAAAACAAATATTAAAATAAACAGGTGCTGTCACGACCCAAACCCGGCCCTATGGGTTTAGCACCGTAACTGGCCAGTAATCCGAGATTACCGAAGGCCTGCAGAACAGTAATACAGTAAAACAGAGTACAGGGCCTGGCGGAAGCCAATACAGTAAATAAATAGTGTCCATTGAGCTGTGGTAATCTGTATGCCAAAAACATTTTTCATGCATTATACAGTTCAAACAGTACAGTCTGTACAATCATTCACAACATTCAGGACGGGGACTTAATCCCTCGATAACAGTACGGTAAAACAGTAAACAGTTTATACAGTAATACAAAACAGTCGGGAGACAAGTGGGGAACACAAAAACACCCCAAGCCATAGCATGGCGTCTCGGAACCCCGCAGTGAGGCACATAGGCTGGCTTGACAAAACTGGGGGACTAACCCACGCTCCTAGCTCCGGTCTGGCTGCTGAGAACCTACATATATATATAAACAGTGAGCTAAAGCCCAGTGAATAACAATAAGTGTAAAGAGGTTATGAATGAATGTCCTTACAGCAATGAAATCAATTCATTATACAGTATTTCGATCTTTCAGTATTTCAGTCAATCAGTATTTCAATCAATCAATCATATGTGGTACATCCATTAGCCTATAAACAGTAGGTCCAGAAGGACCGGGTCTTAACAGACCCAACAGTAGTGATGGCCATCAGTCAGTAAACAGTATGGTTCCGCAAGGGAACCGACAGAGCTCTGTAACAGTCAATAACAGTAAGTGCTAAGGATGCCACAGTACAGTTCAGAAATAAAGGACATACATTCATTCAATAAACATTATCAGTTCAATAAACAATTCAGTTCAGTATTCAAAAGATAACCATTTTGAACATATCTTTACACAATCTGTTACTCACAGAGATTGGGCTAATAGCAGCTTAGAGCGCGTCCCCGAAAGCCAACCCTAAACAGTCAATAAATAGAACACACACTAAGTTTCACAGTTGGGAAGAGTGATAATTAAATCCCTAAATTTCCTCGGTGTGGTTCTATGTCTAATCCTCGTTAAGATGCCTTAAACTAGGCCTAAGAATGCCTAGGATGAGATGAGGATGCAAAAATACACTTGGAAGGCATTTTTCAAAAGTTGCTGAAAATAGGAGCCTCGCTCGAGCGAGACTTCCTTCGCTCGAGCGAGCTTCCAAAATCAAAGGCTTCGCTCGAGCGAGGAATCCTTCGCTCGAGCGACCTGCATAAACAGTAAAAGTACTGGTTGCTGGATTTTTACGCGCGATACCACGCTCGATGCTCGCTCGAGCGGACCCCTGTACAAAGGTTCTCGCTCGAGCGAGGAATCCTTCGCTCGAGCGAGGAAGCAAAATCTGGAATTTCCAGATTTGTCTCCCAAGTTCGAACCAAGCATTCAACCATCCAAAACTCAACCTCTTGGGCCCAAATTCTGGGAAAACATTTCAAACTCATAGTACAACAAGTTTTAAAGCTCAATTTATGAATTCAAGCCCCAAAGGTTGGTCAATTAAATCCAACATTCAAACCCATTTCATGAACAATATGTAAACATGCAATGCATGAGTTTTAAACCAAATTCAAGCTCCAAATCTTGCTCTATTGAGCTCCAATCTTTGAAAACCAAATGAAAACATGGTCTATGGTAAAAACATGGACATGCATGTATAATGTATCATGAATTCAACTTCAAAATGCATCAATTCAAGCATGCATGTAACATTTGAGCTCCAATTCACCATATATGAGCAAATTCATGACTCAACTCAAAAATGAAACATGATTTATACAAGAATTAGCTCTAAGTCAACAACAAGAAGATGAATGTCCTACCTTGGTCTTGAATTATGAGATGACAAGCTCAATTATACAATCTATGCCTCAAATCTTCAAGTTCTTCTAGCAATTTCAACAATTTGAGCTAAATTCTCTCTTCTCCCTCACTCTCTTCTAGTTTGGTCGGTTGGGATTGCAAGAATAGGGGCTGAGCAATTGTCTACCTTAAGTGTATAGGCTCAAGTATAAGTGATTAAACAAAGACCCACTCAAGTGGCAAACATGTAATTAAATCCAACTTGTTAATTAACTTGTTTTAATCTAATTTAATCATTCCTAATCAATTTTCAGATAAAAATACCATAAAATCATAAATATTCTACTGATCATAAAACATCAAACGGTTTCTAAATCGGCCGCCGATAAGGCCTTCAATTAACAGTTTAAACACTTACATTTAAACAGGTAGTCAAACAATCAACAGATAAAACATGCAATTCAATAAACAAACTTATTCAATTTCAGTTTCGATTTCAATCAGTCTATTCAGTAGTTCCTCCAATTCACTTATCAGTCATTATCAATTCAGTTTAGCATTAATCAGTATATAATTCAGTGGTTAATCGGTAATCAATACGAGGGTTGTTACAGTCTCCCCTCCTTATAAGGAGTTTAGTCCTCTAAACTCGAGTTACCTTCAGTTTGGAAGAAAACAGGATTCAGTGGAAACAGTTCTGGGTATCTTTTAGCCATGTCATCTTCCCTTTCCCAAGTGGCATACACACCACCATGGTTCTGCCAATCAACTTTCACTAGCGGAATCTCTTTGTTTCTCAGTTTCTTGATCCGTCGGTTTACAATCTGTATAGGCCTCTCCTCGTAAGTGTAGTCATCACTCAACACTATCCGAGTAGGCTCAATCACATGGAATGGATCCCGAAGATAATCTCTCAACATCGAAATGTGGAAGACGTTATGCATATGCTCCATTTCAGGAGGAAGTGCAACTTGATACGCCACCGGATTGATTTTCTCAACAATCTCATAAGGTCCAACGTATCTCGGCGCTAACTTGCCTTTGACTCCGAAACGAGTCTGGCCTTTCATTGGTGTCACTTTCACAAAAACGTGATCACCCACTTCATACTCTCGGTCTCGTCTTCTAACATCTGCATAACTCTTCTGTCTACTTTGTGCAGTTTTCAGTCTTTGCTGTATCAGTTTTATCTTTTCGGTGGTTTCATACACAATCTCGGGCCCAAGCAACGGCCCATCTCCAACTTCTGCCCAGCAAATTGGAGATCTACACTTTCTGCCATACAATGCCTCGAAAGGCGCCATACCAATACTCGAATGGTAGCCGTTGTTGTAGGCGAATTCAGCTAACGGCAAATGACTTTCCCAATTTCCCTGAAAATCAAGGACACACATTCTCAATAGATCCTCCAGAGTCTGGATGGTCCTTTCTGACTGTCCGTCTGTCTGAGGATGATAGGCACTACTCAGCCTCAATTCAGTACCCAATGCAGTCTGTAGGCTTTGCCAAAACCTCGATGTAAACTTCGAATCCCTGTCAGAAACAATAGACACAGGCACTCCGTGCAGTCTCACAATTTCATCAATATAGATAACAGCCAGTTTGTCCGCATTATAAATTGTCTTGACAGGTAAGAAGTGAGCAGATTTAGTCAGTCTATCAACAATAACCCAAATAGAGTCCATACCTTTTCTGGAGCGAGGTAATCCAACGATAAAATCCATCGTGATATGCTCCCATTTCCATTCTGGTATGGGTAAGGGTTGCAGTAATCCAGCAGGTCGTTGATGTTCAGCTTTGACTTGTTGGCAATGAAGACATTTGGACACAAAGTCGGCAATTTCTTTCTTCATTCCCGGCCACCAGAAATTCAACTTCAAATCTTGATACATTTTCGTATTCCCTGGGTGGATAGAAAATTTTGAATTGTGGCCCTCTTGCAGAATTCTTCTTTTCAGTTCAGTGTCATTCGGTACACACAGTCTTTCTTGAAATTTCAGTACATTGTTCTCAAATTTGTATCCCGGTTTCGATTTTGAATCTCTTTCTTCAATAATCTTCTTTAAGAAATCATCCAGTTGCTGTTTCTCTTTAATCTCTTCAATCAAGGCTGGTTGAGCAGAAATAGCAGCTAAGGTTCCACCTTGTTCCTTCAAAACAATTTCAATTTCAGACTTTTCAAGGTCACAAAGCAACTCTTTCTGTCCAGTCAGCAAACAGGCTAAGTTCCCAATCGATTTTCGGCTCAAAGCATCGGCAACGGTGTTGGCTTTTCCCGGATGGTACAAAATCTGTAGGTCATAATCTTTTATCAGTTCAAGCCATCTCCGCTGTCTCATATTCAGTTCTTTCTGAGTGAAAAAGTACTTCAGGCTCTTGTGGTCAGTATACACTTCACATGTCGCCCCATAAAGATAGTGACGCCAGATTTTCAATGCAAATACCACTGCGGCAAGTTCTAAGTCATGGGTCGGGTAGTTCTTTTCATGTGGTCTCAACTGTCGGGAAGCATAAGCAATAACTCTCCCATTCTGCATTAAAACACACCCCAAACCCTTATGAGAAGCATCACTAAATACAGTATAACCATCCGTACCTGAAGGTAGAGTCAGAATTGGTGCAGTCACAAGTCTAGTTTTCAACTCCTGAAATGCTGATTCCCGTTGGTCAGTCCAGTCAAATGATATCCCTTTCTGTGTCAACTGAGTCAGAGGTAAGGCAATTTTGGAGAAGTCTTTGACAAATCTTCTGTAATATCCAGCCAATCCCAAAAAGCTTCGGACTTCAGTCACGTTGGTTGGTCTAGGCCAGTTTACTACAGCTTCAATTTTCTGCGGATCAATAGAAATTCCATCTTTGCTAACAACATGCCCCAAAAACATAACATGATCAAGCCAAAATTCACATTTAGACAGTTTCCCATACAGTTTCTGTTCTCTTAAGGTTTGCAGGGCAAGTCTTAGATGGTGTTCATGTTCTTCTACAGTCTTAGAATAGATCAATATGTCATCAATGAATACCACAATAAAATCATCAAGGTATGGTTTAAACATTCTGTTCATAAGGTCCATAAATGCAGCCGGGGCATTCGTGACTCCGAACGGCATAACTAAAAATTCATAATGACCATACCTCGTTCTAAAAGCAGTTTTGTCAATGTCTTCCGGTTTAACCTTCAGTTGATGGTACCCCGATCTGAGGTCAATCTTGGAAAACACTTGTGCACCCTGTAGCTGATCAAATAAATCATCAATACGCGGTAAGGGATATTTGTTCTTTACAGTTACCTTGTTCAATTCGCGGTAATCAATGCACAGTCTCAGTGAGCCATCTTTCTTCTTTACAAACAGGACAGGTGCACCCCACGGTGAAGTACTGGGTCTGATAAACTTCTTGTCTAACAGTTCCTGCAATTGTACCTTCAATTCTTTCAGTTCAGTTGGAGCCATTCTGTAGGGAGCTTTAGACACTGGCTGTGTACCCGGAATTACATCCACGATAAATTCAACTTCCCTATCAATCAAATCCCCTGGCAAATCATCTGGAAATACATCGGGGAATTCTCTGACTATAGGAATACAATTCACATCAGTTTTAACATTATCATTAGCAGATACAGTCAGTACAGAACACAGATATCCTTTACATCCCTTTCTAATCAATTTGACAGCTTTTACAGAAGAAATCAAATACGGAGGAGGTACTACTCCACTCCCATTAAACACAAATTCAGGTAAACCCGGTGGACGGAAAACTACTTGTTTTGTTACACAATCTATAGTGGCATGATATTTTTGTAGCCAATCCATCCCCAATATCACATCAAAATGATCTATGTTCAACGGTAGTAAGTCAATAAACAGATGCATATCCCCAACAATAATTTCACAAGCAGGATACATATATGCACATGTCATGGATCCTCCAACAGGTGATGATACAGCTAACAAGTAATTCATAGGTTCTAAGGGTCTATTCAATTTCCGTGAAAAAGCATGCGACACATAAGAATGTGTAGACCCCGAATCAATCAATACATATGCATTTTGAGCACAAATAGAGAGGATACCTGACACAACGGTCTCAGTATTTTGCACATCTCCCGGTACTAGGGCAAATACTCGGCCCTGCCTCACAGGCTCTTTCCCGGTAGCTTTGGGGTTAGGCTTTGGTGCTACATTTGATGCTGCTGCGCTTGGTGCAGCTTTACCACTAACTGGTGGAGCAGAAGGGCAGTCTTTAATTCTGTGGCCCACCTTGCCACATCTAAAACAAGCTCCTGAAACCTGGTAGCAAACCCCTTTGTGTTTATTGCCACATACAGAACAGGGTGGAATGAATCCACTCCCTTGGCTGGGGCTAGTTGTTGACCCCGTATTCTGTTTCTTGTTCAACTGGTTGTGCTTGCCTTTCTTAAATTTGAAACCCTGTCGTTTACCATGCCATTCAGTTGTTGGTGTTTCAGATTGTTTCACTGCTGCAATATTTGACTCGGCCATCAATGCACGGTCGAGCACACCCACATAAGTTGGCATTTTCAAAACATTTATTCGGTCCAGTATAGCAGCACTAAGGCCTCCTTCAAACCTTCTGGCCTTCTTATATTCGGTGTCCACCATCTGCGGTGCATATCTGGCAAATTCGGTGAATTTCTTCTCATACTCGGCAACAGACATTGTGCCCTGTTTCAGTTGTTCAAACTCCGTTACTTTTCTGTCCCTGATGCACTGAGGGAAATACTTTTCAAAGAAGGACTCCTTGAACTGAGCCCAAGTTATAATAGCATTTGTGTCGCGGGTTAACATCCACCACCTTCTTGCTTCTTCCTGAAGAGTGAAGGTTGCTAACAGTACCTTATTGGCTTCAGAGCACGGGAACATTTCAAACAACTTTTCTGTTTCAAGCACCCAAGCTTCAGCCTTTAGCGGTTCCAAGCCTCCCTGAAAGGACGGCGGTTTCAGTTTGCTGAACTTATGAGTCAGTGCAATAATGTCCACCTCATTAGCATTCACATTTGCATTTTGTCCCGGTTGCACCGGAGGAGGGGGAGGAGGAGGAGGCTGTTGGTTCTGTTGTTGGTCCAGTCTTTCAAGTACCAATCCCATCATTTGTTCAAGTCTGGCCATTCTGGCCTCAGAGGATGATGGTTCAGGTTCATTTGCATTATCCATTTCACTATAAGCAGTTATAACAGTTATCATTATAAGCAGTTGCATCTTTAAACAGTTTAACATTTAGCATATAATCAGTCAATCATAAGCACACACCTTTCAAAATTATGAGATGCCCTAACCACTTTTCTAGGACACCCTATAGCTCATTTGGACACGTGTGTGCGGTATAACTCGTGGTTAAGTATCGCTCTGATACCACTCTGTCACGACCCAAACCCGGCCCTATGGGTTTAGCACCGTAACTGGCCAGTAATCCGAGATTACCGAAGGCCTGCAGAACAGTAATACAGTAAAACAGAGTACAGGGCCTGGCGGAAGCCAATACAGTAAATAAATAGTGTCCATTGAGCTGTGGTAATCTGTATGCCAAAAACATTTTTCATGCATTATACAGTTCAAACAGTACAGTCTGTACAATCATTCACAACATTCAGGACGGGGACTTAATCCCTCGATAACAGTACGGTAAAACAGTAAACAGTTTATACAGTAATACAAAACAGTCGGGAGACAAGTGGGGAACACAAAAACACCCCAAGCCATAGCATGGCGTCTCGGAACCCCGCAGTGAGGCACATAGGCTGGCTTGACAAAACTGGGGGACTAACCCACGCTCCTAGCTCCGGTCTGGCTGCTGAGAACCTACATATATATATAAACAGTGAGCTAAAGCCCAGTGAATAACAATAAGTGTAAAGAGGTTATGAATGAATGTCCTTACAGCAATGAAATCAATTCATTATACAGTATTTCGATCTTTCAGTATTTCAGTCAATCAGTATTTCAATCAATCAATCATATGTGGTACATCCATTAGCCTATAAACAGTAGGTCCAGAAGGACCGGGTCTTAACAGACCCAACAGTAGTGATGGCCATCAGTCAGTAAACAGTATGGTTCCGCAAGGGAACCGACAGAGCTCTGTAACAGTCAATAACAGTAAGTGCTAAGGATGCCACAGTACAGTTCAGAAATAAAGGACATACATTCATTCAATAAACATTATCAGTTCAATAAACAATTCAGTTCAGTATTCAAAAGATAACCATTTTGAACATATCTTTACACAATCTGTTACTCACAGAGATTGGGCTAATAGCAGCTTAGAGCGCGTCCCCGAAAGCCAACCCTAAACAGTCAATAAATAGAACACACACTAAGTTTCACAGTTGGGAAGAGTGATAATTAAATCCCTAAATTTCCTCGGTGTGGTTCTATGTCTAATCCTCGTTAAGATGCCTTAAACTAGGCCTAAGAATGCCTAGGATGAGATGAGGATGCAAAAATACACTTGGAAGGCATTTTTCAAAAGTTGCTGAAAATAGGAGCCTCGCTCGAGCGAGACTTCCTTCGCTCGAGCGAGCTTCCAAAATCAAAGGCTTCGCTCGAGCGAGGAATCCTTCGCTCGAGCGACCTGCATGAACAGTAAAAGTACTGGTTGCTGGATTTTTACGCGCGATACCACGCTCGATGCTCGCTCGAGCGGACCCCTGTACAAAGGTTCTCGCTCGAGCGAGGAATCCTTCGCTCGAGCGAGGAAGCAAAATCTGGAATTTCCAGATTTGTCTCCCAAGTTCGAACCAAGCATTCAACCATCCAAAACTCAACCTCTTGGGCCCAAATTCTGGGAAAACATTTCAAACTCATAGTACAACAAGTTTTAAAGCTCAATTTATGAATTCAAGCCCCAAAGGTTGGTCAATTAAATCCAACATTCAAACCCATTTCATGAACAATATGTAAACATGCAATGCATGAGTTTTAAACCAAATTCAAGCTCCAAATCTTGCTCTATTGAGCTCCAATCTTTGAAAACCAAATGAAAACATGGTCTATGGTAAAAACATGGACATGCATGTATAATGTATCATGAATTCAACTTCAAAATGCATCAATTCAAGCATGCATGTAACATTTGAGCTCCAATTCACCATATATGAGCAAATTCATGACTCAACTCAAAAATGAAACATGATTTATACAAGAATTAGCTCTAAGTCAACAACAAGAAGATGAATGTCCTACCTTGGTCTTGAATTATGAGATGACAAGCTCAATTATACAATCTATGCCTCAAATCTTCAAGTTCTTCTAGCAATTTCAACAATTTGAGCTAAATTCTCTCTTCTCCCTCACTCTCTTCTAGTTTGGTCGGTTGGGATTGCAAGAATAGGGGCTGAGCAATTGTCTACCTTAAGTGTATAGGCTCAAGTATAAGTGATTAAACAAAGACCCACTCAAGTGGCAAACATGTAATTAAATCCAACTTGTTAATTAACTTGTTTTAATCTAATTTAATCATTCCTAATCAATTTTCAGATAAAAATACCATAAAATCATAAATATTCTACTGATCATAAAACATCAAACGGTTTCTAAATCGGCCGCCGATAAGGCCTTCAATTAACAGTTTAAACACTTACATTTAAACAGGTAGTCAAACAATCAACAGATAAAACATGCAATTCAATAAACAAACTTATTCAATTTCAGTTTCGATTTCAATCAGTCTATTCAGTAGTTCCTCCAATTCACTTATCAGTCATTATCAATTCAGTTTAGCATTAATCAGTATATAATTCAGTGGTTAATCGGTAATCAATACGAGGGTTGTTACAGGTGCACTCGTTAAAAAAAAATAAAATTAAAAAAATAATTTTTTTTATATAAAATAGACTTAATCCACTCATTATTTTTCTAATCCTACCCAAAATCCAGCCACGCTAATCCTCCTTCTAAGGGGGATTACTAAACCCCTTACACTGTTAATCCTCCTTTCAAATCATCACCAAACAAGGTGTGGATGGGACCCACACCCATACTAATCCAATCCGGCCCCTTACCCCGCTAAACAAACATGGCCCATGAATTGTGGAGAGGGCATAAACCAAATTTGGGTTATTTGAGGGTTTGGGGCTATTTAGTTTTTGTGAGGCTTGCAAATCCTAAACGACCTAAATTGGGTAAATGAGCTACCACTTGTACTTTTCTTAGTTATGTGTTAAATAGTATAGCTTATAGATTTTTTGATATGGAAAATAATATTATTTTTGAATTAGGTGATGCTATTTTTCATGAAAATAAATTTCATTTTAAATCTATAAATAGTGAGGGTCAAATATTTTCTGAAAATATTTTATCCATGCCTATCTCTTCTACTCTATCTCAAGTTTTTCAAGAAAAAGAAAATCCTCAAATCCAACCAAGGTAGAGAAAAAGAACTAGAGTTGAAATTTTTTTTGACCTTGACTATTATCTTAACAATGTGGATAGGGGTGTTCACGAGTCAAGGCAATTCGAGTTTAGTGGTGGAACCACTACTCAAACCGAGTCTTTCGGGTTGAAGATTTTGTCAACCAATGTCGACCGATGCTTTGTTCGAAACCGTCTATTTCTTCCATTTGATTGGTGGTCAGATTTTAGTCGAAATCAAGCAATAATGATCAAGGATTGTTCAGAGAAAGTAAGCCATAGAAACCTCACATGCACAGATAAAATAAAATAAAATAAAAAAGAAAATGGTTCAAACACAACTTATAAACACAAATTCAAATCTAAGAGTAATAAAATTGTGGAAAACATAAAATGGAAAAGAGAGGAGGCACACTGACTATGCCATGGTTGCTCATGACCCAAGATTGGTGAGAAACCAATCAAAAAAAAGCCAAAGGAAAAAGAGAAAACCAAAAAACATAACAACAGAACTAGCATCAGACCTTACACTAGACCTTAGGCTTCAACTGAAAATTAGACATTAATTCTTATTGAATTAAACATTAAACTCACGATAAACTTTGGGGTCTATAATTATATGGATGTGGGACTTGCATTTCATTGTGACACTACAACATATATGACTTGGAAATTGCTTAGGTGTGCAATGCACATTGTATATAATTCTATTATAAAAATTACGTAAATTTTTATAAATTTACATAAGTAATCTTACAAAAATATGTAAGTTGAATACAAATTCACGTAAATTCATGAAACTTACGTGATTCTACGAATTTGTGTTTAACTTACACATTTTTGTAAGACTACTTGTGTAAGTTAGTATAAAGTTATGTAACTGCACACCGGAGAAATTTCCATAAGTTGTTTTAAAAATTACTTTTTCATTCTCAAAAATATAAATTTTGTTTCAAAAAACATTAAGAGACCAATTTCAGTATCATGTAAGATGTCATCACCAAAAGTCCATCTCAAAATGTCTCAAAAAAAAAAAAAAAAAAAACCTTTTGATGATAAAATTTTGAAAACATCGCTCATAAATGCATTTTTAGGGAAAAATTATAGATTTGTGCCGTAAAGTTTACTTTCTGATAATTTTAGTTTCAAAACAATAATAATTCACTATTAAATGTCAATTTCGTAGCTAAAATAACAAAAATGATACATTTGACAATTGAAATATTTCATCTCTAAAAGGTGATTTCGTTCTTAAATTTTTTACTCTAAAATCTTATTTTGCTGTAGTGTGAGTAGTTGATAATTTAATTTGTCATTTATTCACCCTGTTAAGTTTTTGTTATTGGCAATCCCATTTGACAAAACTCCTTTCAGTTGTAATTTTATTCGATTTTTTATTTCAATGAGGCTAAGAGGTTTTAGATGCGAATCTAACTTGAATTGTGCTATGCAGTGGAGTTTGTGATCTTACTCCTTTCATGTTTGCCACTTTGTTGACTATGTCAGGGATCGAGTTGCCCAGTCAGTGCCCAGGCAGGGTCGAGGGGCAGTGCCTCCGAAGCAAAAAGCAAAATTGCGGTCGAAGTTGCTTGTCTGCTCGAGTGGCCATTTGTGTGCTCGAGCGAAGAATCTTTAGTTTCAGAAGTTTCACTCACCTACAAAAGTACTAAGAGTTGGGATTTTATGCTCGAGCGAACTTTCCTGCGCTCGAGCGAGGTCTGCTCAAGCGGCCATTCCTGCGCTCGAGCAGAGATCGCGGTCATGTTTGCTATAAATATGTGTTTTAGTCAGATTTTAGGGTACGACTTCCAAATCTTCTTTGAGGGTTCTAGGGTTTTCTTTTGGGGCTATTTGGCTAGTTTTCTTTGATGTTTGATTGAGTATTTAACTCATGGTTTAAAAAATATACATCAAAGGATTGTTTGTTTATTCTATACAAAAGAGAGAGTTGTTCTTTGGTGGATTCCGGAAAATTTAGGCCTGAAGCTTTGATGGATTCTGGAGTGACTCATTATCGTGATTCGACATCGGCGTTGTGGATTCAAAGTTGGGCAAGACAATTCTGAGGTGAAGACGGGGCTGGAAGAGGCACATAGGGGTCGATTCGATTCGGGCATGGATTCGCTAACTAATTGAAAGTACACTTGTGTAATTCCTTTATGTCTTCTTAGTGGATTATTTAGTGGCTCTTTCTCGTAGTTTTTTTTATATTTTTTTTTATCACAATTGGAGGTGCTTCAATTGTGATTTTTTCACGTAAAATCGTTGTGTTGATTTGTCTTTGACTGTTTGATTGGGATTGTTATTTACTGGTTAAAATTGATACATAATCACAAATCAATATCTATAGGATTTCTAGATTTTTCACACCCTATACACTCCACCTAATTAAACTTTTGAAAGCATTAATTAAGAATATTGGAGATTATATTTTACGCAAATTATAACCATAGTCCTGCAGTTGTGTCAATTGTTCATTATAGTTCTAATTGTATCAATTTTAGATTTAAAATTTTTATTCTTTTTCCAATTAATTATATTCTATACCGAAATCAAATGACAAAATAGATCATTCAATATCTTAAAAAAGATTTGAGGGGTCAATGTCCAATTTAAAAGAGTAAATTACACTTCATTCCTTTTATGTTTGTCCATTTTCTTACCTTGGCCATTAAAGTTTGTTTTTCCTCACTTTGACCTTTTATGCTTCAAGTTTTTCTCAATTTACTTCAAAAACTAATTTATGTCTAAAATTAAACAGAAAATGACACATTAACAATCATGTGATATAAAAATATTTTATTATATATAACTCACATCTCTAACATAAACTCAAACGCTAATATAATGATATATTTTTTATGTTATGTGATAATTAATGACCAAACTTAAATGAGACAAAGTGTAATTTATCCAATTTAAAATGATTCATGCCCGTTTTGAATTGACTATTTTATACTTGATTATTGTCCGATTTTTAAAGGATGTGATCAAATTTATTAAATTGACACAATGTGAAAAATTAAAAAGTATAATTGTTACAATTAAAATTATAAGGACTAAATTGATACAAAAATTTGTGTAGAATTTGTTTTTGTTGAAAATTTTAGTGGTATTAAAAACTTGAGCAATGCTACATCCCCTAATTCTACTCCCCCAAACTTTCCCTCAATGATAGAGTTGATTGAATGGTATTATTTGCCACATCATTAGGAGAGTGTAGGGGAGAAAAATTAGGGAGATGAATCATTATTGCAAAAACTCGATGTAAATCTAAATCATTAAGTTTATCTCTATAAGTTTCGGCAAGCAAGTTTTAAGCATATGCTTATAGTATTTTTGAATGTTTAGGAATAAATTATTTTAGTTTTAAAGTTAAAAAGTCATTATAAGTTGTCACATCACTCTCTCTAATTTTCAGTATATCTTTTTATAAAAAATTAAATTTGAGCTAAAATAGTCAATTTCCAAACTACTTGAAAAATAGGGAAGTAGAAATAAACAAAAATATTTAAATAAAAATTAATATATGTATTTATATACTTACATAGTGGTCCACTTGCAAAATTTTCAGCATATGAATATATTAAGTTTTTATTAAAAATAGTCTGGCTTCTATCGAATTCCAGATTATTAGAGGGCGTTGTTTGAGCTTATGTGATCGATTACAAGTCTCATTTTAATGATTTGAACTATACATTTTATAGGGCCCTTCATATATATTATCTATAAATAAATAGATAAAAAGAAGTTAGATTAATTCGATAATTACAACATATTTAATTTATCGTGTTTGTCTCTAACAAAATAGGTGATGAGTGTTTTTCAAAATACAATATTCATTTTTATTTTATTTTTAATAACAAACACAATGAAATGAAAAAGTTATGATTATCAGATCGACTTAATTTTTTTCCATAGATAATAGGACAAATTTCACTTTATCCCTTTGTAGTTGTGGCTATGTACGATTTACCCCATTAACATTTGGAAATGGTCACATAACCTTTACGTGGTTTGTGGATTGAAGTGCACCGTTAAACATTCTGTCCAATTTAATAGCAAGTGTAAAACATATGTTAGACATATGAGAGTTGTATGCTTATTTTTAAATTTCAAGAGAGTAAATCACACATTGAATAAAATATAGGGGGCTAAAGTCCAATTTACCTCCCAAACAAATGACGAAAATACATGTGTATTTTAGTCTTTTTCATTAAATCGTTAACAAACCTAATGGTGCACTTTAATTCATAAACCACAAGAGAATTATGTCGTCATTTCTAAATGTTAAGGGGATAAACTATACATGGTTCAAACTACAAGGTTAAGGTGATGTTTACCCTAAATAATGCACATGAAAGACCTTACAAAACGGATCATCAAAACAAAACGCATGATAGTCCCAACAAACTCTAACATCACCCTCTAATCAAACCAAAGGAAAACACAGTAAGTAAGAATATTTAAAAATAAATAAATAAAACTATTATATGCATTTGTGTTTTCTCTGTTCTAATGGTTGACTTGCACAATTTATGCTTTCTTCTAGTTTTTAATGGCTTATAGTAGTTGAAATTTTCCATCCATAGTCTGAAAGCTCTTCAAAAGTTCACACTATTGATTAATTTTTTTTTTTTTTTTTTTGGTTCTTTTATTGGCAACACGACGATCCGATCATATATTACATTATTGATCATGTTTTACTTTACTCTTTTTTTTTTTTTTTCATATTTTTATTGTAATGCAAAGATGATTTAAATAACATTTTGGATCAATAACATGTAATCCTTGTAGTATAATACAACTTATATATGTCAAGCTTGATATCTTAAACTTTATGAAGGAGTTTCATGAGAATGACATTTTGGCTAGAGGCCTCAATTGCTCATTTGTAAGTCTTATTCCCAAGAAGGAAAACCCTGTGCCCCTTTCTGACTTCAGACCTATTACTTTGATAAGCTCTATCTACAAAATTCTTTCCAAGGTCCTTACAAAGAGACTGAAGCTTGTCCTGCCTAACATTGTGTGTGAAGCTCAATCTGCATTCCTTGGAAGCAGAAATATACTAGATGGAGTGCTTATTGCCAATGAGATTGTAGATTGGTGGAAAAAATAAAACAAGCAAGGGGTGATCATCAAGCTTGATTTTGAAAAAGCCTTTGATACGGTGAATTGGGAGTTTCTATTTGACTTGCTTGTAAAGTTTGGGTTTGGTTCCAAATGGCTGGAATGGATGAAATCTTGCTTATCAACTGCAAGTATTTCTATTCTTGTCAATGGTTCACCTACAGATGAAATCCAACCAGAAAGAAGTCTCAGACAAGGTGACCTCCTCTCTCCATTTCTCTTCAACATTGTAGCAGAGGGGTTGAATCTGTTATTAACAAGAGCTAAGGATTTGGGTTTAATTAGAGGGGCTGTTGTTGGACCTAATAGACTGGAATTCAGTCACCTGCAATTTGCTGATGATACTATCCTATTCTGTAAGGTGGATTTGCTTGAAATCACAAATCTAAAGAGAATTCTTAGATGTTTTGAAATTATGTCAGGTCTGAAAATAAATTTCCATAAGAGTGTAGTTTGTGGAATTGGTGTCTCTGAGACTTTGGTTAATGATTTCTCATTGAAACTAAACTACCTCACTCAAAAGTTGCCATTAAAGTATCGTGGTCTTCCACTTGGTGCTAACCCTAGAAGGAAAACAACATGGAAACATGTTTTGGATAAATTTAAAGGTAAACTTTCTAGATGGAAAAAGAGACTTCTATCGTTCGCTAGAAGACTCACCCTCATCAAGTCAGTTTTATCAAGCCTCCCAATCTACTATCTTTCTCTATTTAGAATGCCAAAGTGTGTAATCAAAGAGGTGGATAAAATTCAAGCTTCCTTTCTGTGGGGAGACTCAGATGCAAAAGAAAGGTTCATTTGGTCAGTTGAAAGGATGTTTCAATGACTAAAAATCAAGGAGGGTTAGGCATTAGAAGTTTGGGCCAAGTTAATGAGAGTTCTCTTGCTAAATGGTGGTAGAGGTTCTGTCACGACCCCAACCCGCCCCTAGTAGGATGGTGCTGTGATGGCCAGTAATCCGAGATTACTGAAGGCCAACTTTCAAAATTTAACCACAATCAGAGTATAATATATGGGGCTCACAATGCGGAAGCAATACATCAAGATACAAGTGGTCCATAAGAGCCGTGCATAGATCCAATGAAATGACATACATCTTTACATAACTTTACAACTTGGATATATATATAAGGAAAATAAAAACATATTACATCTTGAATAAAAGGGCTGCTAGAGCCGACATGTTCAAAATACATAAGTCCTCAAAATTGCCGACGTAACATGAATCCGAAATGAGATGCCGACATAACATGCATA
The DNA here is from genome assembly GCA_036172215.1 of Camellia granthamiana. Classification (NCBI taxonomy): domain Eukaryota; kingdom Viridiplantae; phylum Streptophyta; class Magnoliopsida; order Ericales; family Theaceae; genus Camellia; species Camellia granthamiana. Next base: position 47,497,711 of record CM069908.1, on the reverse strand, counting down.
CAAAACACGCATCTCGGCGTAGCCGACTTCTTGCTCGAAACCTACATATATACATAGAGAGGGTGAGCTTGGATACTCAGTGAATGGTACAAGTAATAAAGGGGTTAAATGAATGATTCCCGAGGTCCTTGTCAAAACAATACATAACATAACTTGTATCAAAACATGTACTTGGCATAACTTGTATCAAAACATGGGATGAACCGTATTCATCAATCTTGATCTTACAAAACTTGCTTACTTATGTTACTTAGGCCCGTAGCCCTTTTTAACAAACTTGTGTTACTTAGGCCCGTAGCCCTTTTTAACAGTCTTGTGTTACTTAGGCCCGTAGCCCTTTTTAACAAACTTGTGTTACTTAGGCCCGTAGCCCTTTTTAACAAACTTGTATTACTTAGGCCCGTAGCCCTTTTTAACAGTCTTGTGTTACTTAGGCCCGTAGCCCTTTTTAACAGTCTTGTGTTACTTAGGCCCGTAGCCCTTTTTAACAGGATGGTGCTGCGAAAGTTTAGAGTCCTCCAGTACAAGGGACCTATGTTACAAGGGCTTGAGTCCCCTAGCAACACGAAAGGCTTCCAAGAATGTCATCAAAACAAAGCTTACTTGATACATAAACATAGAGATAATCATTCATGCTTTATCAAATACTTTTCTAAAACAAAGTGAAGCTTTAACAAAACTTTATAACATAACTTTATTAAAAATACCACTCACTTAGTTCTCGGGACGTCGGAACCAAAGCAAAAGTCTAAGTCCTACAAACACATGGCAAGGTCCACTGAAAACACATCTCAAAACAAGTCTTACATGCATGCAAATGATCTCGGGAAAACATGCTGGAAGTCAAAACACTGTTCTACATGTCAGGAAGACATGCTGGGTACCAACCAGGTCTAAGCCGAGGTCCCACACCACCTGGCCGAGGTGTGGTTACCAAGGCTCCGGCGTGCGGTTGCATGCCGAGGTGTTCATGCAAGACAAACTAAAGGTGCAAGTGATCATGCAAGGTAGGCCAAGGTGAGATACGATGCTTGGCCTAAGTGTGAGGTCTAGGTAAGAATGATCTCGGCGACTACACTTTGGGAAGTGAAGTCTGGAAATCTGGGTTGAAGAACATGAAGAACATGAACATGAACACGAAGAACATGAATGCTAAAAATCATAACTTGTTTATTACAAAAATCTGGGATTTCATGCCATGAGTTCGAAAACATGGACCTGGGTACCCATTCTTGAAGATCATACGAAAACAAACATGAAAACATGCATCTTGGCATGAGCTTTCGGATCAAAACATGACTTTTCTTGAAGAACACACGAATGCTATTTTCTCTTTCTAAAACCGAACTTCAAAACAATGCATAGCTTACAAATCATATTCAATCAAGCAATGTAATAACATAATCATAAAGAACAACATGAGCAGATCAAGAATCTAACCTTAGAACACGGATCTAACGGTTCGATCTCTAGGAATCAAGCTTGGAAATCTACTCTCTCTCAAGAACTCCTCCTTCTCTCCTCTAGAGCTTCTCTCTCCTCTTCAAAACAAAGATATAACAAATGATAGGTTTCTCTCTCTGCCGACTGATTTAACACTCAGCTCGGACACGTGGCAACGGCCGGTTGGTTCTCCTTAAAAGGTGATAGATTGACAAGATAGGTGTAAGACAAAGCGTATTCAACAAGCTTGGTGGCAAGAGCACTCCGGCAAGTGATGACATTGGCTAAGGACAAAGCTTCGGCAAGTCAGGGAACAATGATCTCGGCTAGGAAGGACAACACTTGGCCTAGCTGTGCCACACCTCGGCCTAGATGTGCCACACCTCGGTCTAGGTCATACCTGTCTAGGAACAAGATCACTTGGGTTCAAGGATGACATCTCGGCCTAGATAATACACATCTCGGCCTTAGTGACACACACCTCGGCCTAGATGATAATCATCTCGGCCAATATGCCCGGATGAAAATGGAGGTCAATCAAAGTGGTTCCAAGATGGTTCTAGGCTTAAGGTGACCTCGGCTTGGAATAACCTAGGCTTCACATGACCTAGGCTTAGCATAACTTAGGCTTGGGGACAGCAAAGAAGGAACAAAGCATACATATAATACTTAGGCAAATCATATACGTACAAAACAAGGCAAGATTCATGAATGCAACTTAACAAAAACATGGTTATGCAAATGCACATGAACATGACTATGGCATGAAATGTGGGTCCTTACAGGTTCTGTACTGAAAATCAAGCCCCATGGAGAAGATTGATCTGCAGCAAATACAGCACCAGATCAGGTAGTTGGTTTCACTCCCAAGGTACAATTACTAAATGCTCCTGGATCTGGACGGACATTATGGGTTTAGCTACAAGTAACCCTGCTTTACTAAATTATTTCTTAGCTAACTCAGAATTGGTTGTTGGTAATGGGGCCAGTATCTCTTTCTGGAAGGGCAGCTGGCTAGGTGGTGAATGTCTTCAGTCTCAATTTCCTAGATTATTTAGTCTTTCTTCTGATAAAGATGGTTCTCTTAAAGACTTTTTGGATAGGAAATTTAGCTTCTCCAACTGGAATTTAACCTTTAGGAGGCCTCTGTTGGCATGGGAAGAGGAGGAAGTCCAAAACCTGCAAATATTATTGGGTAATGGGCCACTTTTATGGTATGGTGTAAAGGATAGAGCGAGATAGAAAGGTTCTAGTCAGGGTGTCTTCAAATCTAGTGAGTTATTCTGTTGGCTGCAGTCCCACAGAGGTTCTGATTTGTGTCTTCCTAAATTCATTTGGAATAACATCACACCACCAAAAGTTCAACTTTTTTGTTGGCTGGCTTGGAAAGGCAGAATCAAAACATCTGTATTCCTTCATAATATTGGTATTCTTAAAGGGGAGGATGCCACTCAGTGTATTTTTTGCAAAGCAGATTCTGAGACCATTAATCATGTATTGCTTCATCGTCCCTTTAGTTGGCAAATTTGGTTTGACATCATAGATTGGTGGGTTTATGTTGGGTATGCCCAGGCTCTGTGGCGGAATTATTTGTTTGGTGGTCGGGTACTAAAATCAGGAAGAAAGAACTCCAAATATGGAATGCCATCCCACTTTCTGTTATGGGTCAATTTGGAAGCTTAGGAATGATTGTGTGTTCAATAGTGCTCATCCTAACTTCATGGAGCTCTGTGAGCTTATCAAGATTAGAGTTGCAATCTGGTTGAAGTGCCATTCAATTGGGAACTCTTACTCTATTCATGACTTTGTATCCAATTTGAACCAGATTAGAAGGTGCATTTGATGGATTATTTTCTTGCTGATGTTTTGTTCTGCTGTCATACTTTGTATCCAATTTGTTTTGTTCACTTATCTGTGTTGCTGTCATACTCTGCTGTTCTAGGTTCATCTATTCATCTGTGCTGCTGTAACACTCTGCTGTTCATCTGTTCTGTTCGCTCATCTGTGCTGCTGTCATGCTCTCCTGTTTATCTGCTCTGTTCACACTGGCCTGCTGTTGGTTATTGCTGCTGATTTGGTGCTGGGTGGAGTTCACAGCTAAATGGGGGCTTATAGTGTCTTCATTGGTGAGCAAATTGGGGTTAAGTCATATCAAAAATTGAAGATGTGTTGGGTATACCTCCTTATTAGAGTGTGGGACCCAATTGGTTTTGGAAAAAGAGTTTAATTTGGTTTAGTATTAATTATCATATATTTTTAAATATTATATTTAATTTGTGGAGACTCAATCCAATTTGGAAACAACTAAGGTTTGATAATAAACCCTAGATTCACAATATTTTAGGGTTTTGTTTTTGCTCATCCTGAGGTGAAGAGAACGACTGCTACACATACTCCACTTTGGTGAAATCAATTATTTGGGTGTGTGAACAGTGGAATTAATTTGGGTGGTTCTTTGCTTTGTTTTCGGTGTTGATTTGGTTCGTTATTTTGGATCTTCTACAACTCTGGTTCTGAAGATTTTTGTTCATCTATTTGGTGAGGTCTTTCCTCTTGTTTATTTGTGATTATTTGGAATTCACCTAAGGGTGGTTTTGTGAGACCATTAGTGTCTCATTTGTAATCGTTTGAAACTTATTTGGTTGATAGTGAAATCAGATTTCGATCCCGTGGACGTATCTCACATTGAGGGAACCACGTAAAAATTCTTGTGTTGCTTCTGATTTAATTTTTCCGCATTAGTTTTTATTCTCATTGATTGATTTACTTGTGGGGAATCACATATTTTCCCTAACAACTAGTATCAGAGCTTACAGTTTATTTGGGTTTATTTATTTGTGTAAATCAATGGAGGGGAATGTGGGTCATATGTCTAGCTTCAATGGAAACAATTGGGTAACTTGGAAAACTAAAATGGAGGACCTATTATTTTGTAAAGATTTGTATGGGCCTATTGAGGGTGATAGTGGCAAACCCGAAGGTATGAAAGATGATAAATGGAATAGGCTTAATCGAAAAGCCGTTAGTATTATCCGTCAATGGATTGATGACAGTGTGTTTCATCATGTTGCTACTGAAACTTCGGCACATGATTTATGGAAAAAATTAGAGAGTCTTTATGATAGAAAATCAGCGGGTTTCTCTCATTCAGAAACATTTGTTGTGAGAGGCCGAAGCAAAACAAGGGAGAGGAGTAAGACTCCTCATGGTCGTGATCAAAGCCGTGACAAATCAAGAGATGGTTCTTCTTCAAAAAAAAGACATTGAGTGCTATTATTGCCATGAGAAAGGGCACATGAAGCGAGAATGCCGAAAGCTCAAGAATAAGGAGAAAATGCGTGACAAAAGTGTGGACAAGAAGCAAGAAGACACAACGGCAGTTACTACCGATGATCTCATGGTCGTTTGTGAAGATAATTGCATCAATTTTGTGGGCCAAGAGAGCAATTGGGTGACTGATTCCGGTGCTTCTTTTCATGTGACTTCTCGAGTTGATTTCTTCACTACCTACACCAAAGGAGATTATCGTTCTGTTCGAATGGGTAATGAAGGTTTGTCCAAGATTATCGACATGGGTGATGTTTGCTTGGAAAGAAATTTGGGCTGCAAGTTGTTGCTTAAAGATGTGAGGCATGTTCCCGACATTTGCCTCAATTTGATCTCTACTGGGAAGATAGATGATGAAGGCTTCAACAACAAATTTGGTGATGGAATATGGAAGCTCACAAAGGGTTCTCTGGTGGTGGCTAAGTGTAAGAAGACTCATATACTTTATTCGATGCAAGGAAAAATTTGTAAATGTGTTGTCAATACACTTGAAGATGATACTTCTACCGAATTGTGGTACAAGCGGCTTGGCCATATGAGTGAAAAGGGGCTACAAGTTTTGTTCAAGAAAGAGCTTCTACTCGGTTTGAAAGATACACATCTTAAAACTTGTGTTCATTGTTTGACGGGTAAACAATATAGAGTTTCTTTTAAGAAAAATGTTGTTTCTAGAAAAGAAAATGTGTTGGAGTTGATTCATTCGGATGTTTGTGGTCCTTTGAAAGTTAGAACACATAGTGGTGCACTTTATTTTGTTACTTTCATTGATGATTATTCAAGGAAAGTTTGGGCTTTTCTACTAAAAACTAAATATCAAGTTCTAGAAGTATTTAAGCATTTTCAGGCCATGGTTGAAAGAGAAACATGACAGAAATTGAAGTGTATCCGATCAGATAATGGTGGTGAATACATTGGGCCATTTTATGAGTATTGTCGCAGCCAAGGTATTCGGCACCAAAAGACAGTTAAGAAGACTCCTCAACAAAATGGCGTTGCCGAGAGGATGAACCACACAATTATGGAAAGAACAAGGTGTTTGCTTTCACAAGCTAAACTGCCAAGATCCTTTTGGGGTGAGGCATTGAAAACAGCGGTTGACGTGATCAATTTGTCTCCTTCCTATCCTTTGAATGGTAATGTTCCTGAAAGAGTTTGGACTGGCAAAGATGTGTCTTATGAGCACTTGAGAGTGTTTGGTTGCCGAGCTTTTGTTCACATTCCAAAGGATAAGAGGTCCAAGCTTGATAGTAAGTCAAGACAATGTATTTTTCTTGGCTATAGGCGTGATGAATTCGGGTATAGATTGTGGGATCCGGTCGACAAGAAAGTCATTCGAAGCCGTGGTGTTGTGTTTTCTTGAAGACCAAACAATTGAAGACTTTGGCAAAGGTGATCAACCGGAGCCAAAAACTAGTGATCTCATTGACATGAATCCATCTCCTTCATCTTTGGTGGATGATAAAAATGGGGGAGATGTGCAGCTACCTATTGAAGAAGTGGAGGATGATGCTAATCCTAATGACGTTGAGCCAGAAATTGAGGAAGAGCATCCAACTCAAGAACCGCCACCACAACTTGAGTTGAGGAAATCTACAAGGGATCGACAACCTTCAAGAAAGTATCCTCCCAATGAATTTGTGTTGATTTCCGATTAAGGGGAGCCTGAGAGCTACCAAGAAGCAATTGAGCATGCAAAGAAAGGTGATTGGAAAAAGGCCATGGACGAGGAGATGAATTCCTTACTTGAAAACCAGACTTATGATTTAGTGAAGTTGCCTAAGGGGAGGAAAATTCTGAAAAATAAGTGGGTTTTCAAATTGAAGAATGATAGCAAGAATCTGAGGTACAAAACACGTCTTGTTGTGAAAGGTTTTGGGCAAAAGAAAGGTATTGACTTTGATGAGATTTTCTCGTTGGTTGTGAAGATGTCTTCTATTCGGGTTGTACTTGGCATGGCTGCAAGTATGAACCTTGAAGTTGAACAACTTGATGTGAAGACCGCATTTCTTCATGGTGACCTTGAAGAAGAAATTTACATGGAGCAACCAGAAGGTTTTGTGGAAAAAGGGAAAGAGAAATTTATTTGCAAATTGAAGAAAAGTTTGTATGGCCTCAAGCAAGCCCCGCGGCAATGGTACAAAAAATTTGACTCTTTCATGATGAATAATGGTTTTTCTAAAACCACTTCGGACCATTGTGTGTTTGTGAAAAATTTCCCGGATGGTAAATTTATTATTCTTTTGCTTTATGTTGATGATATGTTAATTGTGGGTCAAGATTCTACCTTGATTAATAGGTCGAAATTGGAGTTGAGCAAGTCTTTTGCTATGAAAGATTTGGGACAGGCAAAGCAAATACTTGGTATGAAAATTGTTCGTGATCGCAAAGAGGGGCTGATTTGGTTGTCTCAAGAAAGCTACATTGAGAAAGTTCTTGAGAGGTTCAACATGAACAAAGCAAAGCCGGTTGGTTGTCCACTTGCGGGTCACTTCAAGCTTAGTTCGAATCAATGTCCTACAAGTGAGAAAGACAAAGAAAAGATGTTGAAAGTTCCTTATGCTTCAACAGTTGGTTCTTTGATGTACGCCATGGTTTGTACAAGGCCGGATATTGCTCACGCCGTTGGTGTGGTGAGTCAGTTTCTCTCTAATCCGGGTAAAGAACATTGGGCAACGGTAAAATGGATTTTGAGGTATCTTCGAGGGACTTCGAAGGTATGTTTGTGTTTTGGGGATGGTAAGCCAATGCTTGATGGGTTCACAGATTCTGACATGCCCGGTGATATTGATTCTAGGAAATCTACTTTGGGATATTTGATGACTTTTGCAGGGGGAGCTGTGGCATGGCAATCTAAATTACAAAAATGTGTTGCTCTCTCAACTACCGAAGCTGAATTTATTACCATTACAGAAGCTTGTAAAGAAGAGTTATGGTTGAAGAAATTTTTGCAAGAGTTGGGTTTGAAGCAAGAAAAGTATGTGCTTTATTGTGATAGTCAAAGTGCTATTCACTTGAGTAAAAATTCTACTTTTCATTCGAGATCGAAACATATTGATGTGAGATACCATTGGATGCATGATGTGTTAGATTCGAAATTGTTACAACTCAAAAAGGTTCACACAGATGATAATATTTCAGATATGTTGACAAAGACTTTGTCAAGAGACAAACATTTAAAGTGTCGAACTTTGGCGGGTATGGTTGATTTCTCCACCTAAGTCGGTAGGGGGAGAATTGTTGGGTATACCTCCTTATTGGAGTGTGAGACCCAATTGCTTTTGGAAAAAGAGTTTAATTTGGTTTAGTATTAATTATAATATATTTTTATATATTATATTTAATTTGTGGAGACCCAATCCAATTTGAAAACAACTAAGGTTTGATAATAAACCTTAGATTCACAATATTTTAGGGTTTTGTTTTTGCTCATCCCGAGGTGAAGAGAGCGGTTGCTACACATATTCCACTTTGGTAAAATCAATTATTTGGGTGTGTGAACAGTGGAATTAATTTGGGTGGTTCTTTGCTTCGTTGTCGGTGTTGATTTGGTTTGTTATTTTGAATCTTCTACAACTCTGGTTCTGAAGATTTTTGTTCATCTATTTGGTGAGGTCTTTCCTCTTGTTTATTTGTGATTATTTGGAATTCACCTAAGGGTGTTTTTGTGAGACCATTAGTGTCTCATTTGTAATCGTTTGGAACTTATTTGATTGATAGTGGAATCGGATTTCGATCCCGTGGATGTACCTCACATTGAGGGAACCACGTAAAAATTCTTGTGTTGCTTCTAATTTAATTTTTCCACATTAGTTTTTATTCCCATTAATTGATTTACTTGTGGGGAATCACATATTTTCCCTAACAAGATGCTCATTACTCTTATCTAATATCTGCAAAGAGTTCCAAACAGGTGTTCTGGGTTGATCCTGCTGCTGTGTTCTGTTGGTATAGAGGGGCTGCTCTTATCTACTATCTGTTGGGTTGCTCTCATCTACTATCTGTTGGTATGGAGGGGCTCCTCATTCCAAACAGGTGGGCTGCTCTTATCTGCTATCTGTTGAGAGGCTGCTGATGATGTTCTATTGTTTTGCTCCATTGGTGTAGATGGGCTACTGCTGATGGTGTTCTAGTCTGTTTTATTGTTCTATTCTTTTCTCTTTCTTTGGTTGCTTTTGATTGGTTTGTCACCAATCTTGGGTCTAATGCTAGCATGTGATTGCGCTTCTTTTGCGGTGCCAACCTAGTTGGGATGGTAGAGACTAGCTATGATGCTTTTTGCATTTTCCTACTTCTTGATATAAAATTTACATGTTTTGTGCTTTTTTCATCAATAAAACTTTGTTTTGCTTATTAAAAAAAACTTGTACTCGTTAGGCTAGATGCCTTTAGTTGTGATTGTGTAGAAAGTGCTGAAGAAGACTTTTTGTAAGTCTTACTTTTTATTAAGGCATAAACAATCATGGATTGGATTTTTTCCAATTCGACAGTCAAGTTCGGCCGGCAGTGAATTTATGTTGGGTCTATTTTGATAATTTAAATTATTTATATTATAAAATTTTGTGAGTAAATTATTCATACTAAAAATTAGATTGATTGAACATTAGGAATCACTTGATCCAATCACATAAGTTTAAAAAATAATTAACAAACAATATGATTTTGATAATAGTTCGTCTATTATCAATCTTAAAAAAGAAAAAAAAAAGAAAAGAAAAAGTAGTTCATCTAGATATATATATATATATATATTTTAAACAAATAAAATCAGATGAAGTGAATACAGATATTTGATCAACTTGATTTTAGTATAGATGATGTTCTCGGTACTTTATACAAAATGAACAATTCAATTTATTGAAGTAATATCAAACTGGAACATCTAGTTGCTTCTCTAAAGAGAAGCTTGACACAAACAATTGAGTTACTCAACTTTCTAAAATTTGTTTGGTAAGATTTTTAGAACCTGTTGTTAAATTTTTTTTTTTTTTTTTGGTAAATCCCTAAAATCTAATTTCATGAAAAAATAAATGAATAAAGAACACTTATCTTTTTATATAGTTTTACCTTTATTGAGAGTAAATTTTTTTATAAAAAATTTAAAAATATCTTTTTAATATTTATTTTTGTCAAACTGATTTCTATTTTTCATTAAAAAAAAAAAAAAAAACTAATTCTAAAGTTGAAGCCAAACATAGTATTTGGGTGGCTGCTATTCATAGCGCATAGTAGTCACTTTTGTGCAGCATATTAGGCATATTTCGGGGCTAATTTTGATGATTGAAACTATTTAATTTTTAAAAGATATCGAATAAAGCATACTTACAAAAAAATAAGTTGATAAGAATCAATAGCCCTTTCATCAAATCACATTTCTATTTAGTTTCATATTTCAAATTATACTTTTTATTTTTTCTTAAGATACAAATATGATTTGATAAAAGGATTACTAATATCCATTTAATTTTATTTTTTACAAGAATGTTCTAATCTATCTCTCCTTTTTTTTTCTTTTTTCTTTTTTTTTTTCAGATCAGCAAAATAAATCTCACAATGAGTGCAATATGCTGCGCAACAGTGGCTACAAGTGTATAACGTTGAAACAAAATTACTCAGCAATCTAAAACTTTATTGTGTTTGGTGTTGAATTTTTTGAAGGGCTTTGGTTGGTAGCTCAAAAATTAGTGGCCCTAATGGCCCTAATTTCCATATAAAGTAAAAAAAAAAACAACAAAGTAAAAAAAAAAAAGAAAAAAAAAACAGACTTACCCAAAAAGGAAATTAGGGCCATTAGGGCCACTGTTTTTAGGGCCACAAAACATTTTTCTTTTTTGAATACAAGTTTTTCGTGTTTTGTTATTATTAGTGTACTTTTTTCATATTCTAATATTTTTTTAAATTAAATCTACTTAATTTAAATACATTTAAAAAATAAAAATATTTATGAAGAAATATTTTTAAAAAATACAAAAATATATAAAATTTTATATTTTTATTGTATATTTCGTATTTAGTATTTAAAAAAAAAAATCACAAATACTTACTTTTGAAGTGCGTCTAAAAATTAAAATATATTTTATTAAAATAATTTTAAAATTTTAATTAAAATATAAAAATATTAAAAATTCAAAAAAACATATTTAAAAATTCAAAATCAAAATGATTAAATAAATTAGTGTCTAACAATTAAATATAGTGCAATATTTGTGCTTATATCTTATTATCTAATTCGTAAATATTTTAACATGATTTTTTTTAGCGGAAAAAGGACATTTCATAAGGATATCATAGCATCCGTAGGCTTCGGCCCTGAAATAGTCGATTGACTAACGAATTTAACCTAACCTATAGGAAGATTGACTAACAAATTTAATCTAACCTATAAGAAGAAACCACCACCAAAATAATAATAGACCTCACACATACCACCACAGCAAGAGGCAAAGTCTCATGAAACATGTACAGTGCCAAATCGAAAGAGCGCGCCCCAAGTGTCGAACCCTGTCCTTCAATGTGGAAAGCATGTGCATTATTCAAGTTACTATAGTACATTTTGTTTAAAAAATGTATCGTACATAGAAAATCAATGGTTCAGATTGAGCCACATCATTAAAAGTGACCTGGTAAGCAGGTCACTTTTTATAGTTATGAGCCACAATCATATTTGTTCATAACTAGAATCAAATTAATCATAACTTAGTTATGAGCTCTCATCACATATCTCATAACCACATCTCATAGCCAGCACCATTTTGTTGATAACCAATATCATATAATTCATAACTACAATCACATATCTCATAACTACATCTCATAACCAATATCCTTTAGCTCATAATCACACCACTTTAATCATAACCAATATCACATATCTCATAACATTAATCACATATCTCATAACTACTACCCATATAACTCATAACCACATCTTATAACCAATTCCCCTTTGACTCATAACCAAGATTACATATCTCATAATCAACACCCTTTTGCTCATAACCACATCACTTTGATCATAACCAATATCACATATCTTATAACTAATAATCACATATCTCATAACCAAACACTCTTTTGATTCATAACTACACCACTTTACTCATAACCAAAATCATATATCTCATAAACAACAATCATATATCTCATAACCATTACCCACATATCTCATAACCAACACTTTTTGGCTCATAACTAACATCACATATATCATAACCACTAATCACATATCTCATTACACCCTTTGGCTCATAGTCACACCACTTTGATCATAATTAACATCACATATCTCATAACCATTAGTCATATATCCCATAATCAATACTCTTTTTATAGTTATGAGTCAAAATCATATTTGTTCATAACTAGAATCAAATTAATCATAACTTAGTTATGAGCTCTCATCACATATCTCATAACCATATCTCATAACCAGCACTATTTTGTTGATAACTAATATCATATATTTCATAACTACAATCACATATTTCATAACTACATCTCATAACCAATATCCTTGAGCTCATAATCACATCACTTTGATCATAATCAATATGATATATCTCATAACATTAATCACATATCTCATAACTACTACCCATATAACTCATAACCACATCTTATAACCAATCCCCCTTTGACTCATAACCAACATTACATATCTCATAATCAACACCCTCTTGCTCATAACCACATCACTTTGATCATAACCAATATCACATATCTTATAACTAATAATCACATATCTCATAACCAAACACTCTTTTGACTCATAACTATACCACTTTGCTCATAACCAAAATCACATATCTCATAAACAACAATCATATATCTCATAACCATTACACACATATCTCATAACGAACACTCTTTGGCTCATAACTAACATCACATATATCATAACCACTAATCACATATCTCATAACACCCTTTAGCTCATAGTCACACCACTTTGATCATAATTAACATTACATATCTCATAACCATTAATCATATATCTCATAATCAATACTCTTTGGCTCATAACCATACCACTTTACTTATAACCACTAATCACATATTTCATAACCAACATTCTTTGGCTCATAACCACACCACTTTACTCATAACCACTAATCACATATCTTATAACCACACCACACTACAAGAAAAGTGGGCTTATGAGGCAGAACTTTTTGCGACGGCACATTTGCCGTCGCAAAAAATGACTTTTTGCAACGGCACAACTTGTCGTCTCAAAAAATGTGACTTTTAGAGACGGCACAACTTGACGTCTCAAAAAATGTGACTTTTTGAGACGGCACAACTTGCTGTCGCTAAAAAATGTGACTTTTTGAGACGGCACAACTTGCTGTCGCTAAAAAATGTGACTTTTTGAGACGGCACAACTTGTCGTCGCAAAAAATGTGACTTTTGGAGACGGCACAACTTCTCGTCCCAAAAAAATGTGACTTTTTGAGACAGCACAACTTGCCGTCGCAAAAAAATAGAGTATTTGCGACGACAGAAATTGCTGTCGCAAAAAAAAAAAGAGAGTATTTGCGACGGTACCAGCTGCAGTCGCAAAAAAAAAAAAAAAAAAAAAAAAAAAAGAGAAAGTTTTTTGCGATCGTAATACGTACCGTTGCAAAAAAAAAAAAGTTAAAAAAAAATATATATATATTATGGCTTTGAGACGGCTTCATATATATATAGTCATAAAATGGTTTAAATAAATGCAACGGTATTTTTCTGTTACAAAAAAAATAAAATAAAAATAAAAACGACGTCGTCTTACTCTTTTGAACATTTCTCTTTTCACCCATTTTTTCATCTTTCTATCTCTCTGTCTCTGTCTCTGTCTCTCTTCTATTTCTCTCTCTCACTCATAACTCTTCTCTATTTGTCTGTCTCTCTCTTTCTCTATGTGTCTCTGTCTCTCTTATCTCTCTTTCTCTCATTCATCACTCTTCTTTGTCTGTCTGTCTCTTTCTTTCTCTCTATGTCTCTGTCTCTCTTCTCTTTCTCTCTCTCACTCATCATTCATCACTCTTCTTTGTCTGTCTGTCTGTCTCTCTCTCTTTCTCTCTGTGTCTCTCGTCCATCTTTCTTCTCTTTATCTCTCTCATCTCTCTTCTCTCTCTGTCTCTCTTCTCTCTCTCTTCTCTTTATCTCTCTCACTCTCTCGCTCATCTCTCTCGTTTATCTCTTTTCGCTCTTTTTTTTCTCTCTCTCTCTCTCTCTCTCTCTCTTTGTCTATATCTTTTCATCTATTTTTTCATCTTCCTTCCTTTCTCTCTTCTCTTTCTCTCTCTCACTCATCACTCTTCTCTCTCTCTCTGTCTATCTGTCTCTGTCTCTCTCTCTGTGTCTCTCACTCATCTATCTCTTCTCTCATCTCTTTTCTCTCTCTGTCTCTTTCGCTCATCTCTTTTCTCTTTATCTCTCTCGCTCATCTCTCTTCTCTCTATCTCTCTCATCTTTCTCTGTCTCTCTCGCTCATCTCTCTTCTCTCTATCTTTCTCTCTGTTTCTCTCGTTCATCTCTCTTCTCTTTATGTCTCTCTCGCTCATCTCTCTTCTCTCTATCTCTCTCTGTCTCTCTCGTTCATCTCTCTTCTCTCTATGTCTCTTTTCTGTCTCTCACTCTCTATCTCTTTCTCTTTCTCTCTCACTGTGTTTGCGTTGTTCACTCTCTCACTCCCGTCTTCTGTATTTACTGAGCTCCCTCTAGATTTATCGATCCACTACAAGAAAATGCACTTTTAGCGACTACTTTGTCTCTCTCTCGCTCATCACTCTATCTCTCTCTCTCTCTTCTATCTGTCTCTCACTCATTTCTCTCTCTCACCACTCATCTCCTCTACTACCTTCACCACTACTACAAACGCTATTTCACCACCACCATTACTTCCACTGTCGCCACTTCACCTCTATGACTACCATTACTACTGCCATTGCCACCACTTCATTACCACCACTACTACTACCATTACCTCTCCTTCACCCCTGTCACTCTATTTACACTACCACTACCACAACTTCACTACTAATCTCTTTCACCATCATCTCTTATTCACCACCTTCACCACTACTGTCGCTCCCTTTCCTCTACCACAAAAAATTAGTTCATGATTTTTAGTAACAAAAAAAAAAAAAAGTAGGCCGCAGAAAAATATTTTTCATTGACTACAAAAAATTAACTTTTATTTTAATGGAAAATATTTTTCATTAAAATATTACCCATACTTCTACCAAATAAAAAATAATAATATTTTTTTAAAAAAGATTCATTAACTACAAAAAATATATATTTTAACAAAAAATAATTTTTTTTGACGACGACGACCCCGCTGCAAAAAATAAAAATTAAACGACGTTACTTTATTAATTAAATTTCATTTGTGGCTAAAAAAAATATTTTTTTATTTTTTATTCTCGCCTCTTTTTTTTTTTTTTTTTTTCCATTCCCCCCCCCCCCAACCCAAAAAAAAAAAAAAAAAAAAAAAATCCCCAATCTCAAACCCAAAAATCCCTAATCTCTTCTTCCCCCCCCCCTCTCGATCGATCGATCGACGTCGAGCGGCGGAGGAGCAGCGTCGGAGGAGAAGGAGCAGCGTGGGAGCAGCAGCAGCGTCGGCCTTCTCAACTTTACGCCTACATTTTTAATTCCTAATAGGCAATTACAACATACCCATGCAACTTTTGTGAGGGGATTCTTGAATCCAGTGAGTATTCTAACAGTTACTTGTAGCATTCAAAAATTCATTACTCATATGCTTAGTTACACTGTTTTCCCCCTACTGCATATCATCTTTCAATTTGCTAAATATTGACGGTTTGCTGTGGCCAAGGCATATTTTGGCCTGCATTCTGCATCAGCAATTCTAGAACTGGTGGGTACTGTAGAGAGTTCTGATCTTCCATTCACAAGCATTTCTGTTCTCAAGCAACATGGTGAGAATGATATGAGCTACAAGATATTCTCTCGTGAACCAGTAGCAGATGCATTGCTGGATCGCATTTTTAGGTAAGCCGTAAATCTCATTTAATTATTGCAGGAAAGACTGATCTATTACTTTTTTTCATTTTAGTATTTTCTTTGTGTTGTGGGAAGATTTATTTAATATGTGCTAATGTCCCAATTACAAATCCTGAAGTTTTAAAAGGAACTGTTATAAGTGGAAAACCTAAACTTGGTAGTTTGAAGATGTGAGCAAGCATCACATAATATATAGAGTGCCTAATTAGCAGAATTTCATTGATTTTCATAGACCAATCAGATAACTGAATTTATCAGAAGTTCAAAATGTTTGATGGTTTGTTAATTCTTGCCATTGTAGTGTGCGGACGAAGACAATTAGAATAAATTGGGGAGCTTATCCTCATTACAAGACACCGGTTGATATGTAGAATAATTTTAAATCACAAGATGACAATTTTGGACAGTTAAGTCTAGATTTGTATTGTAGTATTACTGCATCAAATAACCTAATATCAATTTATCTTCTGTCTCATACTTTTTGATGTCTTAGAGAGCCCTCTTTTTTTTTTTTTTTTTTTTAATTTATAAAAATTATGTTTTCTTTTCTTCTTTTTAAAATCTTAATTGCACACCGAGTACAATGCTCTTGTTCAATTTTTTCTTTTCTTTTTGGGTGTATCACATAACTCTTCTTTTTTCTTCTAAGGTGTTTCAGAACTCTGTGTGTGTGTGTGTGTGTGTGTGTGTGTGTGTGTGTGTGTGTTCAATCTACTTTCCCAAATCTATCTCTATTTATTTTTTCTTACTTTTCTTTTTATGAATTTCTACTTGAACACAAAATTGCTTAGTTTCAAAGCAGTTCATCTCCATCTCTCTTTTGTTTTTAATTTTTAATGAAATGCAAAGTTTTTCCTACTGAGTTTTCTGTTGTATATTTCTTATAAAACACGGTTCTTTATATTTTTAACAATTTTTTTTTTTAATTTCTTTGTTTTGGTATAATTTAGACTCATTTTGTATATACTTCTCAAAAATGTTAATTCACATACAAATTGTTACGAGTAGGATGTTATGATCGTTGAGCTATTATATCAGCGTTGACCTTATCTTCAGCAGAAGGAGGTTTGCAGCCAGAATAGGAACGTTTTGTAATATCAGCGTTGACCTACATGCTTCGGAAGAGTGTGTGTGAGATTTTTTAAATCACATCACCTCTGTAGGGCATCAACTACTAAGGCCTTCTGTTCCAAGTTCCAACTGCTCTTGCTGGTGGTCTTTATTTATCCTTTTATTTGTAACAACTTTTGTCAGTTAGGTAGAATGTGAAGTGCAGTTCTAAAATGCTTTCATAGCTCATGTGATGTTTGTCTCTGTCGTTGCAACAGTTGATGAGGGTTTTCTTAGTGGGAGTAGTTGGGAGCACGACTGATGTTTAGCAGAGACATGACAATCCTACTGGCTAGCTGGAGTGTTCTTGTACAAACATTAGTGCCATTTCAATGGTTTTTACCTACCATGCTGCTTCTTAAGTTCTTTCTTGTGCTTTATCATTAATTGGTGTCATCCTATCTTTAATGCAGATTCATCGCCAGAGTTCTATGTCTAACGTGGATAATAGCCCACAATCTTTGCTCGCATTCAATGGAAATCAGAATGTGCATGGGTTATATGATTTTCTATTAAATTATAGGTGGGTATATGAATATCATGTCTGATTACAACACATATGTCTTCAGTACCCTTTAAACTGAAAGAAAGGGAGAAAACTTGACCTTTATATTATTTACATTTTTTTATATATTAAAGAATTTTTTTTCTATTTAATTCTATCACTGGATTCTAATTTCATCTTTTTTGGCTGCCATTTTTCCAGATTTTTATTAACCTCTTTGACTGGTATGGATGTTCCTGTATTATATTCACCAGTACCATTTCAAAACGCTGCCCTTTCTTGTCCAGAGGTAGGGCTGCTTAGTATGTGCATTGGTAAACAAGCTTTTTGAATCTTTGCTATTTCTATCCACTCAATTGGAATTGGCTTTGCTTTGTCTTCCATAGTATTACTCAAATTTTGTTATATTACACCATTATGCTATGGAAATTTTATAATTGGTTAACTGCAAATTTATTAGTTTTTGCTGGATGCACTAGGCAATTGAAGCTTTCTTCTTTGAAAATTAAATGGTGAAGGGAATTTTCAGTTCCTTTTTGAATTAGTAATGTGGATTTCTATTAACTTTTAGAGGTCCTCAAACTCTCTTTTCTCTGAAGAGTCTTAATGTCTCATTTTTGTTGCCTAGAGTTGAGAGTAACACTGTGCGTGCTTACTGCCTGATCTATTAGGAACAAGATGCAATTTCTCTGATAGAATCCAAAATCCATAACCTAGAATCTGCCTTGTTTGTGCAGGGGACTAGCAAAACTGCGTCTATGCTAGTTTGTGAACTAGCTAAACCACTTTTAAAAAAAAACAATTAAAAAAAAATAAAAATAGAAGTATAAACTTACTACCAAAAGCCGAAGTTGCTTCACATGAAACTGGGTAAAGACCCTTACAAACATCATAGTTACTTTTGATTTATCCTATTAGATAAGTTAGAAATTATAGCATATCCTTATTTAAATATACTTCTTTTACTGTATGCTATTTCATTCTTGGCCATGAATCTTATGTTGTTAAAACTAGATTGATTGTTGTTCTTTCTACAACTTGGATTGTGCCACAATTGTTATACAAAAAACATAATCCTGCTAATACATGTTTGTTTGCCTTCTTTTGTAGGTTAGATGCAAGGAAGTGAGAAGGGCTGATAATATATCTTTTCCTCTAAAGGAATTCAACATGAAAGATGAATCTTCATCTTCTGGTTTCTGCTATAGCATTGAAATCAAGGATGCATACCTTCCTCCATGGGTAATCAGCAGTTTTTGTGAAGCCATGTGCTCTGAGGGAATGAGCTTTGAGGCAAGGTATGAAAAATTCTGACACTGATACATAAATTTTCACTTTATGGACCATATTGAAGACGGATCTTTATGTCGTTGCTGAAAAAATCTTGCCTTTATAAAGTTTTGCTGTTCTTTTTGCATTTTTTTGTTTTTGTTTTCTGATCCATTATGATTCTAAATTCGATTCATCAGAAAGGAAGTAAATATCTAATTGAAGTCTCTAGAATGGGTGGCATTCTAAGTGGGCAATACTTGGGTCCATCAGATGTTTCAACAAAATCCCACTTGATTTCTAAAATTAATGTTTTATTTGTGTTGATCATGAAGTATGGTAGTCCCCAGCAAAAAATATAGTTGTTAGTGGTTGTAATTGATGGTTCCTGGATTGTTCATGCGGTATCTCTCTAGGGTTGCATTTGCATGTGTTTCCTTCTCCATATTTTGGCTGATCAACTCTCACCGTCTCCCTCTCTCTATATCTTTGCTATAATAGGTTGGTTATGGAATTGAGAAACCGTAATGTAACTGACTCCACTAAAGGGTTAGTGCACTCTAATGGGATGTCATATAGACATAGGTTTGGGACACATGGCACAAAGGTACAGTCTAGCCTGTGGTAAGCTCACAATGCCCTATCACATACAATTAAAGGTGCAACTCAAACTCATAGACTCACACAAATATCATCAAAGGGCTAGAATTCACTCTTACATGATTACATGGCATTTTCTTGAGAAAACAATTAAAAGCCTCGTGATGAACAATCCATATGCTTGGAAAAATCGTAATGCGTGAAATGTGTACGCTAATACATAAGAATGGACTAAGTCCTTACACAATGCTTCTTTCAGGGATTAATGATATGTAGCCTATCCTTTGATGGTGGTGTACATGAGCCCATGCAGGCAGATTTCAACCTTATCATAACATTGCTTTCTAGAATTTATTTTGTATTTTTCTAAAGGGTGTTGGCATTATTACGTAGCTATTATTTTGTATTTACTTAGTGGCTTATGCATTAGTTTTGGTGACATGCAGTTTTGTTACGGAATCTACCACAACTGGGTTGAATGTTGGCTTCGAGACCATTTGCCAGAGTGAATCCTCATCAACCCACAGCAGTTGAAGGCTTGCAAGAAAGTAGAAGCGCTTTTGGTATTTCAAACACCATTTTTTCTCTTCACTTGCGTTCTGCCTTTCTAAAAGGTTTGAAGTACAGTAATGGTTCTTATACAGCTTCTGTTTCATCCGTTTGACATTCTGTTTTATGTCGTCTTTACCGTAAATGAAACAGTGAACTCTTGTTTTCACGGGCATAATGGTGATTATTTTTGCCCTTTCGGTTTTTGGTAGAAAATGCTAACCATTTCTGTATTTGATGTAATCTTGTTGAATTGTTTGATCTACACTTTGATTGAAATTGTAATTTTATTTAACCCAGATTAGAAGTTAAAAAAAAAGGAAGAAAAGAATTGAAACAGTTGTTAACTACTAGCAATTTTTAAACAGTAACATTGGTATAACAGATGTAGGGAACCATGTAAGCATCACATAGACAAAGAAAACGCTTCAAAACGTTTGGTTTCGCAAAAGGCTCCATATTTCTTTTCTGTTGCCGACTGAAGAATTCAGTTCCCATCCGATGTTTACATGCTTGAAAGTGTTCAGGTCTAAAGATACTCTGGATAAGATAGCAGCTAGGCTCAAGCTTGGTAGCTACCTTGCTGCCAAAAAAAACAAAAAAAACCTTACTGTTTTTCTTTTTCTTTCTAAATCCATTCTCAAATCTCTTAACCAAACTCAGCCTCAGCGTACATGGTCAAGAAAAAGAAATTAAAATCAAATTGGGCTGGAAATGTGCAGAATTCTTTATTTCCAATCTTTGGCTGGATGATTGGGTTGGTGCCAAGTCACTATCTAATACAGTAAAAATTAATTGAAGTTGGAGAGCTGTTCCTTTCTCTATTCTAATCATTGAGGTGGATGAGCATTAAATTGCTGGACCTGCTATAACATTGCTAGTTTGTGAGCTGGAATTCATTACTCACCATTGCCTCTGGAAAATTTTATTAAAAAAAGGAAAAAATGTGCATAGAAATCGGTGAACAAAAGGGAAGTCTCACATTAAGACCCCACCTCTTGTGAATGTTCTTTAACGGGGTTCTATGCATGTAAATGCAATAATTTTATTTAGGACTTCGGGACAACAAATTGAAAAGAAATGTGAATCACCACCGCAACAAAACTACTAACAACAAAACTACTAATCACCACCGCAACAATAAGACTTCACTGGACAAAATTTCATTGCATGATATACTCTTTAGCCAATATTTTGGCCCTGATTAGTACAATCAACTGATATCCTCTTCAACTATGAAGTTCAAATATCTAAACACGAGGTTAAAAAAAAAAAAAAAAAAAAAAAAAAAAAAAAAAAAAAAAATCAATTGTGAGATGTTTTGGGGGCATTACTCTGGAGTGGGATGGGCAGAGTGTGGAGGAATGCATCGGCCAATGTCTTGCCTAGTTGAACCTCGGTTTGAGTGGTAAGGTGCAGATGATCTGGTTCCAGCTGCAGTCCCTTAGCATCCACACATTTTACATGGGCAAGATGTATTCCCAATTGAGCTTCTCTCACTTTCTCAATATAAGGTCCCTGTCCTGATGCCAATGCCACCTACCCCATATAACCAAAAATCAATTTCAAACTTTTGAAGCAGTTGATTAAATGAGTTCCAATCCAACCCAGATTATTCAAAAAGATTTCATATGACATGAATTGGAATCCAAATCGGGCTTCGATAATATGTACCTGAATAATGGGTAGCATTGGAGATTGTAGATCAGCACGCAGGTCCATGAAGACTTTCTCAAGTCGGCCCTTGTACAAAGCAGCATCCTCAAGATTCACAGTGTTGCAATAGTTCCCATTGTTGTGCATTGACCTTGTAACAGTTGCCATTACCCTGGCAATAGTGTCACCCAAAGGCCTCTTAGCTCTTTGCAATTCAGAAAAAACTAACTCAACTCACAGTTCCATAGGAAAATCTCAGAATCAAATATAGAAACAACAATATTAACCATCACTCTGTTGTCAACTAAAAATAACATCTTCAACCACCTTTGTGGTAACCTTAAAAAATAACTGTAGAGTGGTAACATCACAATAGTCACAGGAGCATATTTTAATTTCCCCTGCTTCCTTGATTATAATTTTTACTTGCATATAATTAAAAAATATACGCTTCTCATAATTAACTACCCAAAATAGGACGGCTCATTTAGTAAGGTTACATCTATCAAATCACATGTCATGTATCAATCTCATCTGTTTATCAAATATCTTGTGTATCAATCTCATCTGTTTATTGAACATCTTGAGTATTTTCTGTCCCTAATGAATTAACTGCATATTGGCAACATTTCTCCAAGACAGCATTATGAACCTGCAAAATATCCACCACTCATCAACCAAGGAGAAGATTGGAAAATTTTAAATATTATGGCCAGAACAAATAAAATAAATAAATAAAAGTACCTGCAAAATAAAAAATAAAATAAAAACAAAAATACAGGTTCCAGGATCAGAAAGCTATAAATGCAAGATATCGTGAAATAGACAACACATCCAATGGCTGTTATGTGTCCAATCCCATATACTTCACAGAATTTCAATGGCCCTTTTGTGTCCCATGAACTCTTGGAAACCTGGTGAACCAGAGTTAGCATCTATGCATGATAGATTAGATGTTCCAAACTAAATGGGCCATTAAGTTACCACACTTAACCAGATTGTGAAATGGACATGCCTGACCAACAAATTCTTGAAGAACAAGCCCCCGACTGGGATGCTAGTGAATCTATGGATATATCTCTTTCATAAACTAAAAAATATATATTTTAACATAAAAGGACTTCAGAGGAATGAGTTCATCATAATGTGTTCTAAATGCCTGTGAATGACCAAACCAGCCATTTAAGATTCCTAGGAGCTGATGAACCATGAAGTTAATGAGAAATTGTTCAACAAGCTAGAAAGATAAATCCAATGAAGTGATTGGGAATCTTCAGAAGATTAGTCAGTATAACATTGTGATTGGGAATCTTCAGAAGATTAGTCAGTGTAACATTGTTTCTCTTAAACATGAACTGCTCTGTCTGTCAAGTAGCCACATTGATCTGGGTTTATAGCACGTACATAAATGATGGTACGATCATTAATAAATTCTTTATTCGTAGTTTAGTGGTGGTTTTGTTTAATGATTTTGAAAATATATATATTTGAGGAGAGAAACTCACGTCGATGGCAGGAAATGATTATGACTTCATAAAGCATATAACTTTAGCTGTGCACTTTGAAGCATCTCAGATGTGGGAACAATTGAAGCAATTCTTCACGACTTCGTCTCTGTGAGGGAAATATATACACATCAAAAAAAGGAAAGAAAAAAAAGAAAGAAACAACAGGAGAATCTACTAGTGTGTTACACGAAAATAAATAAATAATAAAAAATAAAAAATAAAAAAATAAATAAGGGCAAAATACAAAGCCCACAAAGCCGTAGTTAAACTCTTGCTCCAATGTCAAAAGTGGCAAACCCCAAGCAAATCAAATTGACAACCAAAATAGGAAAAGCTATATTAAACAACAAATCTAATGGAATTCCTATGGTGACTTGGAAGAATTTGAGTGGTGTAAAAGTAGTTAGGTTGACTGATTTGTTCAACAAAATATTACAAACTAAGAAGATGGCTGATGATTGAAAGAAAAATGCTCTTGGTACATGTATATAAGAAAAAATGTGATATGATATACCTTGATGCCAATGCATCCATTCACATCGAGGGTTGTAAGTGTGTTTGAGCAGAACCTTGACAGGGCCTCCAAGCACTTATCAGTAACACCAATAATACCAAACAAGCTGCAGTTTTTCCATCCATGAAATCAGTAACAGATGTTATATCAAGAGGAAACTTTTTAATAGCCAGAAGATGACTGCATGACCATACGATTTCACCATAACAGTATGGAATGGCCAATGCTCATCAATCTTGCTAGTACTCTGTATTTGATACTAGATGTGCATGTTGCACTAAAATTGTTTCAGCAAGGTTGCAATAAAATTCAATCAATAAAAAATTTGAACAATATGACAATGACCATCGTGTCATAGCTCAACTCAACTCAACTCGACAAGGCTTTATCCCAAATCCCAATTACTTTAGTGTAAGCTACATGGATCCATTTCCTTGAATTGATTATGATAAATACAGCTGCATAAATTACAGATTTCATTTTAAGTTCATTCCAAATTATAGTTCAGCTTTCATATTTTCTGCATGCCATGTTCCAATAACTTGGGTATGGATGTTAAAGGTGTGTATGTGCCTAAAATCGGATTTATCTATTTCCAAATTTAAGAAATGAGGGACACAGCTAAATGTGATATTACTTAATGCTCTTTTGTTTTTGTTTCTAATGCTAAAATGGTGTTTTTATGTAACATAGAGCATCAACCACTGATACTATACCCAATTTGAAGCAACAATATCCAATTCACATAATAAGGGAGTTTTGACTTCATGGCATAATCGCATGGTATGCTCTTAAAAGCTTCTAAAGGCACAAACCAGACATAAAATGCATCAATTTTTCACATTCAATAATATCAGTCTCATCAAGATTTAACCCCAAGGGGCCGAGTGGTAAAGACATAAGAATAAGATCCAAGGTCTCAAGTTTGAGTCTCCCAAGGGGCCACTAGAGGTTTGTGGTTGTTAACTTTAGGCCATATGCTTTCAACGTTCAATGCATACAAAATACGATTTTAAAATGGAATCCAAAAGGCTTTGACTAAAAATTAAAATAAAACATTTCTACAACTTACACTAGAATGTTGAATTGGAGCACAAATTCCCATTAGTCCACATCCAAGATGCTCTATACCATCTTCAAATAATAGGACTATGTTATAAGTCAATTTTTACCTTGTTCTTTCAATAATCAAACAATAACATGTTTTCTGTAAGAAAAAAGCACAAAATCTGCAATAGCACAAATGAATAGAACATGCAAGTGATGCAGACATATTTTCCAAAACCATAATTAATTTTTTTTTTCTTGCCATACCCATTGAAAGGTTTTAATTTGCAATTGCAATCACTGCCAAACTTCCAAAGCATGGGTAAGTTCTGTCAATGGCCTATTGGCATAATTGATGAGTCATAGGTACTAACATTTCAATAAGAATAGTTGAAAACAAAAAGAATAACAAATGGCATACTACCATAAAAGTTGCTATTTAAAAGCAACTTTAACTTAGAAGTCAAGAGAGAAGGTCAAATAATGTTTTCCTGAAGAGTAGGTAACACAAAACAATTTATTAAGGGCTATTAGTTTTGGGTCCTCCAGGTACCACTCCTCATTTCCCCATTATGCTACCTAATTAGATGCTACAGATTCACCGTAAATCTAAAATTGGTAAAAAAAAAAATTAATACAAGAGATATAATTACTAATTTATCAAATATATGATTTCAAGGTCTAAAGATTGATACAAACAATCAAGAAAACTAATGGGTATAAGGGTAGATTATATGTATGCATATATACATACCTATATGCATATGATATGCTATCTCTATGTGTGTGTATATATATAAACAACGCCCAAATAGTACACATTAATATGTGTTGGGGAGGGAAAAGATTGGATACACACCTAACCTTTGACATAGTACACAGAGTGGCTGCCTCGAGACTTAAACTCATAACTTCAAGGTTATTAGGCTAAGATTTTTACCATTGAACCAATGGTCACCCCTGTGTGTGTGCGCGCGCATATATATATATATATATGTATATCTTAAATATACAAATATGAGAAAGTAACATTTCTCATAGGAAAGTAAGTTTCCAGTAAACCAAAAAATGGGTAAACAAGAAGTATTATCATTGAATCTGTAAACAATGTTCAAGATTATCATTATCAAAGGGTTCAATAAAACCACAATACACATACACACAACGAAATGATTTTCTAGATAATAATTTTTGAAGAATTCATCAAGAAAATTGGTTGCACTTGTCTTCAACTAGCCTAAGTTGAAAGAAAAGAATTCATCAAAAAAAAATTATTTATATTTTTTGGAAAATTTTGAAAAAACTCTAATTTGAACGAGAGTGTTAAGATGAGTTGGGTTTTCCCATATCACACTAATCTTGCACACAACTTTCAAAATTTCATATCAAGAAGTACTAAACAATCCAAGAAGGCTCTTTTGATTCTAACATATTAATCAGAAACTCAAACAAGGTCTACAATTTCTTACATATCTATTGGTTTTCATAAAAAAAATCATATGATCAAAACAAGACCCAGATAACTTATTCTATCAAACAACACCATTCAAGGTCGATCCACAGATCATCTTAAGATAAGTAAAAATACCAATTAGATTATATTATTTTATTATAAATTTTCTTTTACACATTATTATGTTAAAATTAGTGTTTGTTTTATATGTCTAGATTTTTTATTTTACTTGTGTCTAATAAAAATTTGGATCTGCCAAACTTTTTTAAAAAAAAAAAAAAAAACTAAAACTTAAAAGTAATTTTGTAGCTTAAAAACAGAGAAAATTTATTTTATATAAAAATTTACATTGTAAAAAAAACTCGTTTAGATTTTTCTCAAAAAAGCTTGAGCTGGGTCGCCTGTGTGTTTAATCAACATGTAGACGTATAATGCTATAGCAAAGAGAAAGCAATTAAACAAATGCCAATATGATTGAGAACCGATGTTAATTTTGAATGTGAACAAAACTTAATATCATCAGCTATTCACTTTTTAGGGTTAGGGTTTTGAAATGAAAGCCCTATCTTGGGTGGTTACAGATGTTAATTTTGACTGAGAACAAACCTTAATATTAGATATTCAATAAGGGTTAGGGTTTTGAAATCAAAGCCCCAATGGCACAGCTATCTTGGGTGGCTGTAAATAGGAACATACCTGACCTACAGAAGAGAGCTCTCGTAAATATTCAATTCGACTAGAAGGGAAAATATTTGCTGACAAACCCATGGTGGAGACGTGAACAGAGTGATGGCTTGTGAAGAAGATGTAGACAACGGTGGCGTGGATCGCCGACGGGCTGGTGGTCTTTGGCCATGGCGGAAGCTTCGGCTATGGTGGAAGAGAAAAGAAAGATGAAGAGCAAGTGAGACAGGGAGGCCAATCGTTCTTCTCTCGCTATGGTGGAAGAGAAGAGAAAGGTGAAGAGCAAGCGAGAGAGGCTGTGGTGGAAGAGAAGAGAAAGGTGAAGAACGGTGGCCCCGACGCTTGACCGTTGGACTTCGACAATCTGTGCAGCTTCGGCTATGGTGGAAGAGAGGAGGGAGGAGAAGAGAAGATCAAGAGCCCGAACCAGAGCAAGAGAGGGAGGCAACTGACTTGGGACCGTTGGACTTCTGATTTTGGCAACCGGTTAGACCGGTTGCCAATTCAAAATTAAATTATTAAAATAATTTAGTTATATGATAGTTATAAGATAATATGGTATATATAAATAACTAAATATAACTAAGTTATGAGTTAATATAAGGATAATTATGATTTATATGATATTAGTTATGATATCAAACCACATAATCTCATAACTAATGTATGGTACATCCAAATGTACCATAGCATCACCCGATGGTTTTGTCTACTTCGTTCTCTTATATTATATATAAATAGAAAGAGAGAATAGGTATCAATATTTTCTAGTAAAGGACAGAGAAAATAGGTAAATTCTTCGAGATCCATTTGATGATTACGTTATATTCCTTGTGGAAGAACAACAACTGCAATTGTCCCCTATAAATGTTATTGGCGAAGCTCATCTAGATGGAAATGAGTTGCGTGGACAGCACGATGTTGAAACTCAAGATGGTATGTCATATTTCTCCGTGATCTTTAAATTAAAAAGAAGTTCCTGTATTTGCCTCTTAGAAATGTATTTTTCTCTCGACAACCCTGCTTTTTTTTTCAATTTTATATTTGTGGAATCACCTTTTACCGTTTTGTTTTGTTCAGTCTGTATTTGAGAATGTATCTCTAAATATTTTTTTCTTTTTTCTTTGGTGTTTATATTCTATATAGATTCATACACCTCGTATTCACGAATTTTAAAAACAATATCGTGTAATCTCTGTGTATGGATCACAAGAAAAATTTAACATATATCTCGTTGCTCATTATTTTTTTGCTTTACATTCTATTTTTACCTTGTGCCCACAAGGATTTAAGTATTCTTTTCATATTCTCTTCAATTATAGTTATGAACATGTAACATTATCATACTTAATCCCTTTCATTTACAAGGGTTTCATGAAATTGGGATGGCACATCATCCTTCTAATCATATTAGTGTCAATTGTGATTTTTTCTTTTCATTGGGAGCATTTCCCAAATTGAAGTTGTAGCTCATCAAAGATTGGTATTTTTTTTTTCTTGTTGATAGAAATTCACTAGGACTTGAGTTGGTTACTTGTTCAATGTAGTCCCATTTTTGTAACACTACAAAAAAAGAAAAAGAAAAAAGGGTCTATTGTGGCTTTTATTGATTAATTTATTGTGGCGTTTCTCGAAACGCTGCCCAAGTATAAAATACAGCCCTTTTTGCACACGGACTATGTTCAGTCACACAGCGTTATTTTCTGCGCCAGTCATTGGAGATCAATGGGATGTTTATTCACCCAAAAAAAAGATCGGTGAAATGTTGTTTCTTAACATGTTGTGAAAATTCTACGCCTTTTCGAAACGGTGTCGTCTAATATATAGGCGCCCATTATATGGTTGTCCCTCACTTCATTCTGCGCCTTTCTCTTCATTCGAACCAACCAACGAACAGAGAACGGACCCTAATCCTAGCTTTGCT
Source organism: Camellia granthamiana (assembly GCA_036172215.1). Classification (NCBI taxonomy): domain Eukaryota; kingdom Viridiplantae; phylum Streptophyta; class Magnoliopsida; order Ericales; family Theaceae; genus Camellia; species Camellia granthamiana. The sequence goes on along the minus strand of CM069908.1, from coordinate 47,469,109 downwards.
GTCAGAAACTGTTCGAGTTCTCCCTAAAGGTTGGTGTTTTTTTTTTATTTTTAATTTTTTTTAACCATGTATTTAATTCTGGATTCTGAAGAGCTTTCAATCAATTTGTGCTTTATATTTTCATATTTAATCTAATGAGTCATTATAGCAAAGGCAGATGGTTGAATTGGAGGAGGATGCAATTCTCCAAAGATTTGGAGGTTCAAAGGATGTTGTTGTTCATGGACAATTTAGCTTGAGAAGATCGAGCAAGCCAACCGGTTGGGTTCAAATGGAGAGAGATGTATTGCTCTCAAATTAAACTACTATTATCGTAATCAATTTCAATGTTAATTGTTGATTTTAGTAGCATTTTTCCTAGATTGAACAAACTAGAGGAAAACGGCTATTGTTGAATCAATATCATAATTTAATGATACTAATGCGCAATGCCATCTTGATGCACATGAACCTTATCTTTTGGGTGAATGTTCACTTGATTTAGGAATAGGCGTGGAGTTGTGATTGTGTGTTTGATTAGTGGCCTAGGAACTGTTACATTGCTAAGTAATTATGTAATTATGTGAAGGGACATAATATAGACGGGGTTGGATCAAAGCCTTGGGCTGACCCAATCTACTATACTCAATTCCAAGTGGGACAGATGAATGCATGGGCTAGCCAATTGAGCCCATCTCTATAACACACAGTCCACCCAAGTACTCAAGCACTAGGGCCCAACTCGTAGTGGAAAGGCCAATCCAATAGCTATGCTGGACTGGGTCGAGCTGCTAAACTGAATCCATGAACCGAACTAATTGGCCGAACCCATCATCAGAACCAAAGTGGGCCGAGCCCACACAAAGATGTCTAAATGGGCTAGCCCATCTCTACAAGCAGTCTTATGAAAGGCCGAGCTGGGACACAATGGTACCGAGCTGAGGAGACCTCTTAGAGAAACGTGGAAGTTATGAACGTATGCACATGAAGGATGCCACATCAGCTGGCCCCCTTTCCCTAGAATCACGGAAACAGTTGGTCAAGGGAATGTGATATGTTATAAGCATGATTACGAAAGGCACATGCCTCCAATGTCAACTACTTGGAGGTCCCCCGCCTTGAGCAATGTTAAAGGGAGCCTTGCAACACCAAAGCTCTGTGAAACCATCTTAGGCAACAAGTAAGGTGTCCTGTATAAACTTCACTCACTTCACATTGAAGGTAACTAAGCGGAACTGAACTATACTCATAAATACAGCTAAATTCACTCTACACTTTACTCACTCGTTACCTAGAGGGAGTCTCTCATCTTCTTCGACCATTTACTTCCATACCGAAGGGGTTATCTAACCAACCCTGGCTGGGCAGCTCTAATGAGGCTCTCTGTTGCAGGGTCTCAATTCCTGGATAGACCAATCTGGTGTGGAGCTCCGGAATCATCTGGTGCGGTATTCAGTATGCACAATTGGTGCGGTGAGCGTGGACACTTGATCTCTGAGTTATGCATCTGATTCTGGTAATGGGACTTGAGGATATTCCACCCTCTGCATTGACTCCACAGACAGAGAAGACGAAGGATAAGGGCCTAGCGCCAATAGTTTTGGAGGAGCAGACCGGAATCAACAACCGGACTCCATAATTTGTTGAGCATCGACAGCCCTTCGCTAGTGGTTCTTCCTACCATTTTCTGTTTGAGAAAGATTATAGCGATCGTATCATCGATTCCACAGGAATGGAGATACAGGAACTAAAAGCACAACTCAAGAGGATGATGGGTGACCCGATAAAGAAGAGGATCGACGCAGAATGCTCTCGTCTATGCTGGAGAAGCCCATCCCTGGAGCCACCAATGAAGAAGGTCTCTAGAAATGAATCTAGGCAGTGAAGCTAGCCAATCTCGATGCAAAGTGAAGCAGCGAGCAGCCACACTCGTGGTTCATGCCGGAAGAGGGCTAAAAGGCAAAAAATGGTCAGCCAGCAGACGAAGTATCTTCCTCAGGATCTCCATACATGGTTTGAAAAAACTAAGTGATTCGTGACTCGGACTAGGATTAATTGCAATAATTCCTTAACAATTAAAACTAACAATCTAAATCATCTAGCATGTATGAAAGTAGGAAAGTGATTTAGATTGTTGCTTCAAAATCAATAAATTGACACAATCGGTTTTTACGTGGAAAAAACCACAATTGGAGCATCTCCAATTATGATTAAAAAACCACGAGTGAAACGCCACTAATCAATCCACTAAGAAAGAAAGAAAGAGTACAAATACCAAAACAAATTACCCAAATGCAATCAATTTGTCTTCAATAATCTGTAACGCTATCACCACTGCCTTCGTCTCAGAATGATCAGCTTGATGTTGAATCCACAACATCCATGTTAAATCAACGACCGCACTCAACTTCAAACTCCTTTGAATACTCCACACTTGAATCTCCGGATTCCACCGAAGAAGAACACTCTTGTTGTTGAATAATCAATCACCTCTTTGATATATACTTGTCAAATCATGAGTTTAATACTCAACCAAACATCAGAGAAAACTAGCAAAGTTGCTCTAGAAGAAAACCCTAATACCCTCAAATAAGATCTGGAAGTCATGCCCTAGATTCAGAGCAAACTGTAGCTTTATAGCAGTTGGATACGCGATCTCTGCTCCAGCGCAGGAATGGCCGCTCAAGTGGTGTCACCAAAATACGTGTTCCAAACCAGGGTCCATGCTTGAGCGTTGGAACTTATGCTCGAGCATAAAATCACACCTCACAGTATTTTTGCAGACAAGCCAAACTACTAAGAAGGTGAAAACTCCACTCAAGCGTAACTTTTCCCGCTCGAGCGAGAAGACCAAAACACTAAGGAAAAATACAACTCGATTAACCCAAGCTTGTTCGCGGAATTGGCAATAAGTAGGGACCTAACAATCTCCCCCTTTGTCAATTCCCAGACAAAACTTCTTGACAATTTTTCTTAATAAACACAGTTACTAGACACATTACTTTAAACACATCCAAAATCTTCGACCCAACAAAAACTTCAAACCACAAATGCCAATTCGATTTAGAAACACTTAGAAACATTTTGGACAACCCACCTGTTGAAAATGCCACACAAACCAAAACTGTGGTACAAAATAAGATAAATAAATAGAAATAAGCAAAATAGCCAAATATGTATATCCAAAGCTATCTATTCCAATACATCCTAATATCCATGCCCAAAAATTTCTAAGTGTTTAACCAAAAACAAATGTGCTATCCATTCCAATACATCCAATATCCATCTCATTTCCAAGATAGCTCATAATCCAATATCCATGCAAAACAAACATGCAAAACAAACCCGAGTCTTAATCTAGCAACAAAAACAACCCAATCAATAAGAAATACTGTCCAAAAAGTGAGAAAGATACATCACTGATCCGGTGGTGGCGGGGGCGGGGGCTGCTACATCTGAAGCAAGGACAAAAGCTGAGCAAGATGCTGGGAAGACTGGGCAATAGACTCCTCAATGTGGCTAGAAGATGCATGCAAGGCAGTGAGTCATCAGTGGAGGTCTCGAGATCAGTGAGCCGAGCATCAAATATGTCAATCTGACTCTCCAAACGGTCAAAGCGGAAAACCATGGCATGCTCAAACTATTGCAGCTGGCCCCCGATAGATCGAGCCGGAGGAGGTTGCTCCCCCTCACCTGCAGCAACGACGTCAAACTCAACTTTCTCGGCCAGAGAATCTTCACTTGTACCAGAACCACCCACCCCAAAAAACCCCCCTTAACATGAGATTGACTCTGGGAAACGGTCTTTTTGGTCAACGGTAATATAGGGAAGGCAAACTCATCATCCTCAAAGGTAAGAACCTCGAGTTTAGTGAGAAAACGGTTAAGAAGGAAACCATAAGGTAATCCTAAGGATTTTCTCTCAAACGTGGTTACCATATTTTGGATGACTAGGGTGGCAAGGTTGATAGAGAGCTGGTGATTGATGCAAAAGAGAACATAACCTTGGTCTTGATTGATTTCAGAACTATAGGTGGTGACTATGATATTGGCACAGACAATTAAGTTGAGCAACCTGAACCGGGGTAGAAGTTCATGTTGTTTGATGAGAGCCCCCTTGGTCCAAGTGTGTGGTGTACCACACAATTCAATGGCCACCTCGTTGAAGTCACAAATGGGTGAGCCAGGGAAGGGATAGTGACACTGAAAGGCAGTGCCTATGCCTAAAAGCTCACGGATAAGATCGAGGGTAATGATGATGGACTCAGACCTAACCCAGGTCTTGAAAGAAGGACCAATATCATCAATTCCTTCAATGTTACAATAAAAATCCCATACCTAGTCAAGGTTTTGACGACCAGAAAAAGATGGAACCAAGTCACCTGCCAATGGATCAAACAATGGCTGAATGGATATGGACTCAAAAGTGTTGGGTTGTACTATAGCGATTTCGGTTTTGACCCGTCACTTGTTGTATTCCAGACTCGGGTTAGTATGGTTTTGAATGGTGATTTATATCTTGTTTCCCTTGTCTCCCCTCTATTTTGGTTATTGGATTGCAGTTGTGCATGTGGAACAGGTTGTTTGCTTGTTTTTCCAAACCTTTGTTGTCCAGATTTTTGCTTCTCCACTTGAGCGACCATTCTTGCGCTCAAGCAGGCTTTGCAATCTTTGCTCCTCTACTTAAGCGGCCTTTCTTGCGCTCAAGCAGACTTTACAAACTCTCAGTACTTTGCAGGTCAGCAAAACTACTGGGAAAGTGATTTCTAAACTCGAGCGGTGTTTCCTATGCTCGAGTGGGTGGGCGATCGAGCGGGCCTTCCCTGCGCTCGAGCATTGGTTTGTTGTCTGCAAAACTTCTGGATGTGTGTTTTCCATGCTCGAGTGGTGAATTCTTACGCTCGAGCCGTGAGCGTTCATTGTGTCTTGGCGCTTGAGCGACCTTTATTGCGTTCGAGCAGAACAACCTTTTTGTGTCTAACGCTTGAGCGTCAACTCTTCTGCTCGAGTGGACTGTGCGTATATTATATCGTGAAAATGACATTTTATATCCTTTTTCATTCTTCTCTCTCTCTCTCTCTCTCTAAAACTTTCCAAAAACCTAGATCTTGACTCTTTCTCTCTAAAATACTCTCTCTCTCTCTCTCTCTCTCTCTCTCTTTCTCTACATTTTGGCCTAGATCCTTTGGGTTCTCTACCCTAGTGTCCTTGAGAAAAAGTTAGAGCATTCCAAGTGCTTCATTTTGATTTGATTGGAACGTGGTCTCGGCATTGTTGAGGGTTCTACTTTGCTTTGCTTGGTCTTCTCTTCTTGAGGTAGGGATTTTCTACACTCTAATATGGTTTTTAACTTAGTTATTCTTCGTTGTGTAACAATGGTGGGCTTTTGGGGAAATGTGAACAAACCTAGGGTTTGGGTGTAAAATAGAAAAAGGGGTTTTGGTGAATGAGAGGTAAATGATTGTAGGGTTTGAAAATGATGTTGTATTGTGTCAAAATTGTTGATTTTGGTACTTGGTTGAGACTTGGGAAGAGAGGAAGTTTGCCCTAAAATGATTATGATATTTATTTTGTATAAATAAATGAAATTGGTGTTGTAAACATGAAATTGGACGAGTATTGAAGTACATGATGGAATTGAGTAGATGGTACGTCTCATCTTTAGAAATTTTTGAATAAATTATATATCTTGAGATTGTATATCTGTTTAGAAATAACTGTATTGGGCTATCAGTGGAGGATAACTATGATTGTTGTAGAAATTGCATGAGGATTAGGTGAATTAAAACTAATCCATGGTTGGTTATCATTGAATATGGTCATGATGTAAATATATTGTATATGTATGATTGTTTGGGAGGAGAAAGGGGATGTACTCCATGTATAATTCTGTGTTTAAATACATTGTATATGGATGATTGTTTGAAAGGAGAAAGGGGATATACTCCACTGTTTGGAAGGAGAAAAGGGATGGACTCCATTATAATTAAGTTGGCTGGAGTGTTGTTAGTGAAAGTCCCGAAATTTATACATGGGTGCCGATCCCGCGGACGAAATTTTTGTAAAATGGCAGATTGACGTGTTTGTGTGTTAATGGTGTGATTGTAGAACCATTAAGTTGTAGTCTCATTTGTGTTATTGAAAAATAACGAAATTGGCTCATATATTGAAATGAATTGAAGGGGAATGAAATGAAATATGGACTTGGTATTCAATAACTATATAAAAATGTGAATGTTTTACCTCTGGCATTATATATGCACATTGCACTTATATCTTCGTTAAATCTCATATATTGTGTTAGATTATTCTTATTGGGCTATGGCTCACCCTATTTGGGGAAAACCATTTTCAGGTGCTGGTGACATGCCTCCACCAAGGCAATAGCATTGGAGGGACTATCGGGAAGCAAGAGCTTCTTTGTTTTGTTTCACTTTTTTGGATAGCTTAGGGCTTCAATTGTGTGAGCTAGTCTCACTTTTGTTGTAACCAAGCCAAGGCTTGGAAAGGTGTAAGCCAAAAGGGCATTTATTTATGCTAAACTTTTTTGTACTATAAATATTATGAAATGAAAGAACTTTACATTCCGATTCATGCCGTTATTCATATATATTTGGGTTGAACTTATGGTTATATTTTGGGGGTGTAACATGTACATTGCACTCTAAATGAATAGTCCTAGAGGTGTAAAAGTCTTTAAAAGACTTGGCTTTGTTAGCAGATGGAAAACGATCGGAATTATAATTGGTACGGTTGACAGTGGACTTGCGGCATTTAGAGGTAGAGGTGGACATGGCTTAACCCTAACAAGACAGAGAAACAACCCCCCTCCAAAAAAAAAAAAAAAAAAAAAAAATCAAGGGAAAACACATTAGTAAAAAAACAATAGTGACAAAAGACAAATGGCAAAAACCCAATATATCATAATCCATTAGAACACAAAGCCACATTTAGCATAGTGCATAGTAGCAAGAGCATGAACCAAAACAGTAGGAGCAAAATAACAAAATCCAAAACCATTAGTAACCAAAAGCCCAAATTTTGCAGTAGTATCAATGGGCCCACATAAAGCTGAATGAATATGTAGACATTAGTAAAAGACACCATAAACCAAACACATAACACCCTAGTGAACCCTAGACACTCCACAAATCATTCCTGAGCTAAATAGAGAAAATGGCAAAGATAAAAAAAAATAAAAAATAAAAACAAAAAACAAAAGAGAGACAAACTTGAGAAGATGATGGAGAACTAGAATGAAGGTAAACACAGTCACGAACAAGCCAATCCAAGGGGGAAGAGGGAAGGGTGTGAACGCAAATGGAGCCCGAGGAAAGAGGGGAAGAAATTTGGGGAAAAATGGTCTGAAAGGTCGAGGGCTAGGTTTTTAAAGCACTGCAGTCCGCTCGAACGAGGGTTTGGCTGCTTAAGCATTAGTACTTACACATGTGGCTTTGCTCGAGCCAAGACTCATGCACTCGAGCGCAAAAAACACACCCCCAGAAGTTTGGTGCCTCTGCAAAAGTGTTGGAAGAGTGAAATTTCCACTTGAGCGCAAGAGTGAACGCTCGAGCGGGGTAAAAAAACAATAAAGGCAAAATGCACCCTTCTAAGTAGGTAAAAATAACTCATATTCTCAAATGAGACCTGAAACGAGAGGGGATTAGCTCAATAGCAAGAATGTCATGCTAAGATGAGATAATTCACATACCATGAAACCCGCAAATGTGCAATTTTGACAATATGACTCATAGTATCATGAGCAAATCAGGTAAACACGGATCAATGATCATAAGCAACATTTGAATGCATAACTTAGAGACAAACATGAGAGCTCACATAAAGAATTTGTAAGTGTGCCATCCTTGAGAGGCTACAGTGCTAGAGTTAATCCTAGTAGTGATCGGATGGCTGGACCTCCAGCAAGTGTATCTAAACATCATTGAGAAAAGTCAAACCACTAGTCATCAAGGGGTATTTGTTGAGTAAAAGCGGAGGCTCCCCCTCACTCAGTGAGTCCTTTTTTTAATATATATATATATTTGATTTTTTGACTTTTCTATCTTGTGGGCACTCACTGGTGGCTTTCACGCTCAAGAGTATGGAGACCAAACCAGAGAAGCATGGAAACAATAAGGAAGGCCTAGTTGGTGCCTCTGAGGTAGCCTTTTCCTAATGCTCGGACTCCAAAGAAATGAAGGAGGAACCGTGGAAGTGAAAATTGATGGTAGATGGTTAAGAGATGCAACATCATCCATGATATGCTAGTATAAGTCAATTCCTCTAAAAATGTATAAGACACACTGTTAGAAGTCCATAGAGAAATTTGATCACCTGTGCAGAAACCCCTACAACAGTTTATCTCAAGGATGTGTACAGAATGAGATCATGAAGTCAATGAGGATGAGCATTCATAATGAGCTATGAACAAAGAATAATGAAATCTTACAACCAGTATGAGAGGTTTTCATATAAGTCTAAATGCAAGGATGGCAAGAATCAATGACAATGAGATTATAGCATCCAAGAACACAGAAAGCCAATCACTCTCACCCACTCAAGTAACAAGTCACACCCTAGTGACTGAGCACTACACCCCAGGTCTTTCTAAGGAATTCAAACCTAAGAAGATCAAGGGGTTTTGTAAAAATATCAGCTTTTTGATGCTCAGTGGGTACATGTTCAAGAACTACAAGGCCCTCGTCAACTAACTCTCGAATGAAATTATGATGAATGTCAATATGTTTGGTGCGAGAGTGTTGGACTGAATTTTTGGAGATGTTAATGGCACTTGTATTATTATAGAAAAGGGTGAAAGTGTCCTGTTATATACCATAATCATGTAGCATTTTCTTCATCCATAACATTTGTGCACAACAACTCCCTACAGTAATATACTTAGCCTTAGCGGTCGAAAGAGATATGGCATCTTTCTTTTTGCTATACCGGGCAACCAAATTATTTCCAAGGTAAAAACACCCTCCAGATGTGCTTTTACGATCATCAGCACACCCTGCACAGTCAGCATCAGAAAAAACCAGTGATTTCAACTGTAATGTTGGTCCAGAACCAAATCCCATACTTCAATGTCCCATTAACATACTTAATGATGCGTTTGACAACAAGAAGATGAGACTCTTTAGGACAGGCTTGGTAACGGGCGCATACACCTACACTATATGCAATGTCAAGACAACTGGCTGTAAGGTATAAAAGACTCCCTATCATACTCCTATAAAGGATCGGATCAACATCAGTACTAGATGAATCTTTAGAGAGGTGAAGACTAGTGCTCATGGGAGTGCATACATGTTTGGCCGACTCTAGACCGAACTTTGACACAAGGTTTTTGGCATACTTGGTTTGAGAGACAAACATACCCGAAGGTGACTATTTATGACTGTTTAATTTGAAGACCCAAAAAGTAAGACAACTGCCCCTTCATGCTCATTTCAAACTCATGTGTCTTGCAATCTGAGAAATATTTCACAAGAGAATTAGAAGTGGATCCAAATACAATATCATCAACATAAATCTGAGCAACAAGTATATGAGACTTAGTATGTTTCATAAATAAGGTCTTGTCCACACTATCCCTTTGAAAATTATTATCAAGAAGAAATGTAGTAAGTCTATCATAACAGGGTCGAGAGGTTTGTTTCAGCCCATATAATGCCTTATCTAACTTATAGACATGGTAAGGACATTTTGGGTCCTCAAACGCTTTTGATTGCTCAATATAAGCTTCTTCTTTCAAATACCCATTCAAAAAGGCACTTTTCACATCCATTTGGAACAATTTAAACCCAAGAAAGCATGCAACACGAAGTAAAATATGAATAGATTTGAGATGTGCAATAGGGGCAAACGTCTCATTACAGTCAACACCGTCTACTTGTGTATAGCCTTGAGCAACCAACCTAGCTTTATTTCTAACCACAGTACCATTCTCATCAGATTTATTTTTAAATATCCATTTGGTACCTATCACATTCATGTCTCTAGGTCTGGGAATAAGAGTCCAAACTTTGTTACGTTCAAATTGACCTAACTCTTCATGCATAGCATTTATCTAACTATTATCTAGTAAGAGCTCTTTTATATTTTTAGGTTCAATTAACGACACATAGCACATATGAGATACCTCTTTCCGAATTTGTTTTTAGGTTTTCATTCGGTCTGAAACACTTCCAATCACCTGTTGAGCCGGATGATTCAGTTTTACCCTGGATGATGGTTTTAACTCTGTACTGATAGTGACGGGAACATCAGAGGTGGTGTCTCTTTGTGCACTTGTTGGACTCGGACTTAACATTGAAGTTGGTGTCGGCTCACCTTCTTGGGCTTGACCCTCTACTTCTCCTTGTCTTTGTGGTTCAGTATCCAAGATTGGAGACTCACCATATTTTTCCTCATGTATTACTGGCATAGGAGAACCTGTGCCATCTATAACCACATTGATTGGTTCCATTAGAGATAAAGTACGCAGGTTATAGACACAAAAAGCTCTACTAGTGGTCGAATACACTAGAAAAATACCTTTATCACTTCTAGAATCAAATTTGCCCAAAGGCTCTCTATCTTTGAAAATGTAACATTTACTCCCAAAAGTTTTAAAATATTTTACATTAGGTTTCAACCCTTTCCACAATTCATATGGAGTTTGTAAAGTGCGGGCCTTAAATACACACGATTCACAACATAAACAGCGGTATTTAAGGCTTTAGCCTAGAACTTTAGAGGAACTTTCTTGCTAAAGAGAATGACCCTAGCCATCTCTTGAACTACCCTATTTTTCCTCTCAACAACTCCATTTTGCTGTGGAGTAATAGGTGTAGAAAACTCATGCTTAATTTCATGCATATCACAAAAATCCAAAAATGAACTATTTTCAAACTCACGACCATGATTAGTTCAGATTCTTATGATATGCCCAGTAGAAACACCTTGTTCATTTTGGATTTTAAGGACTAAGGACTGGAAAGCATCAAATGTATCAAATTTTTCTCTTAAAAAAATTAATCCATGAAAAACAAGTGCAATCATCAACAGTTAAAAAAATGTATCTTTTACCTCCAATGCTTTCAGTGCGAGTGGATCCCATAAGATCCATATGAACAAGTTCAAGAGGACATTTGGTTGTGAAACTGTTCACATTTTTATGAAGGGCACGAGTTTGCTTCCCAAGTTGGCATGGTCCATACACATGGTTTATATGCTTACCCATTTTGGGTACTCCTCTCACAAGCTCTTTGTTGGCTATCTTAGTTAGGTTTTTGTAATTCATGTGACCTTATCTTTGATGCCATAGATCAAGGTTACTTATGACAGCCGAGTGACAAGTAAGATCATTAGTGGTAACAATCCCATAACAATTATCAGATGTGCGAACCCCATGCATGGCAGTATTTCCCCTCTTATCCAAAATTTCATATTTATTTTTTGAAAATAACACTTCATGATGGGAATCACACATTTGACTAATGCTCAAAAGATTAGCTTTAAGGCCATCAACAAATAAGATATTTTTGAGCTTAGGAAGACCAGCCACACTCATAGAGCCCTTACCAATGACTCTAGAAGTGCCTCCATCTCCAAAGGTAACAATTCCTCCTTCATATTTTCAAGAGATATGAAGTAGGATTTGTCACCAAACATGTGACGAGAGCACCCACTATCAAGATACCACATGTGTGAGTCACGTGCTTTTAATATAGTGTAAACAACAAAACAAGTTAAGTCATTCTTTCTCACCCATATCTTTTTGGTCTTAATAGAAGTAGGTCTAGCAGTCTTGACAAACATTTTAGCGTTGTGAACACCGTTATAAATTTTGGTGTTCCGTCTAGACATGTAAGGTTGTCTCCTAACCCAAGAAGTATTAGAATTTCTAACCTTTTCAGACACCTTACCAAACAACTCAAAACAATAAGGATGAATATGGGCATACCTACCACAATGATGACAAACAAACACAAGTTTTACCTCCCTTTTGTCGATTTTACCCCTTTTAGGTTAATGAAGAGAGTGATCACCCTATTGAACATTTACCTTTCCCTTTGCTTGAGTCTTGATGTCATGTAATATAGAGGCCTGTCCCTTTTGAACTGTTGCATCACCATAGCCTATCCCACTTTTGTCACAACTCATCTATTGAGACCCGAGGATGTCTTCCAGTGTCTTTGACCCTTCCATATATCAATCGTGGCTCTAGCATCTTTGAGTTTTTCCTCTTTCTGACTGACCATCTCTTCTAATGCAACTTGTGACATCTCAAGGATTTCAATCTTCTCTTCATATGTGGCATAGATTTTTAGAAGTTCATTTATTTCAGTCTTACAAGATAAAAGTTTTCCACATAGGTCTTGCCTGTCATTGGAGATCTTGATGACATCCTTTTTTGCTATTGCAATCTCTCCCTTTAGCTTGACATTCTCGCTTTCACATGCTTTAAGCTTGAGAGTGAGTTTGTCATTGATTTTGGACAAGTTTAGAGATTCATGGTAAAGCTTTTCATAAGCTTATTGGAGGTTATCACCATCAATCTCATCATTATCTTCCGAGGTTTCATCATCTTCTTTTTGCTTCTCTTTCTCCTTGACCTCATCCAGTCGAGCAATTAAGGCATGAAATTTGATGGATGGTTGTGTAGATGACATTCATCTTTCATGGATTTGACTAAGAATGTCCCATGCATCTTTGTCCTTTGTGCAATGAGCAATTCGTTATTGTTCTTCTTCAGAAATTGCCTGACTGATGGTAGTCAGAACTCTTTGATTTCTCGAAGTGTCGGCACTTTCAACATCCTCTTCAATTGCTTGCCAACCTTCGGAATCAAGAGCTCAAAGATACATCCTCGTTCTGATCTTCCAGAATAGGTAACTACTTCCATTAAAGGTAGGAGCACGGTGCAGACTCTAACCATGAGCAAATTCAATTGGCTTTGAAGATGGTTGAGTGAAGGTAGACTAGAATGCCATGTAGATACTGTCTCCACTTTCACCAGATTTGGCTTCTTCGGTTCTTGCTCTGCCCATTTTCATCATCCAAAGTCACTGTACAAACTTTCTTTTGGTTCTTTTTTGATGGACATTCAAGAGCAATATGACCAAACCCTTGACATTCATAACACTTGACACATTGCCCCTTCACAATTTTCTTCTCTGTTTTTGGAGCAATTTTCAGAGGAAAAGTTTTGGATTTTTCATTATCCTTATCTTTTGAACTAGAGTCCTTGAAATTAGGCTTCTTTTCTTTAAATTTTTTTTGAACTGTTTGGTAAAAATAGTTGTCATTTTGGACTCTAGATTAAACTGAATCTCAGGGGTCTTAGTAGTCGCATGAGCATTGGAAAAAGCCACACTATCTTTTTGTTTTTTCTTAGAAATCTGGTGGGCTTCATAGGTCTACAAGTTTCCAACCAACTGATCAAGCTTGAGGTTCTCAACATCCTGAGCCTCCTCAATATCTGTCACTTTTGATTGGAACATCTCAGGTCAAGTCCTCAAAATTTTTCCAACAACTTTAGCTTCAGGGATTTTTTCACCAACTGTGAAATAAGAATTCACGATGTCAATAAGTTTAGCATAAAAATCATCAAACGTCTCATCGTCATGCATAAAAAGAGTTTCAAAAGAAGAGGTGAGACATTGAAGTTTTGATCTTTTAACAGTAGTAATACCCTCGTAAATAGTTTCAAGAATGCCACAAGCCTCTTTTGCTACCTCACACGCACAAATTTGATGAAACTCTTCAGGTGTGACGGAGCAAAAAATGGAATTAAGAGCCTTGCTGTTCCAACTCGAGTTTTGATAATCAAATGCGTCCTATTTATCAAGAGGTTTGGGGATATCAACACCATCAATGGTGACAATAGGTTCATTCCACCCACAGATCACACAGTGCCAAACTTTCTCATCAACAGATTTTAAAAATACCCTCATACGAGCTTTCCAATAAGAACAGTTTGTACCATCAAGTAACGGAGGTCTATGAGTCGAGTTACCTTTGTGAATTGAATCCATATCATAAATCACACAAAATCACACTCATATAGTTTTGAAAAAAACAAAGAGTGACCCGCTCTGATACCAATTGAAAAAACTAAGTGATTCGTGACTCGGACTAGGATTAATTACAACAATTCCTAGATAATTAAAACTAACAATCTAAATTATCTAGCATGTACGAAAGTGATTTAGATTGTTACATCAAAATCAATAAATTGACAAAATTGATTTTTACGTGGAAAAAACCACAATTGGAGCACCTCCTATTGTGATTAAAAATCCACAGGCGAAAAGCCACTAATCAATCCACTAAGAAAGAAAGAAAAAGTACAAATACCAAAACAAATTACCCAAATGCAATCAATTTGTCTTCAACAATCTGTAACTCTTTCACTACCGCCTTCGTCTCGGAATGATCAGCTTGATGTTGAATCCACAACATCCATGTCGAATCAATGACTGTGTACAGCTTCGAACTCCTCCAAATACTCCATGCTTGAATCTCCGAATTCCACCGAAGAAGAACATTCTTGTTGTTGAATAATCAATCACCTCTTTGATGTATACTTGTCAAACCATGAGTTTAATACTCAACCAAACATTAAAGAAAACTAGCAAAGTCGCTCCAGAAGAAAATCCTAATACCCTCAAATAAGATCTGGAAGTTATGCCCTAGATTCAGAGCAAACAGTATATTTGGATACTCAATCTCTGCTCGAGCGCAGGAATGGCCACTCAAGCGGTGTCACCAAAACGCGTGTTCTAAACCAGGGTCCATGCTCAAGCGCTGGAACTTATGCTCGAGCGTAAAATCACACCTTACAGTATTTTTGTAGACAAGCCAAACTACTAAGAAGATGAAAACTCCGCTCAAGCGTAACTTTCCCCGCTCGAGTAGGAAGACCAAAACACCAAGGAAAAATACAACTCGATTAACCCAAGCTTGTTCACAGAATTGGCAATAAGTAGGGAGCTAACAATGATCGAGAACAGAGAAAATAAGCAACGACAAGAGTGGCAGGCTCAGCACCTTGATCGTACTGTCCATCAGAGGGAGCACCGAGCACTGGATCGGCTCGTTTCCTCACCTTTCTCCCAGGCATCAAAGCTATGAGACCTCCTAAGTTCACTCTACCAAAATTCACACCATATGACAGGAAATTAGATCCACTCATGCACATTAGCCATTATGGACAGATGATGTCTATGTGGAACCGAGATGAGGCACTGATGTCCAAGGTCTTTCCATCTAGCCTGGGAGAGTTCGAACTCTGATGGTTTAATCGTCTCCTTGCTGGATCGATCTACGATTGGAAGAAGCTCTATGAAAAGTTCTTGGCCAGATTTGTCTCCAACACCAAAATCCCTAAGGAGCCGGACACCCTGTTTGGTCTCCGAAAGGAACAAAAAGAAACACTACGTAATTACGCCAGGAGGTACTGAGAAGAGTATAATAACTTGGAAGAAATATTTGCAGCGAGCAGATGGCAGTAATGTCTTTTAAGCATGGTCTACGGCCCGAAAGCAAGTTGAGGCAATCACTTACCAAGTGCCCAGCCACAACACTGAAGGATTTACGTGCTAGGATTGAACAGTACGCTCGCCTCGAAGATGATCAGATTCCCATCGAGGTGTCATCGGCCGAATAGCCGGGTCGGGGAAACCGACGAAGAGTAGACCGAGGAGAACCTCAAGGAGTCATAGTAAATGAGGTGGATAAGTCTAAATCTCATGAAGTAGTTGTTACAGTCTTCAAAGAAGCAAATACCGTATTATAGAAAAAATCAAGAGAGAACCGTTCTTTACTTAGCCATCAAAGATGTTAGGAGATCCAGCTCGGTGAAACCAAAAGCTTAGATGTACCTATCACTAGGACAAGGGGCACATAACTCAGAACTGTAGAACTTTGAAACAACACCATGAGGATTTGGTAGTTGCTGGGCATCTCCAAGAATACATTGATCTGGACAAAATGGTAACCAAGCAGGGGAATCCCACACCAGAACCAAATGCAGAGCATCCACGTCAATTGGTTATCAATGTCATCCATGGCACAACCAGCCATGAGCGAGAGGAGACACTCTAGGAGGAAATTGCCAAAGTTGTACAGATTTAGCAAGTGATGTCAGTTGGTCCAGCACCAAAAAAGGTGAGAACAATACCTAAGTCTCTCTTGTGTACTGTTTCATTTATTGAGAAAGATTTAGAAGGTATTCAATATCCATATGCTGACGCATTAATTATAATTGTGGGAATTGGAAAACGATTTAATATGAAACGAGTCCTAGTGGACCAGGGTAGTGCCACAAATATACTGTACTACGATTTGTTCAAGAAGCTTGGTCTCTCTGAGCAGCACCTCACCCCAGTAGTAGCACAGTTGGTCGGCTTCAATTCTCAACCTGAATGGCCACTTGGTAGGATAGTGTTACCTGTAGTAACTGGGACCAAGATTATTGAGATAGAATTTTTTGTTATTAACACTCTGTCTCTATACAGCACCATCCTAGGTCGGCCGTGGATTCACCAAATGAAAATAGTTCTCTCAACCTATCACCAGCTCATCCGTTTCCCAATAGAGCACCGAGTAGAACAAATCACAGGGACCAAGTTGCGTCGAAGCATTATTTCATGGTAGCCATGAAGGCTAAATGGCTCTACAATCAGGTTCAAACAGTCGAGGTGGCAGAACAACCTGTCTTGGAAGATGTTAGTAGAACCCTAGCCGAGAAGATAGTAGAGGATTTGGAGAAAATTTTGGTGAAAGAGGGCGGCCCAGAAAAGTACTTTCTTATTGGTACCTCGCTAGGCACTGATGAGAAACTTCAGTTGCTGGATTTGTTGAGGGAAAATATGGAGGTGTTCGAGTGGTCGGCATATGATACTCCTGGTTTGGATCCAGAATTTGCTTGCCATAAGCTCAACGTTAACCCATCAGCTTAGTCCATCGTCCAAAAGAGCAGAAGGTCTTCAGTTGAGCATACCGAAGCACTAATTGCAAAGGTTGATAAGCTCCTCGCAGCGGGGACGATATAGGAAATTCAATACCCACTATGGCTGCCTAACACAGTCGTAGTAAAAAAGAAGAACAGAAAGTGGTGAGTCTGTGTCGACTTTACTTGTCTAAAAAAAGCTTGTCCGAAAGATAGTTTTCCCTTACCCCGCATAGATCAGCTTGTGGATTCAACAGTCGGGCATAAGCGAATGAGCTTTTTAGATGCCTATAGTGGCTATCACCAGATATTGTTGTTCAGGCCAGATGAAGAGAAGACAGTATGTATCACTCCGAAAGACACTTACTACTATAAAGTAATGCCATTCGGCCTTAAAAATGCCAGAGCAACATACCAGTTGATGGTAACTCAGATGTTCAGAGAGCCGCTCAGTTGGGCTATGGAAGCATATATAGATGACATGGTGGTAAAAAGCAAGCTTGCTACAAACCACCTCATAGATCTAAAGGAAGTTTTTAACATCCTGAAAACCCTTCAATTTCACCTCAATGTCTCGAAATGTGCTTTCGGGGTAGGAACACAGAAGTTCTTGGAGTACATGATGACTCACAGAGGAATTGAAGCAAATCTGGATCAAATCAAAGTAATACAAGAGCTCGAAGTACTGACAAAGGCCAAAGAACTACAGAAATTGGCCGGAATAGCAGCAGCCGAAAATTGATTCATTAGCAAGTCTTCAGATTGAATGAAGCCTTTCCTTTAGCTATTGAGGAAAAGGCTGCATTCGAGTGGGGTCCCAAATGTACCAAAGCGATGCCAGACCTTAAGAAGTATCTTAGTACACCACCTCTCTTTTCCACTGCAAAACCAGGGGAAGAACTATACCTGTATTTGGTACTTTTAGACCATGCTGTAAGCACGGTACTGATTCGTGAAGTGGACAAAGAACAAAGGCTAGTGTACTATGTCAGTAAGACTCTCTAGGATGTCGAGACATGTTACCTACCATTGGAAAAACTAGCTTATGCCCTGTTCATTGCCTAAAGGAAGCTACAACACTACTTCCAGGGTCATATCATTAATGTCCTCATTGAGTTCCCCCTCAGATCCGTCTTTGGCTGAGCCAATTTCTTAGGCTAAATGGCAAAATGGGCAGTCGAGCTTGGTGAGTTTGACATTCGGTATCAGCTCAGAACCGCAATCAAGACCTAGGTCTTGGTAGATTTTATCGCCAAATTCGCTCCTACCCAGAGCATGAAAAATTAGAACTCCAGCTCGGTACAAGTGTTACGCACTACTGAATTGGGAAAACAATATGCTTCAGAAGCATGGAAACTCTTCATTGGTGACATTTGGAAGCTCTACGTTTATGGATCATCCAATAACCGAGGCTCGGGGGCAAGGGTGGTACTCATATCTCCAGAAGGACTCATCTAAGAACAAGCTCTGAAGCTTGGGTGGAAGGCCTCTAACAATGAGGCAGAATATGAAGCACTACTGGCCAGATTGTGTAGTGCCAAGCACTTTAGTGCAGATTAACTCCTGGTTTTTAGGGATTCTCAGTTGGTCATTAACCAACTCGTTGGGGTATATGAAGCAAGAGAGCATCAGATTGTAGAGTTAAAAGGAAAAATTCCATCATCCAATAGAGGCACAACTAGCCTCATAAACAACGCCAAACAAAAAAGAGAAAAAGAAAAATTGTCTTAACAAGCATAAGGGGACAACTCGTCAACAGGACTGAGCTCCAGTGTATTAGAAAAAAAAGAAGAAGGAAAAGTAGAAAATGTAAAAAACTTCAAGTCTTTTTAACTTTTATAGTAGGAGGAATTGTATGGGCAGTGATCGCGACCTTGTCCACGTCATCTTAGAGAGGAAAAGTAAAGGCAGCTCCAACTTCCTGCGAAACAGGAGCCTCCTTAACTACATCTCCCACAACTTCTATCTCCAGGTTCTCATCCCCTTCAACATTCACTGTTTCATTGGCAGCACCGCTCTTTGGAGTCTTGTTTATGGAGTCAGCCCCTGGGGAAATCTTCACTGGAGGAGTAGCAGGGGTGGTAGTGGTCTTCAAACCCAAGGATTTTAAGGAAACAGGAACATTCTGAAACAGAAAGGATTCTTCAGGAATTTGAGCAGCAGCCAAGGCACTCATCCAGCCTTTCAAGAAGAGCTTCTCACGCAGTACCCGGCACCTCTTCCTTATAGGCAACTCCAACTTCATCCCGTTGCCAATGCTTGGCCTCCAAAGTTGAGCGCTCAGCAGCCATCACAACTATAACTGCCTCCAGCTCAGCCAATTTTCTCTCAAGCTGGGCCTGGACCCTAAGCAGAAGTGACAACCTTATTCAGACAAAACACTTCTCTCTCTGTAGTCTTATGGCCCTCCTTTTCAGCCTCCAAATTTGTTGTCAACCTCTCAGCACTCATGGCGGTCTCCAATACAGCCCTCTCTAGTGCTTCAGCTCGAGTGATGAACAAATGCATCCTCTGGATACACTGCAGCAAATACACAAGAATTAAAACAAAGGAAATGATACAGATCAGTAAGAACATAAAACAGAAATGTAGAAGCACTCACAGCAGTCATCATTTGAAGAGTGCCCTTCAAGATTGGAATATCGCAAGGCCCGTTATGATCTGCCATATCCACTGGCATCAGCAATGTGTTGGTCAAATCTAAAACAAAATCTCCAAAAGCAACAACTGAATCAAAGGTGGAAATGGGCTTGCCCTGATGAAGCATGGGTGGATCCCACTTTTCAAAAGACGCATCCATAACAGGCTCCTCAGAAACCTCGCCAACTGTAGCCTTGCCAGTCTCTCTCCTCTCTTTTTCGCCCTCTCGGCAATTGAGGCAGCAGTTTCAGCAGCAGCAGCAAAAGGGCCAGAAGCCCCCACCTCCAGTTTCACATCCATAAGGCTCTTTGGTTGGGTCTTGACCGAAGGAGTCTCCATGACAGTAGAAGAACCAAAAGCTTCCACCTCTAGGTCCACCAGCACCGGTCTTTTGGACATTGATCCTCCCTTTGTGAAACTGGGAGCAAGAGAAAGGGTCCTCTCAACAGATAAACTCTGACTGCGGCGGCGATTTTTAACCAAATGGGCCGGGGGTGTGTCGGTCTCAGGATCAGAATCAAGAAGGGATATAGCAAGCCTTGCTTTTTTTTGGATTGTGGATCGGTAAGTTGCCTGGTACTCCAACAGTTCGGGGGCAAACCTCTTTTTGTATCTCTGAACGGCCTTGATTGCTTCATTATTCTCATGGTTTAGTCTACGTTGGTAACTAGAAGCCTCTACAGAAATAAGGAACAGCGTTATCACAACATTCAAGCAGAACATAAGTAAAAAAAAATTTAAAAATTTAAAAAAAGAAGAAAAGAAGTACAAAAATAATTGGGCAACCGTTTTTTTGAGGCATCCTCTCATACTAGAACTCGGTCCTAGCAGGGAACTCCTAATTCCCACCAACTTGCAAAAAATCGTCATTGTACTTGTCGGAGTCAGGCAATCTGGTGACAAGGTGACAGTCAGTAGAACAGACACGAAGGTAATAGGTACATGGTCTTTGTTGTGAGAAAGGGTATAACAACCTAGGATGTCCCAGATGTCCAGATTCAAGCCTAATCATCTATTAAGAGCACAGATACCACAAACGACTCGGAATAGGTTTATAGATACTTGCATTGGGGTAAGTTTGACTTGGTGTAGAAAACAACGGACTAACGGTTCCAGAGGGAACTTAACCCCTCCTTCAACGATAGCAGCGATAGGGAATGCAGCAGTGTCTTTTGTACCCATGTGCTTGGCGTCGACCTTAGCTAGCGTGAGGGTAACATCATCAGGGATACCGTAGTCACGATAGAATAGAGCCATCGCCTCAGGGGTATCCACTAATGCACGAAAATTTCCCATTGTGACCTAGGAGGGCAAAGACAGAATTAAATTAAGCAAGAAACAGAGAAATAGCACTAGTCATTGGAAATAGTGGTGCAAGGGCCAATAATGGCGACGTAAATGGAAAAGCAATAGAAAATAAAGTTTCAGTAGAACTTACAGAGATTCGATGAAGAAATAGCGAAGGATGAAGGTCTTCGGGATTGGAATGAGAACAGTAGTGTTCACAAACCACAGTGATGGCGGTGAGTGTCTAGGGAGAGCACCGTTGGAACCGGTAAAAGAGAGAGTGAAAAGGTTTTAGGATTTCGAAACTTAGAGAAGACGAAGGGGCTAAGGTGACAACCCTAGGGTATTTATTGCACCCAAACAGTGTGATGGTACGAAATCACGTCCCTTTGTATGGAATCAGCGCACTATCTCTACACGCCAGTGCCACGTTGCCACGTGTCCTTGTAAAAGGACGCATGCAAAAGTGCATCTCTATGGATTGAACTGCCACCAAGGCTAAGCTGGAGTAGGTCTGAAGCGACACAGCAGTTGGGGTATTGGACGATAGCTCCTCCCAAAGGGAACCTTAACGTGAGCTAGGGGGCAAATGAAGAGGCATAATATAAATAGGTCGGGTCAAAGCCTTAGGCCGGCCCAATCCACTAAACCCAAGTCCAAGTGGAATAGATGAATGCGTTGGCTAGCCAACTGAGCCCATCTCCATAACACACAGTCTACCCAAGTCCTTAAGCACTTAGGCCCAATTCGCAATGGAAAAGCCAATCCAGTCGCGATGCTGGACTAGGCCGAGCTGCTGAACTGAATGCATGAACCAAACTAATGGGCCGAACCCGTCATCAGAACCAAAGTAGGCCGAGCCCACACAAAGATGTCTAAATGGGCCAATCCATCTCTACAAGCAGTCTTATGAAAGGTCGAGCTGGGGCACAATAGTATTAAGCTGAGGAGACCTCTTAGAGAAACATGGAAGTTATGAACGCATGCACATGAAGGATGCCACATTAGCTGGTCCCCTCCCTCTAGAATCACGAAAACAGTTGATTAAGGGAATGTGATATGTTATAAGCATGATTACGAAAGGCACATGCCTCCAATGTCAACTACCTAGAGGTCCCCCACCTTGAGCAATGTTAAAGGGAGCCTCGCAGCACCAAAGCTCAGTGAAACCATCTTGGGCAACAAATAAGGTGTCCTATATAAACTTCACTCTCTTTACATTGAAGGTAACTAAGTGGAACTGAACTATACTCACTTAAATACAACTAAATTCACTCTAAACTTTACTCTCTCATCACCTAAAGGGAGTCTCTCATCTTCTCCGACCACTTACTCCCACACCAGAGGGGTTATCCGGCCAACCCGGCCTGACAGCTCTAATGGTGCTCTCTGTTGTAGGGTCTCAATTCTTGGATAGACCAATCGAGCTCTTCGACTACCATCTCCTTTCACTTGTGCTTCAAATAGTTCTTGAAGTCTTTCTAACCATTAGGCAGCTTCTCAATCAAAGTAGCTGCCTAGAATGATTCACTTAGCAACATTCCCTCTGCATGAATCTCATGCAGAATTACTTGGAAATCTTGGACTTGGCTAATAATAGTTTTAGAGTCCACTATTTTGAAATCCAAAAATCGGCCAACGACAAATTTCTTTGCCTCAGCATCCTCGGTTTTGTACTTCTTGTCTAAGGCATCCCACAGCTCATTTGCCGATTTCTTGGCATAAAACACGTTGAACAGTGTATCTGCCAAGCCGTTCAAAACATAATTCCAGTAAAAGAAGTCTGATTGCTTCCAAGCATCTAGAGTCATGAGTTTTTGTTTGTCTTGCTCATGCTTTTCCACAGCTGGTGAATCCTCACTCAAAAACCTTGCAAGGTTAAGAGTAGTCAGGTAGAATAGTATCTTCTGTTGCCACCTCTTAAAATTCACTCTAGTGAACTTCTCTGGGCGCTTATGATGGTTGAGCGGTCCCCCCGGAACAACAAGAGTAGCAACTGGATTGAGTACAAGGGTCACAACAGGGGTTAACAAGCCAGTTGACCCGGGGTTCTGATTCCCACTAACATTTACAGTAGTAGCATTAGTCACAGTTGCCATTTCTAAAAAATACAACAGAATTTCACTATTTTGTTTTTCCATAAACTAACTTAACACTAGAAAATTCCAAAGTTTGAAATTTAACTCAAAACTAGTCTCACTACTAACTTGAAAATCGAACATGGCCATGAAAGTTTCCAAAAAGACTGGAGGGGTCACACCAGTCCCACTTAAAACCCTGTTAACCTTAGACGAAACTTTCAAGAGCATGTTATCTTGTTGTCCATGGAAAACAAATTTAGAATTAAGTTTTCCAGGGGGATAAACTAGGTTAAACAACCCAAGTTCCAAATAAACTTACAAGCAATTTAAAAATTCCTACCCAAATTACAAGTAATCAAACTTGCTAGCAAAACTTTACAAGCAAATATAAATGCTACCAAAAAATTATAAGCAAACAAACTTGTTTCAAAATATTAGGTAATCCAACTACAACTAGAACACAAGCAAAAAAAATTTCTTCAATCATAAAAAATTTAACCAATCCAAATAAGAATTCTTTGGGTCTAAAAATTTCTTTCCACGCTTAAGTATTTCTGTTAAAAAAACAGTCCCAAATTCTATTCATTTGGTTTTGTTCTTATTTTTCTATTCCTTTTCGCACTTCCTATAGAAAATTTGGATGCCCCAAAGGGCTCATGCCCTTATCAAAAACTTGGGATTTAAATACCCATCAATGCTTTCCTCTACAATCAATGTAGAATAAGTAGTTATACACCATTCCTAATACCTCATTCACAAGGCCAACTTTATGATACAATTTCTCATTTAATTCTCAATATTTTTTTGTCATTCTTTTTGTGGTGTAAAGATCTTATTATAAAGAATCTAAACCCATTTGATAATTGGTGGTTAGGACCTACTTTAATTTCACATTAAAGTCGTCGTATAACCATTTTTCCTAACAATTTGCTCATTTTGGGCTCCATTCGACTCGAAAAAAAATTCTTTCCATCAGTCAGCAATTCATGGTGTAGAATTGCGAGGAACTTCATTACCTAATTGACAGGTGTTTTTGCAAACAACATACTGTGATTGGGTTTCTATATAGCTCTCAGCCATCTCAATTATGGGCATTATTGATTGGACAATGGCGACAATGGCCACAATTATTGTAGAAATTTCAATGGTTTGAGGTTGCAGAGGAATATGTTGTTATTGTGGATAGGAGATGCCGGATGGAAAGGAAGAGAGGGGGAAATTGAGACCCGAAAAAGGTTTCTTTCAAGCACTAGATAATCTCTCTGTATGGCCCCTAACCATGTTATTTCATCTTGGTAGTTAGACTTGACACCGTTGATTGTTCTAGAGACATGGAAGAAATTGAGGGGTGGAAAACTGAGAAGGGTAAGGAAATTATCAAGTGCTTGACAACTTAAGATTGTATGAGAATATTTAACCAAACTGATATACGTGGAAAAAGATGGTTGGCTGCTGTAAACTTAGGTTTATGTCTCAGCCATAAAGAAGTTATTCTCTTATTTTTATGGTGTAGTTAGAGCATCTCTAATGTTTCATTAAATTTGAGTAAAAATTTAATAAAAAGTTTGATATGATATGATGCACTCCAACAGTAAAAAGTAAGTTTTTATCAATTCGGCTAGTCATCCTGCCAGTCGTCTGGTGAAAAGTAAATTTTCATCAAATCCTTTTACAAAATTCATAATTCATCCCAAAATCTGATTGTCTGAGAGGGTTGTCCGGCCGGTTGTCTAGCTAGTCTCCCACCAGCCACTTATAAAATTTGATGAAAGGATAAAAGTTCACTTGATTTGATAAAAATATAGTGCTCCCTTCATTTGATATCAATTTGATGAAACGGTTAGAGTACCGTTTTCACCTATTTTTTCATCAAATTTAAATTTGATGAAATATTTGGTAAAGGATTGGAGATGACCTTACAATGGTGCGCACCATGAAATTATAAAAAACAAAAACTAAAAATTCTTAGTTACGAAATATTGTGATTACGTTACAAATGTTAAAAAATTAAGATTTTTTTTTTTTTTATGACTAATTATGGTGAAGTCACCAAATATGTTAGGGAGTGAAAAATAAAATAAAATAAATAAATAAATAAATTGAAAACCCACTCTAAGTCCTGTTTGGCAACTTGGCTTGTTTTAGTGACTTTTTGGTTTTTTGGTGAGGTGAAAAATGTTAGTATGTTTAAAATGAATTTTTAGTTGAATATATATATTTGTGAGAAAAAAAGTAATTGATTGATATGCGTATTGTGACATTTTGACATTTTTAACTCCTAATCTTTTTGTGACCTTCGATTATTTTAACTAAAAATAATAACCAAATTAACAAATTTATAAAAAATGAATTTATTAACATATAGTTTGATTCATGGATTTGGATAAAAAATTAAAAAGGAAAAGAAAACAAGGTGTATGAAATGTCATACTTGAGTTTGGGAGACATGCTACAATTAGGTTGGTGAACATTTGAAAGGATGATTACAACTTGGATAGGATTTATGAAAATGCAGCATCCATAATGATACCAATAAATCATCAATCTCACAACTGTGACTACAATTTCAAATCCACATTTTCATGCAAAAATTTTTATTGAGATAAAGAGAGGATATTCACTATTGTATTCAGTCGTGGTCCTTAGAATAGACAGTTTAATTAAATGGGCGACAAGTCCCAATTTGTTTGTTTGTATCTTATGGTCCTTAGAAGAGACAGTTTAATTAAATGGGCGACAAGTCGTAATTTGTTTGTTTGTATCTTGTTATTATGCAAAAATCAAATCAATTCTATTATTGATTGCAATCAATGAGAGGAAAGTATAAAAATTAAACCAACAGTAACAACTTTTTATACAACTTCTTGTTTGTTCAATTGTTTAAGAGATGGTAGCTCTTCCCTTTGTATGTGCAATGGTATATTGTTTAAACTGTGGAGATGATGGAAGTTCGATGGATAAATAGCTTTTGAGGATGAAGAGTTTGGATAAAGAAGGGATAATTACAGTGCGGTGGTGACACTAAAAATTAATTACAAATTAATGAAAAAATTTATAATTTTAATTATTAATACTTATAATGTTTTTCATTATTTTGTAATTATTTTTTCTAAGACATCACTGTCAAGTTATTTCCCCCAATAAAAAAATGGTATTTCTCCCGATAAAGAATGGTAAAGACAGAATAAAGATCTGATGAGGGTGACCCTGAGTTTGGGTCTAGATGGGAACCACTCTTTGCTTATGTGTAGTATCATCATAATGGTGGTCAATTGCAATTATAGCTTTTTACTGGTTGACCGTGTAAAAGTTAATTTGTTAGTAATGAACAATGGCTTCATTTGGGAAGAAGTGTTGAGTTGTGTTTGGGATTTAACCACAAAAAGATAAAATAAATTTTTTAGTTTAATAAAATAAAATATCACATTCAATTTATAATCATTACATTTTTTCTCTCGTAAAAAGTTAAAAAAGAGTCAAAAAACCCTTATCAAACGAGGCTTTTTAGTCCCACGTTAAAATAATTAAAAAACTAAAAAACTAAAAAACCAACCCACTTCCCAAATGAATCCAATAGTAATTCCAACTTGTAATTCTAATGGTGTAATATAATTTAAAATAGCACAGGAATTAAATAATATAAGTTTGGAGTTAGAGATTAGTTTGCACTATAATATAACCCACGCTTAGGAACAACAAAAAGTAAGGTACGGGTTGGAAGTCTCTACCCCACCCCCATTTCCGCCGCTTGCCCCCACCCCTAACCCGGTCCTCGTGAAACTCTCTCCCACTCAATCCAAACCCAAACCCAAACCCGCAAATGCAACTCCCACTCCCAACCCTACCCGATCCAAAAATATGAGACACAAATGTATCAACACTAGCCTCAGCCTTTACTTTATATATTATAATAGATATATATATATATATATATAGAGAGAGAGAGAGAGAGAGAGAGAGAGAGAGGAAAAAAAACAAAATAAACCTGCAAATAACTATTGGAGAAATAGTATTTTCAGTGAACAGATATTAGAAAAGAAATGTTCTGAAACACATCCAACACAATTAATTATGGAATGAAGAGTACGCACATGCATTGGATAGAACATTAAACATGACCATCACATATTAAAGTACACAAACATAGAAAATCAAGCAAATTACAACGGCATCAATGCTGAGATAAACATTATTGTATGACAACAACAACAACAGCATACAACTAAATCAACAACATAGAGTAACATAACCAACTGCCTATCTAGCTGCTCATTTCATTTGAAGCGATTGTAAGCGTTCCTGGATCGCAAGAATCAAATCCTTCTCTTTATTATTGAATGCGCAATAAACATGAGCAATAAAATGGGAATCTTTGTTATAGTATGCCCAATTATTCTTGCTAATCTTCTCGTCTCACACTTCACAGTAGACAGTTTTAGAAGTCTCAATGGGAAAATCATAGCAAAGGGTAAGCGGGTTTTTGTGCTTCTCATAGACAG
This sequence comes from Camellia granthamiana, assembly GCA_036172215.1. NCBI lineage: Eukaryota > Viridiplantae > Streptophyta > Magnoliopsida > Ericales > Theaceae > Camellia > Camellia granthamiana. The sequence goes on along the minus strand of CM069908.1, from coordinate 47,441,681 downwards.
TATAGGGCGTGTCAGCGCACGCCATGTGGAGATCGAACTTGCAATGAAAGCAGTGGTAGTGAAAGCCCTTGCCAGAGTCATGACAAGCGTTGCAATAGAACTTTCCGGATTCAGAACAGGAAGAAGATGGGAGGGTGAGTGTTTCGCCACAATGAGATATGTGTTTGATCTCTCGTCTTTACATGACTTGTGAATGAAGAATTTACAGTCTTGACAGCCCCAAGCTTTGCCCACAATGTCTATCTCGCATATATCACATTGTATTAGGTCTTTCCCTAGCATCTTGTAGCGATGCAGGGCATGGCTGAAGTGAGTTATCTCGTTTTGAACAGGACATGTATCATAGCGAACTTTCTATTCATAAAATTATGTGATTATTATTATTGAATCAACTAATTTTTTTTTTTTTTTAAATCTAAAAACTAGTTTAAATTCAACATACTAGTGAACTCACGGTTATTCCAAGATAATGAGATTTATTATGTTTCCATGGTAATTTATTATTAATTTATTATGTCTCCATGGTGATATAACTGTTTTATAACTTGTATAGGTTTATTACACTTGGATGTTCAAGGGGCCTTACCTGTGGAATGCTAAATTGATGGGATGTTCAAGGTGCCTTACCTGGATCTGTTGAAGGGTTACTTCTATGGTGGGATGGGGAGAGGCTCAGCAGTAAGGAGAGAGAGATTTGGTGGGGCATACCTCTGGTTGTGTTGTGGTCCCCGTGGAAGCTTAGAAATGTTGTGTTCAATGCACCAGTCCCTAATGTGGTGAGTTATGTGAAGTAATAAAAGTTAGAGTTGCATTATGGTTGAGACCATATTACTCAGATCATAGTTTTACAGTTCAGGATTTTGTGCTGAATCTTAGGCAAGTGAGAAAATTAAAGGGAGAAGGTTGCAAGGTGTTTGTACTGTATTTTTGTCTTTGTTGCTGTGTAATTTCTAGATGTTGTTATTCTGGTTGGATCCTCTCCAACTGGGTGTTTATTGACTTTATCTCGTATAATTGTGCTGCTTGATGATCATCAATAGTTTTTTCGTTATTTAAAAAAAAAATTTATTTTATATCCCTAAACCATCGCCAAATTATATATACTTAGTCTCTGAACTATCGATTGAATCTATTAAGACACTAAAATATATAAATCAAGTCTATTTAGTCCATAAACTATCGATTGAATTTATTAAGTTCCTAAAGTATTTAATTCAAATATATTTAGTCCTTGAAATGATTACAAAAATAAAATAGGGTGAATTAAACTAACGGTCCCTATAGCTTGGGACTTGTGTCACTTTGATCCATGATTTTTCAATTGTGACACATTTGATCCTGAATTTTGAATCTTATTCCAAAGAAGGACAATTGAAGATCACATTGCTTAATTTCAAGAGCAAAATCATCAATTTAATAAAATATAAACTATTTTGTCAAAAATAAATGTCAAAAAATATTTTTGAATTTTAAAAAATTATTTTTACCCATTAAAAATAAAATTATGTAAAATTGATAAATCTTTTAGACATTTATTTATTTATTTAACCAAATTAATTTCTATTATGTGTTTGGATGATGATCATGTAATGGATGATTGTTTTTATTTTCATTAAATTAGTTTTTATTTTTCCAAAAGCCATATATGGCGACAACCTTGATATCATTATTAAACCAATCCACAAAATCAAAAAATTCAAAACTAAAAATATTTCATATATTAAATATATCGATTACACATTAAAATCTTAACAACCACCCATTACATGATAATCATCCAAATACATAATAAAAATTAATTTGGTAAAATAAATAAATAAATGTTTAAAAGATTTATTAATTTTACATAATTTTATCTTTGGTTGGTAATTTATTTAAAATTGAAAAATATTTTTTTAACATTTATGTTTGTCAAATTAGTTTATATTTTATTGAATTAACAATTTCGCCATTGAAATTAAGTAATAGTATATTCAATCAGTGGTGCTAGAGACCACTAATTTAGTGGCTCTAAACCCACTACTAATGAGGTGGCAAAGCAAAAAAAAAAAAAAAAAAAACAGACACAATATATACTGTGGCAGTGGGTGGGACCCATTGCCACATCATTAGTGGTAACTCTAATTAGAGCTCTCACTCATTTTCCATATTCAATTGTCTTTATTTGGAATAAAATTCAAAATTCAGGGTCAAATATGTCACAATTGAAAAGTCAAGGACCAAAATAATATGAGTCATAAACTATAAGGACTATTAGTGTAATTCGCTCAATAAAATATAACCAAAAGGTGTTATAAATTAATAAAAGATCTTATTTATTTAAAAGTTTATTTCAAAAAAATCTTTTTTTATTCTGTATTTGAAAAGTGGGTGTCAATTTTTCTGGGTGAATTTTCTTTGTAAGGATAAGGGTAATTATCTATAGTATTTTCTTACTTATTTTCTATAATAGCTACTTACTTGCTTTTGTCTAGTATTATATATCGGATTTCATTTATAATTTCTAATTAATTGTCTTTAAGGTTTCCGCTAAGTGCTTTTTATAACTTAATTAATATATTTTGTTCTATTATTATTTATAGCGATGTATTATTATTTAAATTATCTAATTCTACTTATTCAATATATCTAATACTAATTTAAACACACAATGAAATAAAATATTTTTTGAAGAAAAAATCTTAATTATGTAAGGTCTTTTTCTAATTTATAATACTCATAAGCGTATATTTTATTTTGTAATCTTTTCAAGAACTAAATAGGTTTAAATTAAATATTTTAAGGACTTAATAAATTTAATCGATAGTTTAGGGGCTAAATAAATTTTGATTTATATACTTTATGAATTGATAATTTAGAAACTAAATAAATAATTTGATAATAATTTAATAGTAAAAAGTGTAATAAATCCAATTATAGTTAACTTTTTTAAATAAAGCTTCCCTCTAGTGGAACTGCAAAGTCCAATTGAGTGGGGATTTTATTTGCACTCAAAAAATTATTCATTACGTCCGATTTCTTAGCACTTTCTATTAAATTATCTAGAATTATAATTTACTCTTAATATACACTATATTAATTCACAAAGTGCTCTTCTTGTAAATTAGAAATCTTGAATTGGTAACCATTGTTGCTTCATAAACTATCAAAAAACTTAGCCAACGAAGTGGTTGATTGGTGGCAGAGAAGTTGGCAGATGGGGTTGCTTTTAAAATTAGATTTTGAAAAAGCTTATGATTCGATCAGCTGGGATTGCTTGTTGGCTATGCTGAGTCGGTTTGGTTTTGGACTAAAATGGCGGAAGTGGATATAGGAGTGTTTATACTCTTCCAGAATTTCAGTTCTTGTTAATGGCTCTCCAACATCTGAATTCACGCCTAAAAAAGGTCTTAGACAAGGGGATCCCCTGTCACCTTTTCTTTTCAACCTTGTAGCTGAGGGTTTGAATATGTTGTTACAAAGGGCATGTTCAGCAGGGTTAATTTCAGGAGTAGTTTTAGGTCATAATGGGTCAAGTCTAACTGTATCACACTTGCAGTTTGCAGATGATACAATAATTTTTTGTAAGGCTGTTGTGAAGGAGGTTTTTGTAATTAAGAGAATTCTGAGATGTTTTCAGTTAGTTTCAGGGTTGAAAATAAACTTCTATAAGAGCTATGTGTGTGGAGTTGGGGTAGCTGAGCAGGTGGTATTGGAGTGTGCTGGTAGGCTTAATTGTAAGAGTCAAAGCCTTCCTCTATCTTATCTTGGTTTGCCTCTTGGTGCTAGTCCTAGATTAAAGAAAACTTGGAAACCAGTAATTGACATGGTAAAGGCCAAGTTGGCATCTTGGAAAAGGAAACTACTATCTTTTGGGGGTCGTCTGACTCTCATTAAGTCTGTGCTATCTAGCTTACTTGTTTATTATTTATCCATCTTCAAGATGCCTCAGTCTGTGATCTTGATCATTGACCGTTTGCGGGCAGCTTTTCTTTGGGATGGGACGGAGTTAAGGAAAAAGATACATATGGTAAAGTGGGAGGAGATTACTATCAGCAAAGAACAGGGAGGGCTGGGGATCCGAAAGTTAAAGGATGTAAATGATTGCCTATTAGCCAAATGGTGGTGGCGTTTTGGTATTGAAGATAACTCTTTGTGGAAGAGAGTTCTGTGCAGCAGGTATAAGTTTAGTGGTGGGAGATGGTTGCCATTTTCATGCCCTAGAGATTCTTGTTCTAAAATATGGGGTGGGATCTTAAGTGTTGGCCAATCAAACCCTCTTTTGCTGAGCATTTTTCTTCATAATTCTAAGCTGGTTGTGGGAAATGGGAGCAGGATTCACTTTTGGTTTGATCAATGGTTTGGGCAGCAAAGCATTCGGTTGGAGTTTCCGAGATTGTATAGTTTGTCAATAGAAAAAGATATCGCCTTAAGTGCATTATTTGACACAAGAAGAATATTAGGGGACTGGAACCTGAATTTTTGAAGGTCATTATTTGCATGGGAGGCCGAGGAATTAGTTAGGTTGGTAAATCAGGTTGAGTTGGGGGCAGCAGGGAGCGATGATTGTTTGAAATGGCTGGCATGTCCATCACAACAATTTAGTGTAGCCTCCCTGTTGAGAATGTATGTCTTCAGCACTCCCTTGGTGTGCACTAGATTGATCTGGAACAAGGTGGCTCCACCGAAAGTCCAATTTCTTTGTTGGCTGGCTTGGAGAGGCCGATTAAAGACTGCTGTTTTTCTGCACAAGATTGGAGTGCTGCATCAAAGTGCTTCACTTAATTGTGTTTTTTGTAGGAATGAGGACGAATCAGTTCCCCATGTTTTACTCTGGTGTCCCTTTGTTTGGCAAGTTTGGTCAAGATTGTTGCAATGGTGGGGTGTGCAGTGGGTGTTGCCTGGTAGTGTTGAAGGCTTGCTTCATTGGTGGTTGGGATTTAAATGCGGAAATTTTGAAGCTAGAATTTGGAAGGTGATTCCATTGGCAATCATGTGGTCGGTTTGGAAACTTAGGAATGAAGTAATTTTTAGTGGAAGGCAACTTCGACTCGATGATTTTTGCTATTGAATTAAGGCAAGGGTGGCATTCTGGGTCAACGCTTACTCGAAGGGGTGCCCTTACTCAGTCCAGGATTTTATCTATAACTTGCAGCAAATTCGTACCATACCTATCAGTTGAAGTCGTTGCTGGGTTGAGTGTCTTTGTTTGTTGTTGGACTGCCTTTGGTTTCATTTCAATTTTATGATCTCAAGCAGCAAGGATTCATAGAGAGCCAGGAGCTTATGAGGTGCTGATATAAACTAGTTGATTTGGAGGCTGTCCTGGTTGCTGTTGCTTTCTGGTGGCAGGGGAGGTGGTTTTAGTATGGTTGCAGGAATTGCTGCTGCAGATGTTTTTTTGATGGCAAAATGTTTTGCAATAGAAATGTAGGGCAAAAGCTGAAATTTTTGTCTTAATAGAGCACAAGCTTCCAAGCTCCAGTTGCAAAGCTTTCACACTCCAAGGGTAGATCTGTGTGGGAGGAAGAACATGAGTAGTTGTCTGTCATGGTCTTGGTAAGTAGCAGTTGCAGCAGATTTGGGTCAGTGGTGGGCTGCTGTATTGGTTTTGTTTAGTTTTCATTTCGGGTGAGGTTTTTTGTGGTTGGTTTCTCACCAACTTTTGATTTTGTGCTTGCAGATGATAAGGCGGATTTATCGGTGCCAACCTAATTGGGATTGGTTTGTTCGTTTTTTATGCTCTTTGCTCTCATCGCTTTTTTCATTGATGTAATACTATTTTGGTTCATCAATAAAAAAATTTCTTTTGCTGATAAAAAAAACAAACTATCAAAAAACTAGTAAAAAAATTAAGCTAAGAAAACAGCATCATAGTAAAACATAATTAAATTAGACAAAACTGTTTGTAATTCAACAAAAACATATCTCAATCTCCAATTTACTCCTCCTCGGTGGCAGATTCACCATTCTTCTTGTTAATTAAAAATAAAAATAAAAATAAAATCAAGATCGAAACTTTCACATCTTTCAAATCAAATTAAGCTGCAAACGATGATGTATATATAAATAAATGAGTACATATAATATGGAGAGAGAGTAGGCCTTTTTTCTTTTCTTTTTTTTGAGAAAAGATAAAATTGTATTAATAACCATAGATAGAGTGCCACATACAATGATATAACAGACTAGGAAAAGAAAGCGACTACTAAAAAGACCAACAAGAAACAACATGCACAACACCAAGTACGGCAACTTATCCCAAACAAAGAAGCTTCAAGACGGCAACCCGAACTTCATCGAACTCCTGCAACAAAACTAGAAATCATAATATAAAGGCAAGAACAAAAAGACAGAAAATTGGTTACTAGTTTAGTGGAGGTATGCCTGTGTTTTCTGGGCTTTTTTTTTTTTTGTACGAAATTTTCTGTACTTCTTGATATCTTCTTGTGTGGGCAGTATGATTCCTACAATATGTTTTTTACATAATAAAAATAAAAATAAAAATACAGAAATCAAAAATTATATTTTGATATTTATGTGAATACCTACCTCATTTTTGATAAATTGTTTCTAAAAATAATTTTAATTTTTATTCTCTTTCATTATTTGATTTTGTTCAAATTTTCTTCTATTTGTAAGTAATAACTCAATAAGAAATAATGATATTGATGATAATAGTGAGTTTTGATAAGATAGATTGGAGTTTTCGAATGAAAAAGAAAATAGAAAGAAAATAATTAAAACTTAAGAAAGAAGATGAACAGACTTGAATATGAAGAATACGTATAAATGATTAGGATGTACTATAAAGAAAAAAAAAATTATTTTATTTAGAGTTTAATATGTGTTGTTCTTATTAATAAATTTATATTAAAATATAATAAAAATTAAATTTTAAATTTTATTTGGTCATACTTATTATTTAAGTGCAAATAGAATCACCCAAATTGAGGGACTGTAGGCCCAGTGTGAAATCCAAATCATTCATTATTATTATTATTAAGAATAAGGGTTTGGTTATGGTGTGCAACTTACACCTTACACCTTATTCTTTACACTTACACCTTATACTTACACCTTTTATACCTTACACCTTACACCTTTTGTGTAAGTGGCACATGGTGTGCAACTTACACCTTACATTTACACCTTACACTTACACCTTACACTTACACTTACACCTTACACTTACACCTTTTGTGTAAGTGGCACATGGTGTGCAACCCATTTACACCTTTTGTGGGTTGCACACCTAAGAAAACTCCTAAGAATAATGCTTGGGACCCCCTTTTGGGGGTCACCCCCTTACCCCCCTTTGCCACTTGGCGGGGGTGATTGGAGGAGTAGGAAAAAAAAGAAAAAGAAAAAGAAAAAGAAAAAGTAACCAATGAGAGAGAGAGGGGGTCAAAGAGGGTGGGGGAAAAGGGGGATGAATCATTGTTGTATTATTAAAATAAACTGTTCTGAGGTGCATCAGTGGGCCACGTACCGTAGTGGTTCCTTTCCTAAGATTTTCGTCAATTCATGTAAGAAATGTTGATTAGATATTGAATGTAAGATATTTAACAAGCAATAGATGGTCTTTAAAATCATAGTTACCAGATAAATTTGATCCAGTTACTTGGTTTAGGGAAATGATTTACAAATAAATAAATAAATAACTTTTTGCTAACATATATGTTAAAAAAGCATTAAATCAGGATAATTACACTCACTTATATAGAAATAATAAAAAATAAATAATGTTATATGTACCAATTATCCTTAAAACATATGTTAACAAGATTCAAAAACAAAATTATATAAAAAAATTTAGGAGTACTTACATGTAGGTCCTAATAAGTTGACTTATTATTTAATAGGTCCTATGAAAAAAGATTTTCATAAAAAAAGTCACTAATTGTAAATGTTAGCGACAATTTATAAAAATCATGACAAAAAAAATCAGTAATTGTCAATTTTTAGCGATATATGTAAAAAATTGTCACAATTTTTTTTTCACGACAATTTAATTAAGACTTATTTTTAATAGGACTTGATAAGAATTAAGTCTAATTATTAAGATCTATGGATAATTTATCCAAAAATTTTTACAAGAATAATACGAGAGTGGTACTTTGAAAATTGTAAGTCGCTTTAAATGTTGGCTTGGACTGAGCCAACAACCCCTCAACTGTAGTCTAATTTTGGACTCAACATTAGTCTCAATATTCTATTTTTACTTCTTTTGAAAAAGAAAAAAAAAATTAAAAAAAAATAAGATTGTGATTTCTCGCTCTCTTATTTGGCTAGGTTTGGTTAGGTTGAAGAGCAAAGAAAAAAAAAAAAATTGATTTCTCCCTAATTTTTTTTTAAATAGGCTATATAAAAGAAAAACAAAATAAAATAAAACTTTACAAATTAAATAACTGAAACAACCTTTTATGATTTTTTTTGTTTGTTTAGTAATTATTTTTTTTAGGGGAAATATTTGTTTAGTACTTAGATATACAGTATTAGTATCATATGAAATTAGTAATCAATTTATTTCTTTTCTGTCTCAATTTATTGAATTTTAAAAAGATTCAAAAAAGTGAATTGTAAGAGAAAATATTTGAACTTCCTTTCTTTCTATATTTGCACATTTATCACATCTTTAATAATCTAAACAAGTGATTAAGACCAATCGTTCCTCTTCAAATCAATCGATCCAAACGAACTATAAATTATTTTTTTTAAAAAAATAAAAAAATAAATTGAAGGAGCCCATTGGCCTCGAATCCCAATTAATAATAATAATAATAATAAAAGAGTAATGTTAGGAATCATGAAAAATATATCATGAAATACATCATGAAAATTTTTCATCCCTTGATTAGCCTTGATTAGTGTGTGGTGTTTTATTGTATGGGTAATCCAAAGGTTAAGAATCTTTCATGATAATATTCATGATATATTTTTCATGATCCCTAGCATTACTGATAATAAAATTACATATAATTTAATTTCTTACCTCCACTCGTTGGTAAACCTGAACTACAGCATTTGATCTTGATCTTTCAATGATGCGAGTAGTGTTTTTCTCTCTTCACCAATTCTTTTCTTTTTTCCACACTGTGCCGCGAATGATGCAAGTAGTGATCTTCTCTCTTTGCCAATTCTTTTCCTCTTTCCACGATGCGCACCGAATGATGCGAGGAGTGATATTCTCTCTTCACCGATTCTTTTCCTTTTTCCACGATGCGCAACAAATGATGCGAGGAGTGACATTCTCTCTTCACCAATTCTTTTCCTCTTTCCACGATGTGCCGCGAATGATGCGAATAGTGATCTTCTCTCTTCCTCAATTCTTTTCCTTTTTCCACGTTGCACCGCGAATGATGCGAGTAGTGATCTTCTCTCTTCACCAATTCTTTTCCTCCTCTCATCTCTCTCTGCAAATGATGCGAATGGTGATCTCTCTTCGCCAATTCTTTTCCTCCTCTCATCTCTCTCTGCAAATGATGCGAATAGTGATCTTTCTTCGCCAATTCTTTTCCTCTATCCATCTCTCTCTCTCTCTCTCTCTCTCTCTCTCTCTCTCTCTCTCTCTCTCTCTCTCCTTCTCCTTTTCTTCTGTCTCTGTGCTAGTTATCTTGTGCTATGGATTCGTGGATTCATATAGAGTAATAGTTTGTTTGGACTCAGGATATTATTGAAAAAAAAAAAAAAAAATTATGTTTGGAAAGATAATTGAATTTTTTTGTGATTGAATGTGATATTTGTGAGAGTAAAAGTAAAATGATTATGAAATTAAATGTGATATTTTATTTAGATGTATTTTTTTTTAATTTTACAAAAAATTTATCTTTTAATAAAAAAAGAAAAAAAGAAAAAAACCTAAACCCAAACTTCCCAACCATCACCTCAATCCTCTCCAACGAGAGGATTAGCATAGGTCTAGAAGACTTTTCAAAACCATGAGTTGGTTTTGGAGAAATTGGGTTGGTTTTGAACAAATCATTAATTTATATTTTTAATATAAAAATAAATTAATATAATAATATATTTATAAAATATAATTTTTAATATTAAAATATATCAAACACTGAAAAAGATGTATATGATATTATATATAAGGGTTCTGTTATGGTGTGCAACTTACGCCTTACACTTACGCCTTTTCTGTTTGCAGTCCTGCTTTGTTTTGGTGTGCCACTTACACTTTTTGTGTAAGTGACACATGGTGTGCAACCCTTGAGGGTTGCACACTTAAGAATTCTCCTTTATATAATTAATCCCTAATCCAAATATATCACAATCAAGTATAATATTTCATAATTAAAAATGAGGCAACATCTCTACTAAATTGTGTGAATGGGATGAAATACACTTTTTCAAAACCATTGGCTGGTTTTGGAGAAACTGTGGGCTGGTTTTGAAGAAATCATTATTTTATATTTTTTTCTTCATTATTTTATATTTTTTATATAAAAATAATTTAATATAATAACATATTTATAAAATATACTTTTTAGGTTCCGTTTGGGAAGAAAAAAGCCAAGTTTTTTTGGTTAAAATAGCTACAAAAAATAAAATAGGCTATTTTAGCCACAAAAAACAAAACATCAAATCCAACCCATAATCATTACAATCCTCTCTCACAAAAAAAGCCAAAAAAGTCAAAAAGTCAAAAAGCCCTTCCCAAACCAGGCTAAAATAGCCCAGACTAAAATAGCCAAAAAACCAAAAAGCCAACCCACTTTCCAAACGGAGGCTTAATATTAAAATATATCAACCACTGCAGGAGGATATATATGATATTTTATATAATTAATTCCTTCACCAAAATATATCACAAACAAATACAACACATCTCTATTCAGTTGTGTGAATATGTTTGGTTTGAGTTTGGGAGATGAGTTTTAGAGATAAAAAGTACGAAAAGTTGTTTGGTTCGGTTTTTTTCAAAAGATGTTTTGGAAAATTATTTTGAGAGAGAGTTTTGGAAAAAGTGATTAATTTGATGTGTATGAGAGAGAGATTTGTTTGGAAAACTTGTAAACCAAACAAGTTTTGAGAAATTTTTTTGAAAAAATTTGTTTGGTTTGATTACTTTTGAAAACTTATTTGTAGAGAATTTTTCCCAAAAATTTTTAAGAAAAACAAACCAAACAAGGCAACAGTTTTTCAAAAGCATGGGCTGGTTTTGAAGAAATTATTATTTTATATTTTTTATATAAAAATAATTTAATATAATAATATATTTATAACATATAACTTTTCATATTAAAATATTTCAAACACTGCAAAAGGGTATATATGATATTTTATATAGTTAATTCTCTCATTAAAATATATCCCAAACAAATACAATTTTTCATACTTCAAAATGAAGCAACATCTCTGTTCAATTGTGTGAATGGGACGAAATACACTTTTTCAAAACAATGGGCTGGTTTTGGAGAAATTGTGGGTGGTTTTTGAAGAAATCATTATTTTATATTTTTTATATAAAAATAATTTTATATAATAATATATTTATAAAATATAACTTTTAATATTAAAGTATATCAAACAATGCAAAAGGATATATATGGTATTTTATATTGTTAATTTCCTCACTAAAATATATCACAAATAAATATAATTTTTCATAATTCACTCAATAACAATTTTCATACTAACAATTCTCTCAATAACAATCTCCACATTAATAATATTATACATCTTGTCTTTGAAAACAGACAGGACATATGTGGCTATAAATTTGTAGTATGTCTCTCCACTCACACTTTTTATTTAGGCCCTATTTGAAAAGATGATTTTGGACTAAAATAGCTACTAAAGATAAAATAAACTAAAATAGTTAATAAGACAAAATTTCATATCCAAACCATAATCATTTCACTTTTTCTATCACAACTATCAAATCAACTATATAAAAAAAAAAAAAAATTAATCAATTTTTCAAATACAATTTTTTTTGTCAGCCTAAAAGAGGCACAAAGCCAAATAACATAGCCAACTTCCCAAATGAGTCCTTAGTGTTTGGTTCAATTGAATGGAGTGGAATAGAATGATGGTTACATTAAAATACTTAGGATAAATTAAAAAAATAAAATAAAATCCTAGGTTTAGAGTCTTGTAGCAAAATAAACCTTGTATTTTTAATTTTATCAATTTAAATCCTAATTTTATTTATTTATTTTTAATTTAAATCATTTATCTATTTTCGTTAAGTAAAAACAATTAAAAAATGAGTATTTTAGTTGTGGAAGCATAAATTGTCCCAGAAATATTAATCGAGAGATCAACGAAGAATTGAGCTACACCGTTCTGAATCTACAAAAGAATAAACAGTTTGTGCCTCCTGACTGACGGTTGCAGGCCAAAGGCACTCCGGCAATCAAGTTAGATAACATAAATCTAAATGAAATTGAACAAGTAAAAGAAGTAGTTCAGGCATACTTCTCCTGATGTTGAAGATTACATCCTTTTAGATAGGCTAACTTGCCACTCGTTTTGTCCAATGAGCTTAAGCCACTAATTTGGTCCAATAAAAGTAGACCACTTGTATGCCCCGAAATCCATCTGATGCATGTATATTAGAGCAACTTGGCAAGTTGGTAAGTTACATTGCAAGTTATTATTTTATTACCTTATTTCTATTTCTATGTAGGCATTGGGTAGACCCACTTAACATGATTAGTTTTTATCTCTCCGTAATTGCCCACAAGTTTTCGCTTTAGTCAATCGAAGTGAGAAAGAGTGGAAATTTCTCTCTTATCTCTGATAGACTCATTTATCTTTGTTACTTGTATAATCGAATGAATTTTTGTCTTATGGCTGTGATAAACTGATTTCATTTGCCTTTGATTTATAGAACATGAACATCTTTTTCACATGCCTTATGATCTTTTCTATGTAATGCACCTGATGTGGTCACTTATTTTCTGTATGCCATCTTTCTTGTTTTGCTGATCTACTATTTTGGACAATTATATTGGTAGGACTATCGTAGGTCTTTCTTTTCTTTGGTTAGATGACCTAGTCGCCGAACTATTGCCTTTAAGCAAGCTTCGAAAGTAGACCCCCGTAGGCCTTTTCTTATTTTCAGCAAGATTGATTTTGTTGGCAATTGGTTTTAATGCATTGTTTGGTTTCCCATCATTCTTGATATTGTATCTTATCTCTTTCATTCTTGGTTCGCACAAATCCATGTGATGTACATCCAATAGGTAGCACAAGTTTGAGCTATATCTATAAGCCATGTTTTATAGGTGATTCATTTGCTATCTCAGTTGATGATTAGCTCGGTTAAGGTTTAATTAATTTCTAATGCCTAGTAAGACTAGGGCTTACTTATTTTCTGATACTTAGCTCGACTAAGGATTACTCAATTCCTGATGCTTAGCTCGGTTAAGGCTTTCTCAATTTCCAATGCCTAGTAAGACTAGGGCTTACTCATTTTCTGATGCTTAGCTCGGCTAAGGATTACTCAATTCCTGATGCTTAGCTCGGTTAAGGCTTTCTCAATTTCCAATGCCTAGTAAGACTAGGGCTTACTCATTTTCCGATGCTTAGCTTGGCTAAGGCTTAATTTTTGATGCTTAGCTCAACTAAGGCTTATTCAATTTCCAATGTGTAGTAAGACGAGACCTTACTCAATTTCCAATGCTTAGCTCGACTAAGCCTTACTCAATTTCTGATGCTTAGCTCAGCTAAGGGTTACTCAAATTCCAATGCCTAGTAAGAATAGACTACAACAAAACTGAATTTTTACGGCTTGTAATGTATGTCGTAAAAACTTTTTCACGGCATGCACACAAATGTCGTTTTATGACATGCCGTAAAAAGTTGAGTGTCATTTATGGCATGCAGGTAAAGTTGTTAAAAGTAATAAATTAAACATTAATGACATACTTTGTATGTTGTATATAATTTGTTACAACATTTTTGTCATGCCATATATCATCATATTTTCCATGGCATAATTTTGCATGCCGTAGAAGGTTATTTTTAATATATTTATGGCATACTTTGTATGCCGTATATAATATTTTACGATATTTTCTTGCATGTCATAAATCTTCACACTTTTCATGACATAATTTTGTATGTCGTAAAAGGTCATTTTTAATATATTTATGACATACTTTGTATGTCGTATATAATCTTTTACAACATTTTCTTGCATGTCATCAATCATTACACTTTTCATGACTTAATTTTATATGCCGTAGAAGGTTATTTTTAATATATAATATATATATAAGAATATATAATTGCCTAATAGTATGCAGGCGATAGCTTATAAAATGCAACCTGTGAACAAACCAAGCAGAAACAACAACTATGAAGTAAGCAAAAGAAAATCTAATATCCATACACCAAACAACCTGCATACTAACTTCTATCCTCAACTTCTATCATATCAAGCTGATAACAACCTCAAACATACAAACCAAGAAAAGTATCCAAATCATTAGATTCACTAATCTCTAAAATAGGACTTTAAACATCCAAAAAGCATAACTACAAATCGTAAATCACTTATTCTAATATTTAGTCCAAAAAAATGAATTGACTAGGCCATGCAACTGTACTTCCTATTGCATCTTGAAGATCACACATTTCATGAGTCAAGTGAAACAACGACACATTGACTGTTACGTGGTTCACCCATACTTTTCAACACATAGGTCCAAGGGTCACATGATGCACCTTTGAATTAGGATCCCTTGATGCAATTTGGCCTTCTGCAACCACCAAGTTTGTCTCCTTCCAATGCAATAACTTGCATTTGACATTACTTTGATCCTACAAAAATTAGGAGTATATAAGCATATTACATAACATTCATCCCATTTACCAAGTATTAGTTCAACAAATGAAATGAAAGTGTCAAAAAGCTTCAACCAAATTAAAAAAATATTTATGTTGACAGAGTCAGAGCAGCACATGGGGGGCTTGAAATGTCTGTTTCAATATTACTTTCAAAAAATTAGTATGATTAAACTTCTAAATATTTTAATTTGAAACATGAATCTTAAATTCCCAAAATACTTGTAGCACATTAACAATGCAAGATGGTCCAAAGAAGGGGTGGCATGTTAAGAAATAGGCATTCAAGTCCTATCGTTTGTTCAACAAACAATTCAAAAGGTTTTGTCCAATGTGTGTTGAAGGGAATGATTCTTATTCTTTTTACCATTGTCCAATGTGTTATCATGGTATTTACCATTTCTTGCTTTCTTCTTTCAATAATTATTACATCCATAATACATAAAGATATTAATTTGGAAGAAAACATGCTATATTCAATCTGATTATGCATTCTAGAAGACTACTATGAAATAACTACATCAAAGTGCAGAGACATATTCAGTTGCCATGCTCCTTTTATATTACTACTAATTAAGACTACTAAATGGGAAAGAGTGAAAACCAAGAAGACTGAATCATTTCAAAGCTATGGAAAAGAGTGTTACATGTTCAACTTCCACAGATGACTTAATGCCCTTCAGCAATCAAGAAGTAGCTATCTCTTTGCATAATAAAAGCAAGCTAGCAAAAGGCTATTGCACATCATTGCACAAAGCAAGCTAGTTAAGATGCATTATGCTTGATAATAACATGGTAGAGTACCATAGCAGTATGTACTCTCTGTTGTTTATTTCTGTAACTATTTTTTGGTTTTAATCATAAACATTTTAGAGTTTGAGACGTCTCTAAACCAATTACCATAGCTAATTACCATATCATAACAATTGAGACTTCTAAAAAGAGCATAACTTATCATAAGGTTTGCAATTAAAGAACCAACATGTTTAGATATTTTCATAGCTTCAATGCTTTCAATAACAGAACCAACTTCATTCACCTAAAAAACCATAAAAACACTTCATTAAGCATATAGCTACCACATAATTCCAACAATTAAAGACATGAATAGTAGATAAAAATGTTCTGAAAATACTATTTTCACTCACTAAAGTTGGAAGGTTGTTATGAGGAGTAGATCGAAGCTTCTTTGGGAGGGATTGGTACCCCACACTCAAAGACAAACATGCAAGTGATTTAAATATAAAATAACAAATGATTGGAATGAAAATTTACTTGAATTAAATCATCAAACATTATATTATCATGTTTAGCTTTTCCTTTTACATCATTTTGCCTTCTTTCTTTAATGAGCATGGCTCTTATCTCATCGAGTTGTTGTTCTAAGTCCAGCACCTTGCCTTTAAGTTTTCTCACATGCCCATTTTGGTGTACCTGTGCATCAACCTTAGATGGTAATGCCCCAAATCCCGGCCCTCGTACACTTCCACGACGCTCATGACCAAAAGTATGAAAAATCGCATCATCTTTTTATAGATTTTGGACCCTTATGAAGTTCTTGAACCTTTTTCTGAAAATATAAAGCATGTCTTAATAAATTGATGTGAATGCAAATTATAATACGAAAAAATAAAATAAAAAATGAAGTAATATTGGTACCACAGTTGCATCAAGCACTTCATTCATGGATTTTCCTTCCTTCCTCGTATGACCTTTAATCCAAACATCAACTCTTGATATGGATGATGGTGCTCGACTTTCTTTTCTCTAGAATATAAAATAGAAAATTAAAATCAACATGATAAAAAACAATCTCATAGTAACCATACTTCATACCCAATTTACAAAACTACTTCAATCACTCTTAAATTTACCATTTTATCCTCTAATCGTGCATAATCTTTATGACTCACGGTGTGTAAGAGGGTTTTCTTTTTCCTCATTGCCCTAAATCTTTTACTCTTTCTCTACATATACTAAAGAAGAATGTCATAATTTATATGATTAATTATTCATAATTGAATCACTATGAGAAAATTTGGTGGTCTAATTAGTTCATAAAAACTAGAGAGTTTCTATGAGGAAACTTACCTTAAATTCTTTGGAAGTTCGTTGTTTCACAATTGCTTTCTATTAAACCATTTTTACATTATTAGCTTTGGTGAGGACAATATTGTGTGCTAGCTTAGCACTTTTACCAAGAGGTCTTATTTTTCGTGATAGTTTAGATTTGTGTGAGCACCATAATCTGCCAAACTTTTGCATGATGTATTTTCTATGGCAATTATTTATTTTGAATCTAAGTTGCATTTGCATTTAAACAAAAATTTAGTGATTAGGAAAAAACTTGCGTTGATAGTATAATAACGAATTAAATGAATATATGTTACCTTCACACAAGCCCATGGCTTATCTTTAACCTCTTATGGAATATCAGGCCGTCTCTTTGTGGTTGTTGGCACCATCTCTCGTGCCAAGATCCTTTCTAAAGTGGATCTCTTTGTGGTTATTGGCACCATCTCTCGTGCCAAGATCCCTTCTAAAGTGGATAGTTTAACTGTCTTAGGTCCCACAGGCTAATCCCTTTCATTGAAGTCAATTTCATCACACTTTTGTTTTCCTTTGTCATGCATCATTAACTTTGATGCCCCCTAGTTCTCTTCTTTGGTACTTGAATGGAGTTTACAACTCCTTCCATATCATGTGATTCAACATGTGGAGAAGTAGAACACTCATCTGAAATTCTGAATGATGCATTTCTTTTTCATCCATTGTCACAGTAATTATAGCTTCACGCTCCTTCTTAATTATTTTCTTAGCTTTTTTTGAACTTTGTGCAATACACAAGGAAAAATAAGAAATAATGTTGTCACGACCCCATTCCGCCCCTAGTAGAATGGTGTCGTGATGGCCAGTAATCCGAGATTACCAAAGGCCAACTTACAAAAATTCACATACAATCAGAGTATAAATATATGGGGCCTACATGTGCGGAAGCAAATTTAAATCTAAGCAGTCCGTAAGAGCTGTGCATAGATCAAATGAAATGACATACATTTTAACATGGTTTACAACTTGGATACAAATAAAATAAAGTACATATTACATCTTGATCAAAAGGCTTCTCAAGCCGACATATACAAAATGAGTGAATTAAAACTAAGAAACATAATCTTCAAGATGATACAAAACATGAATCAAAGCATCCTGCAAATAACATCTTAGGCGTCACCACCTTCTTGCTTGCCACCTACATATATATAAAGGGGAGGGTGAGCTTGGATACTCAGTGAATGATATAATTAATAAAGGTTTGAATGAATGATATCCGAGATCTTTATCAAAACAATACATATCATAGCTTGTAACAAAACATGGGATGAATCAAGTTCATCAATCAAATCTTTCAAATCTTCTTGGGATGTTTAATAACATCTACATAATACATGGGGGATGACGTTCCGGACAAAACAAGGGAATAATCGACCCGGAATCCATTAGACAAATCTACCCGCACAAGGCCGTCGGTGGGGCCATCTGTACAAGACCGTCGATGGGAGAGATCTCTCAAACATGGTGCTACATGGGCTTAAAGTCCCCTAGCATGGAAGGACTTTCCAAGAATGTCATCAAAACAAGATAACACTTGATATAAAAACTAGGGATAATCATTCATGCTTGATCAAATACTTTTCCAAAACGAAGCAAAGCTTTATCAAAACTTTATAACATAGCTTTATTAAAAATACCACTCACATAGCTCTTCGGGTGTAGCGATTAAGGCAAGGATCCAAGACCTACAAATACATAATAAGGTCTATTGAATGCACTTCAAGAAGACAAGAAGAAATGCTCAAAAATGGATATGAAATGCATTCTTAAAACAAGCTTTTCATGAGTGCAAATGATCTCGGCATTTCTTTCCAAAACCAAGTCAAGACAAAGTAAAACATGTGCTGAGAGTTAAAACACAGTTTTTTATCTAGGGAAAACATGTTGGGTACCAACCAGGTCTTGGAATGGATGCACAGAGATGATCTAGGAAAAAATGATCTATCTGGGTGAACTCAAGAGGTCTTGGCCGAGGTCCCACACCTCTTGGCCGAGGTGTGGTTACCTAGGCTTTGGTGTGCAGCTACCTGCCGAGGTGTTACAAGGTGCCGGCAAGGGTGTACCATGGTCGGCCTAGGTGTGCAGTGGTTAGCCTAGGTGTGCATGCAAGATAGACTAAGGTGCAAGTGATCATGCAATATAGGCCAAGGTGAGATACGATGCTTGGCCTAGGTGTGAGATCTAGGCAAGAGTGGTCTCGGTGACCACACCTAGGGAAAGGTGAAATCTGGAAATCTGGGTTTCCCTCTTGATGAACATGAAGAACATGAAGGATAAGAACATGAAGAACATGAATGCTAAAATCATAACTTCTTTATCAAAAATCTGAGATTTCATGAGATGAGTTCGAAAACATGCACCTGGGTATCCATACTTGAAGATTTCATGAAAACAAACACAAAAACATGGATCTTGATACAAACTTTCGAATCAAAACATGGTTTTTCTTTAAGAACACATGAACATCACTTTCTCTTTCTAAAACAAACTTTAAATCAATGCATGGCTCATGAATCATGCTAGATCATGCAATGTGATCAGATCAACATAAAGAATAACAAGAGTAGATCAAGAATCTAACCTCAAAACACGGATCTAACGGTTCAATCAAGCTTGGAAATCTAGCTTCCTCTCTAAGAACTTCTTCCTCTTCTTCCTAGAGCTTCTCTCTCTAAAAAGGCAAGGATATGACAAATGACGTGGGTTTCTCTACTGCCAGCAGACTTAACCCTCTGCTGGGACACGTGGCACTACCGGATTGGATTTCCTCAAAAAGGTGACTGAATGACAAGGCAAGAGTATGACAAAGTGTATACAACAAGTAAGGTGACATGGGCACTCCGGCTGGAAATGATCTCAGATTAGGACATAGGCTTCAGCAAGTATGGTCTCAATGATCTCGGCTAGGAAGGATAACACTTGAACTAGCTGTGCCACACCTCGGTCTAGGTCATACCAGTCCAGGAACAAGATCACTAGGTGCAAGGATCAAAGATCTAGGATGCCTAGATGATAACATCTCGACCTAGATGATACACACCTCGGTCTAGATGATGACATATCGGCCAATATGCTAGGGTGAAGGTGGAGGTCAACCAAAGTGGTTCCAAGATGGTCCTAGGTGTAAGAGGTTCAAAGGTGTGACCTAGGCTTATCATGACCTAGTCTTGGCATGACCTAGGCTTGACATGACCTAGGCTTGGCATGACCTAGGCTTAACATGACCTAGGCTTGACATGACCTAGGCTTGAGACAGCAAGAAAGGAAAAAAACATGCAATCAACACTTAGGCAAATCACATAAGCACAAAACAAGACAGGGACATTTACTTAGGCAAAACAAGTTAAAGTCTACAAATGCAAGCTTGACAAGACAAAATCATGCAAATGCACATGAACATGACTAAAACATGAATGTGGGTTATTACAAATGTGGACAACAATTGGTTATAAATTCAATTTTATGCTAAATGAGAAATAAAGTACCTCTCCACTCATCTTGCTAGTTGACAATTTCAAGATTCAACTGTTAATAAGAAGATGGGCATTCACAATAACAATCAGATTAGCAACAAAAGAGATAAAACACACCAATTACATAAATTGTATCTAGGTATTTTTTTACACATCCCAAAGCACTTTTGAAGGAACAACACAATAGTGAAGGAAATATTCATGAGCAAGACAGATAATTGAATAATGAAAAACAGATAATTGTTTATTTTTTCATTCAATTAGTTAAGGTGTCACAAAATAAACGTTATACATTCTAGAGTTTACAACATTCAGTAGAAGCTACTTCAAAGTCGAGGGCAGGAAACTATCTTTGTTTTAGAGCAAATTAGAAATCAATAAATTCATTTCATCAACAAGAGAAAAGAAACAAAAATAAAAGAAAGATTACCTCCTGTCTTAGCACCAACATGCAATCACTCAAGAAACAGAGAACAAAACTTTAGCAAAATTAAAGCATAATAGAAATGTTTTTGTCAAACAAATCTTTATAAGCCAAACAATAAAACTTTATAGGCTAAACAATAAATTCTTGATAATATTGATTTCAAAGACAACACAATATTAAACTTCCAAGTATATTCATTCATATTAATTTCAAAGAAAATAGCTAGTGAAATTATATAGAAAGGAAAAAACAAAAAGAACGACCAGTAAAGGAGAACCAGTCAAGCCCAATAAGCATTCGGTTATATGAAAATCAAATATTCCTACTTCTCATTAATCATGCAACACTTCCACACCCTCACAACCCATCCTCACGTAGTGCTCATCTTTATCATTAGTATTTGCACCAAGGCTAGATGCATTTAAAGGTCCATATGGCATATAGGCATCTTCATCATACATATCCAAATTAGAAAGCCTCTTGATGATGCTTGAAGTGCAACTTCCCAACTATATGTATCACTATCCCTCAAATAGAACACTTGTTTTGCATGTGATGCTAGAATGAATGGATCTCTCTCAAATGGATTTCGTCATTGTTGGAGGTTGACCAATGTAAATCTATGTTCAACTTTGACACCATTTCCAGTTGTTGCCTAGTCACATTTAAATAAAGGAACTTGAAATTTGTAGTAATCCAACAAAATTATGTCACTAATAACCCCATAGAAACAAAATTTTTCAATAACTTGTGCAATGTCTTTCTTACTAGATCGACAAATAGTTTCTACTTCAATGGAAACACAGCTATTTTGTGTGGACCTTTGGACATCACTTATATGAAAGCGATGCCCATTAATGACATAGCCCAAATAAGACGTTGCATGCTTTCTTGGGTGAGCTGCAAGCCATTTCAATGTATCTGAAACCTCATTACCACATGATTCAATCTTTGCTTTCAACCACTGAGAAAAAGTGTCCATTTGTCTAGAATATAGTAGAACGACATCCCTCAAGAAACGTTTGTCCAAAAGCTTAAGCTCCTCCGCGTGCATTCTAATAAGGAAGGCAAATTGTGAGATAAATATATCATGTAAACACTCAATTACTAATAGATATTTATGTTATCATACTCACTCTAAATATGGTTGGACTTCAGAATTATTTATCAACACACAACAATGAGCAATTTGTAACATATCATTAGGTATCATGATTAAATTCCCCATAGTAATCATGCATCCTTCTAGTATTATTTCATTTTCAAATTCTTCATTGCGGTTATGTCGAGCACCTATTTCAGCTGCTTGCTTCTTGTATCCACTACAAAACTGCATGCACTCTTTAGCTATATAGCATTCCACCATGCATCCCTCAGGTCTTGCACGATTCCTAACATATCCCTTAAGGATCTTCATGTATCTAGACCATAATATAATTAATATTCAGGTTAATAGCTATTTTGACAAATACATCAATAGATATACATAATAAAAAGTGATATACACCTCACCTTTCAAATGAGTACATCCAACGAAATTGCACCGGCCCACTTATGTGAGCTTCTCATCCTAGACGGATTGTTAAATGACCTATAATGTCAAAAAATGATGGAGGGAAGAACCTTTCCAACATATATAAAGACTTGGCAACATCTTCTTTGAGTAGTTCTAATTTATTCCTATCAATCACTCTTTGACATATTTGATTGAAAAAAGTGCACAATCGGAATATTGCATTCCTTGGTCTCTTTGGTAAAAGTCCTCTCAATGCTACTAACAACAACTATTGCATTAAGACGTGACAATCATGTGACTTGAGACCTATTAGCTTGCACTCTTCTAATGAAACACAATTAACAATATTGGAGCTATAACCATCAGGCAACATTAAATCACGTAACCTAGAACAAAAGATCTGCTTCTCGACTTTTGAAAGTGTATGTGATGCCGGTGGCAAATAAAAATGAGTCCCTCTGTCCTTCGCATGCAATTTGTGTCTAATGCCCATTTCTTCCAAATCTTTACGAGCTTTAAGGCCATCCTTTGATTTCCCATTCACATTCAATAGTGTGCCAATGATACTTTCACAAACGTTCTTCTCAATGTGCATTATATCCAAGTTATGATGCAAAAATAATGCCTGTAACATCAATCAAATATTCATTCTTTAAAAAATAAGAATAACAAATTCAACTAATTTTGAAAATAGGAATTCTACTTTCTTTAGACTTACATCCAAATATGGTAAATTGAAAAATATGGATTTTTTCTTCCATGATTGAAACTGGCTCTTTTTCTTTGATGATCTGGGACTTTTTCCTTTTTCTCTCCTTTGTTGCTTTTCCCCAATTATTCTCAATGTCTTTAACTACATCGAAAACATCAGATCCATCTAATGGTTTAGGCTTCCCTTGAAATTCTTGTTTTCCATCAAACCAACTTCTTTTCATCCGAAATGGATGGTCAGGTGCAAGAAATTGCCTGTGGCCTATGTACACAGTCTTTTTTACTATTACTCAACCATTGTGAACATGTGTCAGTGCTACATATTGGACAAGCAACTTTTCCCTTTCTAGTGCATCCAGCTAAGTTTCCATAAGTTGGAAACTTATTTATTGTCCACATCAAAATAGCCTTCAAATTAAACATGGAGTTGTTGGCTGCATCATAAGACCTAACACCATTAGTCCATAATTCTATTAGGTTTTCTACAAGCAGCCCTAGATAAACATCTATGTTGTTGCCTGGTTGCTTTGGCCCTAGAATTAGTAATGTCAACATGATATTTTCCTTGTCCATGCATAACCATGGGGGAAGGTTATATGTAACTAACATCACTGGCTAGCAACTATATTTTGAGCTAAGATTGGCAAAAGAATTAAACCTATCAGCTGAAAGACCAAGTCTAAGATTTCGTGGATCTGATGCAAAAGAAGGCCACTTTTGATCAATTGATTCCCATGCCAATGAGTTAACTAGATGTCTCATCTTGCCATCTTGGCTTTTGTGAGAGGAATGGCACGTTAATTGCTTTGCCCTCTCTTGTGACTTGAACATCCTTTTAAATCTTAGTATTATTGGAAAATATCGCAATACCTTTGTAGGAACCCCCTTTTTAATCTTCTTAGCGCGTTTATCTACTTTCCAATGTGAACAATTGCATTTGGGACATGTCTCTTTAAGCTCTAAGACTTTTCTAAATGAACAGCAATTATTCACACAAGCATGCATTTTCTCATATCCTAGATCAAAGGCTTTGAGCGTCTTTTTTGTTGAATATACAGATTTGACAAGCGTGTTATCTTTTGGTAGCATATTAGACACTATTCGAAGAAGTTCATCAAAGCTTTCATCAGAATGATCATGTGCATCTTTATGCTTGTATAAAACAACAATTGCTGAGAATTGAGTGTACTTTGTACACTGTGGATATAAAGGAGTTTCAACATCTTCTAATGATTGTGTTAATTCTCTCTCTCTCTCTCTCTCTCTCTCTCTCTCTCTCTCTTCTTTCATTTGTAGACTCTGCAAAGTCATCATCTTTTACATGCACGTCTCTAAACATCTTATATATGTTTAAAATTTCAACATTTTCCTGATGTGACAATGCACACAGTTGTTCCCCGTGAAGGAACCAAGAAGTATATTTAGGATCCATCCCTTCCATGACCAAGTGCTCATACACAATCTCGCAAAATTGGTGAGATAGATTTCGACAATTTCTACAAGGGCAAATGATCATTTCAGGATTCCTTACATTCGTTTTAGATATATGTACGACAATTTCCGTGCTCCATCTAGCTAATCTTTCGACACTCTGATAATTTTACATCAAAATTTATTATTCCAATAAAATTACCATATAAAAGCTTAAAAGTTATTGTGTTTGAGAAAAAAAAAACCTTGAAAGATGCACCCAAGATTTATCCATCTAGACCCAAGTAATCTCTGGATCCAAACCCAAGTAAATGAGTCCACTTCCAATGAAAGACGAGGGAAGCAAAAATTTAAAATAAAGGCACTACAATTCTATTTCTTGTCAACCAAACAAATAAATTAAATTATATAAACCAGACCAAACTCATGGGGCTGTCTCCAAAACAAATAATAATAATAAAAAAAACTAAAATTGGAGAACACAAATGATTTGGACAAACATGGGGTTGTCTCCCAAACTCATGATTTGCGTTGACAAAACCATTGTATAGGGTGGTCTGAAGCAACTTCAAAGCTCATTTAAAATCTTTTTCTTATTGTTATATGAAAAATATTCTCAATAAGAGGAGCAATTATTGGCTATTCTGTTTCAACATAACTGTTATGTTATGATTGATTTATATTAGTACTCTGCCTAACAATATGAAAGTGATAAATAGTGAGAGAGGAGAAACTGAATTAATCGAATAAATTCAATAAAGTGTTGCTTTGTTTTTTCTTGCATATCCGAATAAGTTAATTGAATAAGGGATGTAATTCAAGGCTCTCACCGAATTAATCAAATAGAAACTGAAAGAGTGATTTATTGTGCTCCCCTAGTACAACTTCAAAAAATTTGACTTATTTCGAATTGGTTCAAGTGTCTTTTTGACTAAAAAAAACTTATAGAAAACAGTAGGTTAAGATAGAATTTAGCGTATTAGTAAAACAAAACACAACCTAGTTTGAGATTTATTTAAAATTCATTTATTGGAATTTTCTTCTAGAACTTTTACACATTCTACTAGACTCATGGAGGGATTTCGTGTTAAAATTTCATTAAATTACAAGGTAGGGAACTATTTTTAAAAATTCATCAAAGTCAGGCCTCTGCACAATTTCAATTCTACACAATCATGAAAACTCACCCCCGAAATGGCTATGATTTTGCTTACTAAAGCCTCTTTTCATTCCATCTTGTGCACATGATTTAAACTACATAAAAGATCAATAAATTCATGCCTAAAACAATTTAATAACAAATTAAAAATTGAATTGAAAAATTTACCGACTAAGAACTTTTTGTCAAGCTCTCTAGAAATAGAAATTGAGTGAATTTCTAGAATATATATATATATATATATGTATATATATTCCAGAACTGCTGTTTTGTTCTTCATGATTCCCAAAGATATAAAGCACAACAAAATTACAAACAATCATTGAGAGCCAATCGACAATTTTTATACAAACCTAGAATTATTGTATCTCTAATTGCACATACAGATATAGATGATAGGATTGAACAATAAAACAAAGAATCAAAGGCAACATTAAGATTTATCAACACAATACATCAAAATGTATACAAATGCATCACATACGCGACCTATATACGCATACATATATATATATATATATAGAGGGTGTGTAGAGAGAGACCTGAGCGAATCTTCCTCCGATCAATCCTAGAAACTCCCAAAGAAAATCAAATTTGTGGCTCAGAATTGAAATTGAACTCCAAGCTCGAAAGATATCAGTGGTGATCGAAGGGACAGTGGCTGGTGGTGGTCGATGGTGGTGCTCATGTATTTGTGTGGGACGCTAATGGAGAGAAAGAAAAGAGAAGAAGAAGAAAAAGAAGAAGAAGAAGAAGAAGAAGAAGAGAGAGAGAGAGAGAGAGAGAGAGAGAGATAATGAACTGAACTGGGGTTAGGATAAGTGAGAATGTAAAGCAAAACTGTGTGACTTAACAATATTAATTAAAAAAAAAATCTAGAAGGAAAAGAATGTGGAACTTTAACAATATTAATAATAATAATAAAAAAAAATTGGAGTAGAAAATTCTAGACAAAAAGATTTTAAGTGTAAGTTTATAAATTATTTTTGTATTAAAAAATGTAGATTATAAGTAGAATATCTAGTTTATTGGGGGAAAATATTTTGTCATATCTACTAGAAATTTATAAATATCTAAGAACATCTAGAATTGTTTTTTATTTTTTTTATTATTATCATTTACAATTAAAATATAATTTGGTTAAAAATATATTAAAAAAAAAAAAACACTTACTGATTTATAAGATTATGACTTTTTTAGAGTGAAAATAATTTTTTTTTATAAATGTTTTGCTAGTCAGAGTTTTCATGACATACTAATGCATGTCGTGTAAAGTTATGATATATTATGACGTAAACTGCAAGTCATCTTAAGTATAAATATTTCATGGCATATTTTTGCAAGCCGTGAAAGTATATGTTTTTCATGACATATTTTTGTGTGTCATAAATATATGAATCAACGACATACATTGTATGTATGTCATTCTTTACAAAGCATTAACGACTTGCCAAAAATAATTGTCATAGCATACACTAATTACAACATGTATTTGATGCATACCGTAAACGCAAAGCCATAAATAATAACTTTTGTTGTAGTGAGGGCTTACTCATTTCAATGTGCCTAGCCTAGCTAGGGCTTTTTCGTTCTTTTTCTTTTATCCCTAATAGAGCTAGGGAGTATCTGTTATTGTCCCCAAGTTTAAGAAGACTAGGGCCTATAGCAGACCTTACTGAGCACGGGCAAATAGCAAATTATGTTGTGCACAACTGATGACTTTGGCAACTTCTATCGAGACGAGCTTATGGTGATTGCATAAGAACATGAGGTTGTTATAGGAGGGTTATCAATGAATGCTTAAGCTTGGAAGCATTTGTTCTATCTTGGTGAAGCTTGTTTTTTACAAGTAGAGTTTATTCTTTCTAGTCAATATCCGTGTTGAAAGTTGTTTATACCGTGTTGTTCTCAAGCTCATGATCTTCGTCATTTGGTGTTGATGTAATCACAAAACTTGTTAAGTCAAGGATGATAACTGAGGTTCCCATTACCGCTTGGATTTATACAAGTGGTGCATTAAGCTAAAGACTGGGCTAATGAGAGTGCACTTCTTTATTTAACTCAGCTATATTAGGTAAGTTATTGCCAATAATCTTTTTTGGTGAGAGGGATTGCTCGGACCATGCTCCTGCTATGTCTTGTGAACGACTCCCCTTGAGACGGTCTTACTTCATATGTCTTTGTGGCCAATGATCCTGGGTTGGCTCATCTAAGATCATCTTTTGTATTTTGATGCCATTATAGTTCGATGTTTTTATCTTCATTGAGCTCTTTTGAATTGAGATTTGATTAAATGCTTGAGCCTGAACCTCTATGCATAGTTCTTTAGATTGGAGTTTTGTATGTACAACAAAACTTTATATTCTCTATATTGTCTACCTTTTACTCAATTGAAATGCTAAATAGCATTTTGTTCTCAACCAAGGAGCTATTATTGAATAGCTTCTTAGAGGTGAGATATTGTCGAGCAATGTGAATGATTGAGTCAACATCTTGATTGTTGAAATCGAGTGATTTAGCCATCTTGTGGATGCATGACGAACGATTGTGTTGACGTAGATCATCTTCAGTAGTTATAGTTGCTAAAGTTCGGTGTCGTAAACGTAGTCCAACTTGCCAAATTGATAAATAAGGGCAACAAACTATAGTTGAATCGCAAGGTGGCGGTGATCAGTGATCACACTGCCCACAGAGTTAATTTTTAGAATCGAGCCATGTTCTTAATGGGTTTGTCAATTGATTTTGTGCATAGCTACCTAGTAAGATTATTCTGCTGTGAATTGATTTGAAATGATATCAAGCGAGGTTGTTGTGTGCAAGGTGTTGCTGAAATGGCTATGGGTAGACCCATTAAAATGGGTTGTCCTGCGTTAAAAAATTTATGAATACTTGGGTTAGGTATAACGATTCCGGTTTAGACCGACCCGTTTATTGTTTTGGATTCGGGATTCCTTGTCTTATTTGGTTGTTCATACCTTGATTCATCTTATTCTTGATTGAGCTTGGTTGTTTGGATGTCTTTATTGCATTTGGAACAAGTCGGCATTTTGTTTTTCAATAGAGCTGTTGCCCAGATTTTGGTCCATTTGCTCGAGCGGGCTTTCGATCGCTCGAGTAGTCTTTAAAAGCTTTCAGTGTATTTGCAGGTCTGCAAATATACTAGGAGGGTGTGTTTTTTTTTTTTTTGCTCGATCAGTGTTTCTTACGCTCGAGCGATCTTGGCTCGAGCGGTCCTTTTTGAGCTTGAACGGTCTTTGGGAACTCTCAGTACTTTTGCAGTGGGAGGTGGTGTTCTTTGCTCGAGTAGTCACTTTGTTTGCTCAAGCGGTGTCACTTATTGTGTCTGGTCACTCGAGTGGTGTTTTGGTCACTCGTGCGGTCTGCATGTATATCAGTTCGTAAAACTCACTTTTTGAGTGACTTTTATATATATATATATATCTCTAAGCATCTCAAAACCCTAAATCTAGATTTTCTCTCTGTACAACTCAATTTCAACCTCCAAATACTCTTAATCTATTGATCTTTACACCCTAGTTCCTTTGATAGAAAGGTAGAGCTCACCTAGAGCTTCATTTTAATCGGAACAAAGTTGGTTTTTGGCTTCGTCGAGATTTCTCCACTCTCTCCCTTGTCTTCTAGCATTGAGGTAGGGACTTCTCCACACTTTTGTATGGTTTTTAACTTAGTTATTTGATTTTCTAAACAATGTTGTGATTTGGGGATATTTGAACAAAATCAAGGGTCTTGGTTTAAAAATCAAATGAGGGGTTTTCAAAGGGGTTCTTGAATATGATTGTGGGTTTGTAAATATGGATGAGTTGTGATAAAATTATACATTTTTATGCTTGGAATTGATTTATAAAGGGAATGGGGATTTTTGCCCTAAAATGTGAATATTTGATTTTGTAAAGAGGACATAGAAATGATGTTGGGTTTTATGGAATTGGAATGATGATGATGATAATGGAGTTGGATATGCATTATCAGTCCCATCTTGAAACTTTGGAAAGTTTATCTTTATTGTAAATTATCTATCTGTTTAGAGATATCTGTTTTGGGCTATTGGTGGAGGATAACTATGATTGTTGTAGAAATTGCATGAGAATTAGGAGAATTAAAACTAATTTCTCATTCATTTGTATTGAACATTGTTGCATACTTAACATAATGAAAATATTTATCATTTAGCGAAAAATGGGTGAATACCTTGGTGAATCTGGATATGGGGTGTGGTTGTGGTATTATTGTTGGCCTGTGTGTCCTTGGTGAAAGTCTAAAAACCTGCACAATTAGGTGCTGAGCCTTCCTGTTAGTACTGGTAAAAATGGTAATTGGTAGTGCTTGTATAGCTTACTTATAGATACTTACCTAGAGATTTCCAATGTTGTATCCATTGTCCTATTTTCTATTGTAAAGGAAATGATTTGATGAATTGTGGTATAATTTGGCATAGCATGGTTTTTAGATAGAGATATAAAACGTTTTGACACCAGCATTGCATATGCATTCACTTTATCTTTGTTAAGATTCATACACTGTGTTAGAGTATCTTTACTAGGTTTTGGCTCACCTTATGTGCAAAACCATTTTCAGGTGTTTATGATATGTCTCTACCATGGCCGTAGCTTGGGAGGACTTGGAGCCAAGAGCTTCTTTTTGTTATTATTGTAATTATTTGTACAAGCCTAGGGATTTATTTGTATTAAGTTTCAAATTCACTTTTGTTGTAACCAAGCATCATCTTGGAAAGTTGTAGCCAATAGGGCATTAGTTTATTGGTTTAGCTTTTATTTCGTATTGCTTACTTGTGGCATATGCTATAAATTCAGGGTTAGGACTTATGAATGTATAACTGCATGTGTTACCTTTTGTACAATGGAATCGTATGAATGAAGGATAATACTTTGGCATATGTTGTTATTTAATTAATAATGTGAGATGGTTTAATTGTCATTATTTTTGGGGCATTATAACTTGGTATTAGTGCTATCGGGTTTGAATACTTTGGGATCGTGGGATGTGGTTTTTACCACAATGGGTTATCTCGCTAGTTTGTGTTAGAAGTAAACCTGGTATGCTATGTAATAACGTGCTTATGTGGCTAGATGGGTATGAGATTTAATTTCTAAGATATTGATTGGGTCTACGAGTTTCTAGAATTTTGATTAGAAGAGCACTTGATCATTGCTATTTCTAATTGGAACTCTGGCGACATCGCATGATAATCATTTTTTAGAATGGAAATTCGTATGTATTTCCGTGACTACGTGTTTATGTGGAGTGAATTAATTATTGTCCATCGCATTAGAACGCAAGTGAGTTGGCTTCGGTACATTTGTAAATGTGCTAATCTCTTGTGTTACCTTCATTAGGATGTCAGGACATGGACGTAGTGGTGGTAGGCGTGGCAGGCCTAGACGATAAGAGGTGCTGTTACCAGATGATATTCTGGCATAGGAGGAAGGGGTTGGTCAGGCCAATGTGGCCGAACCAATGGGTCAGCAGGCCATGGGTGTTTTACCCCGTGAGATGGTCGGAGCTTTGAGGTAGTCCATGGACATTCTTAGAGCTGATAATCAAGTCCAGGCCCAAGTTATTGAGATAAAGTCGTTTTTTTCTAAAGAGAAAGTTTTTTTGATCTAATCCGGATGAGTTTTTGGGGGATCCAAAGGAGCCACTAAAGGCGGATGAGTGGATGGAACAAATGGTAAAGACGTTCGAGATGTTTGGCATCAAGGATGATGGATTAAGGGTGACCTTGGCATCTTTCCAACTAAAG
The DNA here is from genome assembly GCA_036172215.1 of Camellia granthamiana. Lineage (NCBI taxonomy): Eukaryota > Viridiplantae > Streptophyta > Magnoliopsida > Ericales > Theaceae > Camellia > Camellia granthamiana. Next base: position 47,410,283 of record CM069908.1, on the reverse strand, counting down.
GGAGATGCGGGTCAGCGATGGAAGTATGCGTGTGGGCACATTGGGGTGACTTGAGAGGCCTTTGTCAACGCCTTCCAGGACAAATTCTTACCTCCCACTGCTATGAAGAAGTTAAGAGAGTAGTTTCTGAAGCTTAAGCAGCTTAACACACCGGTGGCTGAGTTTGAGGTTGCCTTTACCAGTTTATTGAGGTTTGCACAGGAACTTGTGGTGACGAAGGAACATCTTTGCATTGAGTTCGAGAAGAGATTAAGGATTGGGCTTCTTTTAAAAGTGGTTGGGTTCATGATTAAGGACTACAGACACCTTGTGGAGGTGGCGACTCATCTTGAGGCCATGGTTCAATCGGAGAAGGAGCGGATGAGGGGTTTCAAGCAGAGGAGTCAGAAGGTTTAAGGGAAGACTCGGGATAGTAAGAAGTAGATGGGTTCTATCCCACAACAGTCCCATGGAGCATATACTAGATCAACTTTTCTTGTACTGAGTTCTGGGTCAAGGAGAGGTGGCTAGGGTGGGATCACTTGCTTTAGGTGTGGTCAGTTGGGCCACAAGTCTTCAGTTTGCCCGTAGAGAGGAGGAGGGCAACATTCTATACCGCCTGCGGACCGTTCTTAGAGCCAGATTCAGGGGAGAGGGCAACCACTTACTTGTTATTAGTGTGGGCAATTAGGGTACATGAGGAGGTTTTGCTCTTAGTTAGGTGGCACATCTGGTTCGAGACAGAGACAAACACAGAGCCTTCAACCTGCACCATCAACACAGGTCTTGAGGGCCAATCAAGGAGCCTCTTTGACTCAGTCAGTGTATCAGACTTATGCTCCGAGGGGTGAGTAGGTAGAGCAGAGACCCACGGGGTGTGTATCTGCTGTTTCCATGCCAGATTTGTTGCCAACACCTTCAGAAGTGAAAGGTAACTTCTTGTTGTGTAATTCTATTGCCAATGTGTTGATTGATACTCGTGCATTGTATGCTTTCAGTTTAACCACATTTGCATCAGCCTTGGGGTTAGAAGTGGCTCAATTAGCATCTTCACTTAGGGTAAAGTCACCTATTGGTGTTGAGGTTGTGTTGGGCTAGGGGTGTCGGGGTTGTGAGATAGAGGTTGCTAGTCACCGACTTCCTTTTGTTTTTGTGTTGATTGATATGTTGAATTTTGACGTCATTTTGGGCATGGATTGGTTGTTGTCCTATTGGGCCGTTATAAACTGTTACGGTCAGAGAATCACGGTGTGCACTTTGAGTGGTGATTGTTTTTATTTCCTGGGGGACCAAGTTGATAGAGCCTTGTTGCCAGTGTATGATCCGCGTGGCTGGGGCGTCTCCTTGCTACTTTCTTAGCTGTTGAGAGTTATGTGGTCTGGGTAGAGTTTCCGAGGGCAGTTTATGAATACCCGGACGTCTTTCTCGAGGATCTCACTAGTTTATCACCCCACTGTGAGATTGAGTTCTTTATTGATTTAGCGCCTGGCACAACATTGAGTTCCACGACACCGTATAGATTTGCACTCGTCAAGTTGAGTGAGTTGAAGATTCAACTCCAAGAATTATTAGATAAAGTCTTTATTCACTCTAGTACTTCACCTTAGGGAGCATCGACTCCCTTTGCCAAGAAGAAGGATGGTATATTACAACTTTGTATTGATTACCAGAAGTTGAACCGGGTAACTGTTAAGAACAAGTAACCACTACCTTGTATAGATGACTTGTTTGACTAGTTGAAGGGGGTCATGTTGCTTTTCTAAGATAGACTTGAGATCGGGTTATCACTAATTGAGAGTGAAGGAAGAAGATATCCAAAAGACGACATATGGCCATTATGAGTTCATAGTGATGCCTTTTGGGCTAACCAACACACCGGCTTTGTTTATGGATTTGATGAACCAAATTTTCTGTGAGTTCTTAGACCGTTTTGTGGTTGTGTTTGTTAATGACATCTTGATTTACTCACCCACTGAGGAGAACACAAGAAGCACTTGCGTATTGTACTTGAGTTGCTCAGAGCCCACAAATTGTATACTAAGTTCGAGAAGTGTGAGTTTTGGTTGAAGGAGGTGAAATTCTTAGGCCATATGGTATCTGGGGAAGGGGTGACTGTAGACTCTTCTAAGATAGAGTTAGTGCAAGATTGGGAACAACCTAAAAATTCCTTTGAGATCCGGAGTTTCTTGGCATTAGTCGGGTATTACCGACGTTTTGTGAATGATTTCTATAGATTAGCCTCACCGTTGACTAGATTGATGAGGAAGGGAATCAAATTTGTGTGGAGTGAGACTTCTAAGAAGTCATTTCAAGAGCTTAAGGTTAGACTTACCACCGCTCTAGTGTTGATTATTCTGGAGAGGGGTTTGGGCTATTCAATGTATTGTGATGCGTCTTAGGAAGGTTTGGGTTGTGTCTTTATGCAAAAAGGAAAGGTAGTGGCATATGGCTCACATCAGTTGAAAAAACACAAGAGAAACTATCATACTCATGACGTAGAACTAGCAGTAATGATTTTTGCTTTGAAAATCTAGAGACATTATCTTTGTGGTGAGAGATTTGAGGTCTTTTCTGCTCACAAGAGTTTAAAGTATTTGTTTTCACAGAAAGATTTGAATCTGAGGCAGAGAAGATGGATGAAATTTATGGAGGATTACGACTTTGAGTTGCACTATCATCCAAGAAAGGCCAATGTAGTGGTCGTTGCCTTAAGTAGGAAGTCCATTAGCAGTGTAACTAGTATTGCCATCCGGAAAAAGGAGATGTTGGGCATTATTGGCAAGATTGACTTGCATCTTGGCGAGTCTGTTAAGTCGGCAACTTTGTTTACCATAGTTGCACAACCTATGCTTGTGAGCCGAGTTATAGAAGCACAACGGGGTGATCACGAGGTAGAGTCTATCCGGGGGAAGATATCTAGTAGGAAGGTAGAGAAGGGCTTAAACGTGTATTCTGACTCGAGTATTAGATATCTTGACCGTCTTTTCGTGCCAGAGTCTTGTAGAGAGGAGGTACTCTGAGAGTTCCACCATTCGTGCCTTGCGGTACATCTAGGAGGCACAAAAATGTATCACGACCTTAGTCGCCAATTTTGGTGGAAGGGAATGAAGAGAGACCTAGCCTTGTTTGTTTCGAGGTGCCTTACTTGTCAACAAGTGAAGGCCGAGCATCAGAGGCCATCAGGTATGTTGCAACCCTTACCTATAGCCGAGTGGAAGTGGGAACATGTCACGATGGATTTTGTTATGGGTCTTCCGAGGACTCAACGGGATAATGACGTCATGTGGGTGATAGTTGATAGGTTAACTAATTCAGTACATTTTATACCTATGTGCAGTAGTGACTTGGTAGATTACCTTACCGACCTTTATGTTAGGGGCATAGTTTGACTGCATAGGGTCCCTGTGACTATCATTTTCGGATATAGATTTGTGTTTCATGGCTCGATAGTGGCAGAGCCTACAGAATGCCTCAGGCACTAGATTAACATTTAGCACTGCCTATCATCATCAGACTAACGGACAGTCAGAGCGTACCATTCAGATCTTAGAGGATATGTTTCGGGGTTGTGTTTTTGACTTTAAGGGGTTGTGGGAGAGGCACTTGCCTTTATTTGAGTTTGCCTATAATAATAGCTTTCAGGCGAGTGTTGGCATGGCACCGTTTGAGGCCTTATATAGCCGATCATGTAGATCTCCAGGGTGTTAGGCCGAGGTGGGTGATGTGCCTATGTTGGGTCCTGACTTAATCCGGAAAACAACGGAGAAGGTTGTACTTATCTGTAAAAGGTTGGTTTCGGCTTAGAGGTGTTAGAAGGGCTATGCCGATCGTAGGAAGAGACTATTATAATTTGAGGTGGGAGATCATGTCTTCTTGAAGATATCACCAAGACAAGGTTTAATGAGGTTTGGGAAGAGCGAGAAGTTATCTCCTAGATTTATTGGGCCTTTTGAGACTCTAGAGCACATTGGGGAGGTAGCATATCGTTTTGCCTTGCCGCCACAACTTTCTGGGGTTCATGACTGTAGACACCCCATTTTTGACCGTCCTCAAGAATTGGATGTTCTTGTAGGTTCATCCAGCAACAAGTTTGATTGCTCGTCGAATGTTCGACTTTCGCAGCGGAATGCTCCAGGTTTGATCCTTCCAAACCCTATTTCCATTCTGTCTCATTTTTGGACCATGTGTTGGTCTTTGTTTTGTGGTGTTCTTGATGGACTGTCGGCCATCATAGAGGGCTGCCGGACATGAGTTAGCCCCTGCCGGCCATCAATGAGGCACTACCGGCCACCACTGATGGCCGGCCGGCCACCAATGTTTCAACATATATTTTCTCAGATATTTTGAGCTAGCTGTTTGCAGGATAGCTCATCTGCATGCACGTGGAGGGCTGGATTTGTTTGAAGGTTCTTTGTATCTCCTATATATAGAGGTCATCTATATGCATGCAAGGGTTACAAAAATTTTGGCTGAGCTATTTCTCTCTCTCTCTCTCTCTCTCTCTCTCTCTATATATATATATTTTAGCCTTGAAAGTGAGTTTTTCTTGCATAGTTGCACTAGTATCCTTAACCAAACACCTTGACCTTGGACTAGAGGTTCTTGGAGGCCTTGTTTAAGTTCCTTGGAGTGATTTTGGCTAGGTTTTGGCTTAGAAGCTTGCTGTTTTGTTGCTGTTCTTCAAGGGTAAGCTTTCTCCTTTTTAAAGCTTTGTTCTAGTTCATAGCTTAGCCATCTTTGCATGCTACTTTGAAGGTGATTTTCACCTCTGAAAAGTTCTTTTTTTTTAAGGTCTTGAATTGTTGGTTTGAGCCTTGTGTGGTTAGGAGGTAGTTACCTCCTTTTGCTCTTTGGCTTGCAAAGCCTTTTGAGCCATCTTTGGTAGCTTTTGTTCTAATCTTTGTTTGGCCTTTTAACCACTGAAACTCAGAGGAATTTTAGTGGTAGAAAGGTTGTTTCGGGGTCCTAGGTAGGAGGGGGTGATCCCCTCTCCCTGTATCTTGTTTGCTTGTGTTGTTGGCCTCATAGTTGAGCATGCTTTTCTACTATCTCATGGCTTGATCTCAGCATGTTTTTGGTGTTATTTTGACATGGTTTAACTCTGATTTTGGTTGGTGGGGTCATCTCTTGCTTGGTTTTTGCACTTGTAGTGCAATCTTGTTCATTAGCCTTAATATGCTTGCCACTTTAGCCTATTATTCTAGCATGTTTGGGCTATACTCCAGCATGTTTTTGCTCATGTTTTGCCATGCTTAAGCTCTGTTTTAAGTGGTCTTGGCCATGTGAGGCTTGCTTTGTATGGTTGTAGTGTAAAGGCCCTTGATTAGCTTTGAGTTTCAAAGTCTCTAGCATGCTTTATTCGAGGTGTTTGTATGCCTTAGCCTCATTTCTCACATGATTTCAGGGTATATAGTGTAGTCACACTCTCATATGTTCCACTCTTTCAATGCTTTAGAGAGTTGTGCCTTATGCCTTGATCATGAGCCAATTTGCATGCATGCTTGTCTAAACTCTTGGGCTACCATTTCAGCATATTTTTGGTCTTTAACTTGGCATGTTTGAGCTCTGTCCAGAGCTGGTTTTGTTATTTAGACTATGTATTGCATGCCTCTTGTGTGAATGCCTTGACTAGCTTTGAGTTTTAGGGCCTCTTGCATGCTATACTTGTGATGTTTGCATGATATGTCATCATTTGGCATGCGATTTCGGTGCTTATACTTCTGCCACACTCTCATAGATATCACTCTTTCAATGTGTTTGAGAGTTGAGCTTTGTGCCTTGCTTGTGAGCCATAAGTTGAGCATGTTTTTCTTGTTTCTTGTGCTTAAGTTTCATCACATTTCAGCCACTGCTTTGGCCTGCTACAGCTCTGTTTTGGGCTGGTTTGATTCATTGAGCATTGTATAGCATGATTCTAGTGTTGTGTCCTTCACTTGTTTCAATGCTTAGGTCTCTAAACATGTTATGCTTGTATTGCTAGCATGTTTTAAGGTCTTTAGCATGCTATATCAGCATTGAATATCTGCAACCTCCCCCATTTCTTCATTTTTCAATTTGCTTTGAGGGTGGTTTGGCCTTAAGGTTGTGTTTAAACATGAGGTAGGGTTGGTGCTCAAATGGCTTTAACCCTATTTTGAGGGTTCCTCCTAGTCAAAGGCATCATCCCTCTCATGCCTTAAACTCCCTTTTTGGTTGACCCTTTATCATTAGAGGACTTTCACATTTGGACTTAACCAATTAAAGAATGGTTGGTAATGTAAAATGTGTAAACAAGAATCAATCAAGTAAAACATGCGAAGATAAGCATGTTGTTTGCATTGCATGGTGTTCAATCGGACGTTATATTGAACACAAGGTGAATTGGTCCATTTCATACTCAAAGTGATGAAAATGAGCCAATTCCCTTTGTCTCCGTTGCATTTGATCTCTTATGATAAGGTAGTGGCCTTAGAGTCTTGTTTGCATTGCGTTTATTGAATGTGTACAAGATTGGACCTTTGGCCATCATGCATTCCAAATGCTTGATTGATGGTCTTGGATCCGATAATGCTCTTCCCTTGATGTTTTGAGATGATAAGGAGGGGCATAGTACATACATATCCTAGGTAGACGCTCCCTTTCCTCTATTTTGTGCTCTGTTGCAGTTTGGTGTCACAGCACACCAGTGGCCGGCAGTGCCACATTAATTGCCGGCACCCTCTCATTGTTGGCCGGCAGGTGGCCGATAGTAGCTCCTCATGGCGGACAGGCCACTGGTGCACTCCCCAGCATTGTTTTGCTGAGATCCAGCAACAAGTTCTCAAGGACACCCTGCAAACAGAGCCTCTAAAGAGCAAACCGGAGAGCTTTTCGGGGCGGGAAACCGAATGCGAGCGTGCATGTTCAACATCTTCAAGCTGAGCTGAAGTAGTTTAATTCAGTGTTTTACTTGTTAGTTAGCATTGAATTTGTAATTTAATTAATTAATTTGTTGATTAGTTAATTGTTGTAATAATTAGTAAGTAGTTTGCTAGTTATTCGATTTTGTGTTGTGTAATAATTAGTCTAATTTGCTTAATTAGATTAGTTTGTTTATCTTAGCTTAGCTAGCTTAGCTTATTCATTCGGACCCTCCTTCGAGAGGGCACAATGTTGTAATAAGGGTGCGTGTGTGTGTGAATGTCTTCCAGCCCCACGTCTTTCTCCCTTTTATTTATCCGTTTTCAGTGGTTAGATTAGGACACGTTAGGCATCTTGTATAGTTAGGATGATGCATTGATTTCTAATTAGCTTTTGTTTTGGTTTGGAGTACACTGTAAGTGTTTACGCTTTAGCATCCTTGCATGAGTGTAAGTGTTGCCATGTTTTGCATGCTTGCCATGAGGCTATTTGCTGAAGTGATTAACTGCATGAATGCTTGTGGATGAAGGCTTCATTACTTGAATTGGAACAATTCATCAAAATGTGAGTTTTAAGCCCACTTGGAGTGGCAAATCATCATGTTTTAAGCCCACCTTGTTTGGTGACAAATCCGTATTTCTAGGCCCACTTAAGGGTGGCAAATTCAAACCATTTTCGAAAAACAAACATTGAATTGTTTTGTTCCAATTTAGGCGATCTAGTCTATACTTGTGTGCTGTGCGCATCGCGTAGTAATGATAGATTAATAATCGGAATAAGAACACATGTGTTTACAAAAACAACATATCATGTTTAGTAGAGGCCGATCCTTTGATCGGGCGAGCGGGGGTGCTCATTTTAGGACCTTCCTCTCTCGTACCCAAGTTCCCGAGCCGAGGCAACTTTGGTGATAACGGACACGTGGCCTTTGGCACGAGTCAGGGTTTTCTAAATTTCCCAAAAACCAAATATTTAGGTGGTGACTCTGAAATGTGGCAAAGCAGTCCATGTTTGGCGTTTTTAGATTCAAAATTGATTTTTCAAAACCAATTGCCGGATTTGGGACTCTTTGGTAATTTATCAGTCTTACATTGCACTTTGTGAGATTAGATTCAGAACCGTGACAGGAGTCCGAACTGTAGTAACTAAGAACCTAATTCGCGCCTCTCCAAAAGGGGGCGCGTGGAGAGAGTTCAGGCGGTCTACAGTTTCTGGCGACTCCGCTAGGGATTCAGAGAACTTGACTCGAACATCATGATATGTTGTTTTGTCTACACTTATGTGTTTATTTGCATTGCATTTGCATTGCATTTGCATTGGTGCGCTTAAGTCACAGTGTTTGCCATCTGTTATTCCTGAACGGTTTACCGGAGGCTTGCTTGGAAAAGCGTGCCATAAGGCTGACCGGTTACGGGCTCTGCCACGATGGAAACACAAATCTCAGTTTTTACCAAGGCACCCTATTTGACCATTCGACCTAGTTGCATAATGGAAGCCTTAGAGACTGTTCCAAACTAGGGCAGGTTACTTACCCGAATGTTGGTTGTTTGAAACCGCTGCGTGCGTAGTGAAACCCTAGTTCCTGACAAAATAGGACAGGGAAACCCTACCCCACCATAGGGGAGTTTTGGCTCTTACTTGCTTGATATGAGCTGTTAGAGTGCGTCTCTACAGGTTGTATGTATCAGTTGCAAGTCTGGGTATCAGTCTGAGGACATTAGTATTTGGGGGTATCAGTTTTGGGGCAGTGATTTGGGGGCAGTGATCAGCGTTGAGAACAGTTTATCCAACTTTTGATGCCAATTGTGTGTTGTCTTTATTTAAGCCAAAATGTTGTCCGTTTTTCTGATTGTTGTTTCCTTATTTTTGCTTTATTTATCTTTTTGCAAGGTAGTATTACATCATTGCTTCCGAGGAGGCAGATCCCCCCCGAGCACTCTGGACCCAGATTGGGAGAGTTCATTGATCTGAGGATCTAGTTGACGGACAACCAGTGTTTGCTGCATTACCCCTGGTTACGAGACAGAGGTCATCCAGGCATAGATCATCAGTACAGCGGTTACCAGATCAGCGGTCATTATCCACCTCACCTGTGCGCAGTTAGGCTGAGATATCTGCTTTTACCTCAGAGAGAGAACCTACATTTGTTCAAATAGATTAGCACCTTATGGCTGGTATGGAGGACATGATGTGTCAGCTCCAAGAGACCATACAAGCCATGCAGCAGGATGCTGCCCGTCAATCGGAGGTTACCGTTCGTTAGGTAGAAGTTGTAGCTCAATAGGCAGAACTGATTGCCAGGCTTCAACAGTAGCAGCAACCACAACAAGTCGGAGCATTTGCTTCGCATCCACCCCCACCCCCACTCCCACCTAGGGTTCCAACACCCGGGGAAACAGCTCGCGTCTAGGAGAATACAGACGTTCCAACAGGGCCAGTCCTACCACCAATTCTACCACAGACTTCAAAAGCACTGGCCTTTCCAGGGGACACACCGTTTGAATTTGAGGTGGATCCAACCGCGATGAAAGTCAATAAGCTTGAAAAGTTGTTCAAGCGAGCCCAGGGAGTCAACTCTATCCTGGACATAGAAGATGGATACACTGATTCGGCAGTGACATTGCTGGACAAGTTCAAGATGCCGCACATAGATCGCTTTGACAGCTCGGGCAATCCTATGGTTCATCTGAGGCTGTTCTCTGATGTTCTGCGCCTGATGGGCTTAACGAGACTCCAGAAACTATCACTCTTCGGTCGGACCCTGTCGGGTATTGCAGCAATATGGTATGCCAAGCTGGAGGACTCAGTGAAAAGAAGTTGGGAGGAGATGGCTGAGGCCTTCGTCGCAGAATATTCATACAACACCCAGATTGAGGTCACGACTCGTGATCTTGAGGCGACCAGGCAAGCGTCGAAGGAAGGCTTTTCTGACTTTGTCACTTGATGGAGGGCCAAGGCCTCCATGATGACAACTCGGCCACTGAAGAAAGATCAAACAAGGATGGTTGTGCGCAACCTCCAACCCAAGCTGATGCAGAAAATGATCGTCTTACCTTTCCCAATCTTTGCTGATTTACACAAGATTAGGGTACAGATTGAGGATGCCATGAGCCAAGGTCTGATTGGCCAAGAGAGGGAGAAGCCCAAGAGGGCATTCACCCGCGGTTCAAATGCAACTACCAGTAGTAGTGCAACCCCCAGGACTTTCGACGTAGGCATGGTCACCACCACCACACCAAAAACAACTACACCCTTCACTGGTGCGTTCGGAACCAGCAAAAAACCCACCCCAGGGCCAGAGATGTCATGACCCGAACCCGCCCCCAAGGGTTAAGGACATAACCGGCCAGTAATCATGAGATTACCTACGGCCTCAAACCAAACTAGACATAACTCATCAGAGTAAAGGGGGCCAAATGGAAGCAAATTTAAAACTTTGTCCATAGAGCTGTGCTTACATGGCACGTCATAGCAAACCATACACATATATGTTAATAACTCACTTCAGAAAATATAGTAACATAAGGTTCTGTACAAACAGGATCATTTAAGTCTAAGTCAACCCATGAAAACTATATACAACAGATTCAAAGTCTTCGCCAACATAACAAAATATAAATACATAACAAAAGGGTGAAGACGAGTCTCGTGCGTGAGACGCAAGGGCTGACTCTTCAAAACCTTGGTTGTTCCACACAAACTTCACTGAGGTTGGGTCTGGACCTCTCTTGGCTCACCTATAAACACATGAATGAGCGTGAGCGAAAGCCTAGTGAATAATATAGATTGAAGAAGATGCATTGGAACAATATACATCGGACGGCCTTAGGCCCAATTCATATTTCTATCTAGTATATAAATAGCTATAGATCAAGTGACTTCAGTTCCAAACACTTCGGACGGCCTCGAGCCTAATCCATTTATGTCAAACTGGCCTTTGGCCCATTTGTCATTCATTCATGTCAGACTGGCCTCTGGTCCATTCATTCTTTCATTAAGATCATACTGGCCTCTGGCCCATTCATTCTATCTTTCAGATCATACTGGCCTCTGGCCCATTCATCCATTTATGTCAGACTGGCCTTCGGCCCATTCATTCATTCATTCATGTCAAACTGGCCTTTGGTCCATTCGTACTTTCATGTCAAACTGGCCTTCGGCCCATTCATACTTTCATGTCAAACTGGTCTTTGGCCCATTTATACTTTCATGTCAAATTGGCCTTTGGCCCATTCATTTGGCATAGCGAACATTGTCCATCAATCAGATTAACAAACTTATAAACTTACATAGAAGTAAGCAATTGGACAACAACATATTTCAGATATCTTTGTCAAGATATTACTCACAGTGATTGGTTGGTTGGTTTGCCCTGGAGCTTGACCCTACACATCACATAACACATATGGGTCACAAATAATTCAATCCATTCTTTAATTCACATATTCCTCTTTAGGCTTCATTCTTATCTCTTTAACTCAATTACAATGCTCAATGTATGCCTAAGAGTACTTAGAAGTGAAAGAGAACAGAAAACGAAACACAGAATGCCTTTTTAAAATTTTCAGAAACAGGGTCCCCGCTCGAGCGTGGACTTACTTGCTCGAGTGGACCCATGAGGTCTGCAAAAGTACTGGATGCATCAAATTTACGCTCGAGCGTGAAGTTGGGCGCTCAAGCTGAAGGCCTCATTACATGGTTACCCGCTCGAGTGGACGTCATGTCTGCAGAAAATACTGGGAGCTCGTATTTTACGCTCGAGCAGCTGTTTCCCCGCTCGAGCGGACATCATGAATTCTGGGTTTTCCAGAATGTGTTCTTGAGCTCGAATTCAACATTCAAACCAACATTTCTTGCATATTATGGCTCAAACTTCACATAAACATATACTAACATGGTATAAACACCAAATTACATTATCATGGAGCTAAATTTCATGAATCAAACACATGCATGTCCCAAATTGACTCAAACTCATCACCAACACACTAATTTCAAACATTCAAAGCTCACGCTTTCATGATTTCTGCTTGCATGTGGGAGATACTCATTATTCTCAACTTAATTGGTGAAGAGATGATCAAATACATGGACTTAAACCAAAAATTCAACATGGATCATACACATTGTGCTCAAACATGGAAATTTATAGCAATTCCTTACATGCATGTGTTCTATGACTTTCAATTCAACAAAACCAACTCATTTTTTGCTCTAGATCACTATTTAATCTTCAATTCACAAAATCACAACTCTAATTCATATGTTAAGGGTTGATTACTTACCTTGGAGCTTTAATCTTCCCAAACTTATGCTTAATTCTTGAGTTACACTCCAAAATCTTTAATCTCCTTGAGAAATCTTCAATCTCCTACACTCTCTCTCTAATTCGGTTCTCTCCCTCTCTAAGATGCCCAAAATCAGCCAAATGAAATAAAAGAGAGATATTGAGTGTATAGTGCCCTTAAGGTAAGTCCCACTAATCAAAAATATCAATATTAAATAATTGGGCACTTAATTAATCGTTCTGAATCTAATTATTTTGATCAAAATCAATTTCCAATTAAATTTCATCGTAGGCTCTATAAATTACGCTAATCACAATGGCGTAGTCAATTTCGGGTTTCGTGGCCGATAAGGCCTTCAATTTAATTCCAAAGCAGATAATCAAACAGATATTCCTACGGTGAACAGATAGAAATTCAAAACCACATATTTTCACATAATGGCACACAAAATCATAACAATCACATAATCATATTTATAATAAGGACCAATTAACATAAAACGAAACAGGGTTATCACAAGAGGACTTTTACCCCGCTGTCTATGCCTTTGTCCAAGGCCCTGGGAATTCTAATCAGAAAGGGGCATCAGAAGCCCCTAGAGCCGCGACCATTACTGGACAAACTTCCTTCTTCCCATAACCCGGCCAAATATTGCGCCTTTCACCAACAACATGGCCATAACACCGACTTCTGCTACAGACTACGTCATGAGATTCAAGATCTCATTGAAAACAAGGTGATTGCGCCTCCCGACAAGCCAAACGTCACCACTAACCCTCTCCCACCACATAACAACAACCCTCCTCCACCCAGGCAGATAAACTTGATCCAAACTACAGCCATCCTGTATGACCCTAGCATATATATCACACCCTCCCACCTATCTAAGCCTGAGGTGTTCATCCTGGACAGCATAGACTTGTGCATGTTGAGCACCTCCCTAACCTAGTCCGAGCTAACGGTGGTGACTGTCGAAGACAAAACTGGGGTAACTTTGAAGAAAAGTGGGAATGTTGATTCAGAGCCTGAGGGATCAGGAAGCTTTACCGAGGAAGCATATAACCCTTGTGGTTATATTGTGTCAACAGATCAGGCTAAGCCGAGGGTAGAATTGCCAACTCGAGCGGAGATCAGTGTGGTTCGGAAGGATGGACTGAGTCAGGGGCTAGATGACCTTGCCGAGCTAGAGGAGGATATCAGCAACCTTCAGTTCTTTGATGAGCAGGACCCGGGGGACGTGAGCATCAATTGGTTTGATTTGAATGGATCAGCAGATACCACCGGGTGGCTCAGTGACGAGCCGGATATTGTTGAGGTGCCTCAGCCAGAACAGGGACTGTCAGAAATGGGAACATCTGCAGTGGCCAGAATGGTCGAGAATCAAAAAGAATCGCCGGAGAGCACCGGTGTGAAGAATTTTGCTCGGGATTTGGGTAGTTTGAGTACAGCAGACACTGAATAAGAGGCTGTATTGAAGCGGCTTGAGCAAGAAAAGATTGAGGATCTTGAGAGCGCTAGAAAAGCCAAAGCACCTGAGAGGGCAGAATGTGCTGTGAGCACAGAAACAATTACAACGGAGCCGGACAACTACCTGTCGGTTGCCGATGGGATGTGGTGGGAAGACGACGATTTATGTCTTGCTCACACCGATGAAGACTGGGGCCGGAGTCAGCTAGACGACACCTGGTACACTGAAGAGGTCGACCATATGACTATAAGTGGGCGGTACTTCAAGCCCCCACATTTGGACCAGCCAGAGGCGTCCGGAAATGACAAAGAAGCAGAGAGACAGAAAGAAAAACTACTTGTGCTGAAGCAGCTTAAGAAAATTCAAGCAGACATCTCCATCTGGGGACTGCTTATGGCCTCGAGGGTTCACAGACAAGCCGTCCTTACTGCTATGGATAGGGCCAAGCTTTCAATTGATACAACGCCCGAGCAGTTGGTGGGATTGGTATTCCCAGGAGGAGCTTCCCCAACCTTGACCTTCACAGACAAAGAGCTACCGCCTGAGGGCTTTGGTCATAACAAGCCGCTCTATATCTCTGTGGAGTATAGAGAGAAATGGATACTGGTGGTCTTGGTCGACATGGGATCTACAATCAACGTATTTCCATCGAGAACGGCGTATGTTATCGGGTTGAAGCCCGCGAATTTCGTGCCTACAGCATAGGTGATTCGGGCCTATGATAACACCAGCCAGGAGGTGATGGGGACCGTACGAATTAAGACTCAGGTCAGCCTGGGACAGCAGGACATTGAGTTTCATGTTTTGGATATTCCAGCCACCTTTAATCTACTCCTTGGGCGGCCGTGGCTGCACTGAGTGAAGGCTGTCTCTTCCACCTTGCACCAGATGCTGAAGTACCCCCATGGGAAGGGGGTGGCCATTGTTTTTGGGAATTCTTCAATACATCCGCCGCTAGAGGTTTCTACACTAGTTCTGGAAATTGAGCATGGCGTAGAGGATGTCTTTTTGTCGAGATTTACCCTAGCTGAGGCCCGGGTTGTATAGGATATGCTAGCTGTTGATGAGGGGCTATACGTCAGTGCACAATCTGTCTACCTCATGAACAAGCTTCAACACATGCCCGGGATAGGATTGGGACGAAGTGGCTGGAAGGGGGTCGCAGCATTGGTCGAAGTGCCACATAACCCTTACACCTTTGGTTTGGGTTACTCGCCAACCAAAGAGGATTGGGCAAGGAAAGGAAGGGAAATGGCTGGGAGAACCAAGGCTAAGCAAGCCGGGATGCATTATGAGCTGGTGCACAGACCTATCCAAGGAACCCTGAACGGACGCTTTGTTCGGAAGGAGGAAGACTTCCCGTTTTGCGATTTTCCGGAGCCCTGGTTGAATTGAGAGAAGTGGCATTTCCCCGGCTTCGAAATCTTTTTTGACCTTCAGCTATCAGGGGATGAAGTTGCCGAAGAGCAAACAAACCCACCAGCTGAGGCTGAGGAATGCAAGGAGGATGAGTCCGAGAGCACAAAAATTGAGATGGGGGTAGCACTGGCTTGTCTCCTCTCAGATCCTTAGCTTACGCCGGAGTGCTTAGGGGATAACTTCTCAGTTTCCATGATCAGGGATCAAGCGGCTGTAGGCCCATCTTCTGGCATTCTCGATGCATCCATCGCACCCTCCCTCGTTTGGCAGTACGAGGAGGGCTTTTTATCGAGTAGTTCTGGGTCAGGTAGTGAACCGGAGTCTGATTCCACAGAGTCTGTGGAGTCGGAATCATATTCTAGTTCTTCTAAGTCAGAGTCAAGTATTCCTGGGGTTGATAACCCGGATGCCACTGTCCTGTCCAGGTCGTCTTTTTCTTTTTCCTTTGAGTCTGTTGTAATCGAAGGATCAGATGGATTGGATGTTATTAATGAGAATTGTACAGTTGTGGCTTCTGAGTACTTTTTTGTGCCTTTAGTTTACTGCATTAATCAGGACTTTCAAACCTTTGATGAAAACGACGAGGAAGAAATTCTTCCGGTTTTGAAACATTTGCTTGATCAAGAGCATGAAAGGTTTGTAAAACCTTTGGTTGATGAAATCACCTCAATTAATGTTGGTAGTGAGAAGGATCCGCTGCTGGTCCAGATCGGGTCCACGTTGTCTTCTGAGGAACACGAGTGCTTAGTCACTTTATTAAAAGATTTCAAAGATGTTTTCGCGTGGTTTTATGAAGACATGCCTGGAATCGATCCTGAGATTGTACAGCATCGGATCCCTCTTGACCCAGAGGCCCGACCTGTTAAGCAGAAGCTTCAAAGGATCCGCCCGGACTGGGCTCTGAAAATCAAAGAAGAGGTCACCAAGCAGATCGACACAGGGTTCCTGTTAGTATCTGAGTATCTAACTTGGTTGGCCAATATAGTTCCGGTGCCGAAGAAAGACGGCCAAATTCGGGTATGCGTGGACTTCAGGGATCTGAACAAAGCCAGTCCGAAGGACGACATTCCTCTGCTGCATATCGACGAATTGGTGGACTTCACTGCGGGGCATGCGCTACTCTTATTCATGGATGGGTTTTCAGGCAACAATCAGATTTTGATGGCGCCCGAAGATAGGAAGAAGACTACTTTCACTACCCCGTGGGGAACCTACTGTTATAGGGTGATACCGTTCGGTTTAAAGAATGCTGGGGCTACATATCAACGGGCTACGACCACGATTTTGCACGATATGATCCACAAAGAAGTCGAGGTGTACGTGGACAACATGATTGCCAAGTCCAAGGAAAGAAAGGGCCATTACACCACCTTAAAGAAATTTTTCGAACAGATCAGAGAGTATTGGTTGCGGCTGAATCCTCAGAAATGTACTTTTGGTGTCACTACAGGGAAATGCTGGGGTTCTTGATCACATAAAGGGGTATCAAGGTCGATCCTTCCAAAATCAAGGCCATCTTAGAAATGCCACCACCAAGGACTGAAAAAGAGGTGCGAGGCTTTCTGGGTAAAGTGCAATTCATAAGACGGTTTATTGCAAAATTAACCTTGACTTGTGAACCACTGTTTGGTCTCCTAACGAAAGGAAAGAAGTTCCAATGGGATGACCGATGCCAAGTTGCTTTCGAGCATATCAAGCAATATCTACGGAACCCACCCGTGTTGTCACCGCCAGAGCCGGGGAAACCGTTGATTCTGTATCTATCAGTGACCAAAACGACGATGGCCTGCATGCTTGCGCAGGAATATGAGGATAAAGTGGAGAAGGCCATCTACTACCTGAGCAGGAAAATGCTGGAATACGAGACCCACTACACTCCGCTGGGAAGGCTTGTCTGGCCTTGGTATGGGCTACCAGGAAGTTGAGGCACTACCTGTTAGCTCACTCCGTAATATTGGTTTCGAGATTAGATCCCATCAAATATCTTTTCGAGAAATCGGCACTTACGGGTAGGCTAGCTTGTTGGTTGCTTCTTCTCTCCGAATTCGATCTGAAGTATGTGATGCGCAAGTCTGTGAAAGGGAGAGCGGTAGCGGAGCTCCTAGCTGATCACCCAGTAGAGGGAGATAAAGCAGTTGAATACCTGTTCCCAGATAAGGCCATTCTGTATGTTGAAGATGAAACTTGGACTATGTACTTTGACGGAGCGTCAAACTAGTACGGGTATGGGATAGGGGTGTTGCTGATAGCACCCGACAATTCCCGTATACCCTTAGCCTTCAAACTTCGATTCAAAGTATCAAACAATGGAGCAGAATACGAGGCATGTATTGCTGGATTAGAGGTTGCCCTGGAACTAGGGGCAAAACAGTTGGACGTCATTGGGGACTCGAACCTTGTTGTATCTATCATCAGATTGGAAAGTTAAAGAAGAAAAGATGAAAATCTATCATCAGACCTTGGACGTGCTAATTCCTCGGTTTGAGAAACTAAACTTCGCTCATCTGTTAAGAGAGAACAACAGGTTTGCTGATTCATTAGCAACTCTGTCTTCTATGATAGACATCCCTTTTGGAGTCCGGATGTGTCTGATCATCATTGAACAGAAATTCATGCCGGCCTACGAGCTGATTGCTGCCAGAGATGAAGTACAAGATCAAAACCCCTGGTACCACAATATCTAGAACTTCTTAGAAAATGAGGCATATCCACCAGGGGCAAATGCCAAAGATAAGAGGGCGATACAAAGAATGGCTGCTCAGTTCATCGTCTGTGGGGGTAAACTGTACAAGAGGGGTCATCTGGGAATGCATAAGCTATGCGTCGATGCTGAAGAATCAAGGCGCCTGATGGAGGCCATCCATGGAGGAGAGTGCGGATCGCATATGAGTGGGGTGATGCTAGCCCAGAAAATTCTCAGACAGGGTTACTACTGGTGAACCATGGAGGAGGATTGTATTGGCTTTGTTCGGTGATGCCACAAATGCCAGATCCATGCAAATAGCATGAGCATTCCGTCGTCAATGCTGTATAACATGACTTCGCTGTGGCCATTTTCAGTCTGGGGGATTGACGTGATTGGGGTAGTTACTCCAAAGGGGTCGAAGGGGCATGAGTGCATTCTGGTAGCGATAGACTACTTCACAAAGTGGGTCGAGGCCCAATCTTATGCGGTGCTGAAAGCATCGCACGTGGCTAAGTTTATCAGGAACAACATTATCTGTCCCTATGGGGTCCCGAATGAGATTATTTCCAATAATGGTTCCCACTTCAAGAAAGAAGTGATCGACTTGTTGGAGAAATACAACATGGCTTTTCATAAGTCATCCACGTATCAGCCGCAAACTAACGAAGCTGTTGAGGCCCCCAACAAGAACATCAAGCACATTCTGCAGAAGATGGTGGAAACCTACAGGGACTGGCCAGATAAGCTGCCATTTGCTCTTTAGGGCTACCGGACTTCAATTCAAACTTCTACTGGGGCAACTCCGTATTCCTTGGTTTATGGGATGGAGGCTGTTCTGCCTATCGAAGTTGAGGTTCCGTCATTATGGGTTATGGCTGAGTGCCAGATAGCTGAGGCGGATTAGCAGTAGAGCAAGTTCGAAGAACTCATGCTGTTTGACGAAAGAAGGCTGAAAGCACTATACCATGTCCAGGGTTATCAACGAAGAATTTCTAGGGCTTTCAACAATGTAGACACCCCATTTTTGACCGACCTTAAGACTCAGACGTCACCAGTTGAGCACTTGGTGATGTTGCATGTTGTGTTCGTCCAGAAGTTTCAGAGTCGCGGCTGCGAGCCTTGCCTCCGGACTTCCGGGCTTTTCTGTACTCTGCCTCGGTTTGCGAACCAGGCTCGGTTTTCTCTGTTTTTCTTCCTGAGGGGAGGGAGAGGTCTCGTAGATCGCCTCTCAATGGCCGTAGGCTCTATTTCGTGGTCGCAGGCCATTTTTCCCATTTCGGAGCCCGGTTCCCGGTTTTCGGAGCCGTCAGGCCGTGTGCCTCGGTTCGGGACTGCCTAACTATCTCCGTTTGCTCCGGTTTTTGGCATGCATCTTATTTGCTCCCTTTTTAGGGACACTGTGGTCTGAGAGACCCGCTTCGTGGTCAAACACCACTCCCGGTTCTTAACAGTCAGTTTTCGGGGCCTCAGACTGCGCGTTTCGGCCCCGGAACCTTCATTTTGCATCGGTTTTCGTTCATTTTTGGCAGGTACCTCTGTTTCATCACTAGGAAGGTCGTAGAAGGGTGGGAGGCCAGTAATTGTTCTAGCAACCAGTTATATTCCATCATCGCCCTTCGACGCTTGTTTTTTCTCACTTCTAAGCCAATGTTGACCACCCTAGGGCCACTTTCTTCAACCCTAAACCCCATATTTGTGTTGAGGGCACCTGAGAGGACACAAATATTGCATGGCCGGCCAGTAATTCCATTTGAACCTTTTGAACCCCTTTGAAAAGTGGCCTATTCTCTCTCCTATTTTACAGTTGCCAATTTTGAACCACAGGGTTGTGTTGAGGGCACCTGTGAGGACACCAATTTATGGTGGCCGGCCAGAAAATCTTCATGACCATTTTGACCCTTGGCCGGCTGGCCATGGGGGGTGGCCGGCCGGCCACCTGCAACTCTGAAACCTGGCCGGCCTTGCTCCTCAGGGTGAGCACATTACAGCTGTGCATTGTTTTTCCCTCCAAAACCTGTATCCGGAGGGAACTTTTTTGGAGGGAAACTTGATGCAATTTCCCTCCCTTTTTTCCCTCCTTTTCTCCCCCTCTCTTGGCCATATAACCAGCCTCCCAGGTCTGGTTTGAGGGTTACAAAAAATTGCTTTGAGCTCTTGCATACATATCTCCCTCCATCTCTCTCATTTCCTTCAAAAAATTCCCAAGTTCTACCCCTTTTTCATATCACCACCTAGCACCACCACCACCACTCCATTTCCAGCAGCTTGGAGCTCTTCTCAGAGGCTTGGAGGCACCATTTCTCAGTTCAAAAGGCAGCCAAGGAGTAGTCTTCAAGGGTAAGTTCATTTCCCCTCTTTTTTGGCCTTATTTTGTACCATTGCTTAGCCCTATTTTCTTGCTGTTTTGAGCTCTGACCAAAACTGAAAAGGTCATTTTTTTGAGCTCATTTTCTTGTTTCATTAAGAGCTCAACACTGTTTGGGACCCTCATGTTGCACTTGCTTCAATATCCCTTTGAATGCCATTATTTTGCATGACATTTTTGGCTTATGTGAAATCTGTTTTGGAGCATGATGTAAACTGAAAATAGGCTAATTTTGAGCCCTTCTTCAACATTGAAGAAGGGCTCAACATTTTTTGGGACCTCCATGTACCACTTGTCATTGTACCCCTCTTAGGTCCCCTTTTTTTTGCATGATTTATTAGGCTGTTGTGTCTCTGTTTTTGGACCTTGGTCCGAACTAATAATGACCCTAAAATGACCCCCTCTTCATGTTTCATTAAGGGTCTAGGGCTGTTTGAGACATCCTTGGTATACTTCATGTTATAGCCCTCTTGTGGCCTTAATTTTGCATGGCATTTTGAGCATATTTATACACTGTTTTGGGCTTGATCATCTACTGTAAAAAGCCATATTTTGGGCCCCTCTTCAACATTTTTGAAGGGCCCTAACCTTTTTGGGGCCATCATATATCAGTTATTTCTTTGCCCCTTTGTTGGCCCATTTCTTGCATGAGTTGTTTGCCATACTTGTATCTGTTTTTGGGGTCTGTCATAAAATGTAAAACATCATATTTTTGGCCCCTCTTCAACATTGTAAAAGGGGCCTTCTGTGTTTGAGATCAGCAGCTATGACTTGCTTCATTACCTCTCTTGGCCCCCCATTTTTGCATGCTAATTTTGCCCTATTTGTACCCACTGTTTGGCCATGCTTCGAACTGTAAAAATGCTTGTTTTTGGGGCTGTCTAGCTTCTGTCTTCACACTTCATATGCGAATCATGCATGCATTGCATAGCTATAGGCCATTTCATGTGCTTAATTCCATGTTTCGGGACTCGTTCCTTGCATCGGGTTTCATTTCGCCATGTTTCGGGGCTGTTTTGCATGTCATTTTGCCTCTGAAATTTGCATGTTTGCATATCATATTCCATGTCTTGCCATGTCTCATTAGAGTGGCATTCCGTGCCGTAGGTTCGGTCCTCGGTTTGCGTGCACGTGTGCACGTATCCCGAGTTGTCTCATTTTCATCATTATGGCCTCTTATGTGAGTGTGGCTGACGCTCTCTCATGTTGGTGTAAGCCCATATTGCATTGCGTATGCCATTTCATCCATAGCATTGTGTATGCTCGGTTGTGTATCACCTCGTGTAGCGTGTATGCCATTCCATAACATTGTGTATGTTAGGATTCTTAGTTGCATTTCACGCATATCATGCATATTGCATCGTGTTCGGGATAGGAGTTAGCCCGGGCACGGGAAACGAGGTACGTTCCGTACTCCGAGTGACGGAAACGTGTCTCAATTCCCAAGTCACCGACACTCCGGATTATCCATGATGGAGTTAGGTCTTGTTGTGTTTTCACGTGCATTCATTCTATATTGAATTGTGCAATTCGGCTCCTCGGCCATCCTGCATCGAGATGCGTGATTGGTGGTACGAGGATCGAGACATGCATACATTTGTGAAAATACACTGCTATGCCCCTTTCCTGCTCTCTGTTGCAGCATATCAAGAATCAGTGGTCTTCCGAGGCTTAGCGCGCTTTTCAAGAATCATTGCAAAACAGAGGCTAATTGGGGCATTCCAGTGGATTTCCGCGCAAAGCAGCCCAAACATGCATCATTCCATCATCTGGAGCAGAATCAAGGCAGTCCCTAGCTTGCATGCCAGTTTTATAGCTTTCTTAGTTAATTTGTTAATTAATTAGGAATTTGTACATTATTTGGACTGTATTATTTGGACTGTACTATTCTTTTATTCGGGACTGTATATTTATTCGGACCCTCTGTGCGAGGGCAAAATTGTAATAAGTGTGCGTGTGTGTGATGTATGTCTTCCAACCCCACGTCTTTCTTCCCTTTTATTTACCTGCTTATGATGGTTAGATTAGGGCATGTTTCAATCAGCATACAGTATGATAGCATGTTTGCATTCATTCATCTGTTTTGCATGCACCGGGCTCGGCGCATCATACTAACTGCATTTGTATTTCAATTCCAAGTTGAATACATGATAGCTGTAGCATTCCATATGCCATGTTTAGGATAGCCGAGCCTGCTATAGTTGCATTTTTGCATGTGTTGCATTAGGCAATCCTGTATATTTCGGATCATGCATGATTTCTAATGAGTTTCTGTTTTGGCTTGGAGTACTCGGTGAGTTTTATGCTTCAGCATCCTTGCATGCGTGTTAGTGTTGCCATGAATAGCATGCTTACCATGAGGCTAACTGCTTATGTGATATAACTGCCTTGAATGCCTGTGGGTGGAGGTTGGGTTATTTGGATTGGAACAATTCATCAAATGTTTGTTTTAAGCCCACTAGACAGTGGCGAAATCATGTTTTCTAAGCCCACCCGAGGGTGGCAAAATCCGCATCTTAAGCCTACTTGCGAGTAGCAAACCATTTTCACAAACAAACATGAAGTGTTTTGTTCCAATTCAAACGACTCAGTCTATACTTGTATGCTGTGCGCATCACATAGTAATCTAGGCAAATAATTGGAATAAGAACACACAATGTTTTCAAAAATAGATATCATGGTTAGTAGAGGCCGGTCTTTGACCGGGCGAGCGGGGGTGCTCACGAAGTGACCTTCCCCAATC
Source organism: Camellia granthamiana (assembly GCA_036172215.1). Taxonomy (NCBI): domain Eukaryota; kingdom Viridiplantae; phylum Streptophyta; class Magnoliopsida; order Ericales; family Theaceae; genus Camellia; species Camellia granthamiana. Next base: position 47,387,456 of record CM069908.1, on the reverse strand, counting down.
GTACTCAAGTTCCCGAGCTGAGGCAACTTTGGTGATGACGGACACGTGGCCTTTGGCACCGAGTCAGGGTTTCCTAAATTTCCCCATACAAAATATTTAGGTGGCGACTTTGTATCTGGCAAAGCAGTCCATGTTTGGCACTTCTTTCAAAAATCTGTTTTCTCAAAAACGATTTGCCGGATTTGGACTCTTTGGTTCAGGATTTAGAACCGTGGCAATCGAGTCCTTGAACTGTAGTGAACCCAAACGAACAGAACGGGACTTAACCCTCCCGGGGCGTTCGGGGACGTCTACAGTTTCTGGCGACTCTGCTGGGGATTTAGAGAACTTGACTCGAACTCATGATATCTTGTTTTGACTACACTTGTGTGTTTCTTTGCATTGCATTTGCATTGGTGCGCCTAGGACACCGTGTTTGCCATCTGCTATTCCTGAACGGTTTGCCGGAGGCTTGTCTTGTCAAGGCATGTCCATAAGGCTGACCGGTTGTGGGCTGTGCCAGTATGGGAACACAAACCCCGGTTTTACCGGGGCACCCTTTTTGACCATTCGACCTAGTGCATATTCGGATCCATAGTGACCATTCCAAACTAGGACAGGTTGCTTACCCGTTTATAGGTTGTTTGAAACCGCTGCATGCGTAGTGAAACCCTAGTTCCTGACAAAATAGGACAGGGAAACCTTACCCCAACATAGGGGTGTTTTGGCTCTCACTTATCTACTATGTGCTTTTAGAGTGCGTCTCTACAGGAATGCATGTATCAGTTTATGAGTTTGGGCATCAGGCCTGCGGGCATCAGTCAGTATTTGAGAATCAGTTATCTGCGGGTATCCGATTCAGTTTTGGGGACAGTGATTCAGGGATATTGATCAGTGTTTGAGGACAGTGTGTATTCAGCTTATCAGCCGTGTGTTGTTATGCCCAGCCGTGTGTTGTGTATTTAATTTAAGCTGTTATGCTGCCCGTTTATCTGGTTATTTATTTCCTTTTCGCTTTATTTATCTTTTTGCTAAGGGCAGGTTTTTAGCACAATTGCTTCCGAACCAGTAGATATTCCCCAAGCACTTTAGACAAGAGGTCGCCGACTCAATCGATCTGAGCAGGGGTTACCGGGGCAGCAGGCTACTTTAGCAGCAAACAGTCAGGTTGGGGTTCCTGTTTCCGCCATAGAGATACACTTACCGATCAGTCAGCTGGACCAACGGAATATGGCCGGGATAGAGGAAATGATGCGTCAAATGCAAGAGAGCATGAGACAGATGCAAGAGGATGCCATCCGCCAAGCGGAATTTTCTAAGCAACAGGCCACAGTCATGGCCCAACAGGCTGAGCTCATCACTAGGCTTCAGCAGCAGGCCGGAACATCAACCTCACACCCAGCTCCTCCTCCGTCGGGGGTCCCATTACCTGAGCAAACACCCACTATTCAAAATACCCTACCAAATCCCCAAAACACCTTACCAAATATTCAGGAGGACACGGGCCTTCCAACGGGGCCAGCTCCGCCCCCGCTTCCGCCTCAACTGTCCAAGACCCATACACCCAACCACCCGGACTCTCCCTTCGAGTTCGAGATAGACCATACAGCTCTGAAATTGAGCAAGCTGGAGAAGCTTTTTAAGAAATCCCAGGGGGTGAAGGCTATTCCGGATATCGAGGACGGATATACCGATGTGGCCGTAACATTGCCAGACAGATTCAAAATGCCCCAGATCGATCGCTTTGATGGATCCGGGGACTCCATGGTCCATCTTCGGCTATTCTCAGACATTCTGCGGCCAATGGGCCTAACCAGACCACAAAAACTTTCACTATTCGGCCGAACCTTGTCAGGTGTGGCCGCCATCTGGTATGCAAAGCTAGAAGATGATGTCAAAAGAAGCTGGGATGAAATGGCTGAGGCCTTTGTTGCACAGTACTCGTACAATACCCAGATCGAGATCACAACTCGTGATCTTGAGACGACGAGGCAGGAGCCCAAGGAGACTTTCTCCGATTTTGTGACTCGATGGAGGGCAAAGGCATCGATGATGACTTTGAGGCCTACAGATAAAGACCAGATCAGGATGATTGTGCGCAATCTCCAATCGAAATTGATGCAGAAAATGATTGTACTCCCCTTTCCCACCTTCTCAGACCTACACGAGATGGGGGTACAAATCGAGGATACAATGAAACAAGGTTTGATCGACCAGGACTGGGAGCAACCCCGGAGAACATTTAACCGCAACAACAACGCAGGCCCGAGTGGCGCTGCAGATACCAGAACTTCGGAGGTCAGTATGGTCACCACCAATCCCCCTCCCCATCCAAGGCCCGCTGTAGCCACGCCTTTCTCTAGCGCATCTGGAAGCAACACCCAAACCGCCAAATATCAGCCCAGAGGCCAAAGAACCTTTACACCCCTCTATATGCCCCTGTCCAAGGCTCTGGGGGTATTAATCAGGAAGAAGCACTTGACGCCCCTGGAGCCGAGGCCACTACCAAATCCACTCCCTCCCTCTCATGACCCGGCAAGATATTGCGCGTATCACCAACAGCACGGTCATGACACCGACCGTTGCTTTAGATTGCGTCATGAGATCCAGGATCTTATTGACAAGCAGGTGATCGCGCCTCCCGAAAAACCCAACGTCACAACAAATCCCCTCCCACCACATAACCAAGCCCCTCCTCCCAACAGAATCAACTTCATCCAAACTGGGGTTGTGTCTTACGATCCTAGTGTCTATATCACCCCATCCCACCTACCTAAGCCGGAGGTGATCCTTCCTGTCTGCACTGACTTGTGCATGATGGACATCTCCATAGCCCAATCTGAGCCAAAGGTAGTGACCACCGAAGATGGGACAGGGCAGATTTCAGAGAAAAGTGGGGTTGTTGAGTTTGGGATGAAACAGTCTGAGAATCTCGCTGCAAGAGCCTATGATCCTAGTGAATACATCCAGTCAGTGGGCCAGTCTAAGCCGAGTGTGGGACTGCCAGATAAAAATGAACTGTGTGTGATTCGGGGGGACAGACTTGAACAGGGGGCGGATGACTTGACAACAATGGAAGAGGACTTTGCCAACCTCCAGTTCTTCAACGACCAAGAATCAGGCGATGCAACAATCAACTGGTTTGAATATGAGGAGTCGGCAGAAGTTACCGGATGGTTAGATGATCAACCAGACATTGTGGAATATCAACCAGAACAAGGCCCGGCAGGGGCGAGAGTATCAGTGGTGGCCGGAAGGGCCGAGAGTTAGAATACACTGCCGGAGAGTGCCGGCACTAAGAGTTTCGCTCAGAATTTGGGGATTGTAAATGCAGGGAATATTGACCAACCAGCTGTACTGACACAGTTGGAACAACAAAGATTTGAAGATTCCGAGAGAATCAGAAAAGCTAAGGCCCATGTGGGGGTCGAGAGTGCTGTGTGCACAGGAACAGGAAACGCTGCGGGCATGAAGAATGAAGGTGCTGCGAGTACGATCATACCGGAGCCGGACAGGTGTCTGTCGGCTGCCGACGGAATGTGGTGGGAAGACGATGACTTATGTCTTGCCCACACAGACGAGGACTGGGGGAGTAGTCAACCAGATGATACCTGGTATCTCGATGAGATCGCTCATATGACAAGAAGTGGGCGGTATTTCAAGCCTCCGCACTTAGACCAACCTGAGGCATCTGGGAAAGACAAGGAAACTGAGAAACAAAGAGAGAAACAAATTGAAGAAGAAGCTGTGCTTAAGCAATTAAAGAAGATACAAGCAGACATCTCCATCTGGGGACTGCTTATGGCGTCGCGAGTACACAGACAGGCTGTCCTATCTACTATGGACAGGGCCAAACTCTCTATAGACACTACACCAGAGCAGCTGGTTGGGCTGGTTTTTCCGGGAGGAGGTTCCCCGGCTTTAACCTTCTCAGACAAAGAACTGCCGCCTGAGGGCGTGAATCATAACAAACCTCTCTACATCTCCGTGGAATGTAGAGACAAGTGGATACCGGTGGTACTTGTTGATACCGGGTCTGCCATTAATGTCTGCCCAGCCAGAACAGCGTATGCAATTGGGTTGAAGCTTGCGGACTTCGTGCCGACTACTCAAGTGATCAGAGCCTACGACAACACCAGCAGAGAGGTGATGGGGACTGTCAAGATTCAGACAAAGGTTGGACCTAGACAACACGAGATAGATTTCCATGTCTTGGAGGTTCCCGCAACTTTCAACTTGCTTTTGGGGCGACCGTGGTTGCACCAGGTGAAGGTCGTCTCGTCCACTCTGCATCAGATGGTGAAATACCCCTATGGAAAGAGAGTAGCCATTGTGTTTGGGAATTCATCGATCCATCCCCCTCCGGAGGTATCTACACCAGTCCTAGAAATCGAGCACGGCATGGAAGATGTGTTTATATCAGGGTTTACTCTGGCCGAGGCCCGGGTTGTGCAAAACATTATGGCTGTGAATGAAGGTGTGTACGTCAGTGCTCAATCCGTCTACCTCATGAACAAGCTACAACACATCCCCGGGATGGGATTAGGAAGAAGCGGCCGGAAGGGCGTCTCAGCATTGGCCGAAGTGCCACACAACCCTTATACCTTTGGATTGGGTTATCTGCCCACCAAAGAGGACTGGGTGAGGAAGGGAAAGGAAATGGCCGGAAGAGCCAGAGCAAAGCAGGCTGGGAAGCCTTTTGAATTAATGCATAGGCCCATTCAGGGTACCCTGAACGGACGCTTCGTCCGGGAGGGGGAGGACTTTCCGTTTTGCAGCTTCCCAGAGCCATGGCTAAACGCGGAGAAGAAGCGCGTGCCAGGCTTCGAGATCTTCTTCGACCTGCAACTATCCGGGGATGACGTTGCCACAGAGCAGACAGACCCATCAGCTGAGGTTGAGCAGTGTAAAGTAGTGGATCCTGAGGGCACAGAATTTGAAATGGGGGTAGAACTGGCATGTCTACTCTCTGATCCTCCGATCGACCATAAGTGCTTGGGGGATAACTTCGAGGTTTCCATGATTGGGGATGAAACGGCCACGAGCCTACCAGTAGCTATCTTGGATGCATCTATTGCACCCTCTCTCACTTGGCAATTTGAAGAGGGATTTTTGTCCAGCAGTACCGGGTCAGGTAGTGAGCCGGAATCTGATTCCACCGAGTCTTGTGAGTCGGAATCAGATTCCAGCTCGACTGAGTCTGAGTCTGGTAATCCTGGGGATGTTAACCCGGATGCCACAGTCCTGTCTAGGTCGTCTTTTTCCTTTTCATTTGAGTCTGTTGTAAATGAATCGGACGATTTGGATGTGCCTAATAAGAATCAAGCAACTGTGGTTTCTGAGTACTTTTCTGTGCCCTTAATTTATTGCATTAATTCAGACTTTCAAAATTTTGAAAACGATGAGGACGAAGTTCCTCCGGTTTTGCAACGATTAATGGAGCAGGAGCAGGAGCATGAGAGATTTGTTAAACCCCTAGTGGACGAAATCACTACCGTGAACATTGGTACTGAGGAGGACCCGCGGCTGGTCCAGATCGGGTCCACGTTGTCTTTGGAGGAATGCGAGCGCTTAGTCGCTTTATTAAAAGATTTCAAAGATGTTTTCGCGTGGTCCTACGAAGACATGCCTGGAATCGATCCTGAGATTGTACAGCATCGGATCCCCCTTGACCCCGAGGCCTGACTAGTCAAGCAGAAACTTAGGAGGATCTGCCCGGACTGGGCTCTCAAGATTAAGGAAGAGGTCACCAAGCAAATCGACGCAGGCTTCCTGCTGGTATCTGAATATCCGACTTGGTTGGCCAACATTGTTCCAGTGCCGAAGAAGGATGGCAGGATCCGAGTATGCGTAGACTTTAGGGATTTGAACAGAGCTAGTCCGAAGGACGACTTTCCCTTACCGCATATTGATGAGTTGGTGGATTTTACAGCAGGGCACGCATTGCTTTCATTCATGGATGGCTTCTCCGGCTACAATCAGATAGTAATGGCACCAGAAGACAGGGAAAAGACTGCATTCACCACCCCGTGGGGGACATACTGCTATAGAGTCATGCCGTTTGGGTTGAAGAATGCTAGAGCTACTTATCAACGAGCCGCGACCACAATATTACATGATATGATCCACAAGGAGGTTGAGGTGTACGTGGATGACATGATTGTCAAGTCCAAAGAAAGAGAGGGCCACTACACCGCCTTGCATAAGTTTTTTCAAAGGATCAGGGAATTCCGGTTGCGGCTGAACCCTCAAAAGTGTACATTCGGTGTTACAGAGGAAAAAATGCTGGGGTTTCTGATTACGCAAAGGGGCATCGAAGTCGACCCTTCCAAAATCAAGGCCATCCTAGAAATGCCCCCACCAAGGACTGAAAAGGAGGTGAGAGGCTTTCTGGGTAAAGTGCAATTCATAAGACGGTTTATCTCAAAATTAACCTTGACTTGTGAACCACTTTTTGGTCTCCTGAAGAAAGGCAAGAAGTTCCAATAGGACGGCCGATGTCAAGCAGCGTTTGAGCAGATCAAAGAATATCTACAGAACCCGCCCGTTTTATCACCACCAGAACCAGGGAAACCGTTGCTTTTGTACCTATCAGTGACTGAGACCACGATGGGCTGTATGCTCGCACAAGAGTCTGAAGACAGGGTGGAGAGAGCCATCTACTATCTGAGCAAGAAGATGCTAGAGTATGAGACTCGGTACACACCGCTGGAAAAGGCTTGCTTAGCTTTGGTATGGGCTACCAGGAAGCTGCGGCACTACTTGTTAGCTCACTCCGTAATGTTGGTTTCACGACTCGATCCCATCAAATATCTTTCGAGAAACCAGCACTTACGGGTAGGCTAGCTCGTTGGTTGCTGTTGCTCTCCGAATTTGATTTGAAGTATGTCACATGCAAGTCAGTCAAAGGAAGAGCAGTAGCGGAGTTCCTTGCCGACCTCCGGTTGAGGGGGATGAAGCAGTTGAATACTTATTCCCAGATGAGGCCATTTTGCATATCGACGACGAAGCCTGGACGATGTACTTTGACGGAGCGTCAAATCAGTACGGGTACGGGATAGGAGTGCTGCTGATAGCACCCGACAATTCTCGTATTCCCCTAGCCTTTAAACTCCGATTCAAAGTCTCGAACAATGAAACAGAATACGAGGCATGCATTGCTGGCCTAGAAGCAGCCCTAGAACTAGGGGCAAGACGACTGGACGTCATTGGGGACTCGAACCTTGTTGTGTCTCAAGCAAAAGGAGATTGGAAAGTAAAAGAGGAAAAGATGATGATGTATCACCAAACCTTGGATTTGCTAATTCCTCGGTTCGAGAAGCTAAGTTTTACTCATCTACTAAGAGAGAACAACAGGTTCGCAGATTCTTTAGCAACTCTATCTTCCATGATAGACATCCCGTGTGGAGTCCGGATGCGTCCAGTCATCATTGGCCAGAAGTTTGCACCAGCCTATGAGTCGATCGCTGCTATAGATGAGGTTCAGGACAAAAACCCCTAGTATTACGACATTTGGAATTTCTTAGAGAAGGAAACGTATCCGCCGGGGGCGAATGCCAAGGACAAAAGGGCAATAAGAAGATTGGCCGTTCAGTTCATCATCTGTGGGGGTAAGCTGTATAGAAGAGGCCATCTGGGAATGCATAAACTGTGTGTTGATGCCGAAGAGTCGAAGCGTCTAATGGAAGCCATCCATGGAGGAGAATGTGGAGCACATATGAATGGGGTAATGCTGGCGCGGAAGATCCTCAGATAGGGGTACTACTGGTCCACCATGGAGGAGGATTGCATCGGTTTCGTTCGGCGATGCCACAAGTGTCAGATCCATGCAAATCGCATGAATATCCCGTCGACAAAGCTGTACAATATGACTTCACCATGGCCATTTTCAGTCTGGGGAATTGATGTGATCGGGGCTGTCACGCCAAAGGGGTCGAATGGGCATGAGTTCATCCTGGTTGCGATAGATTATTTTACAAAGTGGGTTGAGGCGCAATCTTACGCGGTGTTGAAGGCTTCGCACGTTGCAAAGTTTATCAGAAACAACATCATCTGTCGCTACGGGGTCCCAAATGAGATAATTTCAGATAACGGTTCCCACTTCAAGAAGGAAGTGATAGACTTGTTGGAAAAATACAACGTGGCTTTTCATAAGTCATCTACCTACCGGCCGCAGACTAATGGAGCGGTTGAGGCTGCCAACAAGAATATCAAACACATATTGCAGAAGATGGTGGAAACCTATCGGGACTGGCCAGATAAGCTGCCGTTTGCTCTGTGGGGCTACCAGACTTCAATCAGAACTTCTACCGGGGCGACTCCGTATTCATTAGTTTATGGAATGGAGGTTGTTCTACCTATTGAGATTGAGGTTCCGTCATTACGAGTATTGGCCGAGTGTCAAATAGCCGAGGCAGATTGGCAACAGAGCAGGTTCGAGGAACTCATGCTTTTCGATGAAAGAAGACTGAAAGCACTGTACCATGTCCAAGGTTATCAACGCAGAATCGCCCGGGCTTTTTAACAAGAAAGTCAAGTCCAGGAATTTAAAGGAAGGAGATTTGGTGCTCAAAGACAACCGAGCTCCCATCCACGACCCAAGGGGCAAGTTCAGACCTAATTGGACTGGTCCTTACATTATTAAGTCTATCTGGTCAGGTGGGGCTGTGGTTCTGATGGACCTGGATGGCATAGAGTTTTCACAGCCGATCAACATGGACAAGTTGAAGAAATATTACCCTTGAGAGGCTCGCTAGGCCGAAAACCAGAAAGGGCGACCTAGGCAAAACTCAGAGCACAAAAAATTCGAAAATATAAAAACTGAGCTCGCAAGGTTGAAAACCCGCAAAGGGCGGCCTTGGCAAAAGTTAGAGCGTAAAAGGAGAGTAAAAATACCCGAGCGAACCTAAGCCTGAACTACGTAAGGCTTGATTCCCATCTTTGGGATACGTAGGCAGCTTCATCCTGAAGTTCAGCCATAAACATTTTCCCCCGATCGACTTTGTCCATTTTGATCATCTCAGTCATCCTTGTCCGTCAGCATTCATCGTAATCTCCGGTGCAGTGCTATTCAGACTAGGGGCAACTTTCCGTTGCCAGGAGGTGCTGTGGTACCGTTCGGACTAAGGGCAACTTTCCAGTTGCTAGGATCCGGGGTTGTGCATCCCAGTGACAGATCTCAGGCGTGTCCAGTTCTGATCCATATCGAAAATAGTTTTGAAAAGTTTTAATAAAAGTTGACTTTGTTCAAATTAATCTTTTTACAACTAAGACCATTTTTGGACCAAAGCGGAAAATTTTCAGTACCACAACCTTCAATTTCATTGATTTCAAAACAGAGTTCTCCTACTCTTGCATACAATGGAAGTTGCTTTTTATTACACTCATAATGAAAACTTGAAAGTACTAATAAAGCAATAAATCTGGGGCATAGTCAAGTCAGGTATCCTTGCGCCCCCTCCCAGAGCTAGTCGAAGCCTCTGATGCCAAGCTGGGCCCGGTCTTTGCCTCCTCATTGAGCCAATCCCAGCACTCGTCAGACAAAGTGCAGTTGAAAGTAGGGGCAGGGGCCAGGAGTTCTCTAGTCCTCCATGCCGTGGCATATCGGGCAAGTTGTGCGCCTCGGACCGGGAAAGCAGCCGGATACTCAATCCCCTCTGGTGGGCAAGTCTGATCATGACCGAACTGACGTAGGAACCGGAACGGAAAGTAGAATACACAGTGGGTCAGACCAATCAACTGAATCCCGACCAGTCGGGACATGCTATAGCTCATCGCCGGGAGATTGAGCCAAGGACAACGCCAAGCAATGCGATCTGCAGACAGATTGCACATCCAGTCGAACCACCACCCCTCGTCCAGGGCATCGACTAAGCGTTGGCGAAAGAAGTAGCCGCAAGCTGAGTAGGCCGGACAAGAGTCCACAACCTGCAATTTATCCATCAACCATACCTGGGGAGGGATGAAAAAAATGAGAGAATAAAGAATAGAGAGATGTACGATGAGAGAAAAGTAAGAAAAGGGTTTTGTGAGAAAAACCGAGCCCGAGGGCCGAGTGATGTGAGCAATATATATGCGAGATTGGGCGGAAAACATTACCTGCAGCAGTAGTGGACTCCCTGCAAATCTGGTCGTCTCCCGGCGGTAGAAAGCGTCCATAGCAATACAGCTCCTTCCTTCCTTCAAGCCTTGAGCAACTTCAATCAGACGAATGCTAGATTCACCAAAGCCTGAAGTGAGCAGAAAATGAGATAGCATACACAAGCAAAGGGCGTGTTGCCGAAAACCTTGCCAATAGTGGTTGCCGCGGTCGCCGGTGTTGGAAAAGCAATGGATCAAGCCGAGAATGTCCAGTTCCCCATTAGAGATCAGAGATCGAGCATCATGCATGGAGAGCCCACACATTTCCCCTAAAGCTTGGTCGTGGCCAAAGCGAAATTGAGGCAGAATTTCTTCACAGCGTTCAGATTCCATCAAAACTTGAAAATCTTCGAAAGATGGACATACCTCTTGCCCGCCGAAGCTGAAAACATGCGTCACTGGGTTCCAAAACCTCGCCGTGACATGGAGGAAGGGAAAGTGCAGCGGAGTGCGGCTCAGCGTGAATAGTGCATTCAAGCCGAAACCCCGAAAATTCAACTTTTCCGAGCCATCTAAAGAAGCCATCCAAACTGTGAGATTTTCTGTGAGAAATGCCTCAATCTTTGGTGCAAAGCAGTGATGAAATGAATGAGTCTCGAAGTTGGAGCTTTTAAAGGGGATGAGACACTATTCGGGGACACGTGTCAAAAATTTGGTGGCTCCTGGGCAAAGTGGCCGGCCGGCCACCTTTTCTAGCAGGCCAACTACCTTTTCCCCCCTCATGTACAAAAACTAGCCGGCCGGCTCCCAAAAGTGGCCGGCCATGCTCCCATGTGTGCCATTGGTCCTGTTTTACCCTCCAGAGGAAAGTTCCAGGCATTTCCAAGCATCGGGTGTATCGAAGGCCTCCATTTCTCTCTGTTTCGGATGCGTTCCGTTGCCCAGATCGTCCGAAGTACGCTTTGTTTTGTTTATCAAGTTATAATTTTTGCTTATCGAGTTGTCGTTTTGTTTATCGAGTTGTAAGTTTTGTCGAGCTGTCGTATTTTGTGTTTTGAGTTGTTACTCTTTGTTTACGCAATTTTGTTAAGTCTTGTTTATCGAGTCGTTAACATTGTTGTACTTTACTTATTGAGTTGTAAACTTGCCAAGATTTGGTTATTTCTTAGTGAGTCGAGTTATTTGATTTGTTGCGTCGGTTCATTACCTGACCCAGTAAATACACAGGGCACATTTCCATTCAATCCCATTTTCGTGCAAAATGATGCGATGTGATGCTGAGAGCATAAAAATACAACACTTTTTCAAAAAGCTGTTTCACCGCATCATATTTCCTTTTACAAAGGTACAAGTTTTACAGAAAATAAAACTGCCTAACAACATGCAAAGTGCTACAAACTACTAGCAAAAAGGAAAATAAAGCAGGGAACAGCAGCATCAACGCTCTCGGGAGCGGAAATGAGAGGCCCTCCTCATCCTCTTCTATGGGACAACCTCTTCACCACCATCACCATCCGGTCGGAGCTGTCATCCTCAGGATCCCCCTCAGCCTCGCCCCCACTCCCGGAACCAAGACCGGAATCCCCCTCCTCAGCGGATGTCTCCGACTGACGGCCTGCGATCTCCTCCTCCTCATCCTCATCGGGCTCCGCCTCTATAATAGGTGCCCTGCGTCTGCGAGAGGACCCTCCTCGAGCCCCTCGAAAAGGCCTGGATGGCCCAGCTCCTCGAAAGGGCCCAGATGGCCCAGCGCCCCGAAAAGGATCAGACGATCGACCTCCCTGAGAAGGCCCGGGTGGCCCGGCCCGCGGCGGAGCATATACAGGAGGCATCTGAAAGTGAAGAGTTCAATACATCAGCTCAAATATGAAAATCAGATGCAAGTACAGTATGTGAGTAGGGTGTGTGTCAGATGTGCTCTACACAAACAGCCTATCAATGCAGTAGGGTGTTCAGAACCAGCGTGCCATCAGAAATATGATAAATGCAAGAAAGATGAACAGTACCTGCACACCCATAATGGCCAGCTGTGACTCCCTCCGCAGGATCATGCCCTCGAATGCAGCCATCACTCCAAGCATCTCATCCACGTACTCAACAGGAGGCTGTGGATACAAGTGCGAAACTATCAGTAAAGGAATGAATGTCTGAGTATCCGACTGATAAATCAAAGCTGTAAAACATACCGGTGGCGAATCAGGATCTCTGACATATCTGTGGTCGGGAAGGGGAGGCTCCAGCGAGATCTGGTAAGGAGTCCCAAATCGCCAACTCGTCAACTCGGTCGGCATGTCTGGCCACCCAGGATGATGAAGAGTCGGAGGAATCGGGGGAACGGATCTACCCCCACCTCTGGATGTAAGGGCCCCGCTGCTGGAAGGAATATCTGTAGCCTGAGCCTGGCTCGAAGACGGCACACCAATAGGCCTCATCGAGGGAATGCGCACTCCCGTCAAGGAAGGCATCAGATATACGTGGCAATAAGTGGCATAGTCCCCCTCCTTAAGATGTAGCAAAGCATCAGTGCCCAACATAGCGCTAACCACATCCCGGGAAGAGAGCCTATCAGCAGTCCGCATAGTAACTGGGGGTGCTACGGGAGGGTCCTGAGAAGTATACCCCCATACCTGACGCAAGAAGCGTTCCGCTCTACCAACTGGTCCCTCAAATAGGATCCTGTACTGGGAGGCACCCGATCCTCCGGCATACTGAAATCGGAGACCATCACCCAAGGGCGCCCAAGGCTGCCAAGTAATCTGCGGATAACCAATGCATAAACCAATCAGAAATCCGGAATATACGGGACAGATCAAAGATGAAAACGGAAAGGACTGAGAGTCCTGAAATACCTCCGTCGTCCGCACAGTGTCGAAATACTGCCGCAGATAAAGGAGAGTCTCTCGGGGTCTCGGCTGGTGCTGACCCTCGAATACCAGTGAGTACGGGGTCATGAGGGGCCCTGCCACCACCAACTCTGGGGCTAACGTCGGGAAATATACGTAGACCCATAACTGAGGAAAGCAGTGCAGAATGTAAATACAAAGTGCTGAGGGCAAAATATAGAGTGTAGAGTGCGCTGTGTGTGCAATGTACAAGTAATGAGGAGCAGAAATGTAAATCAAGAGGACAGAAAGTACCTCCCAGGCTCTCCAATAACCACCGAGTAAGTCTCCCTGCCCGCGGGAGGTCGCGCTCATGTAGCAGTAAAGGGTAGCCAAGCCGGTGCCACCCCAATCATACCGTCTGACCTGTGATAGGTCCAACAGAGCGCTCAACAGATGCAGCCCAACCGTGTTCCCCCTATCGGCGAACAGAGTAGTCCCGAAGAGGAACATAAGAAAACCACGGGCATACTGCTCTACCTCCTCAGGAGTCCCGGGCTCCATCCCCTCCCTCCGAAAGTGGGAAGAGAACCAGGTGTATCGGACTCTCCCTGAAGCTCTATCAATAGGCGGGCGGGCCCCCAGCAAATGTATCCAAGCGGCCTCCCAGTCGCCCATGTCCTCGTCGAAAGGAATGGGCCGACCTCCGATGTCTAGGCCAGTCAATACAGCAAAATCCAGCGGGGTCATAGTCAAATCCCTAGTGGCGGAAAAATGAAAGGAGTTGGTGGTGTCCCACCATCTCTCCACCAAAGCTGCTATCAGCGTCCCCCTGGCAGGACAACGCGATAACCCAGCGCAGAAGGACCCGAACCTTGCCAAATCAACTAAATCCCGGACAGCCTCCGGGAGCTCAGCGTACCAATCTCTAGCAGCGGTGGAGCCGTATCCCCGCACCGTGCGAGAACCAACCTACATTCAGAATGAATACATGTGTCAGTATAAAATGAATGAGCTGTGTGCAAATGAAATGGATGAGCTACGTGCAAATTTAAAGGAATAAGCCGTGTGCAAATGAACTGAATAAGCTGTGTGCAAGTAAATAGGCTGCGTACGAAGTAAAGTAAGCGAACCGTGTGTTCTACTCAAAATCAGTGTGTGCTGCGTGTTCACCTTCAATTTGGGCTGTGCGTTCAGAAAATCGGAGTTAGGGCTGTGTGTTCTACTCTAAATCAGTGTGTGCTGCGTGTTCACCTTCAATTTGGGCTGTGTGTTCAGAAAATCAGAGTTAGGGTTGCGTGTTCTACTCTCAATCAATGTGTGCTGCGTGTTCACCTTCAATTTGGGCTGTGTGTTCAAAAAATCCGAGTTAGGGCTGCGTGTTCTACTCTCAATCAATGTGTGCTGCGTGTTCACCTTCAATTTGGGCTGTGTGTTCAGAAGATCCGAGTTAGGGCTGCGTGTTCTACTCTCAATCAATGTGTGCTGCGTGTTCACCTTCAATTTGGGTTGTGTGTTCAAAAAATCGGAGTTAGGGCTGCGTGTTCTACTCTCAATCAATGTGTGCTGCGTGTTCACCTTCAATTTGGGCTGTGTGTTCAGAAGATCCGAGTTAGGGCTGCGTGTTCTACTCTCAATCAATGTGTGCTGCGTGTTCACCTTCAATTTGGGTTGTGTGTTCAGAAAATCGGAGTTAGGGCTGCGTGTTCTACTCTCAATCAATGTGTGCTACGTGTTCACCTTCAATTTGGGCTGTGTGTTCAGAAGATCCGAGTTAGGGCTGCGTGTTCTACTCTCAATCAATGTGTGTTGTGTGTTCACCTTCAATTTGGGCTGTGTGTTCAGAAAATCCGAGTTAGGGCTGCGTGTTCTACTCTCAATCAGTGTGTGCTGCGTGTCCACCTTCAATTTGGGCTGTGTGTTCAGAAGATCCGAGTTAGGGCTGCGTGTTCTACTCTCAATCAATGTGTGCTGCGTGTTCACCTTCAATTTGGGCTGCGTGTTCAGAAAAATCCAAGTTAGGGCTGCGTGTTCTACTCTCAATCAATGTGTGCTGCGTGTTCACCACCAATTTGGGCTGTGTGTTCAGAAAATCGAAGTCAGGGCTGCGTGTTCTACTCTCAATCAATGTGTGCTGCGTGTTCACCTTCAATTTGGGCTGTGTGTTCAGAAAATCGGAGTTAGGGCTGCGTGTTCTACTCTCAATCAATGTGTGCTGCGTGTTCACCTTCAATTTGGGCTGTGTGTTCAAAAAATCCGAGTTAGGGCAGCGTGTTCTACTCTCAATCAATGTGTGCTGCGTGTTCACCTTCAATTTGGGCTGTGTGTTCAGAAGATCCGAGTTAGGGCTGCGTGTTCTACTCTCAATCAATGTGTGCTGCGTGTTCACCTTCAATTTGGGCTGTGTCTTCAAAAAATTGGAGTTAGGGCTGCGTGTTCTACTCTCAATCAATATGTGCTGCGTGTTCACCTTCAATTTGGGCTGTGTGTTCAGAAGATCCGAGTTAGGGCTGCGTGTTCTACTCTCAATCAATGTGTGCTGCATGTTCACCTTCAATTTGGGCTGTGTGTTCAAAAAATCGGAGTTAGAGCTGCGTGTTCTACTCCCAATAAATGTGTGCTGCGTGTTCACCTTCAATTTGGGCTGTGTGTTCAGAAGATCCGAGTTAGGGCTGCGTGTTCTACTCTCAATCAATGTGTGCTGCGTGTTCACCTTCAATTTGGGCTGTGTGTTCAGAAAATCGGAGTTTGGGCTGCGTGTTCTACTCTCAATCAATGTGTGCTGCGTGTTCACCTTCAATTTGGGCTATGTGTTCAGAAGATCCGAGTTAGGGCTGCGTGTTCTACTCTCAATCAATGTGTGCTGCGTGTTCACCTTCAATTTAGGCTGTGTGTTCAGAAAATCCGAGTTAGGGCTGCGTGTTCTACTCTCAATCAGTGTGTGCTGCGTGTTCACCTTCAATTTGGGCTGTGTGTTCAGAATATCCGTGTTAGGGTTGCGTGTTCTACTATCAATCAATGTGTGCTGCGTGTTCACCTTCAATTTGGGCTGTGTGTTCAGAAAAATCCGAGTTAGGGCTGCGTGTTCTACTCTCAATCAATGTGTGCTGCGTGTTCACTTCCAATTTGGGCTGTGTGTTCAGAAGATCCGAGTTAGGGCTGCGTGTTCTACTCTCAATCAATGTGTGCTGCGTGTTCACCTTCAATTTCGGCTGTCTGTTCAGAACATCGGAGTTAGGGCTGCATGTTCTACTCTCAATCAATGTGTGCTGCGTGTTCACCTTCAATTTGGGCTGTGTGTTCAGAAGATCCGAGTTAGGGCTGCGTGTTCTACTCTCAATCACTGTGTGCTGCGTGTTCACCTTCAATTTGGGCTGTGTGTTCAGAAAATCCGAGTTAGGGCTGCGTGTTCTACTCTCAATCAGTGTGTGCTGCGTGTTCACCTTCAATTTGGGCTGTGTGTTCAGAAGATCCGAGTTAGTGCTGCGTGTTCTACTCTCAATCAATGTGTGCTGCGTGTTCACCTCCAATTTGGGCTGTGTGTTCAGAAAAATCCGAGTTAGGGCTGCGTGTTCTACTCTCAATCAATGTGTGCTGCGTGTTCACCTCCAATTTGGGCTGTGTGTTCAGAAAATCGAAGTTAGGGCTGCGTGTTCTACTCTCAATCGATGTGTGCTGCGTGTTCACCTTCAATTTGGGCTGTGTGTTCAGAAAATCGGAGTTAGGGCTGCGTGTTCTACTCCGAATCGATGTGTGCTGCGTGTTCACCTTCAATTTGGGCTGTGTGTTCAAAAAAAGCGAGTTAGCGCTGCGTGTTCTACTCTCAATCAATGTGTGTTGCGTGTTCACCTTCAATTTGGGCTGTGTGTTCAGAAGATCCGAGTTAGGGCTGCGTGTTCTACTCTCAATCAATGTGTGTTGCGTGTTCACCTTCAATTTGGGCTGTGTGTTCAAAAAATCGGAGTTAGGGCTGCGTGTTCTACTCTCAATCAATGTGTGCTGCGTGTTCACCTTCAATTTGGGCTGTGTGCTCAGAAGATCCGAGTTAGGGCTGCGTGTTCTACTCTCAATCAATGTGTGCTGCGTGTTCACCTTCAATTTGGGCTGTGTGTTCAGAAAATCGGAGTTAGGGCTGCGTGTTCTACTCTCAATCAATGTGTGCTGCGTATTCACCTTCAATTTGGGCTGTGTGTTCAGAAGATCCGAGTTAGGGCTGCGTGTTCTACTCTCAATCAATGTGTGCTGCGTGTTCACCTTCAATTTGGGCTGTGTGTTCAGAAAATCCGAGTTAGGGCTGCGTGTTCCACTCTCAATCAGTGTGTGCTGCGTGTTCACCTTCAATTTGGGCTGTGTGTTCAGAAGATCCGAGTTAGGGCTGCGTGTTCTACTCTCAATCAATGTGTGCTGCGTGTTCACCTTCAATTTGGGCTGTGTGTTCAGAAAAATCCGAGTTAGGGCTGCGTGTTCTACTCTCAATCAATGTGTGCTGCGTGTTCACCTCCAATTTGGGCTGTGTGTTCAGAAAATCGAAGTTAGGGCTGCGTGTTCTACTCTCAATCAATGTGTGCTGCGTGTTCACCTTTAATTTGGGCTGTATGTTCAGAAAATCGGAGTTAGGGCTGCGTGCTCTACTCTAAATCAGCGTGTGCTGCGTGTTCACCATCAATTCAGGCTGTGTGTTCGGAAAATCAGTGTTTGAGCTGTGTGTTCAATTCTCAACTAATGTGTGCCATGTGTTCACGATCAATTTATAAGCTGAGTGTCCGGAAATTCAAGTGTTTGAACCGTGTGTTCAAGGTGCGAACAAAATGTTATGTCATAGACTAAACTGTGTGTTCAAATATGGCAAAGGCACGAAATGCACGAAAAATATAGAAAACGAAGTAAATACCTCTCGTGCCTCGTGAGAAAGGTGATACTCTGGCTCCCGTAGAAGCAGATCTCCGGGTGCTCGCTCATCAAAGTCAGTGAAGTGACGAAAAACGGCCCGCGGAAGAACGTGTACCGGCGGGGCGTACCTCTCGGGAATGAAGGGTCGAACCCTCGGAGGCAGAGCCATGACATCGGGATCATCCCCGGCACCCGAAGGACCTCCACCGTGAGGAAAATGACCCCCCATTTCGAAAAATCTGCAAAAGAAGCAAAAAACGAGCAAAAATGAGCCAAAATTGAAAAAAGTCAACAAAAGTCAACTCCCGGGAAATGAAAAAGTCAACAAAAGTCAACTCCCGAGAAAATCTTCCAAATGTTGAGACAAACTTACCTCAAGTGGCGAAAATGAGAAAAGAAGCCCCGAAATCAAAATTTAATCGGTGCAAAGTGCTTAAAACGGGAAGTTTTCGCGAAAACAACTTGCGTGGGGCGTTGGAAAACGCGTATGGAGCGCAGATCCGAGAGATAAAATGGTTTGGGGAGCAAGAGGAGAAGATTTCGTGGTTGAGGTTATGAGCTCAAAGTGTTTGGGTGAGAGAATATAAAGAAAAGAAGGTGAAAAGACCAATTTGCCCGCGGATTTGGGCAGGTGGCCGGCCGGCCACCTTATCTGGCTGGCCGGCCATTCTCTTTTTGAAAAGTGGCCGGTGGCCTCCCCTTGGGAAAATAACTGGCCGGTGGTATCCCCCACATGCTCACCTAGCTCTCTGCAAATTTTGAGGAAGATTGGAGTTCCCGGGACCTGAAAAAGTTCAAGAAAAAAGCACTTTCTGTCGCGAAATTGCTCCGCCGGAACTTCAGCTTCAATTTCTGACATGTGTCTCATCATTACTCATCAGAATCAAGGTGTATCCTTCGTAAACATGTTGTAACCTCTCCGGGGGGTGAACCGGAGGCCGCGATCGAGTCGCCCTCGCCGAAACGCGCGTTTCTCTGCTCGTGGTTTTGCGACAAACACGTGTCCTGATTTGCGACTGTTCTGCATCATTGTGCATCTAACTTACATTCTCATGAACATACTTGCATTGTCATGCACGTTTTCTTGATATTACCATGCCTCTGTGCTTAAGCTTGCGTTGTCATGCACGCTTCTTTCTCGCACCGCAATGCATTCACCCACCGATACCGCTTTTGTCGAATTTTCGATATCGCATTGAATACATCTTGCTAAACATGTTGTGCTTGTTGAGTTTCTCTCTTTTGCAGGCACGATATTGTATGTACGGTTCATTTGGAACTGGCGCGGCCAGACAAATCGCGCAGGTATCGTATCTTCTCCGTGTGAGACGCGACGAGAATTGAATAATTCTCCGCATTCCTAACTGCATGAAATGTATTTGTTGCTTTGCATTCTTGCTTAAAACTGTTGCATCTGTTCGTGAATATTTGCTTCATTACAGCTTGCTGCATTTGCATGATCATTGAGTTACATCTGGCCCTGTGCATATCGCTTTGCATTTTGCCCCCTCGCCTGCGGGCGCGCCTGCGGGCATATCTCTGTTTATCTTGTATGATTGTCTAAGTCTTTGGCCTTGTCAAAAATGGGTCGTCTCTGGGCTTTGACATTCACTCCCGTCATTTCTTGACTTCCGAGTTCTGTCAAAGAGGGGCAACTGTAGACACTCCATTTTTGACCGACCTTAAGACTCAGACGTCACCAGTTGAGCACTTGGTGATGTTGCATGTTGTGTTCGTCCAGAAGTTTCAGAGTCGCGGCTGCGAGCCTTACCTCCGGACTTCCGGGCTTTTCTGTACTCTGCCTCGGTTTGCGAACCAGGCTCGGTTTTCTCTGTTTTTCTTCCTGAGGGGAGGGAGAGGTCTCGTAGATCGCCTCTCAATGGCCGTAGGCTCTATTTCATGGTCGCAGGCCATTTTTCCCATTTTGGAGCCCGGTTTCCGATTTTCGGAGCCGTCAGGCTGTGTGCCTTGGTTCGGGACCGCCTAACTATCTCCGTTTGCTCTAGTTTTTGGCATGCATCTTATTTGCTCCCTTTTTAGGGACACTGTGGTCTGAGAGACCCGCTTCGTGGTCGAACACCACTCCCGGTGCTTAACAGTCAGTTTTCGGGGCCTCGGACTGCGCGTTTCGGCCCCGGAACCTTCATTTTGCATCGGTTTTCGTTCATTTTTGGCAGGTACCTCTGTTTCATCACCAGGAAGGTCGTAGAAGGGTGGGAGGCCAGTAATTGTTCCAGCAACCAGTTATATTCCATCATCGCCCTCCGACGCCCATTTTTTCTCACTTCTAAGCCAATGTTGACCACCCTAGGGCCACTTTCTTCAACCCTAAACCCCATATTTGTGTTGAGGGCACCTGGGAGGACACAAATATTGCATGGCCGGCCAGTAATTCCATTTCAACCTTTTGAACCCCTTTAAAAAGTGGCCTATTCTCTCTCCTGTTTTACAGTTGCCAATTTTGAACCACAGGGTTGTGTTGAGGGCACCTGGGAGGACACCAATTTGTGGTGGCCAGCCAGAAAATCTTCATGACCATTTTGACCCTTGGCCGGCCGGCCATGAGGGGTGGCCGGCCGGCTACCTGCAACTCTGAAACCTGGCCGGCCTTGCTCCTCAGGGTGAGCACATTACAGCTGTGCATTGTTTTTCCCTCCAAAACCTGTATCTGAAGGGAACTTTTTTGGAGGGAAACTTGATGCAATTTCCCTCCCTTTTTTCCCTCCTTTTCTCCCCCTCTCTTGGCCATATAACCAGCCTCCCAGGTCTGGTTTGAGGGTTACAAAAAATTGATTTGAGCTCTTGCATACATATCTCCCTCCATCTCTCTCATTTCCTTCAAAAAATTCCCAAGTTCTACCCCTTTTTCATATCACCACCTAGCACCACCACCACCACTCCATTTCCAGCAGCTTGGAGCTCTTCTCAGAGGCTTGGAGGCACCATTTCTCAGTTCAAAAGGCAGCCAAGGAGTAGTCTTCAAGGGTAAGTTCATTTCCCCTCTTTTTTGGCCTTATTTTGTACCATTGCTTAGCCCTATTTTCTTGCTGTTTTGAGCTCTGACCAAAACTGAAAAGGTCATTTTTTTGAGCTCATTTTCTTGTTTCATTAAGAGCTCAACACTGTTTGGGACCCTCATGTTGCACTTGCTTCAATATCCCTTTGAATGCCATTATTTTGCATGACATTTTTGGCTTATGTGCAATCTGTTTTGGAGCATGATTGAGCCCTTCTTCAACATTGAAGAAGGGCTCCACACTGTTTGGGACCTCCATGTACCACTTGTCATTGTACCCCTCTTAGGTCCCCTTTTTTTTTTGCATGATTTATTAGGCTATTGTGTCTCTGTTTTTGGACCTTGGTCCGAACTTAAAATGGCCCTAAAATGACCCCCTCTTCATGTTTCATTAAGGGTCTAGGGCTGTTTGAGACATCCTTGGTATACTTCATTTTATAGCCCTCTTGTGGCCTTAATTTTGCATGGCATTTTGAGCATATTTATACACTGTTTTGGGCTTCATCATCTACTGTAAAAAGCCATATTTTTTTGCCCCTCTTCAACATTGTTAAAGGGCCCTAACCTGTTTGGGGTCAGCATATATCAGTTACTTCTTTGCCCCTTTATTGGCCCATTTCTTGCATGAGTTGTTTGCCATACTTGTATCTGTTTTTGGGGTCTGTCAAAAACTGTAAAACATCATATTTTTGGCCCCTCTTCAACATTGTAAAAGGGTCCTTCTGTGTTTGAGATCAGCAGCTATGACTTGCTTCATTACCTCTCTTGGCCCCCCATTTTTGCATGCTAATTTTGCCCTATTTGTACCCACTGTTTCGCCATGCTTCGAACTGTAAAAATGCTTTTTTTGGGCGGCCTAGCTTCTGTCTTCACACTTCATGTGCGAATCATGCATGCATTGCATAGCTATAGGCCATTTCATGTGCTTAATTCCATGTTTCGGGACTCGTTCCTTGCATCGGGTTTCATTTCGCCATGTTTCGGGGCTGTTTTGCATGTCATTTTGCCTCTGAAATTTGCATGTTTGCATATCATATTCCATGTCTTGCCATGTCTCATTAGAGTGGCATTCCGTGCCGTAGGTTCGGTCCTCGGTTTGCGTGCACGTGTGCACGTATCCCGAGTTGTCTCATTTTCATCATTATGGCCTCTTATGTGAGTGTGGCTGAGGCTCTCTCATGTTGGTGTAAGCCCATATTGCATTGCGTATGCCATTTCATCCATAGCATTGTGTATGCTCGGTTGTGTATCACCTCGTGTAGCGTGTATGCCATTCCATAACATTGTGTATGTTAGGATTGTATCTTAGTTGCATTTCACGCATATCATGCATATTGCATCGTGTTCAGGATAGGAGTTAGCCCGGGCACGGGAAACGAGGTACGTTCCGTACTCCGAGTGACGGAACGTGTCTCAATTCCCAAGTCACCGACACTCCGGATTATCCATGATGGAGTTAGGTCTTGTTGTGTTTTCATGTGCATTCATTCTATATTGACTTGTGCAATTCGGCTCCTCGGCCATCCTGCATCGAGATGCGTGATTGGTGGTACGAGGATCGAGACATGCATACATTTGTGAAAATACATTGCTATGCCCCTTTCCTGCTCTCTGTTGCAGCATATCAAGAATCAGTGGTCTTCCGAGGCTTAGCGCGCTTTTCAAGAATCATTTCAAAACAGAGGCTAATTGGGGCATTCCAGTGGATTTCAGCGCAAAGCAGCCCAAACATGCATCATTCCATCATTCGGAGCAGAATCAAGGCAGTCCCTGGCTTGCATGCCAGTTTTACAGCTTTCTTAGTTAATTTGTTAATTAATTAGGAATTTGTACATTATTTGGACTGTATTATTTGGACTGTACTATTCTTTTATTCGGGACTGTATATTTATTCGGACCCTCTGTGCGAGGGCAAAATTGTAATAAGTGTGCGTGTGTGTGATGTATGTCTTCCAACCCCACGTCTTTCTTCCCTTTTATTTACCTGCTTATGATGGTTAGATTAGGGCATGTTTCAATCAGCATACAGTATGATAGCATGTTTGTATTCATTCATCTGTTTTGCATGCACCGGGCTCGGCGCATCATACTAACTGCATTTGTATTTCAATTCCAAGTTGAATACATGATAGCTGTAGCATTCCATATGCCATGTTTAGGATAGCCGAGCCTGCTATAGTTGCATTTTTGCATGTGTTGCATTAGGCAATCCTGTATATTTAGGATCATGCATGATTTCTAATGAGTTTCTGTTTTGGCTTGGAGTACTCAGTGAGTTTTATGCTTCAGCATCCTTGCATGCGTGTGAGTGTTGCCATGAATAGCATGCTTACCATGAGGCTAACTGCTTATGTGATATAACTGCCTTGAATGCCTATGGGTGGAGGTTGGGTTATTTGGATTGGAACAATTCATCAAATGTTTGTTTTAAGCCCAGTAGACAGTGGCGAAATCATGTTTTCTAAGCCCACCCGAGGGTGGCAAAATCCGCATCTTAAGCCTACTTGCGAGTAGCAAACCATTTTCACAAACAAACATAAAGTGTTTTGTTCCAATTCAAACGACTCAGTCTATACTTGTATGCTGTGCGCATCACATAGTAATCTAGGCTAATAACTGGAATAAGAACACACAATGTTTTCAAAAATAGATATCATGGTTAGTAGAGGCCGGTCTTTGACCGGGCGAGCGGGGGTGCTCACGAAGTGAACTTCCCCAATCGTACCCAAGTTCCCGAGCTGAGGCAGCTTTGGTGATGACAGACACGTGGCCTTTGGCACCGAGTCAGGGTTTCCTAAATTTCCCCATACAAAATATTTAGGTGGCGACTCTGTATCTGGCAAAGCAGTCCATGTTTGGCACTTCTTTCAAAAATATGTTTTCTCAAAAACGATTTGCCGGATTTGGACTCTTTGGTTCAAGATTTAGAACCGTGGCAATCGAGTCCTTGAACTGTAGTGAACCCAAATGAACAGAACAGGACTTAACCCTCCCGGGGTGTTCGGGGACGTCTACAAACAAGAATGTTAAGTCCAGGAATTTGAAAGAGGGGGATTTGGTGCTTAAAGACAACTGAGCTTCCATCCATGACCTTAGGGGCAAGTTCAGACCTAATTGGACTGGTCCCTACATCATCAAGTCAATCTGGTCGGGTGGAGCTGTTGTTCTTATGGACCTACATGGCCTAGAGTTCTCCCAGCTGATCAACATGGACAAGTTGAAGAAATACTATCCCTGAGTGGCTAGGACGAAAACCCGAAAGGGCGACCTAGGCAAAAGTTAGAGCACAAAAAAATTGAAATAAGAAAAACTGAGCTCGCAAGGTTGAAAACCCAAAAAGGGTGGTCTTGGCAAAAGTTAGAGCGCAAAAGGAGAGTGTTAATACACAAGCGAACCCGAACTGAACTACATAAGGCTTGATTCCCATCTTTGGTATACGTAGGCAACTTCATTCTGAAGTCCAGCCACAAACACTTCCAAATCAACTTTGTCCATGTGATCATGTTGGTCATCTTTGTTTGTTCTGCATTCAAGAGCTCGGTTGTGATCTCTGGTGCTGTGCTATTCAGACAAGAGGCAACTTTCCAGTTGTTGGATCTGGGGTTGTACGTCTTAGTGATAGATCTCAGGCGTGTCCACTTGTGATCCATACCAAAAATGGCTTTGAAAAGTTTTAATAAAAGTTGATTTTGTTTAAATTAATCTTTTTACAACTTAGACCATTTTTGGACCAAACGGAAAATTTTCAGTACCCACAACCTTCAATTACATTGATTTCAATACAGAGTTCTCCTACTCTTGAATACAAATTGAAGTTGCTTTTTATTACATTCATAAAGAAAACTTGAAAGTACAAATTAAGCAATAAACTCAGGGCATAGTCAGGTGTTCCTGCACTCCCTCCCTAAGCTTGTGGGAGCCTCTGATGCCAAAGTAGGCCCGGTCTGTGCCTCTTCATTGAGCCAAGCTATGCACTCGTCAGAAAGGGCATAACTAAAAGTGGGAGCAGGGACCAGAAGCTCTCTCATCCTCTATGATGTGGAATACCGAGCCAGATGTGAGCCTCAGACTGGAAATGCAGTAGGGTACTCTATCCCTTCTTCCGGGCAAGTCTGATCATGTCCAAATTGGTGCCGGAATCGAAACGGGAAGTAAAAGACACAGTATGTTAGACCAATCAGCTAAATCCCCGGTTGGCGAGACATGCTGTAGCTCATCGCCAGCAGATTAAGCCAGGGGCAGCGCCAAGCAATGTTGATGGCAGATAGGTTGCACATCCATTCGCACCACCATCCCTCATCTGGGGCATCAACTAGTCGTTGCCGGAAGAAATAGCCGCGTGCTGAATATGCTGGGTATGAGTCCACCACTTTCAGCTTATCCATCAACCATATCTGGGGAGGGATGAAAAATGAGAGATTAAAGAATAGAGAGGTGTACGTGGAGAGAAAAGTGAGAAAAGGATTTTTGAGAGAAAAACAGAGCCCGAGGGCTGAGTGATGTGAGGAATACACATGTGAGAAGGGCGGGAAACATTACCTGTAAAAGTAGTGGACTCCCTGCAAATCTAATCGTCTCCCAGCGACAGAGGGCATCCAAACCCATCAATGTCTCGGCCAGTATCATGCCAATACAGCTCTTGCCCTCTTTTAAACCTTGGGTAACCTCAATCAAACGGACGCTGGAGCCCCCGAAGCCTGGGGCAAGCAAGAAATGAGACAACATGCACAAGCAGAGGGCGTGTCACCGAAAACTCTACCAAAGGGGGTCGCCGCGGTCACCGGCGTCAAAAAACCGATGGATCAAGCTCGGAACATCCAGTTCTCCGTCGCGAATCAAAGACTGAGTGTCATGCAAAGTAAGCCCACACATCCATCCTAGAGCTTGGATGTGGCTGAAACAGAATTGGGGCAAGATCTCCTCATCGCATTGAGACTCCATCAAAGCTTGAAAATCTTCAAAAGTGGGACATATCTCTTGTCCGCCAAAGCTAAAAACATAAGTTACCGGATTCCAACACCTAGCCACGGCATGGAGGAACGGAAAACGCAGCAGGGCGCGGCTCAGCGTAAACAGTGCATTTATTCCGAAACCCCGAAAATTCAACTTTTCCGAGCCATCCAAGCTTGCAATCCAATTTGTGAGGTTTTGGGTAAGAAATGCTTCCATTTGGGGTAAAAATGGAATTGAAGTGAAGAAACCACGAAGCTAGAACCTTTATAGAAGATAAGGTATTGAGTGGAGACCAGGTGTTGTCGTTTCAGAGGTTCTGCCATCGATGGCCGGCAGCAGAACATTGATGGGCGGCAGTGGCTCATCAATGGCCGGCAGATGCAAATTGATGGCTGGCAGAGGAGAGTGATGGCCGGCAGGCCATTCCCTATGGCCGGCAGTCCCTTTGTGATGCTCACTGACCTCCTGTGTGAAGATTAAGTCATTTTCAAACAGTTGTATTATGTTTTTGGCACCTTTCGGGGTCTTGTTTTGGTTCTTTTCGAGCTTGAACATGTCTGTTTAAGTTGTAACTGTTTAGCTTTGCTTATCGAGTTGTATGCACTTTGCTTATCGAATTGTATGCACTTTGCTTATCTAGTTGTATGTAGTTTGCTTATCGGGTTATTGCATTTTGCTTATCGAGTTGCACTTGTGTTGTTTATCGAGTTGTTTTGTTCTTTTCAGTTGTTAGTTGGTTCACTGCCTGATTAAGACCAATGCAATTTGAATCTGCAGTTTTCAAGCAAAGATCAATCTCATTTTCATAACATGCGATGCGAGGCGATGCTTAGAATATAAAATGCAACACTTTTTAACCAAAAAGCTATTTTCATTCCCGTCATAGTTCCTTTTTTACAAAAGTAGGAGTTTTAAAGGAAATAAAACTGCCTAAGGCTGTACAATGTGCAAAAACTACGAGCAAAAAGAAAACAAAGCAAAAAGCATCTAAGCTGGTGCTGTCTAGCTCATGATCGAGAGGCCCTCTTCGTCCTCTTCCTCGATCGAGTGGACTCTAGAGCACTGTCGCCATCGGCACCGCTGTCTGAATTGGCACCGCCATCTGAATCAGAATCAGAGCTTGAACCGGTGTCGTCATCTCCAGCCTCAGAGGACTTTGAATGTACACTCTCCACATCACCCTCCTCCTCGCTCGTCTCATCATCATCATCACCCAGAACGGGCTTTGAAAGGCCACTCTCGCTGCGGCTACCTCTGGCTCTACCTCGGCCGTATGTCTGAGCCTGTCTCCCTCTCCTCTCTGCTGCTGGAGGGGTACTGAAGGTCCTGTCTCTGCTCCTGCTGGGGCGTATGACGGGGTTGGCATCTCGAAAGGAATCTGAAAAGGACAATTTATGAGAACTCATTAGTTTGTGTATATGGGATGCAAAAGATGATGTGCCGTGAGTAGTAAATGATTGCAGATGATGTGTTGTGAACAGTGGATGATTGCAGTGTATTTGTTATGAACAGTGGATGATTGCAGTGTATTTGTTATGAACAGTGGATGATTGCAGTGTATGTATGTCGTGCGCAGTGTGTGGCAACAGTGTATCGATGTAGTGTTTGGTGTACTGTGCCAGATCAGTGTAGCGTGGAATGGTTGAAATGCTAATGCATTAACAGTGAGTTTTATGGCATGAAATGCAAGATGAAGAAAGATTACCGGCATCCTGTAGAGGCTGAGCAGATCCAGGCTCGTCTGTACCATGTCTGTCAAGGAGGCCACAAGCTCAAGGGCCTGCCCTGTGTACTCAATGGGTGCCTGCAAGTGTATCAAGGGGTTCAGTACTTTATACAGCATAATTGCATTAGAGTAAATATGTAGAATTGCAAAATGTAAAGTTTGGCCTTGAACCCCGACAAGTGCGTGACCAGCTGGTGTAGGCTCGATGGGGATCTGGCAAGTCTTCCCAGAACGTCTTCGATGAGTCACTGTAGTAGGCAGTTCTGGCCATCCAGTCTCCTGCCTTGGCTCAGGATCTCTCCTCCTGCGAGATCTGGTCACTTTGCCTCTCCCTCTCGCGGCTGGGGCTCTAGCTCCCTCACCTCCGCAAGCACCGGTCAGAGGTGGCATCAGATACATCTAAATGAAGGTTGCGTAGTCACCCTCCATGTGGAAAAGGTCTGCATCTAGTCCTACCATGAACTGGATCACCTCTTCCTCAGAACGTTTGTGTGTCTCTCTCATAGATACCGAAGGTGCCATCGTTATAAATGGGGCAGACAAGCTTAAGGTCTGGCGCACGAAGTGCTCGCTCAAGAACCAAACACGGTAGATCGGTCCCTTAAGAAGGATGTGGTAGCGGGCAACGACCCTAGCGGTCTCATACGCGAATTTGGCCCCTGATGGTATCACGTCCCACGGCTGCCATGTGATCTGAAGATAAGAAAATGAACGGATGATTAGTCATTATCAATTGACTACTGTGTGTGTCAAACTAGTTGAAAAGTAGCATGACTATGTTTTGGGTTACCTCGCGTGCTGTGACCGTGTCGAAATACTATCGGAAGAACATGAAGCTCTCCTGAGTCCTACGACAGAGCAAGCCGTCATACACCCGAGAGAATGGAACTGTCGCTAGGGTCTCCACTATGGGCTCTGGGGTAAGAGCTACGAAGTATGCGTACACCCATAGCTGCAAGGAAAATGTGATCAATACAGTGTATGAACAGAGTACAGAAAATGCAGAAAGCAGTGTGCAGTACAACGCATGAAAAGTGCAAATGTAGAGCAGAGATTAGACTTTGTGTGTGCAGAGTGTGGTATGCAGTGCGCGGTATGTGTTGTGTGCAGAAAATGCAAAGCAGAAAGCATACAGTGCAAGAGCAAATATAGAGAATGCAGAACATGGCATATGAGTGAACAAGTGTAAAGCAGGAAATGCTAAGCGGAAGATGTAAAGCGCAGAGGTGGAACTACGCTGTGTACCTCCCAGCACACCAGCAGAAGATACAAGGCGAAGATGTTTTGTGCTCTGTTGCAGATTGGTGTCACAGCACACCAGTGGCCAGGAGTGCCACATTAATGGCCGGCACCCTCTCATTGTTGGCCGGCAGGGGGCCATCTTTGGTTGCAGGTGGCCGACAGTAGCTCCTCATGGCCGGCAAGCCACTGGTGCACTCCCCAGCACTGTTTTGGTGAGATCCAGCAGCAAGTTCTCAAAGACACCCTGCAAATAGAGCCTCTAAAGAGCAAATCGGAGAGCTTTTCGTGGCCGGAAACCGAATGTGAGCATGCATGTTCAACATCTTCGAGCCGAGCTGAAGTAGTTTAATTTAGGGTTTTACTTGTTAGTTAGCATTGAATTTGTAATTTAATTAATTAATTTGTTGATTAGTTAATTGTTGTAATAATTAGTAAGTTATTCGATTTTGTGTTGTGTAATAATTAGTCTAATTAGCTTAATTAGATTAGTTTGTTTAGCTTAGCTTAGCTAGCTTAGTTTATTCATTCGGACCCTCCTTCGAGAGGGCACAATGTTATAATAAGGGTGCGTGTGTGTGAATGTCTTCCAACCCCACGTCTTTCTCCCTTTTATTTATCCGTTTTCAGTGGTTAGATTAGGGCACATTTCGATTAGCATACCTTATGCTTGCATGTTTGCATCATTCATTTGTCTTGCATGCACCGGGCTCGGCGCATCATTCAAACTGCATCGTATTTCAATACACTTCTTTGAATACGTGTATCAAATTGTTGCATTCATATGCCATCTTAGATAGCCGAGCCTACTTAGTTGCATTTTTGCATGCGTTGCATTAAGCATCTTGTATATTTAGGATCATGCATTGATTTCTAATTAGCTTTTGTTTTGGCTTGGAGTACACTGTAAGTGTTTACACTTTAGCATCCTTGCATGAGTGTAAGTGTTGCCATGTTTTGCATGCTTGCCATGAGGCTATTTGCTTAAGTGATTAACTGCATGAATGCCTGTGGATGAAGGCTGCATTACTTGAATTGGAACAATTCATCAAAATGTGAGTTTTAAGCCCACTTGGAGTGGCAAATCATCATGTGTTTAAGCCCACCTTGTTTGGTGACAAATCCGCATTTCTAAGCCCACTTGAGGGTGGTAAATTCAAACCATTTTCAAAAAACAAACATTGAATTGTTTTGTTCCAATTTAGGTGATCTAGTCTATACTTGTGTGCTGTGCGCATCACGTAGTAATGGTAGATTAATAATCGGAATAAGAACACATGTGTTTACAAAAACAACATATCATGTTTAGTAGAGGCCGATCCTTTGATCGGGCGAGCGGGGTGCTCATTTCAGGACCTTCCCCTCTCGTACCCAAGTTCCCGAGCTAAGGCAACTTTGGTGATGATGGACATGTGGCCTTTGGCACGAGTCAAGGTTTCCTAAATTTTCCAAAAACAAAATATTTAGGTGGCGACTCTAAAATGTGGCAAAGCAGTCCATGTTTGGCGCTTTTAGATTCAAAATTGATTTTTCAAAACCAATTGCCGGATTTGGGACTCTTTGGTGATTTATCAGTCTTACATTGCACTTTGTGAGATTAGATTCAGAACCGTGACAGGAGTCCGAATTGTAGTAGCTAAGAACCCAATTCGCACCTCTCCAAAAGGGGGCGCACGAAGAGAGTTCGAGTGGTCTACAATGACATTTTTCATATCTGTATACTCTAGAAGTATGAGCCATATCCGTCACATGTGTTGGAGTGGACCGAGTTAAGGGTATATGAGGATGCCTCATATGAGGAGAGACCGATTAGAGTCTTAGATACACGAGACCATGTCTTGCGAGGCAAGACAATTCCATTGGTAAAGGTGTTGTGGCGACACCATGGTGTTGAGGAGGCGACTTGGGAACATGAGATTGAAGTCTGGGAGAAGTATCCGGACCTTTTTGTTATTGTTTGAAAATCTTGTTATGTTGATTAAATGTGAAACATTGCATATGTTTTGAAAAAAGTGAATTATAAATTCAATATTGAAAACTTTTTTTATCGTTGTTATGAGAATGAATGACCGGTGGATAGGTCATGGTTATGAGGATGGTTGGATCACTGTTATGTTGATTTAAACACAATGGTGATTGTGTTGATTTTAAAATTTTCAGGGATGAAATTCCTTAAGGGGAAAAGGTTATAACGATTACAGTTTAGATCTGACCCATTTATTGTTTTGGATCTGGGATTCTTTGTCTTATTTGGTTGTTCATACCCTGATTCATCTTATTCTTGATTAAATTTGGTTGTTTAGATGTCTTTATTGTGTTTGGAATAGATCGGGACTTTGTTTTTCAATAAAATTATTGCCCAGATTTTGGTCAGTTCACTCAAGCGGTCTTTTGGTCGCTCGAGCGGTCTTTAAGAACTTCCAGTATATTTATTGGGAGGGTGCTTTTTTCACTCGAATGGTGTTTCTTGCACTCGAACGGTCTTGGCTTGAGCGGTCATTGGGAACTCTAAGTACTTTTGCAAGCCTACGCATATATCTTCGCTCGAGCGGTCACTTTGTTCGCTTGAGAGGTCTCACTTATTGTGTCTGGTTGCTCGAGCGGTTTGTGCATATATCAGTTCGTAAAACTTACTT
This sequence comes from Camellia granthamiana, assembly GCA_036172215.1. Taxonomy (NCBI): domain Eukaryota; kingdom Viridiplantae; phylum Streptophyta; class Magnoliopsida; order Ericales; family Theaceae; genus Camellia; species Camellia granthamiana. The sequence continues at coordinate 47,356,115 of CM069908.1, read as the reverse complement.
TTTGAGTCACTTTTTCATGTCTCTCTCTCTCTAAACATTTCAAAATCCTAAATCTAGACATTCTCTCTATAAAACTCATCTTCAAACTCCAAATACTCTTAATCTATTGATCTGTACACCCCAGTCCCTTTGATAAAAAGGTAGAGCTTACCTAGAGCTTCATTTAAATTGAAACAAAGTTGGTTTTCTGCTTCATCGAGGTTTCTCCACTCTCTCCCTTGTCTTCTAGCTTTAAGGTACAGATTTCTCTACACTTTTGTATGGCTTTTAAGTTAGTTATTTGATTTTCTAAACAATGTTGTGATTTGGGAATTTGTGAACAAAATCTAGGATTTTGATTTAAAAATCAAATGAGGGGTTTTCAAAGGGGTTCTTGAATATGATTGTGGGTTTGTAAATGTGGATGAGTTGTGATAAAATGGTGGATTTTTATCCTTGGAATTGATTTATAAAGGAAAATGGGATTTTTTCCCTAAAATGCACATATTTGATTTTGTAAAGAGGAAATGGAAATGATGTTGGGTTTTATGGAATTGGAATGATGATGATGATGATGATGGTGGAGTTGGATATGCATTATCACTCCCATCTTGAAACTTTAGAAAGTTTATCTTTATTGTAAATTATCTATCTATTTAGAGATATTTATTTTGGGTTATCGGTGGAGCATTGCTATGATTGTTGTAGAAATTGCAAGAGAATTAAGAAAATTGAAACTAATTTCTCATCCATTTGCATTGAACATGGTTGTGTACTTAACACATTGAAAATGTTTATCGTTTGGAGAAAAAAAGGTGAATACCTTGGTGAATCTAGGTAGGAGATGTGGTTGAGGTATTATTGTTGGCCTGTGTGTCCTTGGTGAAAGTCCAAAAACCTGCGTGGTTAGGTGCTGAGCCTTTCAGTTAGTACTTGTAGAAATGGCAATGGTAGTGCTTGTATAGCCTACTTGCAGACACGTACCTAGAGATTCCTTGTGTTGTATCCACTGCCCTATTTTCTATTGTAAGGGAAATAATTTCATGAATTATGGTATAATCTGGCATAGTATGGTTTTTGGAAAGAGATATAAAACATTTTCACACAAGCATCTTATATGCATTCACCTTATAACTTTGTTACTGGGCTTTTCCTATATGGAAAACCATTTTCAGATGCAAATGATATGTGTCCACCAAGGCCGTAGCTTGGGAGGGCTTGAAGCTAAGAGCTTCTTTTGGTTATTGTTGTAATTATTTTGTACAAGCCTAAGGCTTTATTTGTATTGAGTTTCAAATTCACTTTTGTTGTAACCAAGCATTGTCTTGGAAAGTTGTAGCCAATAGGGCATTACTTCATTGGTTTCACTTTTATTTCGTATTGCTTACTTGTGGCACATGCTGTAGATTCATGGTTAGGACTTATGAATGCATAACTGCATGTCTTACCTTTTGTACAATGGAATCATATGAATGAAAGATAATACTTTCGCATATGTTGTTATTTAATTAATAGTGTGAGATGGTTTAATTGTCATTATTTTTGGGGCATTACATCAGGGGCCTAGCCTCTGCTTTCATATTTTTTTTAGGGTTGCCATACAACACTTGTGCGTAAATGGTTTCGGCATGACTCTTCTTTGTTAGCAAGGCTACCTCATCATCAAGCTTTGAGATGTATTTCTAATTCCAGTTGTCAGACAAGAACAATGGTGTGCAATGAATATGTGATGGTTCAATGGGTGATAGTTGACTTTTCCATGATACTTCTTCGACACTGCTCGTTGACTTCAAGCATAAGTTGGCACCTACATTTGAAAGAGAATCATATGAAATATTTAAACAATGTGCTCTGAAAGTTAGAAAAATAACGTACTTTCTAATTATTTTTTCTCGTCGTGCAAAAATATCAAGCATTCTACAAATGGAAGTCAAGGCACTCCTTGGTGTACCATTTAGATAAATTCTAAAAGGTAACTTCGGGAGTTTGAGTGATAAATTATATCAATATATATGCAAAATAAGATAGCTTAATGCATAAATTTTCACTTGATAAGAAATCATATATAGGAAAATAAATGAGAATCTTATCTTAATTCTTGCTCATCTTCGTGTTAATCACCTTTGATAAAAGATTTGTAACAGGGCTTGACCTTGCGCTTGTTGCCTCAAGCCAGAAAAAATGGTGTAATGTTTACTTCTTCACGAGTTCTTATAGTCGGCAAGTAATTCGGTTAGCAATTTAGCCATTGCGGCATGCAATTGACTTTCGGGCTTGTAATTGTAATCAAATTTTTAGTGATGACGGCATGGTCACTTCCCAAAAAAGCATGTAGTCGAATAACCTTCGAGCAATGTTAGTCTTGTATTTGTAGTCGACATCATGATTGGCAGAGTGACATTATTTGGTTACCATTATTTGTCTTGAAAATTTAGCATTTTTATTGAATTCAACCATGTAACTTGTAGAAAATCTTGTGCAGTTAGTGTTATTCGAATTTATTGTTTGATGGAAATCATTCTTGCTCGGCAAAGCTTGTTTTTGCTTGATGATGATAGCGATAATCTTGAAGAGAAAGAGAGAGAAACAACTAAAAAGATATTATTTAACAAAATGAATCAACTCAACTTTACAACAGCAGATCTACAATTATATAGACACAACAGTATAACTGTCTTAACAATCTAACAAATAGTTGTTAAGAGGGTTTTCTAACATACACTACTCTTTGACTAATATGCACTAGGCTACCCTTAACCTACACACACTATAGAGGTTTGGCACAACTATTGTTGCTTAGACTTAGCAGACGTAGACAACATGTCCTTGTGCTACTATTGCTGCTTAGACATTGCAGACTTAAATCTGTCTGCATTGTCACTATTGAGAAGCATGGTCATTGGCACTTGAGCTGTTGTGAAGCATGGCATTGGCACTTGAGCTGCACTTGTCATCACCTCATAGAGATCTTGGTTCCAAACATCTATATAAGATCCCAACCATGGATAACATCTGCAACCAAAAACTTTGAGAAAACCATAGTCTGGAACCATCTAAAACAACACCTCATAGGGACTGAGATTACCCAATTTAGGAGAAGGCATTCTATTTATCAGATACATAGCAATAGCAAGAGCCTCAAACCAGAATTTTAGAGGCACTGATGATTGATCGAGCAGTGTGATGGATGTCTCAATAATATGTCTGTGCTTTCTCTTAGCAACTCCATTTTGAGATAGAGTATGAGGACAACTAAGCTGATGAACAATTCTAGAAGTTTTGAGAAAAGCCTCAAATTGACCACTAGTATATTCTCCTCCCCCATCAGTTCTTAAAATTTTAAGAGAGGTTGAAAACTGATTTTTAGCATAGGGTTTAAATTCTAAGAACTTAGAATATACTTCTGTTTTATAAGAAAGAGGATAAATCCAGGTAAAATGACTAAAATCATCAATGAAAACAACATAGTAAGTAAAAGAAGTATGCACTTGAGTGAAAGGGCCCCAAACATTTGAGTAAATTAGAGTAAAAGGAGCATGAGTTTTATTAATTGAAAGTACAAAAGGGAGTCTATGACTCTTAGACATACAACAAGAATGCCAAAAAGTATTACAATCCTGATGACTAAGAAACAAGCCACTTTTATTTGCAATAGTAGAAAACACAGCAGAAGAAGGATGCCCTAGTCTCTTATGCGAAACAGTAGCAAGAGAACTAGTACCAGAAAAAGCTTTAGGAGAAAATGAGGAGGAAGGAAACTGGTAGAGGCCATTTTGATGATGTCCTCTACATAACACCTTGTTGGTGAGCTTGTCCTGAATCATAAAGGACTCATTGTCAAAAGTAATGCTACAATTATTATCAGAAGTAAGCTAATGAACAGATAACAAATTGGATGATATTTGTGGAACATGAAGAAGAATGTCAAGCCTAAATTGAAAAGAAGGAGATGACAATATACCAGTGCCAGAGTTATGAATTGGAAGTGTATTTCCATCACAAATCATTACGTGATCGTGTCCTTGGTAAGGTTGATAAAGATGAAGATTATTCAGATCATTTGTAAGATGAGAAGTTGCAGTAGAATCGACATACCATGGAGTTGAAGAGGACTGCATAGTGGTGGACATAGCAGGAAAAGGAGTATGAGCAAAAAAGGCTCTAGGAGTAAAGGAAGCCATTTGTGAAAGTCCCATGGTATAAGAGGGAAACACAGGTTGAAATGAAGTATTTAGTTGATGTCTACACTCTAAAGCAGAGTGATTTCCTTTTCCACAGATTTGACAGATCAAGCCATAGCTCTGAGGTCTTCCTCCTCTTTTACCTCTTTGATTATTGTACCTACCACTTCTATATTGATAGCCTTGAGATCGATTTTCTTCTCTATTTTGAAAAGAGAAATTACGAGAGGAAGATTGACCAAAAACTATTGATTATGATGAGATGGAATAGGTGATATAGCTGAAGCATTGTCTGTGGTTGGATGAGAATTAGTAATAGCAGAGAAAGCAACAGTGAGCTCAGAAGTGCCATGCTTGTGACTATTTTCAACATGTATAGCTTCAGAACACAAGAGAGAACATAGTTCATCCATTGTAAGCACCTTTGATTTGGCTCGAATGGTGGTTTTGAAGGCATTGTATTCCTTAGGTAAGCCATTGAGTACTAGAAAAATGAGATCTTCATCATGGATTGGAGAAGATGTCAAAGCAAGTTGTTCAACAAGATCTTTGATTTCTTGAAGATAGGTTTCCATAGATTTGGATTTCTTTGAAGTAGTGCTCAAACGATTCTTAATCTGATGAATATGAGAGCGAGAAAGCGATGTGAACCTTTTCTCAAGGGCAGACCAAACATCACAGCAATTCTTCAGATGAAGAATGGAAGAAAAAATAGAAGGAGTAAGAGTTGCGATTATGCAACTGAGAAGACAAGAATCAATCAACTTCCATTGCAGAAACTCAAGATTGGAAATTGAGTTACTGTCAGAATCAAGAGTTGTAGCAGATGGACATACTGTAGATCCATCAAGAAAACCAAACAACTCTATTGCTTGAAAGAAATTTTGAATTTGGCTTCTCCAAATTGAATAATTTGAAGCTTCGAGTTTGACTATAATCAAAGAGTTAAAATTGGAAACAAGAAGAAGAACATTTGCAGGCAATGATGGCTTCTCAGTTTGAAGCACCATTGTTGCTCGTGAGAGCTTTACAGCTCTAATACGATGAAGAGAAAGAGAGAGAAACAACTAAAAAGATATTATTTAACAAAATGAATCAACTCAACTTTACAATAGCAGATCTATAGTTATATAGACACAATAGTATAACTGTCTTAACAATCTAACAAATAGTTGTTAAGAGGGTTTTCTAACATACACTACTCTTTGACTAATATGCATTAGACTACCCTTAACCTACACACACTATAGAGGTTTGGCATAACTGTTGCTGCTTAGACTTAGTAGACGTAAACAACATGTCGTTGTGCTACTGTTGCTGGTTAGACAATGCAAACTTAGACCTGTCTGCATTGTCACTATTGAGAAGCATGGTCATTGGCACTTGAGTTGTTGGGAAGCATGGCATTGGCACTTGAGCTGCACTTGTCATCAAATCTTTGGTCCTTGCCAAGGAGGTGTGGATAAAGCATCATATGTTTATGAAGTCATTTGTGATTTAGTTTTCGTTATTGAATGATGTTGCAGATAAGCTTTCTAGAGAGAGACAGTCTAGGCCCAGACTTTGTAAGCAACTTTTCTTGTTTTTTGGCTTCCCGAGAACACTAAATCTCCCTCCATTGGTCCAAACTTCACTCTACGGGAGCTCCGCATACTTGACAAAGGCCGCCAAGACTTTGTCAGTGTATTAGAATAAGAGCAAGATCTTCATTCTCGTTAACTTATCAGCCTCAGTGCTTCTTCTCTCCAGAACCGCACTGTTGTAATTGGAGGAGAGGTTGTCTTTACTCAACTCTGCTTTTTACAAGGTTCTCAATCTTCGTAAAAAAGCTTCCGATCAACAAAGTTGTATAGAGTGCTATAATTGTGAGTTTGACTCGAGCTTTTTGAAATTGATTTCATTAATCATGCCGAGTTATTGGAATTGGTTCAAAGGCCAACCATCGAGAACATTTGGTTGGTAATTTTTTTCTTGGTCTTTATCTTGTTGAAACACTTAGTTGGCTACTCTTATCAAGCCAACAATTAGCAAACATTCCACCAAATTTACGAATATTTACATACATATTATATATGCATATATTATATAAACGAAGAAACATAGATGGTGCTTCCCTCTTAGTTTGCTTTAGGGCTTGGCGGTCATTGGTATAGAGTTGTCCAGAGAGGATCACACAGTAATGGTATTGTCTAACCACCCTAAAAGTGAAGAAGTTTAGTCTCATACCTTATGGTCGGTCGCTTGATCGAGAGGGTGTTGAGTTTTGCAAGTTGGCAACTTGGTCCTTGGTCTTTAGCTTGTAGAACATTTTTTGAGAGAGAAATTCGAAAGCCAGTTACAAATGTCTTGTCCTATTATCATTAATCAGCAACATCTCTTGTTATTTTGTGAATGAAGTGACTTGTGAAGCACCAAGTTGACGGTTGGATGATACTGAATGTTAGCTTTGTGACCTCGACCACTTGATTGTGTTGATCGAACAGCAAATTGTCGAACTAATCCTTCCAAAGCAAAAATGTGTAATACCCAATTTCTGGAGAGAGAAAATTGGGACTCGATCGCGGGTCTAGTTACAACACATCATTGTTTGAAAGCTATCCATATATGGGTTTAAATCTTCTGTCCCATCTTCCTATCCCACGTTTCATTTGCTGCCACTTAAGTCTCACTTAAATTCTATATTTTACCCTTTCAACACAAGATTAACTCTCTTCTTTTTAGACTCGTTTTACCTAAATAATATGCAAAACTCATATGCACGGATTGACGGCGGAACTATTGCCATCGGCGATTTGCATCCTTGCAAACCCCTCCAAGCCCTTTTTTCTCATAAACCTTCACACAAACTTTTCTTTTCCACCATGGTAACCATCATTGTGTGATATATTAGCTGTATATACATATATACAAATGCCGATAAAAAAAAAAAAAAAAAAAATATACATATATACAAATGAACATGAATCATTGAACCATTTTTGATAAATCATCTCGTACTCATTAGCGCACTTACTAATCAGAGATGAATGACTCTTCATTCCTAATTCAAACTCGAATTGAGCGGTTTCATTTCAGAATTTTTTTTTAAATTTTAAATATATATTTGGAGATTTTGTTTATAAAATGGGAACGAAAACGTTGCTGGAGATTTTTTCAATCTTCTATTTTCTCTTGTGTATTCACAACTATGTGAGTTTTAGAGATCTGTAATGGTCTGAGTCGAAGCTGAAAGGCAACAAGAATTTGCTGTGTGGGATACTTTCTAGGGCTACAGAACTGTCCCAATCTTGTATGCAAAGGGTACAACTTAGAATTTAAGTGATGCTTATGTGGCAGTAAATTAAGCACGGGACAAAGAGATGAGACAGCATAATGGGATAGAGGATCTGAAGGTCCATTATATATATAGAAATTGGGCATTAAATAGACATTATGTATATGTATCTGCATATATACTTTAGAGAGAAGGGGTTGTTAGTGATGACCTTTGCGCTGAAACACTTCTCTGACAACTCTTTTTCATTATTGGCTTACCGGAACTTCTTGATCGGCAAGTCAAAAACTTCTTTGTCTTGTCAAAAACAATTGATCGGCCCATCAAAGTGATAATGTCTCTGCAACAGCTACAGAAGCTCAGTCTATATCTGCAGAAGATGAGCTGCAGTTGCAGCCACAGTTACAGAAGAAGAGCTGCAGTTGAAGCCACAGTTGAAGCCACAGAGCTGAGCTCATTTCTGCAGCAGAGTTATACAGCAGAGCTACACATATCAGTTACAAAACAGTTAGAGCTATTAGTGCACGTGTTACATATAGTGATGTGTTAGTTAGAAAGTTGTTGTATTAACTGTACCTTAGTTTAGTTAACTAGTTACTAGAGTTAGTTCCTAGATTTACAATTGTTGTATATAAATATCACTGTACTGAGATATTTTTGATATTGAAAATAATAGATTCAGATTTTCTTTATGGTATCAGAGCTCTCACAGCTCTTGTGAGCATCGAAAGCTTCATCCTAAATTCATCAATGGTGAATTCTCATCAAGAAGCAACAATGGCAGATCTTCAAGCAAAATCAACAACAATGGCAGCTTCTTCATCTGGTATAACTACCAGTTCTTCTTTACCTTCAAATCTTACTCTGCTCATTTCCAATCTGAAATCATTTGTTCCAATAAAACTTGAGTCTACAAATTATCTGATATGGAGAAGTCAATTCCAAAACATCTTACGAGCCACAAATCTACTTGGATTTGTTGATGGCTCACAGATCTGTCCTTCTTCCACAGTTCTTGATGAGAGTGGTAATGCTGTGGTAAATCCAGAATACACAGATTGGATTACTGTTGATGCACATTTACTCAGTTGCCTTACTGCTACACTATCTTCATCCATATACACCTCTGTTCTTCATTGTCTCACTAGTCATGAAGTGTGGACTACATTAGCTGCACGATTCACCTCCTTGTCTAGGTCACATATCCATCAATTGAAGACTAAGCTTAGTCATCTTACCAAGAAGAATTCAACAATGGAGGAATATCTCTGTCAAATCAAGACTATTGCTGATCAGTTGAGTCTTGCTGGTTCACCAATTCATGATGAAGATCTGGTTTTACTTACTCTGAATGGATTACCTGATGAATACAGTGCCTTTAAAACATCTATTCGTACCAGATCTGAACCTATCTCTATTACTGCCTTGTCTTCCTTATTGTGTTCTGAATCTATTCACATTGAAGGCTTTCTGAAACAAACACACACATCAGATCTACCATTTGCTTATGCTGCTAACAGAACTTTTTCTAGAGGAAGTTCTGGAGGTTATATCAGAGGTGGATCTAAAGGTAACAACTACAGAGGTAGAGGACAAGGTAATACCTATAGAGGTGGAGGCCAAGGTAGTAATACCTATAGAGGTGGCAGACAAGGTAACACCTATAGAGGTGGAAGACAAGGCTCATCTTCACATGGACTGATTTGTCAAATCTGTGGCAAATCAAACCGCTCAGCCATGGATTGCTGGCACAGAATGGATCCAGCTTTTCACTCCTCTTCTTTTCATTCCTCTTCTTTACAAGAAAGAGGATCACAGTCCAAAGCCTACATTGCCTCTTCTTCAACCACTTCTGCTGCTCCAGATTTTCAGTTTCAGTCTGCCTCTGCTGCATCTGTCCCAGAATATTAGTCTATCTCTGCTACATCTGGCCCTGGTTCAAATTGGTTCTTAGATTCTGGAGCCACAACTCATTTCACCAATGATCTTAATAATTTCACTCAATTTCAGCCTTATCAAGGTTCTGATCATGTCACTATAGGAGATGGTTCAACTCTGCCAATTCATCACACTGGAAATGGTTTGCTTCCTACACCAAGTACTTCTTTCCAACTTCATAATTTGCTTCATGTTCCTTCCATTTCTACCAATCTTTTGTCAGTTCATCAATTCATAAAAGATAACAACTGCACCATTACTTTTGATGCTGATTGTTTCATTATACAGGATAAGTTTTCCAAGCAAATTCTTCATAAAGGTCCTCACTCAACTGGTCTTTACTCTCTCTCAGCTTCATCTGTTGTTCCTGGAACTTCTTCCACCACTTGTTTCAACACTTCCACTGCTTCTACCTGCAGCAAGAGCACTTGGCATAGTAGATTAGGTCATCCTTCTAGTAATAAGCTGCAAGTGCTTGTATCTCAAAATTTGTTACCTACTAATGTACCTAGTTCTAATGATAATAAGCTGTGCACACATTGCTGTGTTTCTAAGAGTCATAGGTTGCCATTTCATCTTTCCAATTCCACTGTAAATCAGCCATTGGCTCTTATTCATTCTGATGTATGGGGACCCTTTAATGCATCTGTTTCCCATTTTAAGTACTATGTTCTTTTTGTTGATGATTACAGTAAATTCACTTGGCTATTTCCTTTGACTTACAAAAGTGAAGTATTTTCTAAATTTGTTGAATTCAAGGCTTTTGTTGAGACCCAATTTACCACTAAGCTTCAAGTCCTGAGAAGTGATAATGGGGGGGAATATTTAGCAAATAAATTTCAACAATTTTTAAAAGATAAGGGCATTGAACATCAACTTAGTTGTCCTCATACTCCTGCTCAGAATGGAGTAGCTGAGAGGAAGCATAGGCACTTAATTGAAACTACCATTGCCCTAATGCATCAATCTGCTCTTCCTTTGTCCTATTGGTTTGATGCTCTTGCCAGCTCAGTATTTCTTATTAACAGACTTCCCACTTCCAAACTTAGTAATCTTACTCCTTTTCAAACTTTGTTTCATCACTCACCTGATTACTCCTTTCTCAAAGTTTTTGGATGTAGATGTTTTCCTTGGATTAGACCTTACACAAGTCACAAACTTCAGCCAAGATCTATCCCTTGTGTCTTTATTGGTTATGTTCCCTCTACCAAAGGGTATAGATGTCTTGATGTTTCTACTGGCCATATTTTTGTTTCTAGGCATGTCATTTTTGATGAGTGTACCTTTCCATTTCAGTCTCACACTATGTCTTCTGCTCAGTCTGTTCCTCCTTCACTTTCTCAGCTGCAAACTTTCTTTTGGCCTGCCACTGGTTCAGTCCATTCTGGTTCTGCCCAAGTTGCAGGTTCTTCTCTCCCTACTGTAAGAGCTGTTTCCTCTGCTCCAGTTATGTCTGGTTCTCATGCTCCAGTTATGTCTGATTCTCATTCTGCTCCAGTTATGTCTGATTCTCATGCTCCAGTTATGTCTGGTTCTCATTTGTCTCCCTCTTCTAGTTCTGCCCATATTGAAGTTGCAGGTTCTGGTTCTGCTAGTTCTCTTCCTGCACCAGTTGCAGTTGCAGGTTCTGGTTCTGTCCCTGCTGCACCAGTTGCAGTTTCTGGTGTTGTTCCCTCAATTCCTATTTCTTCAATCTCCATTGATTTACCTTCTTCTTCTTCTACTTCAAATACTCATCCCATGCTCACCAGGTCTAAGTCTAAAACTCTCCCTGCTGGCTGCCTTTTCACTACTTCTTCTCCTACTGAACCTGATACTTTTCAAGCTGCTGCTGCATCTCCTAAATGGCAGGAAGCTATGTTAGATGAGTTTCAAGCTTTGCAAAGACAAGGCACTTGGTCTCTTGTCCCTTTACCTCCAGACAAAATTGCTATTGGATGCAAATGGATTTATAGACTCAAAAGAAATTCAGATGGATCCATTGCTAGGTATAAGGCTAGACTTGTAGCCAAAGGGTTTCTTCAAACTGAGGGCATTGATTATCATGAGACTTTTAGCCCTGTTGCAAAGCAACCTACAGTCAGAGTTCTTCTGTCCTTAGCTCTGCATTTTCAATGGTCTATTAGACAGCTTGATATATCCAATGCATTTTTGCATGGTGTCTTAGAGGAGGAGGTCTATATGCAACAACCTCAAGGATTCATTGATGCTTCTCATCCTCATTTGGTGTGCAAATTGCATAAAGCTCTTTATGGTCTTAAACAGGCTCCCCGGGCATGGTTTTCTACTTTCTCTTCTTTTTTTACTGTCCTGTGGTTTTATCTCAAGTCATTGTGATTCATCCTTGTTTGTCAAGAAGACAGCAGACTCCATTACTATTCTACTCATTTATGTTGATGACATCTTATTAACTGGCAGTGATTCTTCTTATATTACTACTTTGATTCATCAAATGCATGGTGCTTTTGCTATGAAGGAGCTTGGGTTGCTTAATTACTTTCTTGGTATCTCTGTGTCATCATCTTCTATGGGCTATTTTTTATCTCAGCAAAAGTATGCTTTTGAGTTGCTTGTGAAAGCTGGTATGGCTGACTGCAAGCCATACTCTTCCCCTATGGCTCTTAAACCTTCTTCTTCTCCTAATGATCATTTACCTTATTCCAACCCATCTCTCTACAGAAGTATTGTTGGAGGCCTTCAATACCTCACCATTACAAGACCAGATCTTGCTTTTGCGGTAAACTTTGCTTGTCAATTTATGCACCAACCACTTGTGCAACATTTTGTTATGGTTAAAAGGCTTCTCAGGTATCTCAAAGGCACTCTTGGCTATGGTCTTCAATTTAGTCCTGGACCTCTTACACTACATGCTTTTTCAGATTCGGATTGGGCTGGAAATTCACTGGATAGACGTTCCACTACTGGCTTCTGTGTTTTTCTTGGTCCAAATTTGATATCATGGTCTGCTAAAAAGCAGCCTACTGTGGCTAGATCCTCTACTGAAGCTGAATATAGAGCGTTGGCCCACACTGCTGCGGAGTTAAGCTGGCTTGGAATGCTTCTCTCTGACTTGCATGTTCCTTCTCCTTCTCCTACTTTATGGTGTGATAATATATCTGCCATCTCTCTATCTTCCAATCCTGTTTTTCATGCACGCACTAAACATATAGAGGTGGATTATCACTATGTCAGAGAAAGGGTAGCTGCTAAACAACTCTCCATTTGTCATATTCCTACCTCTGATCAGGTGGCCGATATTTTCACCAAACCTCTGTCTATTTCCCGCTTTACTTATTTTCAGTCCAAGCTTCTGGTTCTTCCCTCTCCCATCAGCTTGAGGGGGCATGATAATGTCTCTGCAACAGCTACAGAAGCTCAGTCTATATCTGCAGAAGATGAGCTGCAGTTGCAGCCACAGTTACAGAAGAAGAGCTGCAGTTGAAGCCACAGTTGAAGCCACAGAGCTGAGCTCATTTCTGCAGCAGAGTTATACAGCAGAGCTACACATATCAGTTACAAAACAGTTAGAGCTATTAGTGCACGTGTTACATATAGTGATGTGTTAGTTAGAAAGTTGTTGTATTAACTGCACCTTAGTTTAGTTAACTAGTTACTAGAGTTAGTTCTAGATTTACAATTGTTGTATATAAATATCACTGTACTGAGATATTTTTGATATTGAAAATAATAGATTCAGATTTTCTTTACAAAGAACAAACCGTAGCGGACTACCTTTGCTCGGGGGCACCCGATCAGTGTTAATCTGCTATGATTCTTGACTAACTTCATTCCACTTTTGTTCATTCAAGTGGACTATCAAGATGTCGATTACTGGACATCACCTTTTGTTTGGAGTTTGACAATTTTAAGAAATAATTTTTATCAATTCTAGAGAGAGAAATAGTTTGCACTTTGGCCTGATCTTTTCTGGAATGGTGGCACTTTGGTCTGATCTTTGGCTTTTGTTAGAGCTTGTTTTTGCTATCTGTTCTCTTTGTTTTTTCTTGTTTGTTTCTTTTTGTTGAGGGTGCTTAGCATTTCATAGGATGAGTTTTTTGGTTTCAACCTAGTTGGGATGATCTAGCCCATTGTAATGCTTGGTGCACCATCCTTTCTTTATTGATGTTTTGATGTTTTGTGTGTAACATCTTGTACCTTTCATCGTCATCAATAAAGTTTTTGTTTTTTGTCAATAAAAAAAAAATTCTAGAGAGAGAAAATTGAAACCTACAACTCTTGTGATATATGTATATATATATTTATGATTATGTTTTTGGGTTAACCAAAAAAAAAAAAACAAAAAAAAAATATATGCATATATATATATATATGTAGTAATCTAGAAGAATTATTATAAATAAATACTTCCATAGAAGGGGATAGAGGGCTTCCCTTGCTTGGTCGAAAGAGAGTAATATGTGTTTGTTGACTTGCCTTAGGTTGGGAATAGTATGTCGTTGAGAGAAGTTAGTTTCTTGAGTTACATGTACAGTTGTACGTGAGGTTTGAGTAGTTACACTCACTTGGTGATCTAGTGTGGGTTTTGTGTTGGCTATTAGTCCTTGGACTTGGTGTGTTTTCGGAACCAGTTATAACCTTGGTTGGTAAGAAGTAGGAGGTGTGGTGTGAGATGCGTCACCCTATAGATGTGTGTTTATTTCTAAGTTTTATAACCATACGAAGGAGTGTAAATGGTGATAGGAACTTTGAGACATGTTGAATTTGAAATTAAGCATGTATGTGATAGTAGTGCTGGTGTAGATCTCTGATCTCAAAGTTAGTAATCTGGAAGTAAGAGTTTTGAAATGTTGTTGATGGGGATGTGTGTCATGGTTTTGGATTCCCTCAGGATTGGTGGAGTTGGTTACACCAGTTAAGGCCTGGGTATTCTTGTAGTAGATGATGCCTGGTTGGGTGAAATAAGTGGCATTTGTGTCCCTATAGTTAAGTCAAACAGTGAGTTAAACACCTTGTAGGGTTTATAGTTGCTTGTGAGTATTTTAGTGAGGCATAGTGTGCACTAGGATATTACAGATGGCATGGCTGGGTTTAGAGTTGTTGTTTTTGTGATGAGTTAATAGCAATGAGATTTACTAGGATCAAACTCAGGTAATGGTAAAATGTGGGTGTTGGGATGTATCCAATGGAGGAGTATCCCTATTGGTAATTGAGTTAGGGCATTTATATTGAATTTTGTCTCATCCTAGGTATAAGGAGACTTAGGGTTATTGGTGTGTTAGGTATAAAATTGTCATTTAATTAAGGCATAGACTTGTACCCTGGTTGTAGAAAATAGATAGCAGGTAATAGTAGTGTGTGTTTGGTTTTCTTTGATAGGGGATGTCAATCTTATGTTTTATTTCTTGTTATTGTGTGTTTAGAGGGTGGTGTGTTTTGAACACTTTACGGTAAATTTTTCTCCTTGAGAGTATGAGATAGTATGGAGAAACCTTTAACATAAATGGTAGGATCCTAAACGTTGTGTCTAGATGGTTAAGGCGTGTGTACCTCACTCCTTGTTAAGATAGGAGATGTTTTCAGAGCAGTTGGTTGCGTATATAACCCATGGTTGGTGTTGTAGTTTATAGGTATCACCGCAGTAGTTTTGTGTATGCTAGTAGAGGTTATGGGATGGCATTGGGGATGCAAGTGTTCCTTGGGGTGAGCCATTAACCTTGGCTCATGGGTTTCCCTAGGGTGGTTGGGAAAGTGGTTGGTGACGTTGTGTTTGGAAAAGTGGTTGGTGACGTTGCATTGTGGCTCGCATGGTTGTGAGAATTCAATTTACTTTTCTTTACTTTTGGGAGTTGGGTTAGTATAACTTTTGAAAGTCTCCAGTCGATGTAAATAACTCTTGGTGGTTAGTTTAAGATGCTTATTCGGTAAAATGTTAGTGACCTAGTGAGTTGGCCATAGGAATAGTGTTCTTATAACGCATGCTAGTATAGTTATGTTGAACCAAGGTTTGACCTTTACTGCTGGAAATAAGGGTTTTAGCAGCGTTTAAAAAACGCCGCTATAGGTCCCAAAATGCCGCAAAATCCTTTCGTGACGTTTAGCACCAAACGTCGAAGATGCGGCCGTCGCTATAACTTTGTGGCGCTTCAGAAAGTTGCTATATGACTATAGGCGGCGTTTTCTAAAAACGCTACTAAAAGTTCTACTAACAGTAGCATGACGTCCCATGCTATTTAGCGACTTTTTAAAAACGCCGTTGTATCTCTTTTTAAAAAAATCCAACCGTTGTGATATTTAGCGACGTTTTTAGAAACGTCGTGGCAGCCTTTTTATTTTTATTTTTATTTTGTGCTAATTTTATGTGATTGAACCAAAAAATACTTGTAAATAAAACTAAAAAATAGCACTAATATGAAATAATAATTCCCATTCAAAATGCAACATTAATTCACTTTTCCATTCAATTTAATATCTAATCACCATTAATCACAAAATAACACATCCAAAAATCATGTTTTAGCAGAGACATTAGTAGAGAAAAGTATTGAGCTATAATGATGATCCAACTATACAAGAGATGGCAAATTACTACCAAGAAAATTATCCCCAACTCAAAAATATATTCCTGCTTATAATATAAATTTTAAGCTTGGATGAGTTAAATTCAAATTGATGAGAGAGTTCATTGTTAGTCTTCACTGGTCTACATGCCTGCATCAGAACATATACTGTAATCAGATTTACCAAAACAAAACAATAACAACGTTATCTTATTTAAATGCTTCAATCCTTTATTAAATAGCCAATGCCGTAAAATAACTAGCATGTCCCTGCCATTGAGTATATTCAAGTGGCTAGATCCCCACCAGCCACCATTGGTTGAGGAAGTGGTGATCTTAAGAAAGCTATTCATAAAGGTAGTCTCCTTCTCAGTCAATGCACTGTGCACAATTTAATTTATTTGTCCCTCAATAAAAGTGGCATGTGCATGATTAAGTGTCTAGTCCACTATTTGTACTGAGACTTCAGAAGAAAGGGCATGAAATAAGAAGTTGAGTTTGAAACTCAAGAAAACCAGTACGATATTCTAAATTTACATAAATAATAAACTCAAGCTATGTTGTTGAGAAATTAAACCATATATTGCTTATAATGTAGGACTTTGGCAAGCTAAGAGACCAAGACACATAAGCAGCTGATAATGCAAAGGCAAACAGCGAAGTATGTAATATGAAAAATCACTAAACTAACAAATTATAGTAATTAACAACTATTAGATGCATGTATTACTTACTAGCATGTAATGTATTCAAGTGCATAATAAAATCTGAGAAGCTCTTAAATAATTTCTTACAAAAGGCCGAAGAAAATGAACTAAAGAAACAATGGATCTAATCAGTACTTGGAAAGAGGCCACAGACACAGCTACAATTTACTCAACTATTTAATTGCAGCAACTGACAACAAAGGGCGGCACATAGAGCTTCAATTCCCAATTCTTTCATAAAAATAATGATTATTACAGAGATTGGTTGTCATGCAAGAAGTCAAGTAAAATTTCCTTCACCACATGATCAAAACATATTGGCAAGTAAACATTACATATTTTTCAGTTAAGAGCACAAACCAGGTACATCAAAGAAATGTTCATGTGGTTTCCTTCGGCGCCACCATGCAAACCCAAATGCTGGTGCAGCAAAAAGTAAGGCAGCACCAGCAGCTACACCTCCAGCAATTGCTCCAGTAGCACTATTTCCACCTGAAATGGCAATGATTAAGCAAAAGTTATAGCTCAACCAACTTTTGCAGATCAAGAAACACCAAAACTTGCACATTAAAGTTCCAATAAGAAACTATGCAATACTGGTTTGAGAACAATCTGACAAAATGTTTTTTCTTTTCCCTCTTGATAAGCACAATGCAAAATATAACTCAATTTATAGCTCTTCCTAGACCAAACATTGGACCTCATACTTTAAATCCTATTAACTATTAGGTACTTCAAATAAAGCTAGTAGGCATTAACTCACACAACTTTTGGGCTTTTAGATAAAGATTCCTAGCAAGACTTACTACTGAAATAAACTTTGAAAAATCCAGTTGCAATGCCATTAAGTGCCCACAAGTCAAATCATTATTGGTACTTACGCTTAAGGAGATCCAAATCAGCTCAGCATATGATCAAAAGGTCATGATAGAATAAAATGTTTTAAACAAATTAATCTAAGTTCAATACAAAAGGGTAAAAATGTTTAATTATGACCTCTAAACTTGAGAAATTTATCGTGCCAAATTTTGCCAGTTTTTTAATTTTCTTTATCTTTTTATGAGATTTCTTTACTAAATAAGCAGTCATTTCTTCCAATATTTCATCAAGTGCATGTGTTCTGTTCTCACCTTCTTTATTGGAGCTAGCTCCAGAAGTTCTTTGACAGATGATATCATCCCATGAACACTAAGCTTTGGAACAGCCAACCCAAGATCAAGGTAAACCTAAAGATTGAATGCATTGCTTTGTTAGAGAACTAGCAAGTTTAACATCAAAGATAGACATCCCAACGTATTGTTCATTGTAATCTTCAATATCTTACCTGAGAATAAACGGAGGCTAGATATGATGCTTCCTTTGAAAATGGGTAGGATGCATGTAAAAGTACTAAGCAGCACTTAGAGAATCTCTTGTCCTCAAGAAGGGTGCGGAGATGCAAGGGATTGGAGAGTCTTAAATCCAAATCTTTATCTCCAAAACTGATGCGAGGAAAGAATGAACAAAAAAATGTAGTCAATAAAGAG
Organism: Camellia granthamiana; assembly: GCA_036172215.1. Classification (NCBI taxonomy): domain Eukaryota; kingdom Viridiplantae; phylum Streptophyta; class Magnoliopsida; order Ericales; family Theaceae; genus Camellia; species Camellia granthamiana. Next base: position 47,337,992 of record CM069908.1, on the reverse strand, counting down.
TCAAAGTCAAACAAGCACTACAAAAAGAGAAAACAGATTTGCCTTAATTCTCTGTTTGATCTATCACAATAGGACAGGTGAAAAAGAAATAAGTTGATATCTTGAAACATCTAGCCCATACCAAACTTCTAAAAGCATTCCAAGTTATTATTTTCTTCTTCCAAATGTCTCAGCAATCAAACACATCAAATGAAACCACTTAACAATCGTAAACGCGTTACCCAGTGTGTATCTGCATTGGCAAATCATATTGTATGGCAACCTCCAAACTCTGCACGAAGAGATAGTCAATGAAGTTCTTATTTGTGATACGAACGGGGCTCCCAGCTGTAAAGGTAAAGACAGACTGATTAGAATATCCAGTGGTGAATACTTAAAACAATGAAAATCCATTCTACATTGTCCTAATACTCACCACTTAAAACTTCAATAAAATACTTAAAACTTCTACATTTTACGTTGTCCTAATAATACCATCAACCACTTCATACTCAGGTTTTCCATTTATTGTAAACAAACTTACAATCACAAATCAGAACATGAAAATCCAAATTAGTTTCATGCAGCTAATACCAAATATTGTAAACGACATGATAAAATGCAAGATGCACATGTGAGGATTTCATATTAAAATTGGTTGGAAAAAAATTTACTGATCTTTTGAGAGAGATAATAAATGAATGCAGAAATTTTATGGGTAATCACAAGTTCTGAAATTTATCTGCATTCAGTCCAACAACAGGGGTCCACATGATAGTTTCATTGTTAATATATGGTATCTTATTATGTAAATCAATAAGCACCTAATTATTGAAGGATGTTGGTGGATCAAATTGGAAGGGAGATTCCTCCAGGTATGACACACATGCTCACATGCATTTGTCTATAGACACATGCCCCTGTTTGGCAAACAAGTTTTAGCAGCTTTTTTGCCCTTTTAGACCAAAAGCCAATTTTGTTTGGCAAATGCTTTTCAGATGACAAACCCAAAAAGCTCAGTTTTTTTAAAAAACAAACGGCAGGCGCAAAAACAACTTTTTTAGTAGTTTGTCAAATGCATCAGTTTTTTTAGCAAATGCACCCTCGCAACCCCCCCCCCCCCCCCCCCCCCCAAAAAAAAAAAAAAAAAAAAAAAACAACAACAAAAAAAACAGCATCTGCCAAACACCTACATTCCTTTTTTCCTTTTTCTTGGTCGTCCATCATATGGGTTTTCAAATTACTATTACAACATAATCATATCCATCAATGATTGAGAATGTGAACACATGTTAGAAAAAGTCCTTCCAATATCAAACTATTGAATTCTTGCTAAATTTTACTACTTAAATGTAAACATCAATTTTAAAGTTTTCGCAACACTGTTTGTACATTATTTCTTTAGTTCAACGTTTTAGGATTTTAACTTTTCAATTATAAAATGAACAATTTCTTCCTTCTTCAAACACTACCTTTTTTTCTCTCTATCTCTGCTTCCCTCTGCTTTAATTGATCACTTTTCTCTGGCTTGTTTTAAAGGTCCAATTATAGTGTTGTACTGACAGATGTCTAAGTAGTAAATCAAAGAACACTTAAAATTTGATTTACTAGATCTGTGAAATTCTCCACTGGATTGCATCACAAGTTTAATATGCTTAAACGTCAAAATGAATGCTACCAGACTCGATAGCAAGGTGTAAGAATTGAAAGTTAAGTATAAATGGTATAATTTCTCCTACAGTGAATGGGTTGATTTTAAAAAAGGAGAAGGTCAGGGAGATTTAATCTTCTAGGAAGGACAAGAAATTAACAGACTTCAATGTGCAATTAATTATGATGGTCATGTGCGCATATGAAAAAAAGGAATTGTCCATGACCATAAAACAAAAAAGGGAAGCACGTACGATTGTCCAAAAGTACTCTGACCAAAAATGCTTGGCATGCCTCCAAAACCACTTGTACCAGCTATATTAAGGCACCAAAGAAAAAGGGGGGCAGGGGGAAATCAGCCATAAAAATATTGAAGATTTACAGAAAAGAGAGACAAAGCAAGAAATGATTATTATGAGAGTTAGAAAGCAAGAAATGCCAAAATGAGATTCCAAAAAAAGGAAAAATAATGGACTAAAGAGAGACAAAGCAGATATGATATTACCATGTTAGCAGATTGGAGAGAGAGAGAGAGAGAGAGAATAGATCTAATTTTAGAGAGAGCAGATCTGCATCTCTTCATCGTTGAGCTTCTACTCATTGTTACCAACGATCCACATCCAACGCCACCTGCTTGTCCCGTACATGATTAAAGACACTAACAGCGCACTCGAAACCCTAGATAAATCGATTCACCATTGCTGCTACTTAATCTGATGAAAGAGAAGAGTTTTCCACACAAGGACTAGAAATAAAGGAACAAAAACGAAAGGAGAAAACACAACAAAAACAAAAAAAAGCTAGAAATCAACTACATCGAGAGAAAGCAATTCCAAATCGTTAGTTTTAGCCATGAAATTTTATAGATCTTGTGTGAATGTAAACCCTAACCTTGAGCCCTAGATCGATTTAGATCATAGGGATTTGAACAATCACGGAGATATACGCTCAAATCACGAGTAGAACAAGATTTTTCAGATCAAACAACTGAAGAATTGATGGAGATCGAAGATCCGACGCCTCGAAGACCTGATGCCTCGATTTCTCTCTCTTCCTGAAGTCACGCCTCTGTTCAATCTGAATAAGAGAATGTCATAGCCTTGAGTTGAGCCACTGTTTAAAAGAAATAACCGGGCACAAAACGAGAGATGGTTTAGTTTAATTTTTTTGGAATTTGAAAATTCTGGACAGATTTCACGACGTTTTTGAAAAACGTCATAGAAAAAAACGTCACTGTATGTCTTTTTTTTCTTGTAGTGCTTATTGATCACTAAGGGATTGAGATGAGGTGTTAAACTATTGCTAGGTTTAGGGCGCTATGGTGAAACGTTAGTTTTGAGATGAGGTAAACCCTCATGTGTTGGCTTCTATCAGGGAGGTCTAGAGGAAAGAATTATGTGTGCTTGGTTATTGTGAATTTGCTCTGGATTTGGGGAAACTTTGTAAAACATGGTGACGAATTCCACGTCGGAGTAACCAACTTGGGTTAATAGTGATGGACTATGTAGTTTGTAGCTGTGTTATTGAATGTGTGTTTGTTGATTGACTTATAGAGGGGTAGTGTCATGAGGCCATTCCGAAGGTTGCCTTAGCTTTGGGCAATAATGTGTTTGACTTATTGTTATGTGGTAACATGTTGAATAGTGTTGAGTCATGTTTGATGTATGGTTATTTCTTATTACCTTTGTGTGGAATCCTTGGTAATGAGATGATTGCTTTTGAAGTTTCGGTATGTGTGTAGAACTTCAAGGAGGATAGAGGTACCGCGTAGAGCGGGGTTCATGGTAGTGGTGGGATGAAAATTCCTAGCTTTGGTGTGGTTATAATTGCTTCTTTTCTTTCCTGCTCTTCATTACCTTTTGTTTTGCACATTGTTATTTTGGTTATTATTGTTGAGGTCGGTAATGACGTGATGTTGTTTTGGGTGACGGTTGAAGGTGAGATGTTTTGCGATGCTCTTGACGAGAGATCTCTTGGTTTCTTGGAATCTAATTTTATCATGTTGACTTGGCTCAAACACGGTGTTATTGCCTTGATTGTTGAGAGGGTTGTTTATTATGTGTTGTAACCAATAACGTACAGTGTGTGTGACGTGCAAATGTTTTAAGAGTTTCTTCTTTGTGAACACTAGTTTTATGTCTTCAAGTCAGAACTTTCCTCTTTGGCTTGGTGCTCAGTACGGATCTAGTAATCCCTTGGGGCATTCGTGGTGTTGAAGTTTGTCGGACTGGAGGTTTAGCCCCACAAAACGTTTATGTATCAGTCATTTGACCTTTCGTATTAGGAAGTGAGGTGTTAGTTGCCAACGGTGATGGAGTATTTGTTTGCGAGTAGTTAGTTAACTATTGGTGGAACAAAGTTTTTCCATCGAGTGGACTAACTCGTAGTCATTTTTACGCGAGCTTCGTTATCTAATACTTTGGGAACTAGGCAATAGCATTCCCTATTCTTGTGAACGTTGAGTCAGAACCTCTTGGTTGACTCTCAAATAAAGTAAGGACTTGGCCTACCCGTTGAACTTATTGTTGAGGCCAATGTAGTACTTTTGATCTTGGTGTGTGATTTGACTGTGTTCGCATGTGATGGTAAAGCCGATTGCACTTTAGTGGTGAAACTGGTGGACTTTGAGTGACTTCGTAGAGGGTAGTTAGAGATGTTAAGAGATTCGTTTAAATCACATTTGTTGTCCAAGAAACCTTTTGGGTTATAGTGAGAGAGGAAGTGTTATCACCTTTTTGTGAGTTAGGGGGTAACGAGAAACCTTCACCTAGGCTGGTTCGATACTAGTAATGAGTAAGCAGGGTGGCTTATCACTTTACCTTATGACTGTAGTTATTCAAAGGCCTTGGCATGGTGCTATATCTCTAAGTTTGAAAAGAATGAGCGAAACCCATTTATTAGGTCTGATTAGGTTGAGTTAGGAGCCGGTAAGGGTGTATTCTTTGCAAGGTTGATTGAATCCTGTATTCTAGGGAACTTGTATTCTCACTTCTCATGTTTAGATTTGTCTCTAGGTCGATGCTTTGCGTTGATTGCTTTATTTATCATTCGCTTAAATTTCGAGGATGAATTTTCCAAAGGGGGGGAGGTTGTAGAGTCCCTGTCCTAAAACTCGACTTGAAACCGTTTTTTATAGATGCCTCGTTGTGCTTTTGGGCTTGTGAATGCATGGATTGTGTTGTTATTACTTGCATGTGCTTCTTGTCATTTATTGTTTGTGGTTGGGACCCATGGTGTTGCCTTAGAATTGTCCCAAGAAAAAACAAGAAGCAGTATCTGTTTGAGGTTTTGTCGTGCCCGCGACTATGGACATTGCGCCTCTGATGTGTAAGTGTGGGCAGTTGTGCTTGCAAAGAGCTACAACCAAAAATGTTTGTGCTCACATGGAAGTTAGTCGTGCCCATGACTCAAGGGTTGGCTTGACTGCACCCACGGGTGTTCGAGGCCACAGCCATGAAGGATGAAAACGTGCTCATGAGGTATCAAACTGCGACCGTGATCTGTTAAGGTAGTCGGTGCACGAAAATATTAGAATTATGCTCCTTTTCTCTTTTCTCTCTCCTTTGATGATTTTTGCCCTAATTTCTTGGGCTTAGATCTTGGTTTTGAGGCCATTAGCCTTGGTTTTGATCTCAGACTCCTTTGTGAGTGATGTAAAGCTTGGTGAGGGCTTCACTTTAATTTCGGCCAAGAGTGGTTTGAGCTTCCATGCTTGTTGCTACCTTCTGCTTTTCACTTCAAGAGGTAGGGTTCTATTTCATTAACTTAATATGAGTTTGTTAATATATTTGTGGTATTTTGGGTACAAAAACCATGTTGTAGTTGTTGTGGATGTTGTTGTTGTGATGATTTTGGATATCATGAGTTGAGAGTTGAGGGTTTGGTTGAATTAGGGATTTGATTATCTATGATCTTAGTATTAAACTTATTTTCTTTATATAAATGTGGGTATTTAAAAATGAGAAAGCCCCAATTGTAAAAAAAAATCCCTAAGCGTTAATGTTTTTGGGAATTGTTGGATCATTGAGAAAGGATGTGTTTTGTTTTCAAATAGATGATTTGATTTGGAATATTGATGAAAACTTTTGGAAATAACGATTATTGATTACTCTTCTAAAATGTTGAGTTTGTTTGGAAAAACTACATAATTGTTTTGAGAAATTTAATATAAATGTTGAGATTCATGAAAAACTCGAAAAGTGTTGGCTGTTGGTTATTCCAATGTTGAGAAATCATAGAGGATTTTGGTATGTTGTTCTTATGTTGGATTATGTATCCATGTTATTATTTTTTAATAATTCTATTAGAGATAATTGTTTTGGTTATTAGTGGAGGATAGCATTATCGTGTTTTGAGAAATTGAATATAAATGTTGAGATTCATGAAAAACTCGAAAAGTGTTGGCTATTGGTTATTCCAGTGTTGAGAAATCATAAAGGATTTTGGTATGTTGTTCTTATATTGGATTATGTATCAATGTTATTATTTTTTAATAATTCTATTAGAGATAATTGTTTTTGGTTATTAATGGAGGATAGCATTATCGTGTGCTAGAAATTGCTTGTGACTAGGCAATTGAACTGTTTATAAAATCATACATCTCCTTGTGCATATCATGAAATTGGAAGTTTGAAACCTTATGTTTTGAAAAGGTTATTTTTGGGAAACACTTGTTTTATTCTGTGAAAGGGTCAAATAAAATGATCAATCTGTTTAGGAGACGTGGTTATGGATAATTAAGTTTGCCTGAGTTTTCATGTTGAAAGTCCTAAAACCCACACGATTTCGTGCCATTCCTTCTAGATAGTACTGGTAAAGTGGCTTATGGTAGTGCTTGTATAGCCTACTAGTAAACATTAGTCTGTGGGATTTACAACATTGTATTTATTGTCATATTTTGTGTTTCAAAGGAAGTCTTGGAAAGTGGTTTAACCAAACAAAAACTTGTGTTAAGCAAAGCATTGAGCATATTATATATGTATAGCATCATGATCATCTATACTCGTCAAGTTGTATTTAGTTTTTAAAAATGTTCTCTATTTGGTTTTATGCTCACCCTACATGGCTGAAATCTTTTCAGATGTTAATGGCATGCCCAGGCATGGAGATGAGGCATTGGATATGGTTTTGAGCTGAGAGGGTTTGCTTAACTATTTGTATGACTTGCGCCATTTGTATTTGTAGGTGGAGTGCTATTTTTGTAAGGGTTGTACCCTTGTTTATGATGTAAGCATGTGGGCATCTTCAATTATGTATGATATCATTGTATGTCTTTATATACAGAACATTCATTCCACTTAGAGATTGTATGTAGGATGTATGTAACCAGCAAAACTCATGTAATATATGGCACTATTATATTCATTGCACGAGTTTTATTTATTGTTTGATTGGTTATTCATATAGGTAGGATCTTGGAAATCCGATGTGTGACAAAAAAACATTACCACAAATTACTATAATAAGTCATGGTCTAACCTTGTCAATTTTCTCACGCTGAAATTTTCTCTAAAGAGAGAGTGAAGACCTAACCATGGATCTAGTTATAATATCTAGTACTTGAGCCAAACAAGTCATAAAGGTTTTTATGAACTCTTGTACATAAACATATAAATGCATGAAAATATTAATATTTATGCGAAGATTATTATCTTGCAACAATGATTAATATTATACTCATTATATTGATGGTATAAATTCAGAACCGTGTTTTGTCATTTTCTTAGTTAATCTCTTTCGATCCCATGGACAACACTAATTGTGGAAGCAGGAATTGTCCCACAGATATCAATCGAGGCATCAACGAAGAATTGAACTACACCATTCTGAATCTGTGAAAGAATAAACAGTTAATGCCTTCCGACTGCAGTTGCCGATCGGAGGACACTCCGATGATCAAGTTAGATAATATATATCTAAATGAAATTGAACAAGTAAAAGAAGTGGTTTAGGCATACCCCCTATTGGAGTTAAAGATTACATCCCTTTATATAGGTTAACTTGCCACTCATTTTGTCCAATGAGCTTAAGCCACCAACTTGGTTCAATAAAAATAAGCCACTTGTATGGCCCAAAACCCATCTGATGGATGTATATCAAAGCAACTTGGCAAGTTAGCAAGTTGCATTGCAAGTTATTATTTTATTACCTTAATTCTATTTCTATGTAGGCATTGGGTGGGCCTACCTCACACGGTTAATTTTTATCCCTTCACATTAGTCATTTAAGTAAATGAAAAAGTAAAAACAAAGTTCATGAAAAAAGTATTTTAGGCATTTTATGTTTATTTACATTGCATTTAATTACTAAAATACTCTTTTTCTATCAATTTTATTGATTGAAAATATAGGTTAAAATTTTAGATTGAAAACAAACCAAAAGATTAGGATTTAAATTGAAAAAATTAAAAATTTAGGGTTTATTTTGTTAGAAGGCTAAAACCTTGAGTTTTTTTTTTTTTTTTTTTTTTTTTTTTTTTTTGTAATTGTCCCAAATATTTTTTTATCATGTTTGGTTTATTAAAATAAATAATGAAAAATATATTACAAATATAACTATTATTCACCATTACAAATGATGATCCTTTTATATCAGAGCTTAAGAAATGGCTATTCCATCTCATTCATTCCAATGAACCAAATAAAAAATTATTAATTAGTATTGACTTGGGGCTATGAATCTAGTGCCCTCCACTTATCATTTGCTTGCTACATCTAGATTGTTTTTTGAATCATGAATATGTGTTAGTATTTAAAAAATAAAAGAAAAGGGTTAAAAATAAAACAAAATTTATATTTATGTTTTGTTCATATATATATATTAAATTCTTTTATCTATTTAAATTCTCACTCAAATTCATATTCATGATTGTAGACACCCCATTTTTGACCGACCTTAAGACTCAGACGTCACCGATTGAGCGCTTGGTGATGTTGCATATTGTGCTCGTTCAGAAGTCTCAGAGTCGCGGCCGTGAGCCCTGCCTCCGGACTTCCGAACCTTTTTCTGTGCCTTGCCTCGGTTTGCGAGCCAGGCTCGGTTTTCTCTGTTTTTCTTCCTGAGGGGAGGGAGAGGTCCAGTAGACCATCTCTCAGTGGCCGTGGGCTACGTTTCGTGGCCGTAGGCCATTTTTCCCATTTCGGAGCTCGGTTCTCGGTTTTCGGAGTCGTCAGGCCGTGTGCCTCGGTTCGGGACCGTCTAACCATCTCCGATTCCTCCGGTTTTTGATATACATCTTATTTACTCCCTTTTGAGGGACACTGAGGTCTGAGAGACCCACTTCGTGGCCGAATGCCACTTTCGGTGCTTAACGGCCTATTTTCGGGACCCCGAACTGCGTGTTTTGGCCCCCGAGCGTTCGTTTTGCATCGGTTTTCGTTCATTTTTGGCAGGTACCTCTGTTTTATCACCAGGGAGGTCACTGAAGGGTGGAAGGTCAGCAATTGTCTCAGCAATCAGTTATGCTCCTCCGGCGCCCTCCGACGCCCGTTTTTCTCACTTTCGGGCCAATGTTGACCACCTTAGGGCCATTTTCTTCAACCCCAAACCACATATTTGTGTTGTACACACATGGGAGGACCCTAAAAAGTAGAGGCCGGCCAGTAATTCAACTTTTCATTTTTGAACCCCTCCTAAAAGTGGCTTGTTGTTTCTCCTGTTTTACAGTTGCCAATTTCCAACCACAGGGCCTTGTAGAGGACACATGGGAGGACACCAATATGTGATGCTCGGCCATTAATTCAATTGGACCATTTTGCCCCTTGGCCGGCCGACCATAGGGGGTGGCCGGCCGGCCACCTGCAGCAAAAGTACCTGGCCGGCCATGCTCCTTGGGAGGTGTGCCTTCCAGCTGTACAGCTGTTTTGCCCCAAAAATATCTATATCCGGGGAAAGCCTTTGGGAGGGAAACTTGATGTCATTTCCCTCCACCTTTCCTCCCCTTTCCTTGCCTTTATAACCATGCTCCAACTCATGTTATAGGGTTACACAAATTTCCCTAAGGCTTTTGCATACACCTCTCTCCACTTCTCTCTCATTTTCTCTCAAAATCCCTAAGTTCCAACCACATTCTTCATCACTACCAAGCAACACCACCAACACTCCATTCCAGCAGCAAGGAGAGGCTTTCCAGCAGCTAAGAGGCAACAAATTTGGTCCAAGAAGCAACCAAAGTCTTGATCTTCAAGGGTAAGTCCACTTCACCCTCTTTTGAGCTCATTTTTGTACCTTTTCCTTATCCTATTTGCTCACTGTTTTGGGCTCCGACCCTAACTGAAAATAGGCCTATTTTGAGCTATTCTTCATGTTTGTTTAAGGGCTCAACCCTGTTTGAGCCCTCCATTTGGTACTTGCTTCAATACTCTCTTGTATGCCAATATCTTGCATGGTATTTTGAGCTTATGTGTGATCTGTTTTGGAGCATCTCATGAACTGATATTGTGCTTATTTTGAGCCCCTCTTGAACATTTAAGAAGGGCTCAACCTTGTTTTCATGCTCCATATGCCACTTGCTTTGAATCCATGTTTTGCCCTTGTTTTTGCATGCTTTGCTAGCCCATTTTGCTTCTGTTTTTGGGCCATGATCAGAACTGAAAGTGGTCATTTCTTGACCTTCTTGACATGATTTATTAAGGGTCTTTGGCTTTTTGGTGTTTATTTTGTATACCTCATGTTATAGCCTCTTTTGAGCCTCATCTTGCATGACATTTTGAGCACATTTGTATACTGATTTTGGGGCTGTCATAAACTGTAAATGTTCATATTTTTGGTCCCTCTTCAGTGTTGTAGAAGGGTATTTTGTTGTTTGGGCTTTGAATTTACCATCTACTTCAATACCCCTCTCTTGGCCCCTATTTTTGCATGCCATTGTTGCCCTATCTATGCTTGCTGTTTGGCCATGTTTTAGACTGGAAAATTCTTTTTTTGGGGCTGCCTTGCTACTGTATTTTCATTCCATGTCCATATTGTGCATGCATTGCATAGCTATAGGCCATTTCGGGTGCCTTAATTCGCATTTCGGGACCATTCCTTGCATTTGGTGTCATTTCGCCATCTTTCGGGACTGTTTTCCCCCATATTTCAGTGCTGAAATTCCATTGGCATGTTTGCATATCATTTTCTATGTCATTTCATGCCTTAATGCCATTGCCTCGGTTTGCGTGCCCGTGTGCACGCATTTCGAGGCATCTCATTTTTCATCCATCGGCCTCTTATGTGAGTGTGGCTGAGGCTCTCTCATGTTAGTGTAAGCCCATTTCGCATTCTGTATGCCATTTTAGTCTCATTGCATCGTGTATGCCATTGCCTCGGTTTGCGTGCCCGTGTGCACGCATTTCGAGGCACTTCATTTTCATCCATCGGCCTCTTATGTGAGTGTGACTGAGGCTCTCTCATGTTAGTGTAAGCCCATTTTGCATTCTGTATGTCATTTTAGCATCATTGCATTCCGTATGCCATTGCCTCGGTTTGCGTGCCCGTGTGCACGCATTTCGAGGCACTTCACTTTTATCCGACGGCCTCTTATGTGAGTGTGGCCGAGGCTCACTCATGTTAGTGTAAGTCCAATTGCATTGCGTATGCCATTTTATGCCTTAGGATCATTTCCTCGGTTTGCGTGCCCGTGTGCACGCATTCCGAGACATCTCATTTTCATAGCATTGTGTATGTTAGGATTGTATCCTAGTTGCATTTCATACATATCATGCATTTTACATCGTGTTCGGGATAGGAGTTAGCCCGGGCATGGGAAACGAGGTGCGTTTCGTACTCCGAGTGACGGAACGGGTCTCAACTCCCAAGTCACCGACACTCCAGATCATCCATGATGGAGTTAGGTTTTGTTGTGTTTTCATGTGCATTCACCTCATATTGAGTTGTGCAATTCGGTTCCTCGGCCATCATGCATCGAGATGCGTGATTGGTGGCACGGGGATCGAGGCATGCATATATTTGTGAAATACATTGCTATGTCCCTTTCCTGCTCTCTGTTGCAGCAAAATGAAGAATTAGCAACTTTTCAGAGTCTGGCACGCATTTCGAGGAACATTGCAAACAGAGGCAGATCGGGGCATCCCCGTGGATTTCTGCGCAAGGCAGCCCAAACATGCATCGTTCACCAGAATCGAGGCACCCCCTGGCTTGCATGCCAGTTTACAGTTTTTCTTAGTTAATTTGTTAATTAATTAGGGATTTGTACATTATTTGGACTGTATATTATTTTGGACTGTATTATTCTTTCATTTGGGACTGTATTATTTATTCGGACCCTCTGCGCGAGGGCATAATTGTAATAAGTGTGGGTGAGTGTGATGTATGTCTTCCAACCCCACGTCTTTCTTCCCTTTTATTTATCCGCTTATGATGGTTAGATTAGGGCATATTTCAATTAGCATACAGTATGACAGCATGTTTGCATCATTGATCTATTTTGCACGCACCGGACTCGGCGCATCATACAAACTGCATTTGTATTTCAATTCCAAGTTGAGTACTTGATAGCTGTTGCATTCCATATGCCATGTTTAGAATAGCCGAGCCTGTTATAGTTTGCATCTTTGCATGTGTTGCATTAGGCATTTCTGCATATTTAGGATCATGCATGATTTCTAATAAAGTTTCTGTTTTGGCTTGGAGTACTCGGTAAGTTTTTATGCTTTAGCATCCTTGCATGCGTGTGAGTGTTGCCATGATAGCATGCTTGCCATGAGGCTATTTGCTTATGTGATATAACTGCCTGAATGCCTGTGGGTGGAGGTTGGGTTACTTGGAGTGGGACAATTCATCAAATGTTTGTTTTAAGCCCACTAGATAGTGGCAAAATCATGTTTTCTTAAGCCCACCCGAGGGTGGCAAATCCACGTCTTAGCCTACCTGCGGGTAGCACCATCAAACCATTTTCAAACAAACAAACATGAAATGTTTTGTTCCAATTCAGGCGACTCAGTCTATACTTGTATGCTGTGCGCATCACATAGTAACCTAGGCTAATAACCAGAATAAGAACATATAATGTTTTCAAAAACAGATATCATGGTTAGTAGAGGCCGGTCTTTGACCGGGCGAGCGGGGGTGCTCACGAAGTGACCTTCCCCAATCGTACCCAAGTTCCCGAGCCGAGGCAACTTTGGTGATGACGGACACGTGGCCTTTGGCACCAAGTCAGGGTTTCCTAAATTTCCCCATTAAAAAAATATTTAGGTGGCGACTCTGTATCTGGCAAAGCAGTCCATGTTTGACACTTCTTTCAAAAAAATCTGTTTTCAAAACGATTTGTCGGATTTGGACTCTTTGGTTCAAGATTAAGAACCGTGACATTTGAGTCCTTCGAACTGTAGTGACCCAATATCGAACCAGAACGGGGGGGAGGTCGCACCCTCCCCGGGATGCGTTCGGGGACGTCTACAATGATACAAACCTTACACTTGATATCTAAATTTGTAACTACTAATTTTAAAGATAAATTACAATTGCATCCCTTAAAAATTTGTGAAAATAGGAAATTTTTCCTTTACATTTGAAAAATTACAACTACCTATTTGTCAAAAATAAATAAATAAATAAATAATCTTGTAACTGACTTAGCAAATAAAGATGAAATTACCCCAAATATCTCATAATATTAAAATAAAATTATAATATTACTCTCATTTTTATTCACCTATCACCAAATTATTCTTCATACACAACCACAATATTCTTCAACAGTCATTGATGATACATTGAATGCTTGTAGACAATAATGGTAATGGTGATGATCAAGAGTGATGTGATGATTAGGTAAAATGGTATTACTAATTAAAAGAAAATAAGGGGAAAGAAAATGACAGTACAAAAAAAAAGTTTAACTTCATAAAAATTAACATATGTTGCAAACGTCATACATTCTTTAGTTTGACTTAATGGTTTATTAACACATGGGAGCCATTTGTTACGTGATATAAAATCTTAAGGGATTGATGTAATTTCTCAAATATGATGAGGGAATTTATAATTTTAATAAACTTCAGGCCATGTATTTATAATTGGTTTGGATCCTCTGACTATCTTAATTTGGGAGATTGTTTGGGCTTAGTGAGGCTATTTCATATAAAACAATTTGGATGATTGGATATTTATATCTTATCCATGTTTGTTTTACAAAATGGATTGTAGGATATTAGGAAGTAATTTTCACGTGTGCCCTCATAACATATATTAATGCCCATTGCCAGGGGCGGGATTTATTGTAGGACTAAGGTGCCCCATGATTTTTGATAAGTGTACTAGTACCCTAATATATAAATTATGTCTTATATATCCTTTATAAAATTGTAATAGTGTCCTCCTTAAAATTGTAATAGTGTCCCTCTATTAAGAATTTTATTTCTAATTACAAAGATTACTTAAATGGGCTCGCCAAAATATATTTTATGGTGTTGATACAAGAAAGTGTTATAGCTAAGGGTTGGTTTGGTATACACTATAAAAGCCAAAAAGTAAAAAAGTTAACACTATTCACTAACAAAAAATATAAAAAAAATAATATCCACATAATAATACAAATCAAGAAAAATACAATTGACAAGGTATGACGTGATGGGCCCGTCAGTGACTGGGGAAAAAAAAATAGGGAGTAAAATATTCATTAAATTGGTTGGTTGAACTGGGCCCGTGGGGGGCCCACCATGGGTCCCGTTTTGGTAATATAAACCGTCAATATCTAGAACTCATCTAGTACTATATACCTATAAAAAATCATGTCTATCGGATATCACTAAATATATGATCAAATTAGTTTTGTATAAAAATGGATGGTGTTATAGTTAACAGTTAACAAAAAAAACTAACACATTCAGATATCTATCGATATCCAATCAACGTGATTTTTTACAAGTATATAGTACTCGACGAGTTCTACATATTGAACGGTTCCGATTAGTAAAACGGGACCCGTGGTGGGCCCCCATGGGCCAAACAGAACCGATCAATTTATGTCCGAAAAGTAGAGAATCAATCTCCTACACACCCTCTACAGCGTTGCTTCCAACTGTACGGCCTACACTATTACTTTATTCCCCTATACAGTTATTTATACAATTTTTTAATACACATTTTTTCATAAAAAGTCAAAAAGTTAACCCAAACATCTATATTTTTTTTTTTTCAGTTTTTTAGTTCAAAAAGACAAAAAATGCACTTATTTCGGACACCCCAAACAACCTCTCATTTCCAATTATAACTAAAAAGACCACAATAGATAATAACCAAACATCATATCTTCCGGTCATAACCTAAAAATAATCCCAATAGGTCAAGTTATATCTAATCCCACAATGATTCATAACCAATGGTCATAACCAAAATAACAGTCACAAGAAATCGTAGTTAAGTTATAACCAATACCACAATAAATCATAACTAACACCCCAATGTGTTATAACCAAAGATTACAAAGATTATAACTGTGACATATAATATACACTTTTTTGTGATGTGTTTTATAGAATTTTCCTACTAAAATATATCATTTCTATCTCGATTTATTTTCTTTAATAATTTTTCAAGCTACTTATAATAGTTACTGAATTCAACCTTAAATCCCTTAATTGAAATTCAAAGTTATCCAAATGGACCTATAATATTTAAGTTCAATAATATTTTATTATTGTTTATTATGAAAAATAAAATTCACTGTCATTAATTTGTGCCTCTATATGAATTACCGGTTTCGCCACTGCCCACTGGCACTGCCACAGTGCTTGGAAAGAATATAATGTTGCTGCAAAATTAGTGCAAATATTGACAAATCAAATATTCATATTAAATCCAATAATATTTCAAAAAAAATAATATATATTAATGCCAATAAAAAAAAAATTGTTTATGTAAAAATCAGTGGAAATAAATAATAAAAAATAAAAGTTTGATTATTTATGTAAAAATAAATAAATGATTTTTGTTTGTTTACAAATGTTTGATTATTTTCCAAATCGAGAAAATATAAAACAATGAAAATATCTATATATAAATAAATAATAAGGGTAAAAATGTCTTTTTCATTATTATCCCATCACAATGGATATGATGTAACATGGGAAGTGTGGTATTGTATATCCACTAATTTTGAAGAATATACAATCCAAAAGTTTATTATATGCTGTGTAAAAAAAAAAATTACAAACAAAGAATATGTGACCTTCAAACATATTATCTCCAATCCAGCCTTTTATATCTTGGAATCAAACAAGATTAAGATCTTAGAAGATAACTATTTATGTCATGAAAACATCACAGTAATAAACTCTACAATTTCTCAAGTTGAAAAAAGAGAAAATTTCATTTTACCCCTCAAATTTTATCTCAATAATCAATTATACCTAGACTTTGAATAATTTCAATATTACCCCCAAAATTTTTGAAATTGTATCAGTTTGCCCCTTATTGTCACATTTAAATGAGAAAATTTTAAAAAAATTATATTTTCACCCAAAATTTCAAACTATACATTCAAACTCACATTCTATTACAGTTTGCCTCTTATTGCCACAGTTTTGAGCCCTCAAACCGTACACACCTTGTGTCTTGTTTTTGGACCAACACCACAATTTTTCAAGCCTAAAAACCCTGGGACCTACAGGCCCCCTTTATGTGGGCTGTTGGCTATGTGTGTGGCCTGTCGGCCATGTGTGTGGCTTGCCGGCCAACATTAGTGGCCTGTCGGCTACTTGTGTGTTTTTGTAGATATTTATGCCAGCTGTGCCAGTTGTTTTCATAGGTGCTTGCATCTGCCCACACGTGTATGTATGGATGTTTCTAAGGGAGTTACATGTTTTCTATAAATAAGAGACCTCTCCTTTTATTTTTGAGGGTTAAAAAATTTGGAACAAAATATTTTCTCTCTCTTGCAAATTCTTAAGCCTTTGCCTATATACTCTAAACCAAACCTTGTGGTCTTTGAGCTGAGGTACTTTTGAGCCTACTTTGAGCTCTTGAGGGTGTGTAAGTGTTGATTTGTTGTTTAGAAAGGGTTCTCCTTTTCAAGAGGTATAAGTCTTAGCTTGTTTCTTTGCCTTGTTTGCTATTTTTTCCTACTATTTTTGGGCTATTTAAACTCTGTATTTTTGGGCTGAAACTTGTGGTTTAAGGCCAATAAGGGTGGAGGGGTGGATCACCCATCCTTGCACCTCTCTTCTCTAGCCTTTGCCCTTGTGTTTCCCACCTTTTTGTCAACTTTTTTTGAGCTTTTTACTACTGAATTTCAAAGTTTTTTAGAGGCTAAAAACCATGTTTTGAAGTCTCAAAAATGGAGGGGTAGCCTCCCCTGCTTGTGCTTGTTTACTAGCTTAACTTGCTACATGTTATAGCTTACTATTTGAGCTTTTTGTACTTCATTTTCAACACTGGTTTTTAGGTGTTTTATGACTGTTTTTGTGAGTTAGCTTCATCCGTGCTTTGTATTGCATGCTTGTATTATAATGGTCCTCATAGGTTTGGAGGTTTAGGTCTTAGTCGCCAACCTATTTGAGTTGATAGAATTTATTTCTTACTTTGCATACTTGTGATCACCTCTAATCATCTCTGCAACCTCCCTCATTACTTGGCATTTTTTTTTTTTTTTTTTTTTTTTTTAGAGTTGTTTCAAATTGATTGTTCTTTTAATCTTGAGATAGAGGCTGTTGTGCTTAATGGTTTAATCCCCTTTTTGGGGTTCATTATCAATGACATGACATCTCTCTTATGTCTTAAACTAACCCTTGGTTTGACACTTCCCTCCTTTAGAGGACTTAAAGACACCATTGGACTTGATGAACTAAAGAATGGTTGGTAATTAAAATGAAGTAATAAAATTGGGACTAAAAATGGTGCAAGATAATAACTTGGTTAGAGTTCAATCGGACGTTAAATGAACCCTTCAGTCTTGAGTCGTTTCATACTCGTTAGTGATAAAAACAGTTCAAGAATCATTGTCAACCACTTTCCTTGATCAATCCATGATAGGGAGGAGGTTTTTGAGAGTCTTTATTTGTGCATTTATTGAAGTTCTACCCTATAATTCATAGGCCATCACGTAATGAAATTGCATCGATTGATGGTTTGTGAATCGAACTTATAACTCCTTTGAGCTGTTTGATGATAAGGAGGGGTAAGGTGTACAAAAATTCCTTAAGAATACCCTATTGGTGCTCTGTTTGTTCTTTGTTGCAGTAAGAGGAACCAAGGTTCAGTGGTTGGCCGACCACTTTTTCTGGCCGGCAGACCAACTTTTTTGGCCAGTAGGCTACCTTTTGTGGCCGGCCTGCCACTGCTTCTAGCCTGCTGGCCACTTTGGCAAAACCAAGCAGTGACCTTTTGAAACAGAATAGAGCAGAGGCTGAGGTGAAAAAATGTTTTAACTATGCCACAGAGGCTTTCTGGCAGCAGAACAATGGCTTTATTGAGTGGAAATTCGCGCATGCATGAGCATTTCTCGCTTTCCAGGGCCGAGTTGTTTAATTACTTAGCTTAGTTACTTCTTTCATGTTCTATTCATGTAATTAATTAGTTCATTTTGATTTGTAATTAATTAATTAGTGTAATTAATTAGTTAGTTCATAAAATAGTAAATTAATTAATTGGTTTTATAATAACCAGCTAGCATAGTTAGTTTGTTCGGTTTGTAATAAGTAGTTAATTCATTTTGTAATAGCTAGTTAACTCGTTAGCTAGTTAGTTTATTTAGACCCTCCTGCGCGAGGGCACAATTGTAATAATGTACATGTCTTCCAACCCCATGTTTGTGACGACCGGCCTTCTTTTTCCCTTTTCTTCTTTCTTTCTTCGCTTCGTTCTCTTTTTATTCTTGTTGAATTGAAATGTCTGGAAATGGTTTCCTAATTCTTATTTCTTTCGGTGTTGAATTTCAGTCGTTTCGGAGGGTGCGCGGGTGAATCCGGGGTGCCTGGGAACGAAGTTGAAGTTTTGGGCTGCTGGGCCCTAGGCCGCACATGCAGAATTGGGCCGCTCGAGCGGTGAAGCTTGACACCCAAAATTTTGCAAACTGTTTAGGACGCACGAGAGGAGAAAGTGGGCCGCACGAGCAGTCAAGGTGGGCCGCTCGAGCAGTGGGGAAGGCCGCACGAGCGGCCAACTGGTGTAGACACCCCATTTTTGACCGACCTTAAGATTCAGACATCATCGATTGAGCGCTCGGTGATTGTGCATGTTGTGCTCGTTCTGAGGTTTCCGGAGTTTTTGGCTGAGAGCCTTGCCTCTGGGCCTCTGAACTCTTTGTGCTTTGGCTCGGTTTATGGACCAAATCTTGTTTTCTCTTCCCTGGAGGGAGGGAGTGGTCTTGTAGACCATCTCTTTGTGGTTGTAGACCACTTTTTGTGGTTGTAGGCCACTTTTGATGCCCGTAGACTAGTTTTCGAGGCTTTCGGCCGCGTGCTTTGCCTCTTGATCTCTCGTCTTGCATCCGCTTTGGTTTATTTTTGGTACAAACATTGTTTTCCTTGTTTTGAAGGTGGTGGGAGACCCGTTTTTCCCCTTGGAGACCACTTTTCCTCCTACCAGCTAGTTTTCTGGTCAGCTAACTGGCATTCTTGGTCTTTGGGCCATCTTTACTGGTCGGCCACCACACCTTTGGCTTTCTTTCAGTATGTAGACTTCTTTTACCCCTGGTTGACCAGTTGTCTTCGTGGAAGACCACTTAAAGTGGTCAGCCTTTAAGTAGCTGGCCGACCACTTAAAGTGGTCGGCTGCTTTCTGTCACCTTTTTGGAGATATTTTCCTCCAGCTGTAGCTAGAGGGCACCAGAGCCATTGGTTTGAGCCTTAGCTTCCTTGACAAGCTTACACTTTTGTTCTCTATAAGATGGAGGCTCCTCCTCTCTCCTCTAGGTTCAGAAATTTGTGGTTTGAGTTATAGATATAGCTTTGTCTCTATATTGCTCTTCTTCTTCATTTTTGTGCCTTAAAGTGTCATTTTGTCTTACTTTAACACACAAACACACACTCAAACACCATCCTTTTGTTGCTAAGGTGCTTAGGAGCTGGTTTTTGGTGTTCTTGGGTTGGTTTGAGCTTGAAAAACCTGCTGGAGTTGCAGCCTTGAAGAGGTTCTACAAGGGTGAGTTTTTAACCCTTAAAACCCCTCTTTTTGCTTAAGCTTTTAGACCAACTTTCATATTGTTTTAAGCTTAACTCTTAACTGGAAAAAGTTCTGATTTGGCATGCTTGTAATGCTTGTTTAAGGTCACTTTTCTGTTGGGGGTGATCTACCCCCTCTTAGGCCTTGTTAGGCCATGTTTTGAGCCATCCCTTTAGGCTCTTGTTGTAGCCTTTGCATGACCTTTCTACCACTAAAATCTAGAGGAATTTCAGTGGTGAAAAGGTGATTTTGGGGTCCTAAATAGGAGAGGGTATCCCCTCTCCTTGTATTTTGAATACTTGCCATATATGCCTCATGTTTGAGCATGTTTGTTAAGCTTGTGTTGGCTTGTTCTTAGCATGTATTTGGGGTTATTTTGAGATTTCATGCTACTATTTTTGGTTGTCTTGATCATCCCTTGCATGCATAACACACTTGTAGTGTAATCCTCAAAAACTAGCTTTGTATGCTTCATAAAGTAGCATGTCATTCTAGATTATTTTGAGTTTATTTCAGCATGTTCTTGGTGTTGTTTTACCATGATATACCTCTGTTAAGGTTTGGTTTAATGGCCCTATGCATGCTCCATTCACTTGTAGTGCATTCCCATGAAGTAGCCTAATGTGTTCCATGCTTTAACATGTCATTCTAGCATGCTTTTGGCTTAACTTAAAGAAGATTTTGTTCATGTTTTACCATGTTTAAGGTCGGATTTATGTTGTCTTGGTCATGCATGCCATGCTTTGTATAGCCATAGTGCATTCTAGCTTGTTAGCTTTGTGTATCAAGTCCACTAGCATGCGTTGCTTGGCCTATTTCAATGATTTGGCATCATTTGTTATGTTATTTTAGCCCATGTAGTGTGGTCATATACTTACATTTGTCACTTATTCAATGCGTTGGAGGGTTGGTCCTTTATGCCTTAACATGAACCATTGCGTATGCCTTCATGCCTAAGCTTGCGAGCTATCATTTCAATGTGTTTTTTAGGGTTATTATGCCATGATATAACTCTGATTTTTGTTGCTTACGTCATTCCATGCTTGGTCTTAATAGGTGTAGTGTAATCCACCTTATTTGCCTTGCATACATCATGCCTTATGCCGTCTATGCTAGCTTGTTTTGGCTTCCTTCCATACTTGTTTTAGTATCATTTTTCCATGTTCTAGGACTGTTTTGGGTTGCCTTAGCCGTATGCTTCATGTTTTGCTTAGTTGTGGTGCAAGTGCTCTTGCTAGCTTCAAGCTTTGGGCACCATAGCATGCTTCATTTGCATCATGTATATGATTTGGCATCATTTATCATGTTATTTTAGAGCATTTAGCATTTCCATGTTCCCACTTCATTCACTCTTTAAGTGTCTTTGAGTGTTGTGCATTGTTGCCTAGTTTATGGCTTAGCTTGTATGCTTGCATGCCTAGGTCTTTGAGCCCCTATCTCAGCATGTTTAGGTCTTTGTTTTGACCTACTTGAGCTCTGTCCATGATTGGTTTATGCATTTGTGCCATGTATTGCATGCCCCCTTTGTAGTTCTCTTTGCTAGCTTTAATGCTTAAGGACCATTGCATGCTTTACTTGTGTTAATTAAATGATTTGGCATCATTTCTTACCTCATTTCAGTGCGCTTAGTGTTGTTACACCTCCACTTTTGTCACTCTTTGTGCACTCTTGAGAGTTGTGCTCTTAGGCCTCTTTGATGGGCCATTGCATTGTGCATGCTTGTATGTGTTTTTGGTGTCTTCATTTCGTCACCATTGGCCACTGATTTGGGCATGACTGAGGCCTACCCCCCTTTGGTTTAAGCCCATTGAGCATGTTGCTTGCATGCTTATCTTGCTTTGCATTGTGTATGCTATGTAGTCCTTTGCATTGTGTGCCAAGTTGTTTCTGTGCATTGAGTATGCATGTCCCTAGCATTGATAGGTTGCCCTTGTTGCATTGCATTGTGCATGCATGCATTACATTGTGTTTAGAACCTTATGATTGCCTTGCATTGAGTATGCCATCTAGTTCTTAGCATTTAGCATTGTGTATGCCATGTTATTCCTTGCATTGTGTATGCTATGTTGTTAGTTGCATTGAGTATGCCTTGTTGTTGCATTGTTGTTTGGAATAGGTGTTAGTCCAAACACGAGAAACGAGAGACGTTTCATACTTGAAGTGATGAAACGTGTCTCAATTCTCGGTCGCCGACGCTCTTGATCATACATAATAGAGTTTTAGGCTTTATGTATTTACTTGTGCATTCATTTTATATTGAATTGTGCAATTTGGCTTCTCGGCCATCACACATTGAAATGCGCGATTGGTGGCCCGAGGGTCGAGAACTACACTCCCTTGAGTTCATGACATGATAGGGAGGGCGGTTATGCACACATATCTTGCAAATACATTACCATGCCCTTTCTTGCTCTCTGTTGCAGCAAACTAGAATTCAGCAGCAACAACTGGTCGGCCGACCAGTATTACTAGCTGGCCGACCACTTTTTCTGGTTTTCAACACAGAAAGTGGTCGGCAGGTGGTCTCCAATGCCAATAAGTGGTCGGCAGCCCTTCCACAGGTTCCCATGATGGAGTTTCAGCTTTCTGGAGCTTGGTTCAAAGTTCTGAGGATAATTGCAAACAGAGGCAAACTGGGGCATCGCGTTGGATTTCCGAATGAGGTGACCGAGCATGCATCCAGTCTTCTCCCTCTGAGAATCTCCTATTTTATGGCTTTCCTTAGCTAGCTTATGCTTTGGTTTGTAATTAAGTAGTTAATTCGTTTAGCTGCTTATTCATTTTGTAATAATTAGTTAACTAGGATTAGTTAATTAATTCGTTTTGTAATAATTAGTTTAATTAGCTTAGATTAGCTAGTTAGCTTCTTATTTGGTACCTCCGTCGAGAGGGCATAATTTTGTAATAAGTGTGCGTGTGTGTGATGCATGTCTTCCAACCCCCATTTCTTTCTCCCTTTTACTTAACCGCTTACGATGGTTAGTTTTAGGGCATATTTTGTTTAGCATACCTTATGCTTCGCATCGTGCATTCATTCATCTGTATTGCATGCACCGGGCTCGGCGCATCATACTAATTGCATTGTATTTTCAATACATTTACTTGAATATGTGTTCAACAACATGTTATCAAGTTGCATTTCACATGACATTTTAGAATAGCCGAGCCTATTTTAGCTGCGTATGCGTTGCATTAGCCATCTTAACATGAACTACAGTCATGCATGATTTCGAACTAGTTCTTTGTTTTGGCTCGGAGTACACTGTAAGTGTTTACGCTTTAGCATACTGCATGTGTGTTAATGCTTCCATGAAAGCATGCTTGCCATAAGGCTACCTGCTTATGTGATATAACTGCCTGAATGCCTGTGGGTGAAGGTTGGATTACTTGAATTGGAACAATTCATTGAAATTCGTGATTTAGCCTACTAGCGAGTAGCAAACTTCAAACCATTTTCAAACAAACAAACATGCAATGTTTTGTTCCAACTTAGGCGATCTAGTCTATACTTGTATGTTGTGCGCATCACATAGTAATTCTAGGTTAATAACCGGAATAAGAACACATGTGTTTTCAAAAACTAGATATCATGCTTAGTAAAGGCCGATCTTTGATCGGGCGAGCGGGGGTGCTCATTGCATGACCTTCCCCTTTCGTACCCAAGTTCCCGAGTCAAGGCAACTTTGGTGATGATGGACACGTGGCCTTCGGCACGAGTCAAGGTTTCCTAAACTCCCCATAATAAAATATTTAGGTGGCGACTCTGTATCTGGCAAATCAGTCCATGTTTGGCACTTCTTTATTCAAATCAGTTTTCCAAAACGATTTGCCGGATTTGGACTCTTTGGTGATTTATCGATCTTACATCGCACATTGTAAGATTAGATTCAGAACCGTGACACGAGTCCAAACTTGTAGTAGCTAGAGAGAAAACGAATTTCGCGCCTTCGCCGCTCGAAGCTCGGGAGTCCTCGGGCACGTCTACAACTGGGCAGTCCGAAACTCTATTTTTTGTATCTTTTTGGTCCAAATATATCACCCATTATACACATCTCTCTCTCACTCTAAACCATATTTTGCTCCCCCTTCTCTCTAGAAAACTTCCTCAAACATCACAACTCTTCGATTTTACAAATTTTTGGGTCAAGATCTTCATCTTCTCTCTCAAGATCTTGAAGATCCAAAGTTAGGGCTTCATTTGGGTGGAGGAAAATCCAAGGCTCTCTCGTCTTCTAACTCTAGGGTTTCATCTTGTTCTTCATCAAGCTTGAGGTAGGGTTTTCCTTTGAGTTATATGTATGTTTATGCAAGTTTTGGTTGATTTTTGGTGAGCTCCTCCATGTATTTGGAAAATGGGCATTAGGGCTCAAGAGATTGGTGACTTTTGTTGAAGAAAAACTCATCTTACTTCTTTTAAAAAGGATTTGTGAAATGTTGAGTCATAAGTGTTGAGGTTGAGAAGTGTTATGAGATTTTTTTTTTTTTTTTTTTTTTTTTTTTTTTTTTTTTTTTTTAAGAGATGGAAAATGTTAGGATTTTGTGAAAAACCTAGAAAATTTGGGGCTTTTTGAAAACACGAAAAATTCATAGAATAAACTTCCTTTCTTGTGTTAATGGGTGAGTGAGTGTAGGTTTCACAATGTAGTAGAAAAAGGAAAGTTGATAATCCTCTTGATGTAGAGAGTAGAGGACTTATTTTCAAAACTATTGCTATGAGCATGAAAGTATATATTTTGTGAGATGATAATTGTTGAGTGCCATGGATTGGAGAATTGAAATCTTGAAAGTTGATATTGAAAATTTCTTATAGTCTTGGAATGAATAGAATGCCAAGAATTATACATGATGAGAAGTTATTGCTATGTTGATAGTTTTGGTAGTGCATGTGAATATTTTGTGTGATGGCATGGGAGGAAAGAGAATGAAAGGAATGCCATGAGATATTAATTGTTGCATCATATCCCCATATAAACTTTTGTCATTTTTGCACCTCTTGGCATGAATTAGAAAAATGTTTACATTTGAAAGAAAATGGTATTGTAATGAGAACTATGAGAATGTTAAAGAGGTAAATATGTGGTAAGTCTGGATAAGGGGTGTAATTGTACTTGATAAGTTGGCCTGAGTATCCTTGGTGAAAGACCAGAAAATCGCACAGATAGGTGTCGCGCCTTCCGGTTAATACCGGTAAAAATGACAATTTGGTAGTACTCGTAGAGTCTACTTGCAGACACCAGCCTAAGGATTACCAGTGTTGTATTTACTGCCCCCTCATGATTTAAGATTGGAAGTTTGGAAATTGACGAGATTGTAAAATGTTAATTAAAAGCATGGTGATTTTCAAGAAAAGCATGACATGAGATTACCTTTAAATGGCATGGCATAACATATGCATTTACATTAAATGTTGTAATTCTTGCATAAATGTACATACTTTGTTAAGGATTCTCTACTGGGATTTATGCTCACCCCTATGGGTTTTGGTGCAGGTAAAGATGTGGTGATCCCGTCGAATTGAAGACGTGGAATTGTTGTGAAAAGTAATACTCTTTTTGTTGTTGTATTAAATTGCTAGCCAAGGGCTATTTTTGTATGGGTCCGAGAGACCACTTTTGTATAGCCGAGCTTAAGCCTTGGAAGTTGTAGCCCATAAGGGGCATTTCATTTATTTTAGAACTTTATGTTTCACATGTTATAGATTCATGTGTAATCTTACCTATGAATATATAATTTGCATGTGGAATCTTTTGTATGAACCATGGAGATTAAGGATGAAAGAATTGGAGAATAGCTATGTTTAATTAGTAAATGTGGCTTGGTGTAGCATATCATTGGAGTTAATTTTTGGGGCGTGATGTTAGAGCTACCGAGTTTGAATACTTGGGGCTCGCGGGGAGTGGTTGTTACCTCACAATGGGTTCATTTCGCATGACTAAGAAATGTGTTGTTTTTGTGATTATATGACAGCATGTTTATGTGACTATGTGGGTATGGGATTAAACTTTTGGGATGTTATTTGTGCCTATTAGATTCCTTGAGGTCTTATTAGAAGGGTACTTGATCAATACTCATTCTACTAAGAATTCTTGGTTTCTCATGGGACGAATCTCATCACTAAAGAATAATTCATATGTGTTTATGTGACTATGTGCTTATGTGGAGTGAACTAAATTGTTTGTGTGATAGATACATGTAATTGTTATATTTTAACGTGTGAGGCAAGTTGCGAGCACATTTAGAATTATGTGCTAAGTTTGTTCTTTTGTTTCTCAATTAGGATGTCTGAAAGAGTTTGAACTCGTGGTGGTAGAGGTGGATGGCGTGGTAGGGGACGCCGGGTGTGCATGAGGTACCGGTCCAAGGGGTTCTGGTGCAAGAAGAAGGTGTAGGCCAAGCTAACATGCCCGAACAAGTTAGGCAAGCGGAAATATCGAGGCAAGTGGGCCAAGCCGCAATGGGTGCCCTAGCTCAGGAAATGACGGGGGCGTTGAGGGAGTTTATGAATATCTTTAGGGCGGAAACCCAAGTTAGGGAGAACGCCATAGAGACGAGGGCGAGCTTCCTCAGGAGGGAGTTTTTGCGAGCCAAGTCGGATGAGTTCCATGGTGGCCCAGAGCCAAAGAAAGCAGACGAGTGGCTTGAACAAACAGTGAAGACCTTCAAGATGCTTCACATCGAAGATAATGAGTTGAGGGTAACTCTCGCGAATTACTACCTCAAAGAGGACGCGGGGCAATGGTGGAAATATGCCAAGGGCCGGATAACACCAATATGGGAGGCATTTGTAGCAGCCTTCCAAGACAAGTATCTACCTCCTACGGCTAGGGAAAGGTTGAGGCAAGAGTTCAAGGACCTTAAGCAATTAAATATGTCCGTGGCCGAATTTGAAACAGCCTTCTCTAGTTTGTCCCGATTTGCACTGGAATTGGTAGCGACGGAAGAACACCGTTGCATTGAGTTTGAGAAAAGGTTGAGAACCAAGATCTTGTTCAAGGTTGCCAGGAATATGATACGGAATTATGATCGCCTTGTGGAGGCGGCCGCACATGTGGAGATTACAGTAGAGGCCGAGGAGGAGAGACTTCGGAATTCGAGGTCTAGGGGCCAAGGGTCACAGGGGGACTTTAGGCCCAACAAGAAGAGTAAGAGCACCTTTTCATCCCAGTCTCAGTTGCAACAGTCTAGGTCTACCTTTCCCTTGCCTAGTGCGGGCCCGGGAAAGAGTGCACCGAGTGGGTTTTCTTGCTTCAAATGTGGCCAACCGGGTCACAAGGCCTTTGCATGTCCACAGAAGGGAGGAGGACAGCAGATGTTGCCACCACTACCAACTAACCGGTCGCAGAGTCAGTTAAAAAGTAGAGGGTAGGGGCTTACCTGCTTTCAGTGCTGTCAATCAGGGCATATGAAGAGAGCTTGTCCTTAGTTGGGAGGTGCTTCTGGCGCTTCAGGGTCTAGACAGACACAAAGCCACCAGCAGACTCACTCAACTCAGACTTTACGAGTTCATCAGGGAGCTGCTTCGGCTCAGTCATACAGCAGGCCTATGTTCTGAGGGATGAGCAGGTTGATCAGAGGCCACAGGGGCGTGTAATGACCCAAAAAGTCATCCTTATTTAATTAGGGGTTAATGTGTTTTAATTCAACTTTATCCATTGGAATTGAAGAACTATCCGTTGAGTTATGCCTTTGAAACTGGAGTTGGTGACCTATACCAACCAATCTGAAAATGTTCCCTACGCTCGAGCGGAGTAATTAGCGCTCGAGCGTACTTTTGGGGTTTCTAGCAATTTTGCAGACGGCTTGAGATTCTGGGAGTTGTGATTCTCCGCTCGAGCGGGGAAGTTTACGCTCGAGCGGACGGCTTTATTGGTCTGCACGCTCGAGCGCAAGGTTGGGCGCTCGAGCGGGCCTCCAGGTTGAATTGTACTTCTGAGGCACATGGGCTCGTTTCTGACATTTTATTAATGTATTTGGAATGTTCTTATCTGATTTTGGGGTATTGGTTGAGGTGGTAATATGATGGTAAAGTAAGATTGGACCAAAGGATTTAATTCGGATAGTTACCTTACGATCAGCTGTCACTCTTTTGCCCTTTTCTTTTTCCACACTATGAATTTGGATGTGAGGTTAGAACCATTGGAAAGCTTATTTCCGGGGCTTCAATTTGGACATAAGAACGACCTAAAACGGAGTCCGGATGGGAGAGTTATACCTGTTCAAAGTTTCGGAATCTGTGCTGAAAACAGGTACGCTCGAGCGGGAATTCCTCCGCTCGAGCGGGAATTACGGGACAGCAGCTTAAAAACGAGATTTTTGGATCATTTCTCACATTTTTCTTTTCCCCTCTTCTCTCCTCTCTCCCTAGGTCCGAAAACCCTAGGGTTTTGATCCCAAATCCTCACCATTCCTCTAAGTTTTGATCAAGATTTTCCACCAAGGAATGAAGAAGGCATGAAGATCAACATTTCCAACCGATTGGAATTTCGAAATTATGGAGGAATCTCACCAAGGCTTGCTTAATTCTTGAGGTAAGGAATCTTGAGAGTTAAATTGATGGGTTAAAATGATGGACCATGTATCCTAGGTGTATAATCAATGGAAAAATTGGAATGAAAAGTGATGGGTTAATAAGTTTGAATTTTTCTTGAATTTCAATGTTTTCTTGAAACCCTAGGTTGGGTAATGATGTTAATTGATGATTTGGCCCAAATTGGAAGTAGAATCATGAAATTAGTAGGTTGAATTACATATGTGCAAGTTTAATTGGAATTTGGTGATACTTGAAAATTATGTTTAAAATTTACGAATGAGCTACGGTACGAACATTGTAATTCATGCTATATGTGAAGAGGAAATTGGGAAATAATCTATGACTGACATGGATGATATGAATTCGGTTTTGGAATGTTGAAATGAGATTCAAGGGGTATTTTGAATTATGTTGTATTGTAAATGGTGTTAATGAACTAAATGGTATTGACTTTGTTGGACTATGTTGTGTTGATTACTATGGAATTTAATAGACTATGATGAATTATATTTGGCTTATGTGAATTGTGTAGGGTCAGCTACAGGGGCGGACCAAGCATCTAATCACTGTGAGTAGTAGTACTGTGGTAGTCCGGTTAATTTCTGTTAATGATTATTATGGTTAAGGTTCTGTTCCTTACAAGTAAGTATGTTCATTCTGTATACTGTTGACAAGAATACTAACATTCTGTTATTTGCAAGATAGCTATAGTGGTTCATGATGAACAAGTGGAATGTATGAGCATTATGGAAGTATGGTATCCACGTATCTCTGGACTCATACAATTCGTATACTGTGTTTACCTTTCAGTAATAACTATCAGAACGTTCAGTTAAACTTAAGTTAACTATGTTAACTCCTATGAATGATGCAACGATTACCATTGGCACTCTCTTAATTGCAAGCTAACTATGTTAATGTATGTGAACGCTTAGACCATTGTGTCCACTTTTATATGCTATCGATTATTAGCTTAAGTGAACTACGTCAAAGGATTTATGTTTATTCTTGAAAGATCGGCTTCTATGTAAATATGAGGGTATACTATTTGTTATTAATGAACCACAGGCCATTCAATTACAAGTTATCAAGTAAGTATGGTCACCTTCGAAAAATCAGAACAAGTGAAAAGAGCTATGTATACCCATATGAACTTGAAGTTATTTTGTTGTGTTACATAAGAATTCTGATTTTGTTATGATTCAAGCTTCATGACTATGTATGACTTTGTTTCCGTTTATATATGATATGATATGTATGGTTTGGTCTGTAAATCTATGAAAGTTATGAGGCCTATGGCCATTATGTGAAAGATACAAGATGTCGAAAGATATAATTTGTGAAGTAAGAACCTCCACCTTGTGAATTTATGAACTTATGGGAACATCAAAAGTGTATACTATGTGAGGAATATTGTGAAATTATGGAAACATCAAAAGAGTTTGAGAAGTTATGTGTGCCATGTGAGAAACAATGTAAAATTATGAAGGCTTTAAAAGAAATCATGAAGTTACGAACCTTTGTGGCCCTTACCCGGGGGTAATAATACCGTGGTTTGTGGCCCTTGCCCGGGGGTAATAATACCGTGGTTTGTGGCCCTTGCCCGGGGGTAATAATACCGTGGTTCAAGAATATATGATTTTGTGAAATATTGTGAACTTGTGACCTATGAAGCTATGAGGCCGAGGGCCAGCTTGTGAAATTATGAATACTTGTGAAACTATGAACTTATGAGGCCAAGGGCCGACTTGTGAATCTATGAACTTATGAGGCCGAGGGCCGACTTGTGAATTTGTGAACTTATGAGGCCGAGGGCCAACTTGTGAAAATATGAAACCATAAGGCTAAGGGCCAACGTGTGAAACTATGAATTTAAAGGGCCAAGGCCCAAGTTGTGAAGTTATGAATCTCAGTTATGAATCTATAAGGCCAAAGGTTAATTGTGAATATGTGAACCCACAAGGCCAAGGGCCAATCTGTGAATTTGTGAACCAACAAGACCGTTGTGAAATTAGTACAGAATCAGACTAACTAAGAGAACCCTGCAATTTCACACTCATTAATATATATCATGTTTTAAGTTAAGCATCGTTTTATTATGTACTATTATTCACTAAGCCTGGCTTACTTTGTGTTATGTCTGTTCTGTAGGTGGTCACCTTGGAGGTCAGTCTTAACCCTTGGTGCTCGCCTTTCATTTATCAACCTCAGTGTGTCCAGGCACCCAGACCATGCCCATACATTTCTGTAAAGTTTTGTTAAAATTTTGAGTAATTGTCTATCCAAGTGACTATGTATGTATATGACCCTTTTCTGTAATAATGTTTAGTTATACGCTCAGTAAAGGGGCTGAGTACGTGTATGTGATCCTGGCATGCTAGTAATAGCTCAATGGATGTTATTCTACGTATTTTACATTATTAAATGCTTCCGTTTAAGCCCCGTATGATATGTATATCAGGTTTAGTGTCAGTTTTCGAATGGGTCATGCCCAAACTTTTAGGGGCGGGTTTGGGGCGTGACAGGGCGCGTGTACACTGTTGCCGCGCCAGAGCAGTTGCCAAGATCCTTGGTGGTGAGAGGTATTTTTATTGTGTGTAATTCTTTAGCCAGCGTGTTGATAGATACGGGTGCATCTCATTCATTCATATCTACTGCATTCGCATCTACATTGGGGTTAGAGGTGGCACAGTGTAGGCACCCCATTTTTGACCGTCCTCAAGACTTGGATGTCATCGTTTGAACACTCGATGATCATCCATGTTCATGTTCATTTTGAGTTCCCGGAGGTCTTGGCCGCGCTCCTTGCCTCAAGATCTCTTAACTTGCCTATTCTGTGCTTGGTTGTGGACCAAGAACTTGTTTGTTTTTGCTTCTGAGGGCAGAGAATGGCTTGTTCGTCATCCCCACACCTCACCGGCCTTGACTTGAGGCCACCGGCCCTGTTTTGTTGCTACCAGCCATTGGTGATAGCCGGTCGGCTTTGTTTTCGGTCGGTCGGCCGTTTGTTTGGTCAATCGGCCATATTTTCTAGTCGGGACTTCTTTTTTGCCTTTTTTAGGCATTGTGCATGCCAGCTGTGCCAGCTGGAGCGCACAGACCTGTCCTCCATACACGTGTATAGAGGATTTGCACCCTTTGCACCCTTTTGCTCTAGCTTCTTGAGGAAGCTTGAACCCTTTGCTCTAGCTTCCTAAACAAGCTTGAACCTTTGTCTTAGCTTCCCCAAGAAGCTTGAACCTTTGTTCTAGCTTCTTGAGGAAGCTTGACCCCTTTGACTTAGCTTCTCCAAGAAACTTAGGCCTTTGTTTTGTTCTATAAAAGAGGGCCTCCCTTCTCCTTTAGAGGGGTTGAGCAAATCAGAGATATATATCAGAGATATATATCACATATATCACTCCCTCTCTATATCTTCCTCTCTCTCTACATTTGTGTGTGGAATAGTGTTCAAAGGTGTGCTTTTGTTCTTAGTTTTGCACTAAAACACCTAGTGTTACACTATACTTCGGTTACTAAGGTGTTGAGCGACTGGTTTCAGAGTTTTTAAGTTGGTTTTGATCAGAAGAAGGGTCTGGGGTTGGTGTTCTTGAAGTATTCTTCAAGGATGTTTCATTAAGGTCTCTTTTGTGTTTGGGGTTGTCCACCCCCTCTTAGGCCTTGTTTGGACTCTTTTTGTGCCTTTCTCTTTGAGCTTTGGGACCCCTTTATTTCGACCTTCTCACCACTAAAATCCAGAGGATTTTTAGTGGTGGAGAAGTAGTTTTGAGGTCATGTATAGGGGAGGGACTCCTCTCTCCCTTTGTGTCTCATTTGCTTGTGTTTTTGGCTCATAAAGGTAGCATGCATGCTTAGTCGATTTTGGCTCCATCTCAGTGGGTATTTAGTGATATTTTGTCATGTTATATCTCTGTTTTAAGTTGGTTTAATGGCCTCTTGCATGCATCATATGTTTGTCTTGTAATCCCATGTTTTGGCTCTAACATGCATCATGTTGTAAGGTGGCATTTTAGCATGATTTTGGTTTGGTTCCGAGAACATTTTAGCTCTGTTTTGCCATGCTTAAGGTCTGTTTGTTGTCCTTTTGGTCATGCTTACATCGATTTGTATAGCCACCATGCATTCCAGTTTGTTAGCCTCGGGTGTGTGAGTCATTAGCATGCATTACTTTGACCTTTCTCATGATTTGGCATCACCTGAAATCATATTTCAGTCCATGCTTCATGCTCGTATGCTTGCATTCGCCACCCTTTCAATGCTTTGAAGAATTGTTGTCTTATGCTCCATGTTTAGGCCATTGTGCATGCCTCCATGTTTAGATTATTTAGCTGCCATATCAGTAGGTTTTGGGGGTTATTTGGTCATGCTTGACCTCTGATTTTCGTCCCCTTACCCCTTTGGAACTTGCCTCATGTGGTCATGGCTTGAGCCCCTTGGTTAGTCTCAAGTTTTGGGCTTTTTGGTGTGCCTTACTTGTATGATTTGAGTGGCTTGGCATCATTCTTTTGCATGTTTTTCAGAGTGTAACATGATTGTCTAATGTCCATGTTTGTCATCTTTTAAGTGTCCTTGAAAGTTTCCCCTTCCATGCTTAGGTGATAGGCCCATTGGTATGCTTGTTTGTGTGCACATTTACCCATCATTTCCATTGCACTTTGGCCACTGTTTTGGGATTGGTTGAGGTCTTCCCATTTCGGTTTAAGCCCATCTTTGCATATAGTTGCATGTTTGACATGTTGCATTTGTGTGTTGTTGCATGCTTGCATTATACCATGTTTGCGTGTTTATTATATTGCATGTCATTTAGCTAGTTGCATCACATAACCTTGTTGCATACTTGGTGTGTTTGTGTTACATTAGCTTAGCTTGCATGTTAGGTCGCATTGCATTGCATCTTGCATGCTTAGTACATTGTACATTTGCATGTTTAGGTTGCATTGTATTTGGCATGCTTTGCTAACTTAGCCTCATATTGCATACATGAGCCATTTTCCATATTTGAGCCATATTGCATACATGCATTGCATTATGTTTGGTTTGGGGTGTCAAACCAAATATGAGAAATGAGGTGTGTTCGTACTTAAAGTGACGAAACACGCCTCAATCCTCGTTCGCCAACACTCTTGATCCCAACATGATAAAGTGTGTAGCATTCATTTGTTTTCGTTGCATTCATTTTACATTGATTTGCAAACTTGGCACCTTTGGCCATCATGCATCGAAATGCGTGATTGGTGGCCCAAGGATACAGAGCCATGCTCTCTTGAGTTCATTGCATGATAGGGAGACTGGCCATGCACACATTGCCTTGAAAATACCTTGCCATGCACTGTTTGTCCTCTGCTGCAGCAAAACCAGTGTTCTGCAGGAAGGAATGGCCGGTCGGCCACTTTCAGTGCTGGCCAGCTACCAAAGTCTAGCCGGTGGTCCCACTTTTGGTCAATAACTGTATCCCAGTGGCCAGTGGACTTGCATTATGGCCGGTGACATCCCACAGTGCTATGGGAGTGTTCCAGAAGCATCACAAGTATTTTCACAGTTCTCAGAGGTGCAGAACAGTGCTAACAGAGGCAACAGTGTCATGGCGACGGGTTTCCAAGCGAGGCGAATCGAGCATACATCATCCAAGCATTCCAAGGCGGGGCTGCAGCGGCCTCCCTTTGTAACTAATTTGTTAATTAATTTAGGGTTTTGTAATATTTAATTAGCTAGAGTAGTTAATTATTTATTTGTTTTATATTATTTATTCGGACCCTCTGTGAGAGGGCAATGTTGTAATAAGTGTGTGTGCATGTGATGTATGTCTTCCAACCCCACGTCTTTCTCCCTTTTATTTACTAGCTTATGATGGTTAGTTTAGGGCATGTTTTAATTAGCATACTTATGTTCGCATGTTTGCATTCATTCATTTGTCTTGCATGCACCGGGCTCGGCACAATATACTAATTACATAGCATTTCAATTCCGAGTTGAATACATGTTAAGTGTTGCATTTCACATGCCATTGTAGAATAGTCGAGCCTATCTTAGTTGCATTCCTGCATGTGTTGTATTAGGCATCTCAGCATAGTTAGGATTCATGCATGTTTTCTAATCAGTTTCTTTCTTTGGCTCGAAGTACTCGGTAAGTGTTTACGCTTTAGCATCCTTGCATGCGTGTGAGTGACTGCCATGATAGCATGCTTGCCATGAGGCTATTTGCTTATGTGATATAACTGCCTGAATGCCTATGGGTGAAGGTTGGGTTGCTTGAATTGGAATAATTCGTCGAAATCTGTATTTTAGCCTACTTGCGAGTAGCAAACTTCAATCCATTTCCAAACAGACGGATATGCGATGCTTTGTTCCAAATTAGGCGATCTAAGTCTATACTTGTGTGTTGTGCGCATCACATAGTAATTCTAGCTAATTAATCAGAATAAGAACACATGTGTTTTCAAAAACTCGATATAATGTTTAGTAGAGGCCGATCTTTGATCGGGCGAGAGGGGGTGCTCATAGATGACCTTCCCCAATTGTACCCAAGTTCCCGAGTCGAGGCAACTCTGGTGATGACAGACACGTGGCCTTAGGCAACGAGTCAGGGTTTCCTAAATTTCCCAAAACAAAACATTTAGGTGGCGACTCTGTATCTGGCAAAGCAGTCCATGTTTGGCACTTCTTTCTAAAAAAATTAGTTTTTCAAAACGATTTGCCTGATTTGGACTCTTTGGTGATTTATCAGTCTTGCATTGCACTTTGCGAGATCAGATTAAGAACCGTGACATCGAGTCCGAACTATAGTGAGCCCAATGGACAAAACGGGATTCCCCCGAGACGTTCGGGCGCGTCTACACACAGTTAGTGTCTCCACTCACAGTAGAGTCACCAGTTGAGGGTACAGTTGACTTAGATCGGGGGTGTCATAATTGTGAGATAGAGGTTGCTGGGCGTAGATTCTCATTTTCTTTTGTGTTGCTAGATATGTCAAGTTTTGATGTTATTCTAGGCATGGATTGGTTGTCCTCATATTGGGCTGTGATTGATTGTTTTCATCGGAGGGTCACAGTATGCACCTCGAGTGGGGATTGTTTTTATTTTTTGGGAGACAAGGTTGATCGGGTCCTTTCGCCAGTATTTGATCCTCGTAGTAGGAATGAGTTTAGCGGTCTTCTAGCTACTCTCTTGGATAGTGAGAGTGACGGGACTCGAGTTGAGCTGCTGAGGGTAATGTGTAAATACCCCAGATGTGTTTCTCGAGGACCTTACTAGTTTGCCACCCCACTGGGAGATTGAGTTCACCATTGACTTAGTGCCTGGAACGGCACCAATTTCTATGGCGCTGTATAGATTTGCACCTGCAGAGTTGCATGAGTTGAAGATTCAACTCCAAGAGCTTCTAGACAAGGGCTTCATTCGCCCTAGTACGTCACCTTGGGGAGCGCCGACTCTCTTTGCGAAGAAGAAGGATGGGTCATTGCGGTTGTGTATTGACTACTGCAAATTGAATCGAGTTACTGTCAAGAACAAATACCCTTTACCCATAATAGATGGCTTGTTTGATCAACTTAGAGGGTCTTGTTATTTTTCGAAGATAGACTTGAGGCCAAGATACCATCAGTTGAGAGTTCGGGAGGAGGAAATCCAGAAAACGGCCTTTCGTATGCATTACGGCCACTATGAGTTCCTTGTAATGCCATTTGGGTTGACTAATACACCGGCTTCCTTTCATGGATTTAATGAACTGAATTTTTAGGGAATACTTGGAACATTTTGTGGTCGTCTTCGTGGACGACATCCTAATTTATTCGACTTCCGAGGAGGAACATGAGCCTCACTTGAGGGTAGTGCTTGACTTGTTTAGGGAGCATCATTTGTATGCCAAATTTGAGAAATGTGAGTTTTGGCTTACCGAGGTGAAGTTTTTGGGTCATGTGGTGTCAAGGGAAGGGGTAACTGTAGATTCTTCA
The DNA here is from genome assembly GCA_036172215.1 of Camellia granthamiana. Classification (NCBI taxonomy): domain Eukaryota; kingdom Viridiplantae; phylum Streptophyta; class Magnoliopsida; order Ericales; family Theaceae; genus Camellia; species Camellia granthamiana. The sequence goes on along the minus strand of CM069908.1, from coordinate 47,301,782 downwards.
AAGATAGATTCCGTGCAAGATTGGGAACAACCTAAGAATGTTTTTGAGATCTGGAGCTTCTTGGGATTGGCGGGGTACTACCGGCGTTTTGTGAGGGATTTCTCTAGACTAGCTGCGCCTTTGACTAGGTTGACTAGAAAGGGAGTTAAGTTTGTATGGAGTGAAACTTGTGAAAAATCCTTCAAACAGCTTAAAACTAGATTGACTACGGCACCAGTGTTGATTATTCCGGAGAGGGGTTTGGGTTACACCGTCTATTGTGATACATCTCGGGATGGGCTTGGTTGTGTTTTGATGCAAGAGGAAAAGGTTGTAACGTATGGTTCATGTTAGTTGAAAATTCATGAGAAGAATTACCCAACCCATGACTTAGAGTTAGCTGCGGTAGTTTTTGCCTTGAAGATTTGGAGGCATTACTTGTACGGTGAGAAATCTGAAGTTTTCTCCGACCATAAGAGCTTGAAATATTTGTTTTCCCAAAAGGATTTGAATTTGCATCAACGGAGGTGGATGGAATTTTTAGAAGACTACGATTTTGAATGACACTATCACCTGGGGAAGGCCAATGTAGTGGCCGATGCCTTAAGTCGAAAAACCATGAGTAGTTTGGCGAGTGTGGCCATTCGGGAGTGGGGCATGTTGGGTGAAGTCGGCAAGTTTGAATTGCAATTGAATAAGTTCGAAGGGGGTGCAACATTGTTTACCTTGAGTGCTCAACCTGTCTTGATTAGTAGAGTTGTAGAGACGTAACAAGGAGACCGTGAAGTAAGGTTGATTCGTGATAGAGTCTCCAATGGGAAAGAAGAGAAGGGTTTGAACGTCCACTTGGATCAGAGTGTATGTTACCTAGATCGTCTGTTTGTGCCTGAATCTTGTAGAGAGGAAGTGCTTTGGGAGTTCCACCATTCACGCCTTGCGGTACATCCGGGAGGCACAAAAATGTATCAAGACCTTAGTTGTTAGTTTTGGTAGAGGGGTATGAAGCGGGATGTCACATCCTTTGTATCCAAGTGCCTTACTTGTCAACAAGTGAAGGCTGAACACCAGAGACCAACGGATTTGTTACAACCCGTACCTATAGCCGAGTGGAAGTGGGAGCATGTCACCATGGACTTTGTAGTTGGGCTTCCTACAACACAACGGGGCAACAATGCCATTTGGGTAATTGTTCATAGGTTGACTAAGTCCACACATTTCATTCCAATGCGTACTAGCGACTCAGTTGAACATTTGGCAGAATTGTATGTTAGAGAGATAGTTCGGCTTCATGGGGTACCGGTAACCATTGTGTCAGATAGGGATCCTCGTTTTACCGCCCGGTTGTGGCAAGGCCTTCAAGAGGCATTGGGAACTAGGTTGACTTTTAGTACCGCTTATCACCCTCAAACCGATGGACAATCAGAGCATACCATTCAGATTTTGGAAGATATGCTTAGAGCTTATGTCCTAGATTTCAAGGGGTCTTGGGAGAGGCACTTACCATTGATTGAATTCGCCTACAACAATAGTTATCAGGCTAGTATCGAGATGGCACCATTCGAGGCCTTCTATGGCCGCCCTTGTAGATCACTAGTTTGTTGGGCCGAGGTGGGGGATGCACCGTTGTTGGGTCCAGAGATTGTTAGGGAGACAACCGAGAAAGTTGCTCTCATTCGGAAGAGGTTAGCTACGGCCCAAAGCCGATAGAAAAGTTACGCTGATAAGAGGAGACGACCTTTGTCCTTTGAAGTGGGTGATCATGTTTTCCTTAAGATTTCACCTAGGCGGGGTTTAATGAGGTTTGGCAAGAGTGGTAAGTTATCTCCATGGTTTATTGGGCCTTTCGAGATATTGGAGAGAATCGGGGAAGTGGCCTACCGGTTAGCTTTACTGCCACAACTTTCGGGGGTTCACAACGTGTTCCATGTGTCAATGCTTAGGAAATACGAACCCGACCCTTCTTACGTGTTAGATTGGGTTGATTTGGAGGTAGATGAGGATGCCTCCTACGAAGAGCGATCGGTTCAAATTTTAGATACACGAGAGCAAGTGTTACAGGGCTAGACTATACCGTTAGTGAAGGTGTAGTGGAGACACCATGGGGTTGAGGAAGCGACTTGGGAACAAGAAGCCAAAGTTTGTTCCAAGTATCCGGAATTATTTGAAAATGCTTAGATGTTTATTTTAGATTGTGATGTTCCCTTGTATTGAAGGGAGAGGTGTTAGATTGTTAATTGTAGGTTGTTGTATATGTCATTAATCTAAGCTTGAGATTGTGAAAGAAAGATATTTTGCCATGAATGCTTTATTCCGAATGCTTAATATGAGAAATTACTATTTTGGAGAACGATGATAAAGAGCATAATACTTTGTTATAGATGTTTCATTTCATTCTAGCTTGAGCAATTGTGTTTTGATGAGAAAATGATAACAAGAATGCTAAATGTTGGTTGAACATAAATGTTGTAATTTGTTAACGTTGTTGAAATAACTATTGTTGCTAGAACGCTTTTGTTTAGTGAGTTTATTCGAATTTCGGGATGAAATTTCCTATGGTGGGGAGGTTGTGACAATTGGCCTTCTTTTTCCCTTTTCTTCTTTCTTTCTTCGCTTCATTCTCTTTTTATTGTCGTTGAATTGAAATGTCCGGAAATGGTTTCCTAATTCTTATTTCTTTCGGTGTTGAATTTCGGTCATTCCGGAGTGTGCGCGGGTGAATCCGGGGTGCCCGGGAGTGAAGTTGAAGTTTTGGGCTACTAGGCCTAGGCCACACATGCGGAATTGGGCCGCTCGAGCGATGGGAGGGGCCACTTGAGCAGTGAAGCTTGACACCCAGAATTTTGCATACTGTCTAGGATGCACAAGCGGAGAAAGTGAGCCGCACGAGCAGTCAAGGTGGGCCGCTCGAGCGGTGGGGAAAGCCACACGAGCGGCCAACTGGGTAGTCCGAAACTCTATTTTTTGTATCTTTTTGGTCCGAATATATCACCCATTATACATATCTCTCTCTCACTCTAAACCATATTTTTCTCCCCTTCTCTCTAGAAAACTTCCTCAAACATCACAACTCTTTGATTTTGAAAATTTTTGGGTCAAGATCTTCATCATCTCTCTCAAGATCTCGAAGATCCAAAGTTAGGGCTTCATTTGGGTGGAGGAAAATCCAAGGTTCTCTCATCTTCTAACTCTAGGGTTTCATCTTGTTCTTCATCAAGCTTGAGGTAGGGTTTTCCTTTGAGTTATATGTATGTTTATGCAAGTTTTGGTTGATTTTTGGTGAGCTCCTCCATGTATTTCGAAAATGGGGATTAGGGCTTAAGAGATTGGTGATTTTTGTTGAAGAAAAACTTATCTTACTTCTTTTAAAAAGGATTTGTGAAATGTTGAGTCATAAGTGTTGAGATTGAGATGTGTTATGGGAAATTTTTTTTTTTTTTTTAAGAGAAGGAAAATGTTAGCATTTTGTGAAAAACCTAGAAAACTTGGGCCTTTTTCAAAACATGGAAAATTCATAGAATAAACTTCTTTTCTTGTGTTAATGGGTGAGTGAGTGTGGGTTTCACAATGTAGTAGAAAAAGGAAAGTTGATAATCCTCTTGATGTAGAGAGTAGAGGACTTATTTTCAAAACTATTGCTCGGAGCATGAAAATATATATTTTGTGAGATGATAATTGTTAAGTACCATGGATTGGAGAATTGAAATCTTGAAAGTTGATATTGAGAATTTCTTATAGTCTTGTAATGAATAGAATGCCAAGAATTATACATGATGAGAAGTTATTGCTATGTTGATAGTTTTGGTAGTGCATGCGAATATTTTGTGTGATGGCATTGGAGGAAAGAGAATGAAGTTATGAGATATTAATTGTTGCATCATATCCCCATATAAACTTTTGTCATTTTTGCACCTCTTGGCATGAATTAGAAAAATGTTTACTTTTGAAAGAAAATGGTATTGTAATGGGAACTATGAGAATGTTAAAGGGGTAAATACGTGGTAAGTTCGGATAGGGGGGGTAGTTGTACTTGATAAGTTGGCCTGAGTATCATTGGTGAAAGACTAGAAAACCGCGTGGATAGGTGTCGAGCATTCCGGTTAATACCGGTAAAAATGACAATTTGGTAGTACTTGTAGAGTCTACTTGCAGACAGCAGCCTAGGGATTACCAGTGTTGTATTTACCACCCCCTCATGATTAAAGATCGGAAGTTTAGAAATTGACGAGATTGTAAAATGTTAATTAAAAGCATGGTGATTTTCAAGAAAAGCATGACATGAGATTTCCTTTAAATGGTATGGCATAACTTATGCATTTACATTAAATGTTATGAATCTTGCATAATGTACATGCTTTGTTAAGGATTCTCTACTGGGCTTTATGCTCACCCCTATGGGTTTTGGTGCAGGTAAAGATGTGGTGATCCTGCCGAATTGAAGGCGTGGAACTGTTGTGAAGAGTAATACTCTTTTTGTTGTTGTGATTAAATTTCTAGCCAAGGGCTATTTTTGTATGGGTCTGAGAGACCACTTTTGTGTAACTGGGCTCAAGCCTTGGAAGTTGTAGCCCATAAGGGGCATTTCATTTATTTTAGAACTTTATGTTTCATATGCTATAGATTCATGTGTAATCTTACCCATGAATGTATAATTTGCATGTGGAATCTTTTGTATGAACCATGGAGATTAAGGATGAAAGAATTGGAGAATGGTTATGTTTAATTAGTAAATGTGGCTTGGTGTAGCATATCGTTGGAGTTAATTTTTGGGGCGTGACAATTTCTTTCTCCCTTTTATTTACTCACTTATGATGGTTAGCTTAGAGCATTATGTTTGAATTAGCATTTTATCATGTTTGCATCCACTTGTATTGCATTCATAAAGGTCGGTTCATCATTCTAACAAAACATTGTTATTGCTTAAATTCTTTGAATACGTGCTTAAACTGCATGCTATCAAATTAATTCATATGTCATGTTAGTAGCTGACTCTATTAATTGCATATTGTATGCGTTGCATTAGTTATTTTTGCATCCGTAAGATCATGCATTTTTTCTAACTCTTTTGTTTCTTTTTGGTTTGCCCAGGAGTACTAGGTGAGCATTTTTTGGTTGAGCATATCGCATGAGTATGATTGTTAACATATTTAGCTTGATTACATGAGACTAAATGCTTAATTGAAATACCTCTTGAATGCCTGTGGATGAAGGATAGTTGCTTGAATTGGGATAAATTGATGAATGTATATATGAGATCACTTTTTCAAACAAACATGAAATCAAATGCTCCAATTTTTGCAAATTAGCCTATACTTGTGTGTGCATCACATAGTAAAGTTAGTCTAATAATTGGAACAAGAGCATATAATGTAAATAAGAATCACATCATGATTAGCAGAGGCCGATCTTTGATCGGGCGAGCGGGGGTGCTCAATTCATGACCTTCCCCTCTCGTACCTAAGTTCCCAAGCCAAGACACTCTTGGTGATGACGGACACGTGGCCTTTGGCATGAGTCTCGGGTTTCCTAAATTTCTCAAAAATATTTAGGTGGCGACTCTGTATCTAGCAAAACAATCCATTTTTAGCATTTTGATTCAAAATCAATTTTCCAAAAAATTTGCCGGATTTGGACTTTTTTGTGTTTTCTATTTCATATTGCACTTGTGGAATCAGATTCAAAACCATGAGAGTCTGAACTGTAGAGCTTCTCGTCTTCTGAAAGGAGCACGAAAATTCGAGCCATAGAACCCCACAGAGTCATGAATATGATCTTTTCTCTATCCTCGGGTGCCATCAAAACCCATCCATAAATGAGAGCGAGGCATGGCCGGCAGCAAAATCCACTAATTCATTGATGTGTGGTAGTGGGAAGTCATCCTTCGGACTGGCTCTGTTCAAGTCTCGAAAGTTAACACAGACCCTGATTCTGCCATCCTTCTTCGGCACTGGGATGATATTGGCCAACCAAGTCAGGTATGCAGATACTAACAAGAAACTTGCCTCGATCTGCTTGGTGACCTCTTGCTTGATTTTCAGTGCCCAATCTGGACAAATTTTGCGCAGTTTCTACTTGACTAGTAGGCCTCAAGGTCAAGAGGGATCCAGTGTTGTACAATCTCAAGATCGATTCCAAGCATGTCTTTGTAGGACCATGCAAAAACATCTTTGAAATCTTTTAATAAAGCGATTAAACGCTCGCATTCCTCCGAAGACAACGTGGACCTAATTTGGACGATCCTTCTCATTACCCACATTAATGGCAGTGATTTCATCAAAATAGGGCTTAGCATACATCTCCTTCTCTCAATTAATCAAGTTTTTCAAAGCCAGAGGAATTTCTTTCCCTTTGTTTTCATTAAAATTCTAAAAATCTTAGTCAATGCAATAAACCAGTAACATAGAGAAGTACACAGAATCTGCTGAGTTCTCGTTCAAAAGTTCCAGCTCTTCGGTTACATACTCAAAAGAAAAGATGAATGAAGACCTAGATAGGACTTTGGTATCCGGGTTACCACCCCTAGAAATACCAGACTCGGACTCAGAAGAACTCGAATCTGATCCTGACTCCACAAACTTAGTGGAATCAAATTCTGGCTCATCACCCGATTCAGAATTGGAAATAAAGCCTTTCTCCAGCTGCCAAGTAAGACATGGTGCCCTCAATGCATCTAGAATGCCACTGGTTGGGTCCACACCTGATTCTTCCCCGATCATGGAGACAGTAAAGTTATCCTCCAAGTTCTCCAGGTCAATCGCGGAATTTGTTAGGAGACTAGCTAGTGCTACCCCTACTCCAGGCTCGCTGTCGTCTAAGTCATCTTCCGTGCTCTGGCTAGCTTTGATGTTTGGTTCAGCCCTTTCCTCATCACTGTGCTACAGTTGATGGTCAAAGAAGATCTTGAACCCAGGGACATGCTTCTTCGAGGAATTTACCCATTGCTTAGGAAAGCCACAAAAAGGGAAATCCTCTCCCTCCCGAACAAAACGGCCATTCAATGTCCCCCAGATTGGCCTGTGGGCCAGCTCATAATGCTTTCCAGCTTTCTTGGCCTTGGCTCTGTCCTTCATTTCTTCCTCTTTCCTTAGCCAATCCTCTTTGGTGGGCACGTAGCCTAACCCAAAGGCATGCGGGTTGTGTGGCACCTCAGGTAGTGCTGTAACGCCTTTCCGTCCAATTCTTCCAAGTCCCATTCCTAGAATGTACCACAGTTTATTTATAAAGTATATTGATTGGGCACTGACGTACATACCGTCGTCCGCGGCCAGAATGCTCTGCACTACTCGGGCTTTTGCCAGAGTGAATCCTGAGAGGAATGCATCCTCATCGCCATGGTTAATCTTTAGCATTGGCGTAGTTACCTTTGGCAGTAGGTGGATGGATAAGTTCCCAAAAACAGTGGCTACTTCAACATCTAATGGAGGGTGGAGGAGACAGCCTTCACGTGATGTAACCAAGGCCTCCCTAACAGCAAATTAAAGGTAGCCGGCACATCCAAGATGTGGAACTCAATCTCTTGCTCTGATGGGTCCACCTGAACTCTCACTTTCACTGTACCTATAACCTCTCTGCTTGTGTTGTCATACACCCGTATCACCTGGTCCGAGGGAATGAAGTCGGCCAATTTGAGGCTAATTGTGTAAGTAGTACGAGAAGGATAGACATTAATGGCAGAACCAGTATCTACCAACACCACTGGCACCCACTTCTCTCTGCATTCCACAGATATATACAACGGTTTGTTGTAAGCCGACCCTTCTGGCGACAGCACTTCGTCAGAGAAGGCGATCATAGGCTTAGCACCACTGGGAAAGACCAGACCTACCAGTTGCTCGGGCGTAGTATCAATAGACAATTTAGCCTTATCCATTGCTGGCAATACCGCCTGTCGGTACACCCAAGAGGCCGTGAGAAACCCTCAGATAGAAATATCAGCTTGGATTTTCTTGAGCTATTTCAGTACTAACTCTTCTTCCAGTTGCTTCTCTTTCTATTTCTCGGCCTCTTTGTCCTTCCCAGATGCCTCTGCTTGATTCAGGTGCGGTGGCTTAAAATACCATCTATAGCTTGCTTTTCATGTTCTTTTCGGATATGATCAGCCTTACAGTTCAAACTCTCGTGGTTCTGAATCTGATTCCACAAGTACACTGTGAAATAGATAAACACAAATGAGTCCAAATCCGGCAATGCTTTTGAAAAATCGATTTTGAATAAAAATGCCAAAAATGGACTACTTTGCCAAATTTCTGTTGCCACCTAAATATTTTTACGAAATTTAGGAAACCCGAGACTCGTGTCAAAGGCCACGTGTCTATCATCACCAAAGTGTCTCGGTTCGGGAACTTAGGTACGAGAGGGGAAGGTCATGAATTGAGCACCCCACTCGCCTGATCAAAGATCAGCCTCTACTAATCATGATGTGATTCTTATTTATATTTTACGTTCTTGTTTCGATTATTAGGCTATTTTACTATGCGTTGCACACAAGTATACACTAATTTGCAAAAGTTGGAACACTTTGATTTCATGTGTGTTGGAAAATTGTTTTGAATATGTACCACTTGAAAAAAGTGAGCTCGTATGTACATTAATCAAATTAGCCCAACTTAAGCAATTAACCTTCATCTACAGGCATCCAAAACAGGTATATCACTTAAGCACTTAGCTTCATGGTATTTATGCTTGATATGACAATAATTAGACGCATGCAATATGCTAAAGCTAAAATGCTCACCTAGTACTCCAAGGTAAGCTAAAAGAAATAAAAAAGTTAGAAAAAAAAAAATGAATGATCCTAATGATGCAAAATGTGATGCAAAATGACTAATGCAACACATGCAAAAATGCAACTAATAGGTTCGGTTGTCTACTGTGTCATGTGAATCACTTTGATAGCATGCGGTAATGCACGTATTTAAGGAAGTAATAAAATGACAATGCCGTTAGAATGATGAACCGAACCTTATGCATGGAAGACAAATGGATGCAAGTCATGAAGAATGCTAATTAACACATGATGCTCTACACTATCCATCATAAACGGGTAAATAAAAAGGAGAAAAACGTGGGGTTAGAATACATACACATTATAACATTTTGCCCTCACACAGGAGGGTTCGATTAAATGCCTTGCTAATTACTACGAATTAATTAGTCTATACAATACCCAAAATAAATTAGCTATTCTAACTAATTATTACAACACCAAATTTAACTAACTATCCTAACTAATTAAATAATTACAACGCAAAATTAATTAATTAATCTAACAAATTAATTACAACACCAAGTTAACTAGCTATTTTAACTTAATTTACAAGTCCACTATTGGGGCCCCAAGAAGTGAGGGAATGTTGATGCATGAATGCAGTTTTCAACCGAAAAATCCTCTGTTTAGCTACCAGAATACTTCTATTTTGCAGTTAGGAAAAATTGTACTATTTTTCACCTTAGCCCTTGCTCTGTTCTGTAGGAAAAATAACACTGCCTGGTTGAAAAAGGTGGTCGGCCGGCCACTAATATTTGGTACTGCCCTGGTACAATAGACACAAAACAAAGCACAAACAGAGTATTTTTTGGAGATGTTTGTCCACCCTGCCACTCCTTATCATCAAACAGGTCAAAGAAGGGGTAGGCACAATTTGCAAACCGTCAATCGATGCAAACTCATTACATGATGGCTTATGAATTGAGGGATACAATTTCAATAAATGCACAAGGAAAGACTCATGAACCCCCTCACTATCATGATATTGATCAAGGGAAGTGGTTGACATTGACTCTTGAACCGTTTTCAACACTAACAAGTATGAAATGACTCAAGACTCAATGGGTTCAATTAACGTCCGATTTAACCCAAACCATTTTATTATCTTGCTCCATTTTATTCCAAATTTAATTAACTCTTTTAATTACCTTTCCGTTCCTTAATTCATTTAGTCCGAAAATGAGCATTAAGTCCACTAATGAAGAGAAGTGTTGAACCAAAGGTTGTTTTGGGCATGAGAGAGATGTCATGTCATTGGTGATGAACTTTCGAAGAGATTAAACCATTAAGCACAACAATCTCAATCTTAAGCTTAAACAAACAATTGGTTTGAAACGACTCTCAAAGCGAAAGAAAAGCCAAGAAATGAGAGAGGTGCATAGGTGATTAGGGATGATCAAAAGTATGGAAAGCACTAAATAAATGATATCAACTCAAATAGGTTGGTGTCTAATGCCTAAACCACCAAACTTATGAGGACCACTATACTACAAGTATACTACACAAAGCATAAATGAAATAAACACCTCAAAATAGTCCTAAATTACACTAAAACAATGCTGGAATTGATGTAAAAAAAGCTAAAAGAGTAAGCTAAAATAATGGAGAATTTAAGCTAGTAAACAAGCCAAAGGAGAGGTGGCTAGCCCCTCCATTTTTGGGACTTCAAAATCACAGTTTTAGCCCCTAAAAAATTCTGAAAAGCAGTGGTAAAAAGTTGAAAAGGAAATGGGAAACACAAGGGCAAATGCTTAGGAGACAAGGTTCGAAGAAGGGTGGTTAACCCCTCCACCTTTGGTTGCTTTAAACCACAAGTTTCAGCCCATAAAAACAGTGTAAAAATAGTTCAAAAACAGCAAGAAAAGATAGGGAAGAAGTAGTGAAGAGATGCTCAAAGTTATACCTCTTGAAGAAAGGCAACTCTTTTGTTAATAAACCCACAAGTTCTCACTCTCAACGACTGAAATTTGGACTCAATAATCTCAGTAATGAAAGCTCCAACATTGGTTTAGGAAGTGTTTGGGTAAGGTGTGTATGTGTTGCAAGATAGAGATAGAGGGAGAATTTCAAGTTTTTGAGCTTTTGAAAATTCTTGTAACCTAATTTCAAAAGGGTAGGTCATCTATATATAGAAAAACATGTGCCTCAGTCGAAAATATCTATATACATATAGCTGGTATCATGCATGAACCTGTGGGACACAGTTGGCAGAAAATATCTGGTTTTGACACAAGTGGCCGACAGGCCGCTAATAAGGGGCGGTCGTCTGCTATTAGTGGCTGGTTGGCCACTGGGTTTGGGACCCTCTGGGGACACTTAGTTGGCGGGCCAAAAACTTGTAAAAAGTGGCCAGCTGTCCACAAAAATCCGCTTTCAAGCTTGACTTCAAACGGGCATATCTCCCTCATCCGAACTTGGTTTTAGGTCATTCGTGAGTCTAAATTGAAGCCCCGAAAGTCTAATTTCCAATGGTGGTAGCCTAACATCTAAATTCTAAGTGTGAAAAGAGATATGACTATTTTAGTGAATGCTATTCATTTCTATCTTAACGGTTTGATGCCCAACTTTTCTCTTAACTAGTTTCTTTCTTCCCCTCTTATTCCTTCAACTCCAAACCTATAAATAAGAGGTTTTTAAAAAAAATTCAAAGAGTTCACCTCCCTTCCACTTATTTCCACTTTGTCCTTACTTGGTTTACCAAAAAGTGCAATATTTTAAATGAAATGTGAATCTCGGAACATCGTAGAAGCATTTGAAAAAATATTTTGGAGAAGAGAGTTTTAAGGTCTAAAATAGTTTTGGTCAAAAATGGGGTGTAAGGTTGGGTTTAGAAGCTCTTCTTGCTGAAGAAATCGAACATTTGTACAATGTCACTTTTCATCATCGAGTGATCAACCTGAGGTATCCAAGTCTTATGGGCGGTCAAAAATGGGATGTCTACAGTTGCTCCTCTTTGATAGAGCTCAAAGTCATGAAATGACATGAGTGAATGTCAAAGCCTAAAGACGACCCATTTTGACAAGGTCGTAAGACATGGGCGAACAAACAAAATGCAGATGCAGATGCAATTCGTTGAACCCGAGGGTTACCTATGTATCCTGTTACAAGGAATCAAACCAGCGTAGTTCAGGGGCAAGATGCAAATGATACACAATGCAATGCAATAATATAATCAAACCACAAGCAGTGCATACCACATAAATACAGTAAAAGGGATGGCGATGCAAAACAAACTACATTTTATATAGAAAAGAATTGGGCACGAGCCAAATGACGCCTAAAACAGGCTAAGTTCCTACATCCTTAATACTAGCCTCAGAGCAACATGGATGCTTACACATAACAGAGTCATGTTTCAACGTGAAAGGGGTGCGAGTACATGCAAAACTATGTTTTTCGCAGAAAGAGTGCAAGTAATTGTGTGGTATGATATAAGTAAGGAATGATCTGCTAGGGAAAGATAATGATCCTAAATGCTGAATGCAACAAGACAAAGTACGATGCAATGGATGAAGTGAATAAAAAGGCGCAGGCCGAACCACATCTTACCTAGAAAAGGTATGGATACAAAATAGACCATGTCTACACAGAAAAGGTGTTGACACCCTCATACTGGCCTTAGCGCAACATGGATACTTACACATGATAGAACCATGTTTCAACGAAGAAAAAGTATGAGTACATGCCAAACTAAGCTTAACATGGTATGATGTAATAGGTGTAATAGATAGTGTAGTAGATGTATGTGATAGATGCTATATGATATGATAGAGGTAATAGATGTGATGCAAATAACTATGATGGCAGTTGGGAAATGAAAGTACCTTACAAGGGCAATTGCTGATAACTCACTTTCTACTGTTGTGGGTCTTCCTCTTCTTCTTGGTTTGAAGATTTCTTCCTGCATCTTGTGCTTCCAAACCATGGGTACTACTTTTCTCCCTGGCCATGTTTACAACTTTTCCTATTCTCCAACAGGGTGACAGACTAGGTTGGTTCAGTATCCAAAATTGAGGTGCATACAAGCTACCTCAACCTATGAGGCTGCCATACAGATTTCAAGCTGAGGATACACCCCTGGGGTATTCAAACCAAACCTTAGTCTCGAAAATTCCGAGCCTTTGCATTCGAGGCCTCGACTTTTCGAACTTTAGTTTCCACCGTCTCAGTAGATCTCTTGGGAACTCACTACAAACATAGCCAAGTGGCTATACCAGATCGATTGAAGTCATTTGGGCACGACAAACACCAAATGAATTGCACCTTTAGAGGATTTAAGGTCTCTTAGACCCAGGTGAGTGCACAAGACAATGTGGGGGAGGTGCACAAAATAGTGCGGTGCAAGGCAAAACAGTGCATACAGGTGCACAAGACAATGCGATGCAGGGTTGCACAAAATAGTGCGATGTAGGGTGCACAAGATAGTGCGATGCAGGGTGCACAAGATAGTGCGATATAAGGTGCACAAGGTAGTCTGATGTGAGGTGTACAAAACAGTGAGATACAAGGTGAATACACAAAATAGTGCGATGCAAGGTGCACACAACAGTGCGATACAAGGTGAATGCACAAAATCGTGCGATGTAAGGTGTACAAAATAGTGCAATACAAAGGATATATGTATTTAATGCACGAAATAGTGCAATGCAAAGTGCACAAAACAGTGATATCCAGGTTGCAATATAAAATGAATGCACAAAACAATGCTACATAGGAGATGCAAAAAAGTGCTATGTAAGATGCACAAAACAGCGCTATGTAAGATGCACAAAACAATGCTAGGTGGGGTGCACAAACGGTGCAGCACAAAGGTAATGAAAGTACATAAAGTAGTGCATCATGTATCTTATGAGATAAGTGTAGGGCAAGTTGCCACAACTTATTGAAATGTAATTGAAAAACACTGCGGAAGGTAACTCAATGAAGCAAGATCAATCAATCATGCATTTCAAATCAACCAGAATGTATGAGCATACATGCACAATCCAAAGAACATGTATTAATCAGAGGGAAGATGGCAATCTCAAAAGAGTTTTGAAATGGTTGGAGACAACTTTCGAAAGCTGAATCATATCAGAATCATCATGGGGGTAAACCACCCAAATCCAATGGAAAGTGCCCGACAAATGGCTTTGAGTGGACGGAGAGAAAGGTTGGGTTCATGCCCCCCTGTTCAATTGATGACCCGATCAGATGCACTAACAATTGCCCCTAGTGTCAAGTCACTGGCCACCGGTTGGGTTTCATGCCCCTTGTTCGATGGATGACCCGATCAGATGAACTAACAATTGCCCCTAGTGTCCAGTTACTGGCCACTGGTTTTCAACATTATACAGGCACGTGTGATGAGGATCATCAGATCCTAAAACAGTTGCCAAACAATTAGACTCATGCTTCTTTTCTGTCCCAGCATGTTGAAAACTTACTCTAGTCCCCTCCAAAGCAGTGATGGATTCCTCACGTACACTTTGCAATGATCATGAATACGATGCCCCTTGTATGGGCACTCTTAGTTTGTTTATGAATTCACACATGGACTTGTTTTTGAGTTTGGAGTGAACACTCGTGTATGGAATTTTGACCATGCCACTCTGTTGAACTTTTGAGCGACAGACTCATTAGGGTGACTCGATGAAGAGCGCTTTTGAGTGACAGACATGCTATGGTGACTCGATGAAGCACAAACTGAAACAAATACTAGGCACGACACCACAGAACTCACAATTGACCCAAAAGAGAAAAAAGACTCAAGGAAACTGATCATTCATAGTGCCCCTAGTATTACTTATGTTTCCTTTGTAGTTCAACTTTTCGTGCCCCTTTCGAAAGACGAATAAGCCCTACAATATCGGACTCCTGCAGTTCTGCATTTGATCTCACAAGTGCAATGTGAAATAAATAAACACCAAAGAGTCCAAATCCGGCAAATCTTTTGAAAAATCGATTTTGAATCAAATTGTCAAAAATGGACTGCTTTGCCAGATATAGAGTCGCTACCTAAATATTTTTGAAAAATTTAGGAAACCCATGACTCATGCCAAAGGCCACAGGTCCGTCATCGCCAAGATTGTCTCGGCTCGGGAACTTAGGTACGAGAGGGGAGGTCATGAATTGAGCACCCCTGCTTGCCCTTAAAGATCGGCCTCTACTAATCATGATATGAATCTTATTTACATCATATGCTCTTGTTTCGATTATTAGGCTAACATTACTATGTGATGCGCACACAAGTATAGATGGAACATTTGATTCATGTTTGTTTCCAAAATTGTTTCGAATATGTACCACTTGAAAAAGTGATCGCATATGAACATTACTCAAATTATTCCAATTCAAGCAATTAGTCTTCATCCACAGGCATTCAAGCAATTTATCAATTAAGCAATTAGCCTCATGGAAAGCATGGTAGACATGGCAACAATCACACTCATGCGATGATGCTTAAGCAAAAAAAAAAAAAAAATGCTCACCTAGTACTCCAAGCCAAAAAGATGAAAGAGTTAGAAAAAATTGATGATTCTAACTAATGCAACATGACTAATGCAACACATGTGATATGCAATTACTAGGCTCGGCTACTAATATGGCATGTGAATCAATTTGATAGCATACGGTCTAAGCACGTATTCAAAGAAACATTAAACTAACAATGCAAGTTAGAATGGTGAACCGAGCCTCAATGCATGCAATACAAGTGGACGCAAACATGGAGTATGCTAAATGAAACATGATGCTCTAATCTAACCATCATAAGCAGGTAAATGAAAGGGAGAAAGACGTGGGGTTGGAAGACATACATATTATTACAAAATTTGCGCCCTCACCCAGGAGGGTCCATATAAACTAACTAGCTAAGCTAATTACTACGAATTAATTATTACAAAATGAATTTAACTATACTAGTTTAATTATTACAGCAACAAATTAAATAACTAGTCTATAAATAATTAGAACACAAAACTAACTAAATATTTACAAGACAAAATTAACTAACTACAACTAATTAATTACAACAAATAACTAAGGTAAGTAATTAGATTAAACAACCCCAGGAAGTGAGGAGTGCTTATGCATGCGCACGGATTTCCACCCAAAAAGCCACTGTTCTGCTGCCAGGAAATCTCTGTTGCACAGTTAGAACACTTGCACTGTTTTTCACCTCGAAACCAACTCTGTTATGTTTTAATAGTCCACTGCTCCATTTGATAAAAGTGGCCGGCAGACCAGAAGTAATAGCCTACCAGCCACAAATGATGGTCTGCCGTCCGCAAATGGTGGCTTACCGGTCACAAAATCCTAGTTCCTCCCGCTGCAACAGAGAGCAAATAGAGCACAACCAAGGTATTTTCAAGGGTTATTTGCATAACTTACCCCTCCTTATCATCAAACAACGCAAAGGAGTGGTAAATTTGATTGACAAACCATCAATCGATGCAATTTCATTGCATGATGGCCTATGAATCAAAGTGTGTAAGTCCAATAAATGCAACAAATAAAGACTCTCACACCCCCTCCCTATCGTGCATTGATCAAGGGAAGTGGTTGACATTGACTCTTGAACCGTTTGCATCTCTAACAAGTATGAAACGATTCATGACTCAAGGGTTCAATTAACGTCTGATTGAACCCTAACCAAGTCAGTATCTTGCATCACTTTTATTCCCAATTTTATTACTCCATGTTAATTACCAACCATTCCTTAGTAAATTAAGTCCAAAGGTGAGCTTTAAGTCCTCTAATGGAAAGAAGCATCAAACCAAGAGTTATTTTAGGCATGAGAGAAGTGTCATGCTATGGTAATGAACCCCCAAAGGGATTAAACCATTAAGCACAAGACCTCAATCTCATGCTTTAAACAAGTAACTAGTTTGAACCAACTTTCAAAGCAAAGAAAAAGCCAAGAAAGGAGGGAGGTTGCAAAAGTGATTAGAGGTGAAAACAAGTATGGAAAGCCATAAACAAATGTTATCAACTCAAATAGATTGGTGGCTAAGGCCTAAACTACCAAACCTATGAGGACTATTACATTACAAGCATACTATACAAAGCTCAAATGTAATGAACAACTAAATTAGTTCTAAAACAATGCTAAATCAGTCTTAAAACATGCTAGAATTAAGACAAAAATAGCTAGAACAATAAGCTAAAACATGGAGCATGTTAAGCTAGTAAATAAGACACAAGGAAGGGAGGCTAACCTCTCAAATTTTGAACTTCAAAACATGTTTTTAGCCACTAAAAATCCTCTGAAATTCAATATTTAAAAGCTCAAAAAAAGATAGTGTAAAGGTGGGAAACACAAGGGCAAAGGCTAGAGAAACAAGGTGGAAAGAAAGATGAACCACCCCTCCACCCTTTAAGGCCTTAAACCACAAGTTTTAGACCAAAATTACAGAGTTTATACAGTCCAAAAATAGTAGAAAAACAGTAGGAAAAATAGCAAATAAACCAAGGAAATAAGCCAAGCCTTATACCTCTTAAAGAGGAGGACACTTCTAAGAATCAATTCAACATATACACACCCTCAAGAGCTCAAAGTAGGCTCCAAAGTACCTCATCTCAAAGAAGGCAAGGTTTGGTTTAGAGTGTATAGGCAAAGGTTCAAGAAATTTGCAAGAGAGAGAGAGAAAGAATTATAGAGAAAGAAAATATTTTGCTGCCAAAATTTTCTAACCATAAAGATGGAAGTGGAGGTCTCCTATATATAGACAAACATCACACTCCCCTAGAAATATCAATACATACATATGTAAGCAAGTGCATGCATCTGTGGCAACAGCTGACACAGTTGGAAAAAATATCTGCCAAAACACACTTGTGGCCGGCAGGCCACACAAATGGCCGATAGCCAAGATCAGTGGCCGGCAGCTAACAGTGGTGGCCGCCAAGTCCCAAGGTTTTTCTAGCTTGAAGAACTATGGTTGTAGTCCAAAACAAGGCAAGAGGTGTATAGGGTTTAAAGGCTCAAAACTGTGGCATTCTGCTAAGGACTCGAGCACTTAACAAGCATATATACATTCATCATTGGGTGTGAAAGTGGTGACGTCCAAGTCGTAAGGGCAATCAAAAATGGGGTGTCTACACCTTTAGAACTCAATTTCACAAAACTCGAGGTTCGATTCCTTTTTGTTGCTCAAGATAGAGATTCTACTGATAAGTTCAAGTGTTTAAAATTTTCTCCACTTATTGATTCAAGTTAGTTCTTTCTTACCCAATGCAAGTATGTTTAGTAAGTATGTGATATGCACAGTGGTTGGTGTAGCTCATGGATTGATGCGAAGCTGAAGACTTGAATTGGGCAAGGTGATTGGGTCGAGATGGATGAGATGGATATGGTTCAGACCAAACTTTAAGATAAAGTTGCCTATGTATCGCAAGAATGGGAATCAGGTCAACATAGTTCATGGCTGAGGTTCACTTGGGTGTTGACACTCTCCTTTTGCACTCTAACTTTTGCCAAAGTTGCCCTCTCGGGTTTTCAACCTCGCGAGCTCTATTTTTTTGATTTCTCATTTTTCAAGCTCTAACTTTTGCCTAGGTCGCCTTTTCAGATTTTTGGCCTAGCAAGCCTTTCAAGGATAGTGTTACAACATTTGCAGTGAATTTGATCAATAGTCATGCTTGCCCTAATACTGGAACTGGCTTCGCCTTGACTTGAGTTTGGTTTTCCATTTTCTTATGCATGTCATTTTCCTTTCTTTTGCTCCATTTTCATAATTGGTTCTTCTCGCAATGTAGTACTTCCTTGTATTGGCTTCCCTAGATTCAGACAAAAGTTCCTTTCCTCACGATTGATTAGATTTCATTCCAATGAATATCCCTGGTTTGATGGTTGACTCTTTTCTTTTTCCTTTTTCTTTTCTCTTTCTTTTCCCCCCCCTCTTTTCTTTCTTTTGTTTTTTTCTCTCTTTTTTTTTTTTTTTTTTCTTTTCTTCTTCTCTTTTTCCTTTTGGTTTCTTTTATCCATTTCTTTTTGGAGCAATGAAAACACTAGGGGGAGAAATTCTATGATGGTGAGGTTTGAAAGTCGTCTTCCGCTTGCTAAAATGATCGCCTAAAGATGAAGAGAATCCCCAGGACAGTGTAGAATACAGCACAAAACTCTGAACCTATCTTCGCAAGTTTGCAAAAGAAACAACTTTAAACGTTTTGAAATCATAAAGCATTTTGCATCGATAATTCAGAATTCACTCGAACCATTCAGGGAATCCTTTTCAACACTAGCGCTTATTAACAGAATCTCATTCAAAAACAAAAATTTTGAAGCTTTTCTATTTTCAAGAAGGTCGCACATCCATTCCTGTAGGCACAACAAAATGATCAAAAACTTGACTCTCGCTTTCTTATTTAGAAAAATGAAGACCTGAGGGTACATGAGAGAGACTCAAGGGAAAACACTTCACTAATGCAACAACACAAGAAAAGACAAACAAAATATAACTTATGACTCAACTATTTACAAGACGCGATTCAAAACAAAATCAGCATCCTTGAGACAAAAGGGGGTTTTCACTCTCCAAGTCCATTGGCAGAATTCAAAAACAACTTCAAGTAGCCCACGGGAGGGTTTAAACCTGCTTTCAAGTTAGCAATACTAACATCAACACCGAGTAGGATTGATTTCAGACTTTCAAACTGAGTCTCCCAGATCGAGCCTCATAATTACCCTGGTTCTCCCCACACATCTCCTTGTCCAAAACAATTTCTTTTTCATGCCATGCCCCTAGTTCTAAAGGTCCTTTCCAGTGCCTTTGACAATTCCCCTAGTTGAGACTGAGGTTCATCATCCCAACCATCAGTGCTAGCATTTGTAGAGAGCCCACTGCATCATCAAGCTTGAATTCACTAAAATCGAGTAAACTTTCCATCTCTTCAAAGATTTTGCTCCTTTTGCTCAGATCAGAATCGGAAGATTCAGGAATGGACACAATGGATTTGGGCTCATCGGTGGCTATGATGTGTTGGTTAGGATAATGGTTGGTTGTTGGCAAATTGTGGGTGGGTTTTATGTTATGACGTGACAATCTATTGCGGTCAGAGAGAGGTTTATTGACAGCTTTGGGCTTTTCAAGTGGGGTGATGACCTTATTGTCAATCAAGTCTTGAATTTCATGGCGAAGGTGAAAGCAATGGTCAGTATGGTGACCGTATTGCTGATGGAATGTGCAATATTTGGTAGAGTCGGGTTTAGGTAGGAGAGGATTAAGGAGAGTTCAAGGATTGAGTGGTTTGAGATACCCTTTCTCCATTAGTACCTTCAATGCACAAGTTAGGCTCATATGGAGTTAGGTAAAGGTTTATTTTTGGGAGCAGGGAGCACTAGTTTTGGAAATATTGGCAAATGGGTTAGTGAGTGTTGGTTGGGTATTCATAGGCTTGGGACTGGAATCAGGATGGGTGTTTCTAGTAAAGCATCTCTTTTCATTGCTTGCCCCCTGATTCAAAATGCTCTAAACCTGAGCAACAAAAGTGTCATCCACAGTTTTCGCAACAACTGGGAGCACTTGCTGCTTGTTCAACCCTTTGACCTTCAAAGTCTAAATAGCCCACTGAAGATGTGCATAGGGATCCATACTTCTCCCGGCCTTGTTCTTGCCACTTGCTTTTGCTTGGCCAAGGGATTGGGTGGTGTAGCTCGACTTTTCATACTCCTTTCGAAAGACGATAAGCCATATAGTTCGAACTCCCGTGGTTCTGAATCTGATTCCACAAGTGCAATGTAAAATAGGTAAACACAAAAGAGTCCAAATTTGACAAATCTTTTGGAAAATTGATTTTGAATGAAAATGTCAAAAATGGACTGCTTTGCCAGATATAGAGTCGCAACCTAAATATTTTGGAAAATTTAGGAAACCCGAGACTCGTGCCAAAAGCCACTTGTCCGTCATCACCAAGATTGTCTCGGCTAGGAAACTTAGGTACGAGAGGGGAAGGTCATGAATTGAGCACCCCCGCTCGCCCGATCAAAGATCGGCCTCTACTGATCATGATGTGTTTCTTATTTACATTATATGCTCTTGTTCCGATTTATTAGGCTAACTCACTACATGATCCACATACAAGTATAGACTAATTTGTAAAAAATTAGAACATTTGATTTCATGTTTGTTTTTTGAAACAAAGCTTGTGAATGTGCCACTTGAAAAAGTGGGCCCAAATGTACATTAATCAAACTATCCCAATTCATGCAACGAGCCTTCATCCAAATGCATTCAAACAGTTTATCACTTAACCACTTAGCCTCATGGTAATCATGCTTTGACATGGCAACACTAACATGCACATGCAATATGCTAAAACAAATAAAAGTTCACCTAGTACTCCAAGGCAAGCCAAAAAAGATGAAAGAGTTAGAAAAATACATGATCCTAACTAATGCAATATGACTAATGCATCACATACAATATACAATTGCTAGGTTTGGCTACTACCATGGCATGTGAATCAATTTGATAGCATACGGTAAAAGTATGTATTCAAAGAAATATTTAGCTAACAATGTAAGTTAGAATGACGCGCCAAACTCAATGCATGCAAGACAATGGATGCAAAGCATGTGAGATGCTAAACGAAATATGATGCTCTAAACTAACCATCATAAGCAAGTAAATAAAAGGGAGAAAGACATAGGGTTGAAAGACATACACGTTATTATAATTGTGAGGGTCCGAATAAAGTAACTAGCTAACTAGCTACTATGAATTAACTAACAATTATAAGCCAAATGAAATAAACTAACTATGCAAACTAGTTATTACAACATCACAATTAATCAACTATTCTAGCATAATTTTACAAATTGGAACTAACTAATTAATTATACTAATTGATTAATTAATTATTAATTAACAACACGGATACAATCCAAAAGAAATAGCTAAGCTAACTACTCTGTCCACTCAGCCCTAGGAAGCGAGGAATGCTTATGCATGCACGTGGATTTCCACCTGAAAAGCCCACTGTTTTGCTGCCAGAATACCTCTGTTGCACAGTTAGAACATTTCACTATTTTTCAACTTAGCCTTTGCTCTATTCTGTTCCAAAAAGGTACCTCTTGGTTTAACAAAAGTGGCAGGCAGGCCAGAAGTGGTGGCTGGCCGGCCACTAAAAGTAGCTGTCGTACAAAACAAGTGGCCTGCTAGTCAGTAAAAGTGGCCTACTGGCCCCTAAAGCTTGATTCCTTCTGCTGCAAGAGAAAGCATACAGAGCACAAACAGAGTATTCTCAGGGGATGTTTGTCCATCCTGCCTCTCCTTATCATCAAACAGCTCAAAGGAGAGGTGGGCTTGATCCGCAAGCCATCAATCGATGCAATTTCATTGCGTGATGACTTATGAACTAGGGGACACAATTTCAATAAATGGTAATAAAAGACCAACAAAACCTCATCCCTATCATGGATTGATCAAGGGAAGTGGTTGACCTTGAAAATTTGAACCATTTCATCACTAGCAAGTATGAAATGTCTCAAGTTCTCATGTATTCAATTAACGTCTGATTAAACACCAAATTGCATTATTATTTTGCATCACTTTTAGTCCCAATTTTATTACTTCATTTTAATTACCATCCATTCCTTAGTCAATTAAGTCCAATAGTGATCTTTTAAGTCCTATAAGGGAAAGAAGCATCAAACAGAGAGTTGTTTTGGGCATTAAAGAGACACCATGCCCTTGGTAATGAACCCCCAAAGGGATCAAACCATTAAGCACAATCCTCAATCTCAAGCTTAAACAAGCAATTGGTTTGAAACAACTTTGAAAACAAAGAAAAAAGCTAAGAAATGAGGGAGGTTGCAGAGGTGATTAAAGATAAACACAAGTATGGAAAGCAAGAAATAAACACTATCAACTCAAATAGGTTGGTGGCTAAGGCCCAAACCATGAAACCTATGAGGACTATTACACTACAAGCATACAATACAAAGCATGAATGAGACAAACACATAAAAATAGTCCTAAAATAGGCTAAAACAGTGCTGGAATTGAAGGGAAAAGAGCTAAAAAAGTAAGCTACAACATGGAGCAAGTTCAGCTAGTAAGCAAGGACAAGGAGGGGAGGCAACCCCCGCCATTTTTGGGACTTCAAAACATGATTTTAGCCTATGAAAAACCTCTGAGATTCAGTAGTAAAAAGCTCAAAAAAAGATAATAGAAAGGTGGGAAACACAAGGGCAAAGGCTTAAGAAGTTAGGTGCAAAGAAGGGTGATCCACCCCTCCACCCTTAATGGCCTTAAACCACAAAAATTCAGAGTAAAAATAGTTCAAAAAAAGTAGAAAATATGGCAAATAAATAAAGGAAACAAGCTAAGAATTATACCTCTTGAAGAGGGATACCCTTTTTAAGTTACAAACCAACAATTCCACACCCTCAAGAGCTAAATGCAAGCTCAAAATCACCTTAACAAAAATACCACAAGGTTTGGTTCAAAGTGCATAGGCAAAGAGCGAAGAACTTGCAAGAGAGAGAAAGAATTGTAGAGAGAGAAATATTTTTTGCTCCAAAATTTCTAACCTTCTTAAATGTGAGAGAGGGTCTTCTATTTATTAAAAAAAAAAAAAAAACATGAGACCAGCTCAGAAATATCTATACAGACACGTGTTGACTGGTGCATGCATCTTTGAAAACAGCTGGCACAGTTGGCGAAAAGATCTGAAAAAACACACAAGTGGCCGGCATGCCACTAATAGTGGCGAGCAGGCCACATAAATGGCTGGCAGTCCACACTAGTGGGTCTGTAGGTCCCAGGTTGTTTTGGCTTGAAAAACTGTTGTTTTGGTCCAAAAACAAGGTAAGAGGTTCGCAGGGTTTTGAGGCTCAAAGCTGAGGCATTTTGCTGAGGACTTCGAGCATCTGACAAGCATATACAAATTCATCATTGGGTACGCAATTAGTGGCGCCCAAGTCGTAAGGGTGGTTAAAATTGGAGAGTCTACAGTTGCCCCTCTTTGACAAAACTCGAAGTCAGGAAATGACATGAATGAATGAGAAAGCCCAAAGATGACCCATTTTGACAAGGCCGTAAGACTTGGGCAAACAATCAAGACATAAAATTCAATTGGTTGCGCTCACAAGCTGCCTACGTATCCCTTTGCAAGTAATCAAACCAGCATAGTTCAGGGGGCAGGATGCAAATGATATACATGAAGAATACTTTGAACGCTGGACTAACACGCTTCGCGAAGCCGACTATTTTGAAAACTCATGATCATGCAAGATGATGCAATAAGCGGTAACAAATATAATAAGCAATAACAAGATAACAACATATGAATGAACTTCATGCTTAAAAACAAAAATGCACTCTAACAACGCCAAAGCGTGAGACGAGGAAAGAAAACACCGCTTAGGGTCGCGTTTCACGCATTTTGAGAGATTGGGGAATGAAAATCGCTGGGGATCGTGTTTCACACGTTCCGAGATGAACTCTACCCATGTTGAAAACATTAGAAGAGGAAACAAAACTGCTCAGGGTCGCATTTCACGCGTCCTAAGATAAACCAAAACTGCTCAGGGTCGCATTTCATGCGTCTTA
Organism: Camellia granthamiana; assembly: GCA_036172215.1. NCBI lineage: Eukaryota > Viridiplantae > Streptophyta > Magnoliopsida > Ericales > Theaceae > Camellia > Camellia granthamiana. The sequence continues at coordinate 47,277,503 of CM069908.1, read as the reverse complement.
AGATAGGAAGCAAAACCGCTCAGGATTGCGTTTCACGCATCCTGAGATAAGCGAAAACCGCTCAGGGTTGCATTTCACGCGTGCTGAGATAAGAGCAAAACTGCTCAAGGTCACATTTCATGTGTCCTATGATAAAATCAAAACCGCTCAAGGTCGCGTTTGATGCGTCTTGAGATAAAAGCAATAGATGCAAAGAGGAATGAGATTGAGCAATAGAGGCACAATGTGAGCATATGCGATAGATGCACAATGTCAACAAAATTGAAAAGCAAAATCAATGTAGTGACTACACATGTTCTTCGCAAGCTTATAGACAACCCACATGAAAGCATGTTCTATACAAATGAAAACATGTTCAAAATGCAGGCACGATTTATGCAAAATGGCGAGCATGTGAGAGTGCATCTTGTATGCAAAAGAACTTAACAAATATGTAAATCGGCAAAATGAGCAAAAGCGATGCTCGACAACAGCCTCCGACTTACCTCGCATAAACTTTGCACAATGATCAAAGGGATACACCTTGTTGACCTTTGAAATTGGGGCACATTTGCATGCTGGAGTGCCGCGGGCATTGAAACAGCGCAACTGGAACATAGTTTTGAGCTCAGTTTGGGCCCAAAAGAGAACCTCCCATGCACTGTTAGGAAAAATATGATCAAAACCAGCACCAGGCCACAAGAGAAGGTTGCGACCACAAGGGAGGCCTGCCAGCCACTAATGAGGGCTGCCGGCCACAAATAGTGGGCCACTAGTGGCAATTCGAGGGCAGAATTGGGATTTTTCCTTGAGTCTTCTTAAATACACCTCCAAGCCTCATTTACTCGTAACCCCAAGCTCAAAATCACTCCCTCTGCCTCTCTAGGTGCTTCTTCTCTCTAGATTCGTGCTTTGTACGCGTTTTCCAACACCCCACACAAACTTTTTTCGTAAAACAACCTTGATCCTCTACACTTTGAACCGATTAGATTTTGTTTTCGTTGCTTTTCTTGAGTTTTCACCACTTTAGACTTGTTCCCCTCGAGTTTCTCGCAAGTTTTGTGAACTTTCCTGGGTTTTGACTTTTTCTCCCATTTTCTCTCTCCTAGGGTTGACTTTTTCCAAGTTTTCCCTCTTTTTTTCTTTATTTTCTCCATTTTTTCACCCACTTTTCAGATGGCGAATGATATTCCTCATGATGACGCTCCTCCTGAGGTTATACCTGCACTTTCACCCCTAGCTGAGATTAAGGAGCCGGTGGTTACCGAGGCTGGCAGGGCAGTGAAGGATATTGTCACTAACTTCGAGGCAGCATTTGCTCCCGGGCTCGAGCCTAAGACACTACCACTATGAGTGAGACCCTTTGATTTGGTCACCTGTGATCCTCGCACACACATGCTATCGCCTGGAGGCATCCGGTGCTTCGGTGATTTTGCTGATGGCGTACCGGGGGAGATTTTGCTGAAGGAGTCGGACTCTCATATTTCCTACAGCGCTACTGAGGTACGAACTCTATTTTCATGCTTTCCTGCCTTTCCTTTAACTGTATTTCTTACACTGCCTTTTATTACTATCTTTCATCTGATTTACTCTTTCCTTGCCACATGAGGACTCTCACTCTTCCAGGGGTTACGAAGCAGTGACAGCCAAGGATTGGTACTACGAGCTCCCTGCCAGAGTTCGTGACCTTATTGAAAAGGTCAGCTTCAGTTTATTTTGCACTGGGCTCTCACGGCATATGGCTAGTCGGGCCTTACTCGGAGCATTAGTGGAGAGGTGGTGGGACACCACCAACTCCTTCGACTTTTCTTCCATTGGGGAGATTGTTATAACCCACTACGACTTCGCGATGATCACAGGCTTTGGGGTAGGGGGTGATCAGATCCCGTTTGACTTGGATATGAGCGAGTGGGAGGCAGCCTAGACTTATCTGCTTAGAGCAAGCCCACCCCTATACAGGCCAGCCATGGTCAGTTACAGTTGGTTCTCTAAGTAGTTCCACGAGAGTCAGCCCGAGACACAGAAGGAGATAGAGCAGTACGCCAGGGGCTTCTTGATATTTCTCCTCGATAACACCCTATTTACGAACAAGTGGAACACCATGTGGTTGTACTTACTGAGCGCCCTTGTAACTTTGCCTTAGGTTCTATTTTACGACTGGGCTGGAGCTGGCCTCGCCACCCTCTATTGCTATATGAGTTCCACTTCCCACATGAGAGGAGAGCGAGTTAGAGGCTACTAGAGAGCTTGGGAGGTATGCACTGCACCTTCAATTCTGTTACTCATGTTTTCTACTTTACATTTTCTGCTTTATCTCTATTCAATATTTGTCCATGCACTATGCTTTCTGCTTTGCACTTACTGTATATGTTCATGCATTGTTAACAATACTACTAAACTTTTCTTGCAGTTGTGGGTTTGCGTTTACTTCTCAACTCTTGCTCCCAAGCTAGTGCATAAGATTTCTCCTGTCGTGCTTTACTCACAACGATATGATGGCCGGTGTCGGCACCGAAGCCACGACGATACAACCTTCACCTTCTACAGCCGGTACTTTGATACAGTGGTTGCCCGAGACGTAATCTGAAATTCATAGTCATTTTTGTTTTCTTCTCAATACTGTCCTAATTCATCCTAACAACTGGCAGTAACATAACAACTTGCACATCCTCTACTTGTAGATCACCTGGCAGCCCTGGGCAACGATCCTAGCTGGAGTTAGAGATCAGTATGCCGGGATTAGGGCACCTCCTGGTATTGGATCTTGCTCGAGGGCCTATCCTGACGGGCCTAGTTCTTGAGTGAGCGGTTTGTACGCCAGACCATAGGCTTGCTTGATCTTGTTGTTCCCATGCCACCCCTAGCGTCCATGAGGATAGCAAATAGCCTCCCAATTGAGGCGATTATTCAGTTCATGGTGGGACTAGATGCCAACTTCTTCAGATTAGAGGGCAACTGTGTAACTTTCATCCAGACTTATTTCATGCCACCCTTGCGTGGAGTTCGCGCGGGTGAGGCAGCAGGTGCTCCCTTGGCAGGTGAGACTCGGAAGGCCGAGGCTAGTATTGGAGGGACCCCTCCCATTGCGCAGGTTGCCAGTTAGCCAGCGATTCCCACTGTACTTATATGCTGGTGGTCGACTAGACAACCTACCAGATTTTGATCGAGCCGGCAGAGGCAAGGCATGGGTATGTCAAAGCTCGAGGTGCACCTTAGGTATGGACCACACTTTACAGCTTACAACCCACACTTTCCTTTGCAGAACTGATTATTCTAGATATTGATCATTTAAATGCACTTGCCGGCACCCACAAAGTATACAGAGGGCCTCCTTGAGCTGCTTACTTCTCTGATTAGCATGGTGCAGAGGAGAGAGATGCTGCTTGGTCTCCATGGTATTCAGGTATTTTCCTCTATTTCGGCATGGATTTCACTGCTAACTCTGTTGTGCACCACACTATCATATTCCCACTGATATATTGGCACTCCCACTGTAGTATGCATACCACCTCACATTGATACACTACCTTGGCACACTATACTCATACTATATCTGGTTTCTGCATGACTCTCCTTCTATATACTACATCCTGCAATAATACACACATTGTACCTAATATGTTGACACCTGTTTTTTTTCAGATTTCATCTATACCGAGGGTACCGGTAGTAGTGGCAGCACCGGCACTAGCAGCACCTCCCCCAGCAGCAGGAATGAGAGTTAGACAGGCCCCGACATATGGCCAAGATGAGCGCCGACGTCAAGGCAGGGACAGGAGTGCTCAGCTCTAGAGCAGTTCCTCGGAGCCCGTTTTGAGTGATGATAATGCCGAGACCAGTGACTTCGAGGGGGCAACGAGTCGACGCTCTGAGTTTGAGAGTAGGGATGATGATGCTGGCTCGGGATCAGAGAGTAGAGATGGCACCAAGGTTGGCTTTGAGGCAGGGAGCGGAGATGATGATACCGACTCTAGCTCAGAGTTTGATTTTGATAGCGGTACCAACAAAGATAACGCCCCTGAGTCCCTTCCGAGGAAGAGGACAAAGAGGGCCTCTTGAGCTTAAGATGACTGGCGTCGATTTTTGTACTTTTTTCCTAGTTTCTTTTAGTTTGGTAGCTTAGCACATGTATAGCTTCAGATGGGTTTTACTTTTTCTTTCGAAAACTAGTACTCCTTTTTGTAAAAACTATGATCATAATAAAAACCCCGCAGTTTTATGAAAAGCGTTTTTGCATTTGCATCATGAGTACCATATTTGCATAAAAAATGAAAATGGAATTGAGTTTGCAACGAGAATTCTTGATTGAAACAATGTTCTTAATCAGGTAATGAGCCGACCAACAACCAAAATACAACATGCAACTCGATTAACAAAGTAAAAACAAACTAAACATAGCTATGCACACTTGTTAAAACCAAAAGACTCAAAAGAAGACCGTACAACACAAAGATCAAGACAAAACCAGACTACCAAAACTGCCAGGCCTACAAGTGGATGGCCGCCACTATTAGTGGCCTGCCAGCCACTAATCTAAGGATCCACCAGATGGCTGACAGCTGGCCTCCATTCACAGCCCTATCTTCTACAAAAAGTTCTTCGTTGTGATATCTTCTCTAAAACATCATTTTAGCTGTTATTTCTTCCACAAATAGAGACATTTCTTGTCGAGAAACTCACGGATTGGATAGCCACTTTAGACGGCACGGAAAAGGTAATTTTTTGAGGTTTTGGCATAAATGCGCTTTTTTCGTTGAGTCGTACTCCATTTTGTTTTCTATTCCTCCATGCCGAGGTCCAATGTTGGGACCCTATTACGCATGTCTTTCATTTCAAAGCACAAGAACTGTGTCCGACCATTAAAGAATTTCAAGCACTGATGGAATCCCAGCGTGATGAGGAGATCATGCCTCAGCCCCGTTTTTGGCCATGCCCTAGCTTTGGGATGGATATGTGGGCTTACTTTGCATGAAGCTCGATCTTTAGCTCATGATGGGGAGCTAGATATACCCAGCCTAGTTCATCGATTTTCTAACATCAGAGATAGAGGTGACCTCCTCTGACGAGGCTTTCGACAGCATGCCCTATGTTTATGCATGCTTGAGCACTACCTTCTTACCCCTAGTTGCGGTGGAGCCAACATCAAGTTGATTGAGTTGGCGCGACACTTGAAAGAGGGTAAGAGCTACATCGGTTTGGCCCTGGCCGAGACCCTAATGGGTTTAGATGCTTTTCATCAGTGAGAGACCCCCAGGTTTGTGCGGAGTCCACTACTGCTCTAGGTATTGTTTCCAACCTCTTATATATGTTTCTCACATCACTCGGCACTCACACTCTATTTTTTTCTCAAAGCCCTTTCTTTCATTTTCTCTCAACTTACATCTCTTTATTCTTTAATCTCCCATATTTTTCATCCCTTCCCACGTATGGCTCATGGATAAGTTGAGGACCCTTGTCCCGAATGTTTAGCCCAAGCTTACTTCTTCCACTAGCAACTGGAAAACTTTCCCAACGAGGGATGGTGGTGCAACTGGATGTGCAGCAAATCTATAGCTAACATAGCTTGGCATTTTCCCTAGTTAACTTGAATGAGATGAGCTACAGTATGTCTCGACAGCCAGGTATTGAGTTGATTGGCCTCACACACTACGTGTTCTACTTCCCCTTCCGGTTTAGACGCCAGTTTGGACATGATCAGACCCGCCCAAAGGAGAAGGTAGAATACCCAGTTTCAGTCCCACTTTGTGCATTACACTTAACTCGGTATCTTGTTGCCTGGAGGACAAGATAGCTTTTGGCCCCTATCCTTAGCTTTAGTTATGCCCTTTTTGTTGAGTGCTTTGCTTGGCTTGACTTGGCTTGGCTTGAAGATGAAGCACAAGTCAGGCTAACTTTAGCTATAGAAGCTTCCGTAAGCACGAGCAGAGGGCATAGGAACACTTGACTCATATGCCCCTAGTTTATTGCTTTGACATTTCTTTTCAAGTTTTATGATGTAAAAGCAACTTTGATTTGTATCAGAGAGTTGGAGAATGTACTTTATGCTGAAATCAATGGAATTAAAGTTGTGAGCACTGAAAATTTTCGTTTTGGTCCCAAAAATGGTTTAAGTTGTAAAAAGGTAAAATTTGAGAAAAATCAACTTGTATTAAAACTTTTGAAAACCATTTTTGAAAATGATCACCACCTGACATATGCAGAATCGATCCTCAAGATGTACAACCCCAAATTAGAAGATCATAACTGCCCTTAACTGCATATACCAGCTCTTTTGCCTAAAATGAAAATCACGACCAGGCTAACAAACAAAGATGACCTGATTAGGCAAATGGACAGGATAGTTGAGTTGGATATGATTGCCACCGAACTTCAAGATAAAATTGCCTGCGTATCCCAAAGATGGGAATCAGGCCTTACGTAGTTCGGTTTAGGTTACTTGAGTATTAACTCTCTCATTTTGCACTCTAACTTTTTCCAAAGTCGCCCTTTAGGGTTTTCAACCTTGCGCACTCAGTTTTTCTTTGTTTCTAATTTTTCATGCTCTAACTTTTGCCTAGCTTGCCATTTCGGGTTTTCGGCCTAGTGAGCCTCTCAGGGATAATATTTCTTTAACTTGTCCATGTTGATCAGTTATGAAAACTCTAGGCCATCTAGGTCCATGAGGATAATCACCCATCTTGACCAGATTGACTTAATGATGTAAGGACCAATCCAATTGGGTCAAAACTTGCCCCCAGGGTCATAAATGGGAGCTCGGTTGTCTTTCAGTACCATGTCTCCTTCCTTGACATTTCTAGACTTAACCTTTTTGTTAAAAGCCCTGGCAATTCTACGCTGGTAGCCTTCAACATGATATAATGCCTTCAGTCTTCTTTCATCAAACAACATTAACTCCTCGAATCTGCACTGTTGCCAATCTGCCTCTGCTATCTGACACTCAGCCGTGATTCGCAACTATGGCATTTTGATTTCAATTAGCGGAACGGTTTCCATCGCATATACTAACAAATAGGGCATTGCCCCAATAGATGTTTGGATTGACGTTCTGTAGCCCTAGAGTGCAAACGGCAATTTATCCGGCCAGTTCCTATATGTTTCCACCATCTTCTGCAAGATGTTTTGGATATTCTTATTGGAGGCTTCAACAGCTCCATTAGTCTGTGGTTTGTATGTGGATGACTTGTGGAAAGCCATATTATATCTGTCAAGCAGATCCACCACTTCTTTCTTGCAGTGCGAGCCATTATCTGAGATGATCTCATTTGGAACCCCGTACTGGCAAATGATATTGTTTCTGATAAACTTGGCCACATGCGACGCCTTCAACACTGCATATGATTGAGGTTCCACCCATTTCGTAAAATAGTCAATCGCCACCGGGATATACTCAGGACCATTCGACCCTTTCGATGAGACTACACTAGTAACATAAATTCCCCAAATTGAGAAAGGCCATGGTGAAGTCATGTTGTATAGCTTTGACGGCAGGATATTCATGCGATTAGCATGGATTTGACATTTGTGGCATTGCCATACAAAACCAATGCAATCCTCCTCCATGGTGGACTAATAATAGCCTTGCCTGAGAATCTTTCGGGCTAGCATCACACCATTCATATACGCCCCGCACTCTCCTCCATGGATAGCCTTTATGAGACGCTTTGATTCCTCTTCTTCAACATATAGCTTGTGCATTCCTAGATGACCTCTTTTATATAGTTTACCCTTGCAGATGATGAATTGAACAGTCAGACACCGTATACCCTATTTTTCTTTGGCATTTGCCCCTGGTGGGTATGTTTCCTTTTCTAGAAAATTCCAAATATCGTAATACCAAGGGTTTTTATCCTGAACTTCATCTATCAGGGCAATGGCCTCATAGGCCAGTGTATATTTCTATTCGATGATGATCGGACGCATCTGGACTCCAAGTGGGATGTCTACCATAGAAGATAGAGTTGCTAAAGCATCAGCGAACTGGTTATTCTCCCTCAGTAGGTGTACAAATGTTAGTTTTTCAAACCTCAGAATCAGCATATCCAGGGTCTGATAGTAAACCTTCATCTTCTCTTCTTTGACTTGCCAATCTCTGTTCGCTTAAGAAACAACCAAGTTCGAGTCCCCAATGACGTCCAACCTTATTACCCCTAGTTCTAGGGCAGCTTCCAAACCAGCAATACACGCTTCATACTCTGCTTTGTTGCTGGACACTTTCAACCGGAGTTTGAAGGCTAGGGGTATATGGGAATCATCGGATGCTATCAGCAACACACCTATCCCATAACCGTATTGATTAGACGCTCCGTCAAAGTACATCGTCCAACCTTCCTCTTCAACATACAAAATGTCTTCATCTGGAAACAACTATTCTATTGCCTCATCTCCTTCTATCGGGTGGTCCGCCAAGAATTCTGCCACAACTCTCCCCTTGACTGACTTGCGGGTGACATATTTAAGATCAAATTCAGAGAGAAGAAGCAACCAATGGGCTAGCCTACCTGTAAGCGCTAGTTTCTCAAAGAGATATTTGATGGGATCTAATCTCGAAACTAGAATTGCAGAGTGAGCTAACAGGTAGTGCCTCAACTTTCTGGTAGCCCATACAAAAGCTAGGCAAGCTTTCTTCAAAGGAGTATGGCGGGTCTCATAATCCAGCATCTTCTTGCTCAAGTAGTATATGGCCTTCTCCACCCTATCTTTAGATTCCTGAGCTAGCATGTACCCCATGGTCAAAGCTGTTACTGACAGATATAGAATCAAAGGTTTTCCTAGCTCTGGCAGTGACAACACATGTGGATTTTGGAGGTACTGCTTAACCTGTTCAAAGGCAAACTAACATTGATCATCCCATCGGAATTTCTTTCCTTTGTTTAAGAGACCAAATAGTGGTTCACAAGTTAAGGTTAATTTGGAAATAAACCGTCTTATGAATTGCACTTTACTCAGAAAGCCACGCACCTCCTTTTCAGTCCTTGGTGGTGGCATTTCTAAGGTGGCCTTGATCTTGGAAGTATCTACCTCGATGCCCCTCTGTATGATCAGAAATCCCAGCATTTTCCCTGCTGTCACCCTGAAGGTGCACTTCTGCGGGTTTAATCTCAATCTGTATTCTCTGATCCATTGAAAGAATTTTTCTAGTGCGGTGTAATGGCCCTCTCACTCTTTAGACTTGACAATCATGTCATCTACGTACACCTCAACCTCTTGTGGATCATGTCATGCAAAATAGTGGTCGCAACCCTCTAATAGGTGTCCCCAGCACTTTTCAACCCAAACGGCATAACCTGATAGCAGTAGGTACCCCACGGAGTGGTGAATGAGGTCTTCTCTCTATCCTCGGGTTCCATCAAAATCTAATTATACTCGAAAAACCCGTCCATAAATGATAGCAATGCATGGCTCGTAATGAAGTCTACCAACTCATCAATATACGGCAGAGAAAAGTCATCCTTCGGATTGGCTCTATTCAAATCCCGAAAGTCTACACAGATTCGGATTTTTCCATCGTTCTTCGGCACTAGGACGATGTTGGTCAACCAAGTTGGGCACTCAGATACTAACAACAAACCTACCTCGATCATCTTGGTGACCTTTTTCTTGATTTTCAGTGCCCAATCCGGGCCAATTTTGTGCAACTTTTGCTAGACTGGTTGAGCCTCAGGATCAAGAGGGATTTGGTGTTGTACAATCTCAGGATCGATTCCAGGCATGTCTACATAGGACTACATGAAAACCTCTTTGAAATCTTTTAATAAAGCAATTAAATGCCCGTGTTCTTCCAAAGACAACGTGGACCTGATCTGGACCAAGCGTAGATCTTTCTCAGTACCCACATTAATAGCAATGATTTCATCAGCACAGGGTTTGACATACCTCTCCTCTTCTCGATTAATCAAGTTTTTTAAAGCCAGAGGAATTTCTTTCTCTTCGTTTTCATTAAAATTTTGAAAATCTTGGTCAATGCAATCAATAAGCGGCACAGAGAAGTACTCAGAATCGACAGCGTTCTCATTCAAAAGTTCCGGCTCCTCAGTTACAACTAACTCAAAAGCAAAAGAAAAAGAGGACCTCAACAGGACTTTGGCATCTAGGTTACCACCCCCGGAAATGCCAGACCCAGACTCCTAAGACTGTCTTGAATCTGATTCCGACTCCACAGACTCAATGGAATCAGATTCTGGCTCATCACCCAATTTAGAATTGGAACTGGAAAGAAAGCCTTTCTCCATCTGCCAAGTAAGACATGGTGCCCTTAATGCATCCAGAAAGAAAGCCTTTCTTTCTCTGGGCCAACCCTCAGTACTTCCCCAATCAGGGACACAGTAAACTTATCCCCTAAGTTCTCTAGGTCAATCACGGGATCTGTTAGCATACTAGCCAGTGTTGCCCCTACTCTAGGCTCACTGCCATCTGAGTTATCTTCTGTGCTTTGGTTAGCTTTGCTATTTGGCTCAACTCTTTCCTCATCACTGCCCTCATCACTATCCTTCAGCTGATGGTAGAAAAACATCTCGAACTCGGGGACATGGTTATTTGAGGAATTGACACAAGGCTTGGGAAAGCCACAAAAAGGGAAATCCTCTCCCTGTCGAACAAAACTGCCGTGAAGTGTGCCCTGGATTGGCCTGTGGATGAGCTCATACTGCTTCCCAACTCTCTTGGCTTCGACTCTGCCATTCATTTCTTTCCCTTTTCTGATCTAGTCCTTTTTGGTGGCCGCATAACCCAATCCAAAGGCATGCAGGTTATGTGGCACCTTAGCTGACATCGTAACGCCTTTCCCACCACTATTTCCAAGTCCCATTCCGGATATGTGCCACAATTTGTTCATAAAGTAGATGGATTGGGCACTAACATATATGCCTTCATCCGCAGCCAGTATGGTCTGCACAACTCGAGCCTCAGCCAGAGTGAATCCTTGAATGAACACATCTTCATCTCCATAGTTGATCTCTAGTACTGGCGTGGTCATTCTGCAGGCAGGTGGATGGATACATTTCCAAAAACTGTGGCCATTCCTCCCTTATGGGGATACTTCAACACCTGATAGAGGGTGGAGGAGACAACCTTCACGTGATGTAACCACGGCCTTCCCAATAGTAGGTTAAAGGTAGCCGGTACATCCAAGACGTGAAACTCGACCTCCTGTTCTGACGGGCCCACTTGAACTCGCACTTTCACTACACCCATGACCTCTCTACTTGTATTGTCGTATGCCCATATCACCTAGGCTGTAGGATTAAAGTCTACAGGTTTGAGGCTAACTGCATAAGTAGTATAGGAAGGACAAACATTAATGGCAGAACCAGTGTCTACCAACACCACTGGCACCCACTTCTCCCTACATTCCACAGAAATGTACAACGGTTTGTTGTGGGCCAAGCCTTCCGATGGCAACTCTTTATCAGAGAAGGTGAACATTGGTTTGGCACCACCTGAAAAGACCAAACCCACAAGTTGCTCGGGCGTAGTATTAATGGACAATTTAGCCTTGTCCATTGCCCACGACACTGCCTGTCAGTGCACCCGTGAGGCCATGAGAAGACCCTAAGTAGAGATATTAGCTTGGATTTTTTTAAGCTGCTTCAATACCAACTCCTCTTCTAATTACTTTTCTTTCTGTTTCTCAGCCTCCCGATCCTTTCCAGATGCCTCTGCTTGATCCAAGTGCGGCAGCTTAAAATACCATCCACTTCTTGTCAAATAGTCTATCTCCTTGGCATACCAGGTATTATCCAGGGCACAATCACCCCAGTCTTCATTGGTATGGGCCAGATGCAGGTCATTGTCATCCGACCACTCGCCCTCAGCTATTGAGAAATAGCTGTCTGGCTCCACTTGAAGCATCTTCACAGTACAATTATCCCCTTTAGGGCAATATACGGTTGCGATTTTCAAATCGTCTTCAACTCTTTCTCTGTCAAACTACATTAGCTTAGCTTCCTATTTAGTATTTACAGTGTTCATAATACCCACTTCCTGGGTTAGGTTTCCCACACATGTACCCTCTGACAATTTTCCCTTTTCATCAGCCTTTCCGGCTACTTCAACTACCTCTAGTTCTTTTCGCTTTAGCCTGCTCTCAGTTTCTTCTTCTTTATCTGGCTCATCACTCAGCCATCTAGTATTATTAGTTGATCCTTTCAGGTCAAACCACCGAATCTATACATCTCCCTGATCATGCTCATCAAAGAACTATAGGTTGTCTATGTCCTCTTTGAGGTCAGCCAAATCGTCTAACCTTTGGCTCTGGCCGTCCTCTCTAACCACATTGATGCCTACCGAGATGGGCAGCACTACTTCAGGCTTGATGTGATTGGTGGGTACAATATAACAACTTAGGTCATACACCCCTTCCACAAGACACTTAGACAATAGACTAATACCCTCCTCCGAGATCGACCTCCCCTCTATCGCTAGTGTCATCACCACAGGATTAGGTTGAGGTGTGGATGTGTCTATCATGCACAGATCTGTGCCTTCGGGAATGAACAACGTCTATCTTGGTAGATGGAAAGAGGTAATATATATGTTGGGGTCATAGGGGGTGGCCAGTGTATGGATCAGGTTAAGATTTCGAGGTGGAGGGACTTGCTTGTGCGTCGGGAGTGGGTTTGTGGTTACATTTGGTTTTTAAGGTAGTGCAATCACCTTGTTGTTAATGAGATTTTGAATCTTATGATGCAATCGGAAGCACTGATCGGTATCATGACCATGCTGCTGGTGAAAATCACAGTAATTTGCAGGGTTGTGTTTGGGTGGGAGAGGATCCGGCAGTGGGTGAGGTTCTAAAGGTTTGAGGCACCCTTTCTTGACTAGCACCTACATGGCTTTAGACAGAGTCATGTTAAGTTGGTAAAAGTCCTCTGAGATTGGGTAGGGTTAGATGAGGTTTGTGGATTTGTGTTGGCAAAGGGGTCAGCAGTCTTTATTGTGGTGGTGACAATGCTTACATCTGGCGGCCTTGCAACTGTGCTACCACTGGCAGCATTGGAACTGTGAACAAATGGCCTCTTGGCCGGCTCTTTCTCCTCAGTAATAAGGCCCTGCTTCATAGCATCCTCAATTTGCACTTCCATTTCATGGAGCTCGGTGAACGTAAACAGAGGTAGGACAATCATCTTCTGTAACAACTTGCCATGCAGATTATGGACAACCATCCTTATCTGATCTTTCTCGGAAGGCCTCGTGGTCATCATCGAGGCTTTGGCCCTCCATCGTGTTACAAATGCAGAGAAACCCTCCTTTGGCTCTTGGCATATCACCTCGAGATCACGGGTTGTGACCTCGATTTGAGTGTTATAAGAGTTATGAGCAATGAAGGCTTCAGCCATCTCTTCCCAAGTTTGTTTGACGGAATCTTCCAACTTGGCATACCAAATGGCTGCTATACCTGACACGGTGCAACCAAAGAGAGACAATTTTTATAGTCTAGTTAAGCCCATCGGCTGCAAGATATTTGAAAACAAGCACAGGTGAACCATTGGATCCTCAGAGCCGTTGAAATGGTCTATGTGCGGCATTTTAAACCGATCCGGTAATTTAACCGTCGAATTAGTGTATCCATCTTCTATATTTGGGATAGAGTTAACCCCTTGCGCTCTTTTGAATAGTTTCTCCATCTTATTGACCTTCAGCGCAGTCGGGTCAACCTCGAACTCGAATGGAGCCTCGGTCAGATAAATTGAGGCTTTAGATGCTTGTGCTGGGATTGGCTCTGCCGGATTGCCCTGGTTTTCTTGAACATTGGCAGTATGGGTGGTGGCTCCAGGTGCTGGGATAGTTGTGGTAGGTGCATAGGATGCAGAGGTCGCAGCCTGCTGTTGTTGCTGTTGTTGTAGTCTAGTTATGACCTTGGCCTGTCGGGCTGTAACTTCGGCCTAACGGGCCGCATCTTGCTGCAGTGTTTGAACTGTCTGTTGCAATTGGAATATTAGTTCCTCCATATTGGCTGGGGGATACTATGTTATTTGACTGGTCTTGAATTGGACTGGAAGTAGACGACTGTCCCTGAACTGAACTAGACACAGGTGAATTGAGTGTTGATTGTTGTAAAAATCGGTTTGGTGAATTTTACCTAACCCTCATCCGTCTTGTAACCGGTGAGAGCGCAGCAAACACGGGCTGTCCCCGAACAAGATCCTTGACTTTACAAAGTCTTCCGACCCTGGTCCAGAGAACTTTGGGGATATTCAAAATTTCTAAAACTATGGCTTAAACTACCTAGCAAAAATAAATAAAACCAAAGAGCAGCAATCAGAAACCACATAACACCTTTAGCTAAGATGCTATCAACACAGACATAATCAAAGCTGTAAGACTGTACTCCACACTAAATTTAGCCCGAAATCAGATACCACTGTGCAATTGATATGCACATTCCTGTACAGTTTCACTATAAAGCACATACCAATTAAAGAGAGCCAAAACACCCCCATGATGGGGTAGGATTACCATGTTCTAGTTTTGTCTAGAACTAGGGTTCACTATTTCAGACACACGGTTTCATACAATCCTGTATTTCAGACTCGCCTGATCAAAGATCGGCCTCTACTAATCATAATATGATTCTTATTTACATTATATGCTATTGTTCGGATTTATTAGGCTAACTTACTACGTAACACACATACAAGTATAGACTAATTTGCAAAAAATTGAAACATTTGATTTCATGTTTGTTTTTTGAAACAAAGTTTGTGAATGTGCCACTTGAAAAAGTGGGCTCAAATGTACATTAATCAAACTATCCCAATTCATGCAACGAGCCTTCATCCCATTCAAACAGTTTATCACTTAAGCACTTAGCCCCATGATAATCATGCTTTGACATGGCAACACTAACACGCACATGCAATATGCTAAAACAAATAAAAGTTCACCTAGTACTCCAAGGCAAGCCAAAAAAGATGAAAGAGTTAGAAAAATACATGATCCTAACTAATGCAATATGACTAATGCATCACATACAACATACAATTACTATGTTTGGCTACTAACATGGCATGTGAATCAATTTGATAGCATACGGTAAAAGTACGTATTCAAAGAAATATTTAACTGACAATGTAAGTTAGAATGACGCGCCGAACTCAATGCATGCAAGACAATGGATGCAAAGCATGTGAGATGCTAAACGAAATATGATGCTCTAAACTAACCATCATAAGCAAGTAAATCAAAGGGAGAAAGACATAGGGTTGAAGTACACGTTATTATAATTGTGCCCTCGAACAGGAGGGTCCGAATAAACTAACTAGCTAACTAATTACTATGAATTAACTAACTATTACAAACCAAATGAAATAAACTAACTATACTAACTAGTTGTTACAATATCACACTTAATTAACTATTCTAGCATAATTTTACAAATTGGAACTAACTAATTAATTAATTAATTACAAATTAACAACAAGGATACAATGCAAAAGAAATAACTAAGCTAACTACTCTAACTACTCAGCCTCGGGAAGCAAGGAATGCTTATGCATGCACACGGATTTCAACCCAAAAAGCCCACTGTTTTGTTGCCAAAATACCTCTGTTGCACAGTTAGAACATTTCAATGTTTTTCACCTTAACCTTTTCTTTGTTCTGTTCCAAAAAGGTACTGCTTGGTTTGACAAAAGTGGCCGGTAGGCCAGAAGTGATAGTCGGTCAGCCAGTAAAAGTGGTTTACCGACGACTAAAGCTTGGTTCCTCCTACTACAACAGAAAGCATATAGAGCACAAACAGAGTATTTGTCCATCCCGCCTCTCCTTATTATCAAACAGCTCACAGGAGAGGTAGGCTTGATTCGCAAGCCATCAATCGACACAATTTCATTGCGTGATGACTTATGAACCAAGGGACACAATTTCACTAAATGGTAATAAAAGACTAACAAAACCTCCTCCCTATCATGGATTGATCAAGGGAAGTGGTTGACCTTGAAAACTTGAACTGTTTCATCACTAGCAAGTAAGAAATGTCTCAAGTTCCCATGTGTTCTTCACTTTTAGTCCCAATTTTATTATTTCATTTTAATTACCATTCATTCCTTAGTCAATTAAGTCCAATAGTGATCTTTAAGTCCTCTAAGGGAAAGAAGCATCAAATCAAACAAAGAGTTGCTTTGAACATGAAAGCGACACCATGTCGTTGGTAATATACCCACAAAGGGATTAAACCATTAAGCACAATACCTCAATCTCGAGCTTAAACAAACAATTGGTTTGAAACGGCTTTCAAAACAAAGAAAAAAGCCAAGAAATGGGGGAGGTTGCAAAGATGATTAGAGATGAACACAAGTATGGAAAGCAAGAAATAAACACTATCAACTCTAATAGGTTGCTGGGTAAGACCTAAACCACCAAACCTATGAGGACTATTACACTACAAGCCTACAATACAAAGCATAAATGGAACAAACACATAAAACAATCCTAAAATAGGCTAAAACAATGCTGGAATTGTAGGCAAAATAGCTAAAAGAGTAAGCTACAACATGGAGCAAGTTAAGCAAGTAAGCAAGCACAAGGAGAGGAGGCTACCCCCTCCATTTTTGGGACTTCAAAACATGATTTTAGCCTCTGAAAACCTCTGAGATTCAGTGGTAAAAAGTTCAAAAAAAGATAATAGAAAGGTGGGAAACACAAAGGCAAAGGCTTAAGAAGTTAGCTGCAAAGAAGGGTGATCCCTCCATCCACCCTTGATGGCCTTAAACCACAAGTTTCAGCCCAAAAGTTCAGAGTAAAAACAGTCCAAAAATAGTAGGAAAGATGGTAAATAAAGAAAGGAAACAAGCTAAGAATTATACCTCTTGAAGAGGGATACCCTTTTTCAATTACAAACCAACAATACCACACTCTCAAGAGCTAAATGCAAGGTCAAAATCACTTCAGCAAAAATGCCACAAGGGTTGGTTTAGAGTGTATAGGCAAAGATGGAAGAACTTGCAAGAGAGAGAGAGAGAGAGAGAGATATTTTTTGCTCCAAAATTTCTAACCTTCTAAAATATGAGAGAGGGTCATCTATTTATAGAAAAACATGAGACCAGCTCAGAAATATCTATACAGACATGTGTGGGCTAGTGCATACGTATGTGGAAACAGCTGGCACAACTGGCAAAAAGATCTGAAAAAACACACAAGTGGCTGGCAGGACACTAATAGTGGTCAGCAGGCCACATAAATGGGTGCGCAATCCGTGGCGCCCAAGTTGTAAGAGTGGTCAAAAATGGGGTGTCTACAGGTGGCTATATCTAAGTGAGGCCCATTTGCTATTGATCTGCCATCACCTAGACTTGAGAAAGTTTCGAGTTAGCTCTTTTCAACTGCAGCGCGCCCCAAGATTATGGAGCTTTTTGATGGGATCGAAACCCTAAATATTAAATCAACCGCTGTTCCTTGAAGGTCTTCAGCCATTCCCAACATCTCAGTAATAGTGGGTTCAGCTTTTTGGCGCTCTTGGCATACCCGAACCGAATTAGGTGCATCTATCATGCACAAATCGGTACTTTCAACAGTGAACACCTTTGGCTTGGGCAGATGGGCTGGGGTGATGTATATTCTGGGGTTGAAGGTAGGTGGCAGTGTATGGATGAGGTTAAGTTGAGGACGAGGTACTTGGTTATGGATGGGAAGAGGGTTAGTGGTAATATTAGGTTTTTAAGGTGGAGCTATCGTCTGGTTGTCGAGGAGGTTTTGAACCTCGTGACGAAGATGGTAGCAACGATCGGTACCATGATTGCGTTGTCGATGGTATGCACAGTATTTGGTGGGGTTCTGTCTAGCAGAGACTGGATCAGGAAAAGGTTGCAGATCAAGGGGTTTGAGATACCCTTTTTCCATCAGGACTTTTAGTGCACTGGTTAGGCTCATATAGAGGGGGGTGAACGTTCTACCTTGAGCTCAGGTTAGACCAGCTATTTGTCGGCTGGATTTGACAAAGGGGTTGGCAGTTTTGGGATTGGTGGCGATGGTATTGATTTCAATGGGTTTGGGAATAGTGCTACCGCTAGCATTTGTACTCCCAAAAAACACTCTCCTTGTTGGTTCGTTTGCTCTAGGAATAATTCCTCTGTTAAATGCGCTCTTAATCTGAATCCCTAATTCATGCAAATTTTTTTAAGTGAATAGTGGAACGACTATTAACTTTTGTAACATATTAGGCTTAAGGTTCTGCACCACTAGTCGTACTTGGTCCCTCTTAGAAGGTCGATCTATTATCTGTGCTACATTTGTGTGATAACACTGTCCCTTATTATGCTAATTGGTCCTTAATTTGAATATGATTATGTGTTTGATATGATTTTGTTTGCCATTTTGTGAAAATATGTGGTTTTGAATTTCTATCTGTTCACCGTAGGAATATCTATTTGACTATCTTCTTTGGAAGTTAAATTGGAGGCCTTATTGGCTACCGAGACCGGAATTGATTACGCCATTGTGATTGGCATAATTTTTAAAACCTACGGTGAAATTTAATTAGAAATTTATTTGGATCAGATTAAATTGATTTAATTAAGTATATAGTGCCTAACTATTTTAACATTATAATTTTGATTAGTGGGGCTTTTATTTAAAGGGCCATATACACTCAATCTCTATCTTTTGACTCATTTTGGCTGATTTTGAGCTCTTGAGTGTGAGAGAGCCGAATTAGAGAGAGAGTGTGTAGGAGATTGAGGTTGGTCTTGAGGCTTGGAGATTTTGGAAGATTACTCAAGAAATTGCTTTAGATTGAAAGATTTGAGCCTCTAGGTAAGTGAATTCATGAGTTTCATGTTGTAAATAGTGAATTCAAATTTGATTAATGGTCAAGAACATGAATTAGTTTGGTTATAAGGAAATTGAGTTGTATTTGTTGAATTTAAAGTCCATAGATGCATGCATGTAGGAAATTACTATGAATTTCCATATTTGAGCATAATGTGTATGATCCATGTTGAATTTTTGGGTTAAGACCATGTACTTGATCATCTCTTCACCAATTGAGTTGAGGATATTGTGTATATTTCACATGTAAGTGCAAATCATGGAAGTTTGAGTCTTGCATGTTTGAATCTAGTGTGTTGGTGATGGGTTTGAGTTAATTTGAGACATGCATGTGATTAAATTGTGAAATTAAGCTTCATTGTGTTATAATTTGGTGTTTATACCATGTTAGAATATGTATGTGTGAAATTGGAGCCATAATATGCAAGAAATGTGGTTGAAATGTCGAAATTGAACTCAAGAAACCATTCTGGAAAACCTAGAATTTATGATGTCTGCTTGAGCGGGGGAATCGACGCTCAAGCGGGGAATTCATGCTCCCAGTATTTTTTTTTTTGCAGGCATGGGTCCGCTCGAGCGGGGAAGTCCACGCTCGAGCGGGGAGCTATGTAGACAAACCTTACGCTCGAGTGCCCGAGTTCACGCTCGAGCATGATTTTGATGCAACCAGCACTTTTGCAGACCAATTGGGTCCGCTCGAGCGGGGAAGTCCACACTCGAAGCGGGGACCCTGTTTTCTGAAATTTTGAAAATGCATTATGTGTTCTGTTTTTCGTTCCCTTTCACTTCTAAATACTCTTAGGCATACTTTGAGCATTGTAATTGAATTAAAGAGATAAGAACGAAGCCTAAAGAGGAATATGTGAATTGAAGAACGGATTGAATTATTTGTGACCCATATGTGTTATGTGATGTGTAGGGTCAAGCTCCAGGGCAAATCCATAAGCCGATTACTGTGAGTAATATCGATATTTGGAAGCTTGTCATTTGTCTAATTGCTTTTTTTCTTATAAGCCTTATGCCTTATGATTTGTTAGTTTGAATTATGGACAAATGTCTGATAAGAATGAATGGGCCAGAGGCCGTTTTGACAAGAAAGAATGAATGGGCCAGAGGCCATTTTGACAAGAAAGAATGGATGGGCCAAAGGCCGTTTTGACATGAATGGATGGGCCAAAGGTCGTTTTGACATGAATGGATGGGCCAAAGGCCGTTTTGACATAAATGGATGGGCCAAAGGCCGTTTTGACAGGAATGAAAGATAATTGGGCCAAAGGCCAGTATGTTTGAAATCACAGTCACTTGACTCAAATTGTGTATATAAATGTTAAATAAAAATGTGAATTGGGCCCAAGGCCGTTCGGAGTATGTTGTTCTACATATCGTTTGTATCCTCTTATTTGATATTATTCACTCGGCTATCGCTCACACTCATTCATGCGTTTGTAGGTGAGCCAAGAGAGGTCCAAACCCAGCCCCAGTGAAGTCTGTGTGGAACAACCGAGTTTTGAAGAGTCAGCCATAGTGTCTCACGCACGAGACTCGTCTTCGCCTTTCTACTATGCGATGTCATTTTTGTCATGTTGGCGAGGACTTTGCATATGTCTGTTTATAGTTTTCATGGGTTGACTTAGTTTTTGGATGATCCTGTTTGTACAGAACTTATGCTACTGTATTTCTGTTGTGAGTTATTAATGTATATATGGTTGGTTGTTTGGATATGCCATGTAAACACAACTCTATGGACAAAGTTTTGAACTGCTTCCGTTTGGCCCCCACTAACTCTGTTAAAAATACATTTGTTTTAGGTTTGAGGCCGTAGGTAATCTCATGATTACTGGCCGGTTATGTCCTTAACCCATGGGGGCGGGTTCGGGTCATGACAATTTGCTCTCCACCTTGCAACAAATTCCGTAAAAGGTTCTTTGGGATTCTGATAGGTTGCTTCCAGCTCTTGGGTGGTCATTTCAATTTGGGTATTGTAAGAATACTGATTGACAAACGCCTCAGCCAACTCTTCCCAGTTCTACTTCACTTTATCCTCCAACTTCGCATACCAAATGGCTGCTATACCCGACAGGGTTCTTCTATATAGAGAGTTTCCGAGGCTTAGTTAAACCCATCAATTTTATGATGTCCAAGAAAAGCCGAATATGTACCATAGGATCTCTAGACCCATCGTAATGGTCAATGTATGGCATTTTCAATCTGTTTGGAAGCCTTACGGTAGCCTTGATGTACCCATACTCAATGTCGGGAATGGAGTGAAGTGCTTGTGCCTTTTTGAATTGTTTCTCAAGGTTAGCAATTTTTAAAAAGGTTGGTTCGAGATCATTAATATCAAGGGAAAAAAGCCCCCCATTAGGCTGCACCAGGGGTTTGAAAACTTGAGCTTGAGCCAACCCTTCTCGAGGATCTGGACTCTGCAAATCTTTAGCTGGTAGAGGTGGGTCACAGTTCAGCTACAGACCCAGGACTGGATGTGTAGTAGATGCCCCAAATGGGCATTGCATGTCAGCATTGGTCTCATCCTGCATGGCAATTCCCTAGTTTCGGGCCATCATCATGGCCACAGCTTCTTCTGGACTCTATGCCATCACGGGTCTACTGAGTTGGCAATCGGGGAAATAGATGGAGGCAAGCTGAGAGCTGACTAATAAGGATTTCAACCTGGTTTGCAATTGATGTATCTGGATTAGATTAGTCTAGACGGGTTTGACTAGATGGGTCTTTTGGTGTTGGATGGATCTTTTCTGAGTTGGCTTTTTGGGGATTAGATGAACGAGACCTTTGCTGAGTGTTTTTTTTTTTTTTGAGATTGGATGGACTGTGATGGGTTAAGGCTTTCCGGTTTGGATTGTGCTTGGCCTTTGCTGAGTTGGGTACTACTCTTTCTTTGGCTCAAACCAACCTGGCATTAAAAACAAAATGCCCCATCAAATCAAGATACCAGGTATGCCAGGCAAAGCAAAGCAAGATATAATTTTGGCCCTAGTTCTGGTTTATCAAACACAAACCCTTGGATTTTGACCCAAATTCTGATTCTGATATGACCCTTACTTTTGAAAAGAATCGGCTCAAGATTAATACTCTCCCAGGATTATATCACACATGTCCAAAGATTTCACATTTTCCACAAAAACACTCAAAACACCCCTATGAGGGTTAGGGTTTCCCTGTCCTAGTTTTGGAGTGATCTAGGGTTTTACTATTTCAAGCAAGCAACTTTCACAAAATCCTGCATGCTGGTGAACATCTTGTCCTATGTTGGAATAGTCACTACGGCTTTACTATATGCAGCTTGGTCAATTGGTCAAAAAGGTACCTCAACAAGACTACCTAATATACCTCTCACACCTAACACCGAGAAGTGAAAGAAGGATCAAGCGGTACAACGGTAATCCAGATCCAAGGGTTGTGTTTCCAACATGGCAGTGCACACGACCGGTCAGCCTTTTGACAAGCTTTTGGTCAAGCCTCTAGCAAACCATCCAGGAATAGCAGATGGAAAACACAGTGACTTACGAGCACCAATGAAAATGCAATGCAAAGAACATATAAATGTAGATAAAATTTCACATCATGAAGTTTGAGTCAAGTTCTCTAAATCCCTAGCAGAATCGCGAGAAATTGTAACTTGCTTTTTGTGTTCCTTTCGGATACGATCAGCCCTTCAGTTCAGACTCCCATGGTTTTGAATCTGATTCCACAAGTGCAATGTGAAATAGATAAACACAAATGAGTTGAAATCCAGCAATTCTTTTGGAAAATCAATTTTGAATCAAAAATGCCAAAAATGGACTGCTTTGCCAGACTTCAGAGTCGCCACCTAAATATTTTTGAGAAATTTAAGAAACCCGAGACTCGTGCCAAAGGTCAGATGTCTGTCATCACCAAAGTGTCTTGGCTCGGGAACTTAGGTACGAGAGGGAAAGGTCATGAATTGAGCGCCCCACTCGCCCGATCAATGATTGGCCTCTACTAATCATGATGTGATTCTTATTTATATTATATGCTCTTGTTCCGATTATTACGCTATTTTACTATGTGTTGCACACAAGTATAGACTCATTTGCAAAAGTTGGAACACTTTGATTTCTTGTATGTTTGAAAATTGTTTTGAATATGTACCACATGAAAAAAGTGGGCTCGTATGTACATTAATCAAATTAGCCTAACTTAAGCAATTAACCTTCATCCACAGGCATCCAAAACAAGTATATCACTTAAGCACTTAGCCTCATGGTATTTATGCTTGATATGGCAACAATTACACATATGCAATATGCTAAAGCAAAAATGCTCACCTAGCACTCCAAGGTAAGCCAAAAGAAATAAAAGAGTTAGAAAAAAAAGAATGCATGATCCTAATTATGCAAAATGTGATGCAAAATGATTAATGTAACACATGCAAAAATGCAACTAATAGGTTCGGTTGTCTAATATGTCATGTGAATCACTTTGATAGCATGCGGTAACGCATGTATTCAAGGAAGTAATAAAATGACAATGTCGTTAGAATGATGAATCGAACCTTATGCATGCAAGACAAATGGATGCAAGTCATGAAGAATGCCAATTCAAACATGATGCTCTGCACTATCCATCATAAGCGGGTAAATAAAAGGGAGAAAGACATGGGGTTGGAAGACTTACACATTATTACATTGTTCCCCTCGTGCAGGAGGGTTTGAATAAATGCCCTAGCTAATTATTATGAATTAACTAATCTATTACAATACCCAAAATAAACTAGCTATTCTGACTAATTATTACAACACTGAATTAAACTAACTATCCTAGCAAATTAAATAATTACAACGTAAAATTAATTAATTAATCTAACTAATTAATTATAACACCAAGTTAACTAACTATTCTAACTTAATTTACAAGTCCACTATTTAACGGGCCCTGAGAAGTGAGGGAACGCTCATGTATGAATGCGGTTTCCACTCAAAAAGTCCTCTGTTTGGCTGTTAGAATACTTTTGTTTTATAGTCAGGAAAAATTGCACTATTTTTCACCTCAACCCCTGCTCTGTTCTGCAGGAAAAATAACATTGCCTAGCTGAAAAAGGTGGCCGACTGGCCATAAGAGGTGGACGGCCGTACAGTAATGGTGGTCGGCCAACCACTAATATTTGGTACTACCCTGCTGCAACAGACACAAAACAAAGCACAAACAGAGTATTTCCAGGGAATGTTTGTCCACCCTGCCTCTCATTATCATCAAACAGCTTAAATGATGGATAGGCTCGATTCATAAGCTGTCAATCGATGCAAACTCATTGCATGATGGCTTATGAATCGAGGGATACAATTTCAATAAATGCACGAGGAAAGACTCATGAACCTCCTCCCTATCATGATAGTGATCAAGGGAAGTGGTTGACATTGACTCTTGAACGGTTTTCATCACTAACAAGTATGAAACGACTCAAGACTCAATGGGTTCAATTAACGTCCGATTGAACCCAAACCATTTTATTATCTTGCTCCATTTTATTCCAATTTTAATTACCTCTTTTAATTACCTTTCTATGGAACCAGAAAAAATATATATCAGCTTATTGGGCTAAACCAAATAAGGCCTACCAAGGGGGCCAACTGTTGGGCTTATTCGGCCCACTCCCCATTTATAAAAGAAAGACACCTCATGGAATGTAAGGGAGATCTCTTTACTCCACACAACACACAAACACTCTTCATTTTTATACATTCATTCTTTCAATCAAATGACTAATTTTTACCAGCGGAGTGTCTCCGACCGGCAACCCCGGTTGGGTGGCACCGATCATGTTCATCTTTGCAGATATACTGGAATGAAGTTCATCTCTTCATTGAATCTCTACAATCCATGTGAGAGGATATTTCATGGTCTTACAATTGCCACCGTCTGTGGGAAATGTCTACAAGAATTCAATGAAGGAGATGACAACCACCACACTCAAGATGCTCAGATCATCATTTCACGTTACTAGAAACAAGACCCACGATTGATCCTATCCTTCTCCTCTTTGTTTAAAGTTATTTTGTAGTTTTCAATCTTGCTGTCTATATGCATATACATATACACATATATATAGATATACATTTATGCTCATCGATTTGGTCCAATATATATTGATGCTCATAGATTTGGTCCAAACATTTATTTAATATCAATCTCGACATTCTCTCTAGCAGAATAGTCGGCTCATACACTTTTCTTGGTAAAAGCATCTTTTCGGCATTACTAACGGGTTTCTCAGCCAAATTCATACATGGTCTATCCATTTATTTATTTATTCTTTGTTTTTCAAACTTATCTTGAAGTTGCTTCTTAACATGTACGCACGTGTACCTATGCTAAACAAGTTGGTCCTCACTTTTTCTCTCTCTAGATGAAATTAACATAAATAAGGTCATGAATTATTATAACAAGTAAGTTAAAATGTTTTACTTCATAATTTGTGAGAGTAGGAGGTAATCTATATTGTGCCTTTATTCATAATTTTACTTCATAACTTTTTTACTTTTTACTGAGGCAATCTATACGGCTCATGTTGATGCCCAAAAAAACATATATATAAAAAAATAATTCAATAAAACTCCGGCAATCTTTCATCTAATGTGTTGGCCTAATAATTTCTTTATTCTCTTAATTTACTTCAGTAGTTTACTTCTTGAGATTATGCGAACACAATCGGCCTCATACACAAAAAGTTAGGCTCGTCATAGAAACTGACACCACAAAGCTCGGCACTGCTGAGTATAACACCAGCACCTTGATTTCATTGGTCGGCGGTTTAGTTCGGTATCAAAACCAACCATCTTGACAAGCCAAGCTACTTGGAAAACTACCGCCGAAGTCAATAACGTGGAACCTCTATTCTTTTCTCTTTATAACTATTGTCTTATAGTATGATTTCCATATACATATATGCTTATAACCTTCAATTTAATTAAAATATTATGCCTTGCTAGAAGATGTTTACCGATATAGAGTTCAATACTCCACCATTTCTCTGATGGCCGACCAAGTGATATCAAAAAGAAAAATTCAAGAACTGCTACCCAAGTGTTTTGGCACGCTAAGAGACGCCGACTAGTGTTTTGGCAAGCCAAGAGGAGTGTCAATCGGCACCAACAATTGGGTCAAGCTCAGCAAGCACCAATAGAATGGTCGTGGAAATCGAAGTATTGCCAACACAAGTGATTAAATTAACCGACTGCAAAGCTGATTGATGACACCATTGACATGTGTAGTCGAAGTTCATACGCCATCAAGTTCATGAGTTTAATAACGGAGCTATTCAACAATTCAACAAAGCTACTCGGTAGCTCTATAACCCCGAGCTCTATTCTTTGGCAACGAGAACGGCTCGAATTTTCACCACCAAGTGCATAGCCAACAACGTGAACCAAGCTCTTTTGCCAAGTACACTGTTTGGCAAACCAAAAAAGCATAGTGATGAATTCAAGAGATTGCATAGTGGGTTATGCCATAGATAACATTATTTGGCTAAAATTTTTCCGTATTACTCGGCAATAGAAAACATTATTTGGCAAACATTTTCGGCAACATTATTCAGCTCATTGATTACTCGACAGTAGAGCAACATTATTCGGCTAACAATATTCCACATTACTCAGCAATAGAAGACCTTGGCAAACATTTTCGACAACATTATTCGGCTCGTTGATTACTCGGTAAGACTATTTGGTCACATGCATCGCTCCATATCATTGGATCTTCTCGGCAACCAACTACACAATATTGCCTGGCACTACTATCTCGGTATCGGTACAAAACTAGTATCTCAGCTTGTCGAAATCCACATTTGACAATACCTAAGGATTTGCGTTGACTCAAAGAGTCCAAACCCACCAACCTGACAAGCCAAAAAGTAACCAAAGTCCGCCAAAAGTTGAAAAATGTGAAATTTTCAAAGCTGTCAAGCTCAAGTTTTGACTATATCAGGGTGAAGTACTCATTAAGACAAGTCCAACGCAACCAACCGCGTCGAAATCAGAGCTAAAACGAAGCCGTATGACCCAGTCGAACTTTGCCGAGCAATTTCACTTCAGCTAGAACAAACGACCCAATGTTAGCACATATAAGAAATTATTCGATGCATTGTGACTAAGTTACATCCTATCACAATCAGGTTCAAATATATATCTTGTTGAATACTAACAAATGGATC
Organism: Camellia granthamiana; assembly: GCA_036172215.1. Taxonomy (NCBI): domain Eukaryota; kingdom Viridiplantae; phylum Streptophyta; class Magnoliopsida; order Ericales; family Theaceae; genus Camellia; species Camellia granthamiana. Next base: position 47,250,571 of record CM069908.1, on the reverse strand, counting down.
TATAAGGGCTAGGGGATTAAGAGCAACTCAGCAAGATACGAGCAATTATCCACTGCTTCGCGGAGCACAATTCTCAACCGATCTGAGCTATCAACTCTATTTTTGCTACTACTATTTAGTTTGGTTATATTTAAGTCTGATTACAGCAATCCAATGGTCATTTACAACTATTTGGAGACTTCTGAACCCATTCGTACGGTCTGGTTTTGCAAATTCTGAGTCACATATTGAGATCAATACGTCGGCTAATCAAGAACATTAAATGCCAAATCAACGGTCAAATCATATCCAATCGACATGCAATTTCAGCAGCAGGATCTTGGGGCTAAGAGATAATCCTCCATCTTCCCTGATCATTCATTTTGTTACCTTGGCCATTTATTGCCCACTGGGACATCTTAGCCAATTTTTCATTTTCCAATTGGGGCATATCCGCCAAGCATCATCTCGGCAACTCTACTATGCATGCATACTCGGCCAACTTGGCAATCATTTCCATGCTTGACACATAGAAATATCTCTAGCTCGGTGTGAAAGTCCATACTTTGAAACAATCTTTGCACTCGGCAATATACTACACCCTCGCCCAGGGGTCATAATACCGTGGCCTACACCCTCACCCAGGGGTCATAATACCGCGGCCTACAGCCCTTGCCCGGAGGTAACAATACCATGCCCATCGTCGCAGAGATATCGGATGTAGACCCAAGGGGTCCTTATGTTAGACCTATATGGTCCCATCGTGTCGTGCATTATTGGATGTACCACATATATTTGTACATACATTCATACATACATACATTCATCCAGTCATTCATTCATTCATTCATGTTATTCATTTATCAACTGTATTCATGTTTTTTATTTATCAATTGTATTCTTTGTCAAGAGATTTAACATCTATTTGAACAGCATAACTCGGCAATAAAAACTCTCATTCCTTCTATCGAATATAATGAAAGTTTTGGGGCAATTGTGGGAGCCAGAAAAAAATATATATCAGCGAATTAGGCTAACCCAAATAAGGCCTACCAAGGGGGCCAACTGTTGGGCTTATTCGGCACACTCCCCATCTATAAAAGAAAGGCACCTCATGGAATGTAGGGGAGATCTCTTTCCTCCACATAGCACACAAACACTCTTCATTTTTATACATTCATTCTTTCAATCAAATGACTAATTTTACCATCGGAGTGTCTCCGGCTGGCAACCCCGGTTGGAAGGCGCCGATCATGTTCATCTTTGCAGATATACTGGAACAAAGTTCATCTCTTCATTGAATCTCTACAATCTATGTGAAAGGATATTTCATGGTCTCACACTTTCCATTCCTTAATTTATTTAATCTGAAAATGAGCATTAAGTCCGCTAATGAAGAGGTGTCAAACCAAGGGTTGTTTTGGGCGTGAGAGAGATGTCATGCCGTTGGTAATGAACCTCTGAAGAGATTAAAACATTAAGAACAACAATCTCAATCTCAATCTTAAACAAACAATCTGTTTGAAATGACTCTCAAAGGAAAAGCCAAGAAATGAGAGAGGTGCAGAGGTGATTAGGGATGATCACAAGTATGGAAAGCACTAAATAAATGCTATCAACTTAAATAGGTTGGTGTCGAATGCCTAAACCACCAAACCTATGAGGACCACTACACTACAAGTATACTACACAAAGCAAAAATTAAATAAACTCCTCAAAACAGTCCTAAATTAGACTAAAATAGTGCTGGAATTGATGTAAAAAAAAGCTAAAAGAGTAAGCTAAAATAATGGAGAATTTAAGCTAGTAAACAAGCCCAAGCAGGGGTGGCTAACCCCTCCATTTTTGGGACTTCAAAATCACATTTTTAGACTCTAAAAAACTCTAAAAATCATTGGTAAAAAGTTAGAAAAAAATTTGAGAAAGAAATGGGAAACACAAGGGCAAAAGCTTAAAAGACAAGGTTCAAAGAAGGGTGGTTAACCCCCCACCTTTGGCAGTTTTAAACCACAAGTTTTTGCCCATAAAAACAGTGTAAAAACAGTTCAAAACCGAAAGAAAAGATAGGGAAGAAGTAGTGAAGAGATGCTCAACATTATACCTTTTGAAGCAAGGCAACTCTTTTGTTAACAAACCTACAAGTTCTCACTCTCAACCGCTAAAATTTGGACTCAATAATCTCAGCAAGGAGAGCTCCAATATTGGTTTAGGAAGTGTTGGGGTAAGGTGTGTGTGTTGCAAGATAGAGATAGAGAGAGAATTTCAAGTTTTGAGGCTTTTGGAAATTTGTGTAACCTAATTTCAAGAGGGGAGGTCATCTATCTATAGAAAACCATGCGTCTCACTCGGAAATATCTATATACATACAACTGGTATCATGCATGAACCTGTGGGGGACAGCTGGCAGAAAATATATGGTTTTGACACAAGTGGCCGGCAGGCTATTAATAGGGGCGGCCGGCCACTAGTGGGTTTGGGGGCCTCTAGGGACACTTAGTTGGCCGGCCAAAAACTTGTAAAAAGTGGCCGGCTGTCCATAAAAATTTACTTTCATGCCCGACTTCAAACGAACATATCTCCCTCATCCGGACTCGGTTGTAGGTCATTCTTGAGTCTAAATTGAAGCCCCGAAAGTCTACTTTCCAATGGTAGTAACCTCATATCTAAATTATAAGTGTACAAAGAGATATGCCTATTTTAGTGAAGGCTGATTATTTCTATCTTAACGGTTTGATGCCCAACTTTTCTCCCAACTAATTTTCTTCCCTCCCCTTCTAATCCTTCTACTCCAAACCTATAAATAAGAGGTTTTTAAAAAAAAAATTCAAAGAGTTCACCTCCCTTCCACTTTGTCCTTACTCGGTTTATCGAAAAGTGTACTATTTTAAACGAAATGCATGCCTCGGAACATCGTAGAAGCATTTGGAAAAGTATTTTGGAAAATAGGGTTTTAAGGTCTAAAATAGTTTTGGTCAAAATAGTGTTGGTCAAAAATGGAGTGTAAGGTTGGGATTAGAAGCTCTTCTTGCTAAAGAAATCAAACATTTGTACAGCGTCACTTTTCATCATCGAGTGATCAACCTGAGGCGCCCAAGTCTTAAGGGCGGTCAAAAATGGGATGTCTACACCATGTACTGCGAATAAGATGGTCTATCTCTTCAGCATACCATATATTATCCAGGATACAGTCCCCCCAATCCTCGTCAGTATGGGCCAGATGCAAATCATTGTCATCCCACCACTCGCCTTCAGCAGCCGACAAATAGTTATCCGGTCCTACCTGAATCATCTTTACAATACAAGTGCCCCCTTTAAGGCGATACATTGTTGTAGTTTTATGGCTGTCCTCAACTCCTTCTCTCTCAAACTACCTCAATACAGCTTCATGTTCAGTGTCTATAGTACTCACAACACCCACTTCTTGGTTTGGGTTCCCCACGCTTGTGCCCTTCGACAGTTTTCCTTTCTCATTAGCCTTCCCAGACACTGTAGCTACCTCTGCTTCATTTCTCTCTGGTTTTATCACAGTTTCTTCTTCCTTGTCTGGCTCATCGCTCAACCTTCCAGTATTATCGGTTGATCCATTCAGGTCAAACCACCCGATCTGTGCATCTCCTTGATCATGCTCATCAATGAACTGCAGGTTGTCCAAATCCTCTTCGAGGTCTACCAGATCATCCAACCCCTAGCTCGGGCCATCTTCCCTGACCACATTGATGCCTACCAAGATTGGTAGCACCACTTTGGGCTTGGTTTGGCTGGTTTGCACAATATAGAAACTCAAGTCATACGCCCTCTCAGATAAGTCCTCAGTACACTTCGGCAATAGATTAGTACCTTCCTTCGAGGTCGACCTCCCTCTCATTGCAAATATCATCACCACAGGCTCAGGTTGTGGTTTGGACGTGTCCATCATGCACAGATCTGCACCTTCAGGAATGAACAACGTCTGTTTTTTGCAGGTGGAAAGGGGGTAATGTATACGTTGGGGTCATAAGAGGTGCCCAATTTATGGATAAGGTTAAGGTTTCGAGGTGGGGGGACTTGATTATGGGTTGGGAGCAGGTTGGTAATCACATTTGGTTTTTGGGGTAGGGCAATGACCTTGTTGTCAATGAGATATTAAATCTCATGACGCAAGCAGAAGCACTGGTCGATGTCATGACCGTGCTACTGGTGAAAAGCACAGTACTTCGCGGGGTTGTGTTTGGATGGAAGAGGATTGAGAAGTGGGCAAGGTTCTAAGGGTTTTAAGTACCCTTTCTTGACCAGCACTTTCTTGGCTTTGGATAGAGTCATATACAGTTAGTTAAAAGTCCTACCCTAAGGTCGGGTCGGGTTGGATGATGTTTGTGAGCCTGTGTTGGCGAAGAGGTCGACGGTCTTGGTTGTGGTGACAACACTTACATCCGATGGCCTCGCAACTACGCTACCACTGGCAACATTGGAACTGTGAACAAATGGCCTCTTAGCTAGCTCCTTATCCTCAGTAATTAGTCCCTGTTTCATGGCATCCTCAGTTTGAACCCCCATTTCACGAAGCTCTGTGAATGTAAATAGGGGTAGAACAATCATGTTCTGCAGCAATTTGCCATGCAGATTCCGAACAACCATTCTTATCTTTTTCTGAAGGTCGAGTGGTCATCATTAAGGTTTTGGCCCTCCATCTCGTCACAAATTCAGAGAAACCTTATTTTGGCTCTTAGCACGTCGCCTCGAGATCACAGGTTGTGACCTTGATTTGAGTGTTGTAAGAGTACTGAGCCATGAAGGACTCGGCTAATTCATCACAATTCTGTTTTACTGAGACTTCTAACTTGGCATACCAGATGGCCACTATACCTGACATAGTCCAACCAAAAAGGGATAGCTTCTGTAACCTAGTCAAACTCATCGGCCGCAAGATGTCCGAAAACAACAGTAGATGAACCATCGGGTCTCTGGAGCCATCAAAATGATTAATGTATGGCAACTAGAACCGCTTTGGTAGTGTAACTGCAGATTCGGTATATCTATCCTCTATGTCTGGAAAGGAATTAACCCCTTGCACTCCTTTGAACAATTTCTTTAGTTTATTGACCTTGTGTGCAATTGGATCAACCTCGAACTCGAACGGGGCCTCAGTATGATAAACTGGGGCTTTGGAAGCTTGTGTTGGGGTTGGTTCTGCTTGGACTGGAAAAATAAGATTACCCTGGTTTTGTGGATCTTAAGCGTTGGCAATATTACCAGTGGCACCGGGCACAGGAATAGTCGTCGTGGGTACATGGGACACAGAGGCCATAGCCGGCTACGGTTGTTGTTGTTGTAGTCTAGTTATGACCTCAACTTGACGAGCTGTGACCTCGGCCTGACGAGCCACATCGTACTGCAATGGCTCAACTGTTTGTTGTAGTTGGAGTATTAGTTCCTCCATATTGGCCTAGGGATACTGTGCCATTTGAATAAGTGACTGGTCTTGAGCTAGACTGGAAGTAGACAACTATTCTTGACCTGGAATGAACTCAGGTGAGCTGAGGGGTGACTACTGTAAGAACTGGACTGGTGAACTCTGCCTAATTCCCCGTCGTTTTGTAACCAGTGGGAGTGAAGCAAACACGGGTTGTCCCCAAACAAGATCTCCAACCTTGCACAGCCTTCCAACTCGGGTCCAAAGTACTTGGGGTATATCAAAACCTTCCGAAGCTATGGCTTTAAACTACCTAGCAAAAGAAATAAAGCAAAAAAATAGTAATCAGAAACCGCACAGTACCTCAGCTAAGATGCTATCAACACAGACACGATCAAAGTTATAGGACCGCACTCCATACTGAATTCTGCCTCGAAACAGATACCAACTGGGCAACTGATATGAACATCTTGTATAGTTTCACTATAAAGCACATACTAGTTAAGAGAGAGTCAAAACACCCTTATGATGGGAGAGGGTTACCCTGTCCTAGTTTTGTCATGAACTAGGATTTCACTATTTCAAACAAGCAATTTCACACAATCCTGCATTCGGGTGAGCATCCTATCCTAGTTTGGAACAGTCACTATGGCTTTATTATATGCAGCTAGGCCAAATGGTCAAAGGGTTACCTCAACAAGACTACCTAATATACCTCTCACACTTAACACCAAGAAGTGAAAGGAGGATCAAACGGTACAGCGGTAGTTCAAATCCAAGGGTTGTGTTCCCAACATAGCAGAGCCCACGACCAGTCAACCTTTTGGCAAGCTTTCACGCAAGCCTCTGGCAAACCATCCAGGAATAACAGATGGCAAACATAGTGACTTAAGCACACCAATGCAAATGTAATGCAAAGAACATATAAGTGTAGATAAAATTTCACATCATGAAGTTCAAGTCAAGTTTCTCTAAGTCCTCAGCAGATTTGCCAGAAACTGCAGCTTACTTTTTGTGCTCCTTTCGGATACGACTAGCCCTATAGTTCAGACTCCAATGGTTCTAAATCTGATTCTACAAGTGTAATGTGAAATAGATAAACACAAATGAGTCCAAATCTAGAAAATCTTTTAGAAAATTGATTTTGAATAAAAAATGTCAAAAATGGACCGCTTTGCCAAATTACAATGTCGCCACCCAAATATTTTTTTAGGAAATTTAGGAAACCCGTGACTGCCAAAGGCCACTTATCCATCATCACTAAAGTGGCTCGGCTCAGGAACTTAGGTACGAGAGGGGAAGGTCATGAATTGAGCACCCTACTTGCCCGATCAAAGATCGGCCTCTACTAATCATGATGTGATTCTTATTTACGTTATATGCTCTTGTTCCAATTTATTAGGCTAATTTTACTATGTGATGCACACAAGTATAGACTCATTTACAAAAGTTGGAACACTTTGATTTCATATTTGTTTGAAAATTGTTTTGAACATGTACCACCTAAAAAAAGTGATCTCATATGTACATTCATCAAACTATTTCAACTTAAGCAATTAGCCTTCATCCACAGGCATTCAAACAAGTATATCAACTAAGCACCTAGCCTCATGGTATCATGCTTGACATGACAACAATCACATGCACGCGATATACCAAAGCAATAAATGTTCACCTAGTACTCCAAGGAAAGCCAAACAAAGCAAAATAATTAGAAAACATACATGCTCCTAACTAATGCAGTATGACTAATGAGACACATACAATCATGCAATTTAATAGGCTCGACTACTAGCTTGGTATATGATCCAATCCAAGGCATGATAAATCACGTATTCGAGTAAGAATTTGAATTTGATATCAGTTAGTATGATAAGCCGAACCCTAAATGTATACAAGACAAGTGTATGCAAATATGGAAAATGCTAAAGGAAACATGCAATCCATCATAAGCAAGTAGATAAAAGGGAGAAAGAAATGGGGGTTAGAAGACATACACATTATTACAATTTTTCCTTGAACAAGAGGGTCCAAATAAATGTCCTAGCTATTTTACCAAATTAACTAACTATTACAATACCCAAAATAAATTAGCTACACTAACTAATTATTACAACACCACAAATTAACTAACTATTCTAGATATTTAATTAAGTACAACACAAAAATAACTATCTATTCTAGCTAATTATTACAATACCAAAATTAAGGAATTAAAACTAACTAATTAATTACAAATTAAAACTAGCTAATTAATACCAAAAATTTAACTAAAATTAATTAACTAAGTAATTAACTATTACAAGCATAATTTAGCGGGCCCCGGGAAACGAGGGATGGCTTATGCATGCACATGAGTTTCTTCCCCTCGAGAATGCCTCTGTTTTGCTGCCAAAGTAGACACCCCATTTTTGACCGACCTTAAGACTCAGACGTCATCGATTGAGCGCTCGGTGATGGTGCATGTTGTGCTTGTCCTGAGGTTTCGGAGTTCTCGGCTGAAAGCCTTGCCTCCGAGCATCAGAACCTTTTGTGCTTTGACTCGGTTTGCAGACCAGGTCTTGTTTTCTCTTCCCGAAGGGAGGGAGAGGTCTTGGAGACCATCTCTCAGTGGGCGTAGACTACTTTTCGTGGTCGTAGGCCACTGTTCCCGTTTGGAGACTAACTTTCGATTTTCGGAGCCGTCGGCCGCGCACCTCGGCTCGGGACCGCTTAACATTCTCCGTTTGCTCTGATTTTTGGAACACACCTTGTTTCCTCTGTCACGAGGGACACTGTGGCCCAGGAGACCACCTTTGTGGTTGCACGCCACTTTTGGTGCTTAACAGCTAGTTTTTGAGGCTCTCGACCACGCGTTTTGCCCCCTCGAACCCTCGTTTTGCATCCGTCTTGGTTCATTTTTGGCTTGGACCCTGTTTTCATTGTTTGGAAGGTGGTACAAGGGTGGGAGACCACATTTTCTCCTTGGAGACCACTTTTCTCCTCACCGGCCGGTTTTCTTGCTAGGAAGCTGGTCTCATTGGTCGTTGGGCCACATTTACTGGTCTCCCACCATATCATCAGCTTGCATTCAGTTGGGAGACCACCAAATGGGGCTGCCGACCACCTTTCATTGATTTGAACCTTTTGAACTGGTCGGCCGACCAGGAGAAGTGGTCGGCCGACCACCTGAACTGGTCGGTCTGCCTTCTCCAGTTTTGTCTCTGTGAGTTGTTGCCAGTTGTACCAGCTGGAAGGCACGGACTGCATCCTCCATACACGTGTATAGAGGACCTTTGGCCTTGGTTTTTAGCTTCTTTGAGAAGCTTTGGCCTCTTTTGGCTATAAAGGAGGGCCTCCCCCTCCTTGGCCATGGTTTAGAAATTTGTTGAAGGCATAGCATATATATCTCTTTGTATCTCTCCATTTTAGGCTTAGAAGTGTAAGGTTCTTGCCCCTTTGCACACCACCTCATAGCCTAACACTTCCACCATCAACCTAAGGATCTTGGAGGCCATTTTTAGAGGTTGAGGAGCTGTGTCTTTGGTCCAGAAGTTGCTGGTCTTCTTGAGCTTCAAGGGAAACACATTTTCTCCCTTTTTAAGCCCTATTTTGATCCTTATCTTAGCCTTATTTGCATGCATATTTGAGCTTTGTTATCAACTGAAAGCAGTCTTGTTTTGAGGCCCTTTTGATGTTTGTTTAAGGTCATTTTGTTGTTGGGGGTCATTTCCCCCTTTGTATTGATCTTTGTTTGGCCTTTTGACCACTAAAATCCAGTGGATTTTCAGTGGTTAGGATGCTGTTTTGAGGGCCAAAATCAGAGAGAGGTGACCCTCTCTCTCCTTGTCTTGTTTACTAGCATTTTTGGCCTCACAAAGGAGCCCATATTTACATGCATCCCAAGCTTGGTTCAGGCCCTTTTTAGTGGTTTTTAGGACCTGCCTAGGCTCTGTCCAGAGTTTGTTTTGTCACCTTGGGTGTGCCTCTTGCATGTGTAGAATAATCCTCTTCATAGCTTATCAAAGGAGCATGTCATTCTTGCATGCATTGATCATGTTTCAGTGGGTTTTTGGGCTTTATTTGGCATGTCATGCCTCTGTCTTTGGCTGGTTTAGCGGTCTCTTGAATGCTTCATATGCTTGTAGTATAAACCATACTTTCTAGCTTATATTGCATGTTGTTTTGGCCCTTGATGCTAGCATATTTTGGCCATTATCTAAACTGATTTTGTGCATATTTTGGGCCACCTTAGCTTTGTTTTGAGGCTCCATGGTTGAATGATGCTTTCCATGTATGCTTGTAGTGCAATATGCTTAGCTTTGAGTTTTGAAGCCTATTGCATGCTTATATAGAGGTGTTTACATATTTTAGCATCATTGAGCATGTCATTTCAGAGCTTATACTTGTGCCATGTTCCCATGTTTTCCACTCTTTAAATGTGTTTGAGAGTTGTGCTTGTATACCTCATTTATGGGCCATTGCATGAGCTTCATTTTTGTGCCTTTCAAGCCATCATTTTAGTCCAGTTTGCTACTATTTTGGGCCTACATAGGGACTGTTTGGGGTCGGTTTGGTCATTTGGGCATCACTTTGCATACCTCTAGTGTGATGCACTTCACTAGTTTTGGTATTTGAACCATCCAACATGCATTGTGTGAGTCGTTTGCATGATTCGGGACCATTTTGCATGCCATTTCAGAGCTGGAATATATGCCATTGTATGCCATACTCCATCTTTTCAATGCACTTGGAGAGTTGCATCTTATGCCATGAGTTAGAGCCCTTGCACCTTGCATATTTGCATGTGTTTTGTTGCCTCATTTCCATCATGTTTGGCCACTGATTTAGGTGCGACTGAGGTCCATCCATATTGGTTTAAGTCCATCTTGCATTGTGTAAGCCATATAGTCTATGTTGTCGCATGATTAACCATTGCATTGAGTATGCCTTGTTCATCTTATTGTTTGTCTTCATACGTGCATTGTTTATGCCATATAACATCATGTGCATTGAGTATGCCATTGATTAGTCCATAGCATTGCGTATGCTAGTTGCATGTTTGCATATCATCCCTCACATATTTGCATGACTTGGTTGCATCGCCTTAGGATTGCATGCTTAAGGTCACATTGTGCATGTCATTCTACTTGTTGCATTGTGTTTAGGATAGGGTTTAGTCCAAACACGGGAAACGAGGGATGTTTCATACTCAAAGTGACGAAACGTGCCTCGATTCCCGGTTGCCGGCACTCTTGACTACCCATGACGGAGTTGTTGGCTTTAGGTACTTGTATGTGTATTCATTTCACATTGAGACGTGCAATTCAACTCCTCGGCCATCGTGCATCGAGATGCGTGATTGGTGGCCCGAGGATCGAGACCTACACTCCCTTGAGCTTGTACAATGATGGGGAGAGTGGTCATGCACACATGTGTTGCAAATACCTGGCTTTCTCTCTCTCTTGCCTTTGTTGCAGAAAATGCAGAAACCAGGAGAAGAAACTGGTCGGCCGACCAGGTTTTCTGGTAGGCCGACCACCTTTTCTAGTTTTCACCACCAAGGGTGGTCGGTAGGTGGTCTCCAATGCCTATAGCTGGTCGACAGCCCTCCCACAGTTCCCCGGGGTGGAGTTTCATCTCTTTGGAGCCTTGTGCAAGTTTCTGAAATCAATTGCAAACAAAAGCGAGCCGGGGCATCGCGATGGATTCCCCGACAAGGCAACTCAAGCATGCATGCATCCATCATCATCCAAAACAAAGCGGAAGAAGCCTATTTCATTTAGTTTACATGCTTACTTAGCTAATTTGTTAATTAGTGGTTGTGTAATAATTAGCTGTAGTTTGTTATTCATTTTGTTGTGTAATAACTAGTTAATTAGATTAGCTTAGATTAGCTAATTGATTCTGTATTATTTATTCGAACCCTCCGTCGAGAGGGCACAACTGTTGTAATAAGTGTGCGTATGTGTGATGCATGTCTTCCAGCCCCACGTCTTTCTCCCTTTTATTTACCAGCTTATGATGGTTAGTTTTAGGGCATGTTTCAATTAGCATCCTTATACTATGCATGCTTGCATCCATTCATTCGTATTGCATGTACCAGGCTCGGCGCATCATAATAACTGCATTGTATTTCAATATCAATTTGAATACATGTTATCTAGTTGCATTTCGCATGCCATCTTAGTATAGCCGAGCCTATCTTAGGTGCATTTTGCATGTGTTGCAGTAGCCATCTTAACATGAACTAGGATCATACATTGATTACTAACTAGTTTCTGTTTTGGCTCGGAGTACTCGGTAAGTTTTTATGCTTTAGCATCCTTGCATGTGTGTGAGTGTTGCCATGATATCATGCTTGCCATGAGGCTATTTGCTTATGTAATATAACTGCCTGAATGCCTGTGGGTGAAGGTTGGATTACTTGAATTGGAACAATTCATCGAAATGCAAGTTTTAAGCCCACTTGAGAGTGGCAAAATCATGTTTTCTAAGCCCACTTGAGAGTGGCAAATCTACGTCTTAGCCTACTTGCGAGTAGCACCTTCAAACCATTTTCAAAACAAACATGAGATGATTTGTTCCAACTTAGGCGATCTAGTCTATACTTGTATGTTGTGTGCATCATATAGTAATTCTAGGCTAATACACCGGAATAAGAGCACATGTGTTTTCAAAAACAAGATATCATGTTTAGTAGTAGCCGATCTTTGATCGGGCGAGCGGGGGTGCTCATTGCATGACTTTCCCCAATCGTACCCAAGTTCCCAAGCCGAGGCAACTTTGGTGATGACGGACACGTGGCCTTAGGCACGAGTCAGGGTTTTCTAAATTCTCCCAAAATAAAATATTTACGTGGCAACTCTGTATCTGGCAAAGCAGTCCATGTTTGGCACTTCTTCTTAAAAAAATTAGTTTTCCAAAATGATTTGCCGGATTTGGACTCTTTGGTGATTTATCGGTCTCGCATTGCACTTTGCGGGACTAGATTCAGAACCGTGACATTTGAGTCTGAACTGTAGCATGAGGCCCACGCGAGCGCGTCTACAGGGTTCTATTTTGAGGTCAAAAAATTGCACTGTTTTCACCTCAGCCTCTGCTTTGTTCTGTGAAGAAAATGGTACTGCCTAGCTGAAAAAGGTAGCCGGCCGGCCAGCCAGAAGTGGTGGAAGGCCGTACAGTATAAGTGGTCACCGGCCACTAATTTTGGGTTTCTCTTGCTACAACAAAAAGCAAACAGAACACCAACAGAGCATTCTCGGGAAATGTTTGTCCACCCTACCTCTCCTTATCATCAGACAGATCAAAGGAGGAGTAGGCTCGATTCGCAATCCATCAATTGGCGCAAATTCATTTCATGATGTCTTATGAACCAAGGGATACAATTTCAATAAATGCATAATGAAAGACTCACGAACCTCTTCCCTATCATGCCTTTGATCAAGGGAAGTAGTTGACATTAACTCTTGAACCGTTTTCATCACTAACAAGTATGAAACGACTCAAAACTCAATGGGTTCACTTAATGTCCTATTGAACTCAAACCATTTTATTATCTTGCTCCATTTTATTCCAATTTTAATACTTCTTTTAATTACCTTTCCATTCCTTAAGTCTTTTAGCCCAATAATGAAGATTAAGTCCACTAATGGAAAGAAGTGTCAAACAAGGGGTTGTTTTAGGCATGAGGGAGATGTCATGCCGTTGGTAATGAACCTCTGAAGAGATTAAACCATTAAGTACAACGATCTCCATCTCAAGCTTAAACAAACAATCGGTTTGAAATGACTCTCAAAGCAAAGGAAAAGCCAAGAAATGAGAGAGGTGCAGAGATGATTAGAGATAAACAAAAGTATGGAAAGCTTGAAATAAATGCTATCAACTTAAATAGTTTGGTATCTAATGCCTAAAACACCAAATCTATGAGGACCATTACACTACAAGCATGCAATACAAAGCATAAATGACATGAACAACTTGAAACAGTCCTAAAGTAGGCTAAAATAGCACTGAAATTCACATAGAAAGGCTTAAAAAAAGTAAGCTACAACATTGAGAAATTTAAGCTAGTAAACAAACACTAGGAGGGGGGCAACCCCTTCATTTTTAGGACTTCAAAACATCATTTTTAGCCTCTCAAAACCTCTGAAATTCAATGGTTAAAAGCTCAAAAAAAGTTAATGAAAAGGTGGGAAGCACAAGGGTAAAAGCCTAGAAGACAAGGTTCAAAGAAGGGTGGTCCACCCCTCTACCTTTAATGGCTTTAAACCACAAGTTTCAGCCCATAAATACAGGTGAAAAAAAAAAAAAAAATAGCCCAAAAACTATAAGAAAATGTAGAAAAGAAATAGTACAAAAGAGCTAGGATGTATACCTCTTGAAGATGAGTGACACTTTTGAATTATAAACCAACAATTTCCTACCCTCAAGAGCTAAAATGCAAGCTCATACACCTTAGCAAAGAACCCTCAGGGTTTGGTTTAGTGTGTCTAGGCAAGGGTTATATAAGTTGCAAGGGAGAGAGAGAAATGTAGAGAGAGAAATATTTTCCAAGACTTTGCTCCACGAATTTTTCTAACCTAAATTTATGAGAGGGGGTCAAGTATATATAGAAAATTATGCTAGGCTCTCAAAAATATCAGTATGCAAACAGCTGGTGCAGTGCATGCACCTGTGGAGACAACTAGCACAGCTGGCAAAACGATCTGGTTTTTTGACCCAAGTGGCCGGCTAAAGGGGGCGATCGTACACTAATGGTGGCCGACCAGCCACTAGTAGGTCTGCAGGCCCCTGAATGGTTAGGCTTAAAAAACTATTGTTTTGGTCCAAAAATGGTACAAGGCTTGTAGGTTTCCAAGGCTCAAATCCGAGGCTTTCTACTGAGGAAATTGAGCATTTGACAAGTATGTGAATTCATCATTGGGTGATCGATCGATGGCGTCCAAGTCTTTAAAGGCTGTCAACAATGGGGTGTCTACACAATGGTACTTGAAATTCCACCAAGCCATTTTAGAAATGGGCTATGTTATGAGTCAATTAGATCACTGTGTTTATATCTAGAAAAATAATGACAAGTTAGCAATATTGTCTTTATACGTGGATGACATATTGTTAGCAGGAAATTGTCCAGATATGATTATAAAAACGAAAACTTTTTTGGCATCTAGATTTGAAATGAAAGACATGGGCCTTGCAACCTATGTTCTAGGAATTAGAATTTCAAGAGATAGAAATTCAAAATTATTATATCTAGATCAAGAGAAATATCTACACAAGGTGCTCAAAAGATTTCATATGGATAACTGTAATTCTTTAAGCACACCTGTTTGCAAAGGACAAAGTCTTAGTAAAAGTATGAGTCCTCAAACTAATTCTGACATTGAGAAAATGAGAGATGTCCTGTATGCTTAGGGAGTAGGCAACCTAATGTATGCTATGACAAGCACAAGACCTGACATTTGTCATGTAGTCGGATTGGTAAGTAGGTTTCAATCTAGGTAATGAACATTGGCAAGAAGTCAAAAAAATATTCAGATATTTAAAAGGCACTAAGAATTTGAAATTATGTTTTGGTTTGTGTGATCTAAACATAAAAGCATACACTTACAAGAGACGTAGATGATAGAAAATCTACTAGTGGTCATGTGTTCTTGTTTGGTGGAACAACAGTTTCTTGGTTAAGTAAGAAACAGAGTTGTGTTATAAAGTACACTATGGAAGCTAAATACATAGCTTGCAGCATAGCCGTGAGTAATGCGGTCTGGATAAAACGATTTGTTGACAGCTTACAATTAGGTATACTTGCCAGACCGATCAATACGTTTTGTGACATTCAGTCTGCCATTTTGTTAATCAAAAGTGGAGTGAATAGCTATAAGGAAAAACATATTCATGTTAATTATCACTATATTCAAGATATAGTGGAGAGGGGAGAAATTAAAGTACACTATATACGCTTAGAAGAAATGATGGCCGACCCTATAACCAAAGGGTTGTCTTTGGAAAAATTCAGAGAACATGTAGCTAATATGGGATTGAAAAATGCCTAGCTATGTGGTTTAGCTACTTATATAAAACCATAGTCAGATGACTCTGGGGATGCCTAGATAACCGATGTTTTGCGACTCTATCGTGCATGGAAACATGTGTTTGGTCAGGTAATAAGATAGATGAACTGACAAGGTACGGACGTCATAGTTAGCATGCGATGTAAAGTCCATAATATGCAACATTCTGACTAGATGATGTTGCCTGCTTGATCAGAAACAAAAAAAAAAAAAAAAAAAGAGTAGAAGAAGAAGTCGTTGATAAGGTGTATTAAGGAAAATCTTTAGGTTTTGGTATTAGAGGAAGTACTTAACAATAATTTCGATGTAGGTCGACACATGAGGAATGCGTGCGGCTAAAGTCGTCAATGGTGATTGGGTATGGACTATGAACCCAGCACTGAAAATTGATGCTGTTCATTTAAACTATAGTGAATTGAAGTCATCTAGAGTGTGTTGTCAGTGGAAGAACACAATCGTACGGGTGCGGTCAGATTGGTGGCAAAAACGTGCACACGTATGGCCAAGTCACAATCAAACGTCAATCTATGAGTTAAATTCATAGATGAAAGTTGGCATGAGGCAAAATTTTGGTACCAAGGTAAACATGCCTAACTCAGGTTTTATCACCAATATTATAATGTGATCAAGTGAGAGATGAAGATATTAGGGATGATTACACCATAATATGGTGAACTCTCTCACACCGAATCATAATCTTCATGTGGTGATTAGTAAACCTTCCCACAAGGAATAGAATAATGTAGAAGTGTTTTGGTGTTTGAATTTAAACACAAAAAGACACAATGCTTCATAGCATTGTGTCTATTTCCAAAAGATGATGACTCTTGGCAAAGGTTGTCAAGATGTTTATAAATAGTTGGAACAATGTGTCTCATTGATTCATTCACAAAAACCAGCATATATAAACATTGCTTTGCTTTTGGATTATCAATTCCATTTTGCATGATAAACACCCTCATGGGCTTCACGATCATCACCATTATTAAGTTAACCTTACAGCTTGTGTGTTTTCCCTCACAATCTCTCTCTCTCTCTCACTCTTACGTTACTCTCACAGACTGTCTCTAGCAACAGTAGCAGCGACTTCCCACCAGTTCTCCCTCCGGTATCTAGGTATAGCTCTCCCTTGCTCTCCTCTGCTCTTTTCACTTGTCTTCTCTGCTCTCCTCACCTGTCCTCTCCTCTTTTTATCTTGTTTCTCCTTCGTTTATCTTTGAGCTTTTGATATTACCAGGTTGTTCAATTGATTGAATAATTTTGATTAAGAATAAAATAGTATGAAAATTGAAATAGGGTTGATCTAAACTATTTTTCTAGTTAAATTCAATGAAGAGAGTTTGAATGTAGCCAAATTTTGAGGTATGTACATAAGCACAGAGAGAGAGGGGTTGTGGGTTGCGAATTAATCAGGTAATACTCTCATTTCAAGCAATGCTCTCTCTATATATATATATATTCTTCTCTTGCTTTGATCCATCTAGTGTTTCATTTTTCTGTTCGGATTTCTTATCTCCTATTCTTAAGATTGATCGTTTGTGTCCTCTTCAATGTTCAATTAACGTGATTCAAATTTAGTCAGATCAACAAAGACCCATCTGGTTTATAAATCGAAAATTCTAGTTCTCGATACCCAAGTTTTACGAATTCAAACATTGGACCTACTAAAATTATGCACTAGATTGTATGTATATGACTATTAAATCCATATAGGTTCTATGAGTAATCATAGTTTATTTTATACATATACACACATAATTTGTTGGTACACTTAGAAAAGCAAAAGAAAACAAAAACAATAACCTATAGCACAAACCTAAACTCCCCTCTCAATGAAACAATTGGCAAAAGAAATAGAGGAATATATCCCCAAAAGCAAAACACGAGCTATATATGTAAGAAAATTGGGTTAATTGTAATTAGCCTAGTAGTGCAAAAGTAGAGTTTTTTTTTTTTTTTTTTTTTTTGAGTGTTTATTTATTTATTTTTTTTTTGTAAATTACAACGCACCCCTAAGGCTTGCTTCAAATACATATTGTCCCTTGTGGTTCTGAAAATTATATTACGCCCCTTCAAAGTTTAAATTTCATAACAAATAGTCTCTTTTATTAATAAATCATCAAGTGAATTAACAACTTTAATAATGGCAAATATTTATCTCAACTAATAATTCAGGTAATTTTTTTATTGTATAAGAGAGCGGTTAAAAAATTCATTTTTTTAATTAATTCTGTTAAATAAAAAAATTCTGACAAAGGGGTATTTGTAATTTTCCAAACCATAGGAGGCAATCTGTGTTGTTATTCTCATAACTCTTGATTATTGTATTCTCAATTTTTGTATAATTAAAAACCAATCAACTAAAAAAAATTCAAATTTACTTTACAAAATCTGAACTCATAACTGTCTTATGCCCAAGGGATACCCGTGCGCTAAACAGTTCGAACCTTCGATTTCTTTGATGTAGTCTCTCGAGTGTAGTGTAGAACATAAATGAGAGTTTAGATCCGACAACTTTATAGAAAATTCATTTTATTGCAAAATCTTTGCAAAAAAAATGAATTGCATCACTAGATCTCAGAGTCTCCACCTAATCTTTTGGAAAAACTAGGAAACACGTGGCTTGTGCCAAGGCCATTGTTCGCCCTAACCAAAGATGTCTCAGTTTGGAACTTTAGGTATGAGCGGGGAAGGTCATTAATTAAGCACCACCGCTCACCCAATCAAAGATCGGCCTCTACTAAACCATGATATGAGTTTTATAAACTTTATATGTTCATATTTCGGTTATTTAATATAATAGAATAAAAAAAACACTAAAAATTACTATGTGAAGCAATCAAGTATAAACTGTGTCTTTCATTTTGAAGCAATTTGATTTTATGCATTTTTTAAAGAATTTTGAATAATGTACAATTCACAGAAAATTGAGTTTATAAACATGAAAATCAATATTATTCCAAATGTGAATGACACAACCTCCACCCACTGGCAATCATAGAGATATATCAATTAAGCAAGTAGTCACATGGTAGGATGCTTAAACATAGTAAGAAAATTATATACAAATAGGATGCTAAAGCATAGACATTTACCAAATATTACTGGCGTCCCTTAGAAGAATGCAAAACAAAATTATTAAAATATGCATGATACTATATACAAAATACTAAGCAATATATATAAAAGAATGCGACTAAAGATTCAAAAACTATTCGAAATTTCCCCATTCTGACCTCGTGGTTGCATTCGGAACGGTCTGTTTAACTAGGATCAACCTTTGCTACATTTATAGGGCCTTACTGAAAAATCTCACCGACATCTAGGCCACACCACAATTATTTGAAAATTCTAGGTCAATTTGCAATTTTCAGAACTTGG
Source organism: Camellia granthamiana (assembly GCA_036172215.1). Lineage (NCBI taxonomy): Eukaryota > Viridiplantae > Streptophyta > Magnoliopsida > Ericales > Theaceae > Camellia > Camellia granthamiana. Next base: position 47,231,773 of record CM069908.1, on the reverse strand, counting down.
GGAATATTTTGTTTGACACCAGGGAATATTCCGTCCTCTGCATGTGACGCTGTCTTCCTACATTAGCACTGACGTCACCACTATATCATGTTGACGTCATCATCTGCCAAAATAAAAAAACAAACTCATGCAGCTGTTGGCTATATATTTTGTATCAGCCAATCGCAAGTTAACACGTGTCTCGTAAAGGGTAATCTAGGGAATCAATGCAAGCCTCTAGTCAGCGACAGGCACGTGACAGTTTATATTCGTAACAATGGATCTACGTAGCATTGAAGCAATTAGAAGACGCAAGATGACGTGGCCCAACGGTTACTTACAATTCAAATTCAAATTCATGAGGGCAGCCTAACTGCAAAGAATGGCGTAGTAGAAGCTAACTGTTCAAGGCCATGACCAGTGATCGTAGAAGCCCACTTTGACAGTTAAGAAGCCCACTTCGACGGTCACCATTTGAGAGTATAAATAAAAGAGATGGCCAACAGAAGAAGGGCCAGACTCAGATCCAAAAAACCAATTATTTTCTTTATATTTTCTTTCCAGTTTTTACATTTCCAGTTCTTCCATTTCTATACCTTCAATTCCTGTACAGCACTTCATTTCTTAGGAGTAGTTTCAAATAGTTTGTTGCTATGAACCTCTTCGAGGCTGGTCATTGTAAGTTCTCATTTACTTAAGGAAATTCAGTTTCTAAACTATTTTGTACCTATTATTAGTTATAAGTTTCTCCTAAGCAAAACCACCAGTGAAAGTCCTCCTCATTGAGGCTGAAAGAATTTCAACACAATCGTCTGATAATTGGTTGGCAATTAAACTTTTTGTATGGACTTATTGATCCTTGCTAGCACGCGTAAAATTACATAATTAACCTTCGAAAGCCAAAAAAGCCAACATATATTTTTGGCTAGCCCAATGGGACCATTAAAAATGGCTAGATATAGAGCAAGAGGAGAAAATGACCACCTCGAAGAAGGTGTAAAAGGAGCTAATATCAAGGAGAATGCTGAGCTATATCCTGAAATGTGCTTGCTATAAACAATCCTCCATAATTGGGTAAAGAAACAATCACTTCAGGGTATATAACCCAAGTCCAGAATATTGGGCAAGGCCAAGAAACTGGTCCTTCGATTGTCTTGTCCACATCGTCAGTTAGTCAATTCGGAGGTTTAGTGGATATTATGGGACAACAATTAATGTATACAATAGAAAGGTGGGCAATATCCTTTTTGGATCGAATGTATGCATATCAACCACCCATCATCAGACAAGCTAAAGAAAATATAAATCTGTTTCAGCAGCAATTGGCTCGAAATAGACAGCCTGTACAAAATAATGGTCAAATCAGTAAGAAAACACTTGAAAGACCAGTACCAATGCCTCAGTCATGGTATGAGCCCCTTCCTAGAATGCCAACTAGCCAAAACATGGCTATACCTACCTGCAATGCCACAAACATTGGTGGAGTAAGGTCAACACAAGGAAACGGCAAAACATATACTAATCCAATGTTTGAAGGTATACCTGGGGGGTTAGGTGGGATTCCTACAATGGGAAGGGAAAGAATACTTGTTCCCCCTCCAACGTCTTTGGTAGGCCAGGCACCTACCCAAAGGGCTCAACCATATCCTTATGCTTACCAAGCACAACAAGGGCAACCAATCCCAAATATGCCTTTGCCTGGACCAAGGGGACACCAAGCACAAGTGGTTCCTCCAAACCCTGTGTTTGCTCCCCCAATAGTGGCTCAACTAGCACCAAACATGGTACCCAGAGACCACATTACTGATGTAGTAAGAGAAATTTGTGGACCCATGGCTTGGGGTGTCCAGACTCCTGTCTGCAGAAAGCCTTACCCAGAATGGGTGGATACGCTGCATGAGTACCCAAGGGGATATAAAATACCAGATTTTGCTCTTTTTTATGGGAATGGAAACCAGTCAACCATTGAACATCTTGCTAGATTTACAGGCCAATGTGGTGAGTTTACAAATAATGATTATATGAAACTAAAACTTTTTCCAAATTCTCTAATTGGGGTAGTTTTTGTTTGGTATAAAAATCTTACACTTGGTTCTATTCAAACTTGGCAACAAATGGCGGAAGTATTTCATGCCTAGTTTTTTCAAACAGAACCTGAGGTTTCTATGGAAAACTTGGCAAGATTAAGCTAAAGGCCTAATGAGAAGGCTGCTCAATTCATTGCCAGATTCAAAAGAGCACGTAATAAATGTAGGGTTGTTTTACCTGAACCTGAATTTGTCATATTGGCCTAAAATGGTCTAGAATTCAGCCTTCGAAAGAAGTTTGATTCAATAGAATTTTGAGATCTAGTGGAACTTACCTAAAAAGTTTCCAAATGCAAAACCTTACTTGAAGAAGAAGAAGACCGAGGCAATGCATCCTATAGGACCTATTATAGGGACCCAAACTTTGAGATTGATACAACAGAGATCATAGGAAAAGAGCATATGACCTGTGAAGCATTGGTTAAAAAAGACACTACAATTGACCAACAATTCAAAAGGAAAGAGCTTCATAGGAAATATTCTTTTGACATAACAAAAGCAGATGACATATTTGATCACTTACTAGCAGCACATTTCTTAAAGTTTTCTAAGGGAGTGAAGATCCCAAATTCTGAAGAACTTAAAGGAAAATTATACTGCAAATGGCATAATTCTTGGTCTCACTTAACTAAAAAATGCATTGTTTTTCAAGACATGATCCAAGAACAAATTTGAAAGGGGAGACTGAAATTTCTAACCAAGACAAAAAAGGCCATGGGAATTGATGCCAACCCATTTCTAGAAATGGAAGAAGCAGCAGCTAAAGTTGGCATACTAGATTTCTAGAATCTTTCTTTGAAGGAATTAGAAAAAGTCAATATACAAATGCATGTTGCTAGCCAGGCTACCTTCAAGAGGAATACAAAAGGTTCACCAGCCAATGTACAAAGCTTTGAAGGTCAAAGGGATGACTGCAGTGAAGAAACATTGGATGATGACTCCCTCGAAGCAGCTGTAATGCAGAGAATGTGTTCCCGGATGCAGGTTAAGCTACAAATGGCTAAAGGGGCTTCCAATTGATGGGAAGCAGCACTACAAAGATATAGAGAGAGACTGTAGGTCAGCCAACACTTATGGAAGAAGGCCATTTCTGATTGGTTCTAGGCAGCAACCACCCTTGGCTAAGCTTCCAGATACCAAGAATCTGTTAAGGGGTATGAAGCCTCTGCATGAGATCAGGCCACATAACTATTACAACACAGTCAACCAGCCTAAAAGAAAGCCTGAATTTGGCTTAAGACAAGGCACCAGAGCCAATGATTGGCCTTCAAAGACAGCTTCAAAGACAGCTTCAAAGATAAGAATAGTAAGCCTAATAGTTAGAGCAATAGATACATGGGTACCAGTGGTACCTGATTGGTTTGTCATGCAAAACAAACCTAAGGAGATGCCCAGAGTTTTGGGAGGAAAGGAAAGGATGATCAAGCCCCCTTTGGTAGCCCCAAATAACTAGGTACTACTGAAAAATCCAAAGACAAGGGAACCGGATATGGTTCCTATAATCTTTAGGTCTCAAAGAAAGAAGATCCAGTGAAGGTACACCCAGTACCAAAGAGATTTGAAGGGAAATGGAGAAAGTACTTCCTTGGTTTAGTCGAAGAGCTAGATAGAAGAAGGGAACGGCTCAAAGTCTGGTCCTAAGATTAAAAGGAGTACCAGCAGAGAACAAATGGCCAAAGTTCATGCTGAACTAAGAGCCAAAGAGAAATCTAGTCTAGCAGGCCTCAAAAAGGCCTTGATGGAGAGTGATGATGAGACAGATGAAGAAATTGAACTAGGCCAAGAAAAGGTATTGGCTAAAGAGGAAATGTTGGAAGCCTTTATGGCTGAGCAATCTTTCATGGTTCAAAAACCAATAGAGCTAGACCACCAACAAATTGCATTGAAGGAACTTGCTAGCACTGAGGTACGAGAATGCAGTATGGAGGATGCTTCCATCAAGCGTAAGAGCAAACCAATATGGATGGAGAGCAAACACAGCCAGTAGTACAATTTGGCTCATTCCCTTCAAGCTAGTTAATATGGTTTATGTGCTGCCTAAGGAGCTTCAAGTTGAGGAGGAGAACTAAAAAGGCCAAGAAGATGACCCCATTTTAGTTTCTAGCGGGGATTCACAAACCAACATTGTTCAAGATGAATTTGAGGTGGCCAGGCCCATGGAAACTAATGAAGAGAGTGAAAAGGTGAGTAGTAACCTCTTGTACCCTTCAAATACCCTACAGTATCCATGGCCAAACATGTTAAGTCCCTGTACATCAAGGCTTATTTCGATGGAGTAGAAATGGGTAGAGTATTGGTGGACAAGGGGGCAGTAGTAAACCTGCTCCCACGATCCTCCTTGAAGAAGTTAGGCAAAAGAAATCCCAGGTTGATCCCCACAAGCATTACCATTGCTAGTTTTGCTAAAGATAAGCAAATGGCTCAAGGCATTCTCCCTATCAACCTGAGTGTGGAAACCAGAGATTGTATGACAGCATTTTTTGTCATAGATAGCGATGCCAACTTTAATGCTTTGCTTGGCAAGGATTGGATCCACACAAACAAATGTGTGCCTTCTTCTTTACATCAGAAAATAATTAGAGAAATAGGCAATGGGGAAACAGAGGAGATCGATGCAGATCCATAGCCCTTTTTTGCCTGTGTAGATTTTGCAGACGACAAGCTGCACACTGGACACTTAGTGCACTAAGGAAGTTTGATGTAATAGTCGAAGTGATGACTGATGAAGAAATAGCACACCTGAAGCATCTAGTACAGGAGAGTGTTGATGAGGAGTTCATCATTAGAGATGCCAATGATGCCTGGTTGTAGGCAAAAGGATCAAAGTTAGGAAGCCAGACCTTTGGCTTTAATCAAATTTTCAACATTAGTGTAGACACCCCATTTTTGACCGTCCTCAAGATTTGGACGTCACCGCTTGAACACTCGGTGATTATCCATGTTTGTGTTCGTTTGGAGTTCCCGGAGTTCTCGGCTACGCGCGCCTTGCCTCAGGACCTCCGAACTCGACCGTTTTGTGTTTGGTTTGGCACCAAACACTTGTGTTTTGCTCTAGAGGGGCAGGGAATGCCTTGTGAGGCATCCCCACACACCACCGGCTGTGGCTAGAGGCCACCGGCTGGCTGTAGTTGCCATCGGCACTTTGTTGTGCCGGTCGGCACATTTTTGTGCCGGTCGGCAGTCAATTTTGTCAAAATGACAATTTTGCCCTGCCGACTACTGTGCAGTTGCTTTATGAGATATTTTAAGGCAGCTATCTTGCATTTGTTTCCCCTCCATACACGTGTATGGAGGGATGCCCTCCTTGTAAGCTTGTTTGACAAGCTTTACAAGAGGGTTGCCTATAAGAGAAGGCCTTCTCTCTTGGCATTAGGGTTAGAGAAAAGTTTTGGTTAGAAAGGTGAGAAGAAGCTCTGGTTTTGGGGTTTGAATCCTATATCTATTCTATCTCTCTTTTTCTCTCTTGTTTGTGTGACTAGGTGTTTGTGTCTTACTATTGCACATCAACACCTAGTGTTTCACCTTCCTTTGGTTGCTGAGGGTCCAGAGGCTTGTTCATGAAGTTTTTGACTGGTTTGGAGCTCAAGGAACCAACAACTTCAACCTTTGTGAAGGTGGTCTTCAAGGGTAACAAAACTTCCCCTTTTTACCCCATTTTTGCACTCCATTTTTGCCTAGTTTAAAACAATTTTTGTGCTTAGTCTATAACACATAAAAGTTCTGTTTTTTAAGCCTCTTTATTGTTTATTAAGAGTGCTTGGTGGTTTGGGTAGGTTTGACCACCCTTAGGCCTTGAAAAGGCCACTTTTGGTGCTATTTTGTTGAGATCCGAGACCTTGGTGCTTGGGCCTCTTCACCACTGAAATCTTGAGGGATTTCAGTGGTGAAGATGGTGCCTTGAGGTCCCAAGAAGGAGAGGGCCACCCCCTCTCCTTAATGTCCTTGAAAAGGGCAAGTTTTGGCCTCTTGAGAGAGCATAGTGTTTGATTGTTTGTTGAGCATGTCTTGGCTGCATTTTATGTTTATTATGCCCTAATATGACATTGCTAAGTGTTGGTTTTAGCACTCCTTGCATGCTTTGCATAGTTGCTTTGTAATGCCTTAATAGTCCCTTAACATGCTTAGGTTGTATGCCTTTATTTCTAGCATGTTTTAGGCTTAGATCCATGAAGCTTGTATGCTTATTTTACCATGAATAAGGTCTGTCCATGCTTGTTTTGGTCGGCCATGACTTGCATTACATAGCTCCTTTGCATTTGGCTTGTTGGCCTTAAGAGCATGAGAGTGTAGCATGCCTTGCTTGCATCATTTTGATGGTTTGGAACCATTTAGCATGCTATTTCAGTCCCTTTGGTGTACTTGTATGCTTGCCTTAGTTGCCTCTTTAATGCTTTAAAAGCAAGTGTTGTATGCCTCATGTTTTGGTCATGTTGCATGCCTTTGATTTCAAGCCTCTTAGATGCCATCTAAGTAGTCTTTTGGGTTTAGTTTTATGTGTTAAAACTCTGTTTTTAGTTGGTTAAGTATTGCCATGTGTGGCTGTACTATGTGTAGTTCAAAGCCTCATTGGTGAACCTTAAGTACTTGGGCCATTTGTTGCATGTTTGACTTGCTTTGTTGCATGATTTGGCACCATGTTTTGCATGATTTTCAGAGCTTTCTATGCATGCTCATTGTCTATGTTTGGTCTCTTTGAGTGTGCTTAAGAGTTGCCATGTTTGTGCCTAAGTGTTGGAGCATGTATGGTTGCATGTTTGCATGCATTGTGACTTCACCTCTTTAGCATTTTGGCCAATAGTTTTAGGCCTATTTGGAGCTGCCTAATCCATGTTTAAGTCCACCCCATTGCTTGGTTTGCATGCTTGTCTTGTATGCTTATTTGCATGTTTGCATAAGTGCCTTGCATTGTCCATTTTGCATACTAGTTGACATGTCTAGGATTGCATCATATTGGCATGCATGCTAAGCCTCTTGACCAAGTCATGATGGAGGTTTGGCACCCTTATGTGTTTGTTTGCATTGCATGCATTTGAAATAGAAGTTGCACTCTTGGTTCTTTGGGCCATCATGCATGGAAATGCGTGATTGGTGGTCCGAGAACCGAGGCACATCTTCCTTTGAGTAAAAAACATGATAAGGAGTGTGTTTGGTGCATACATGCTTTGAATTACATTGCCATGCAAGTTGTGTCCTCTGCTGCTGTGAGTTGCAGGTTCTGCAGGCATTTTGTGCCGACCGGCACTGTTTAGTGCCGACCGGCAGTCTACTGGCAGCCGATGGATGAATTCAGTGCCGGTGGCCACATCCTTCAGCCGGTGGTGTTCTACCCCAACCGGTGGTGATCTGCAGTGCCCAAGGAAGTATTCCTGAAGTTTTGGCAGTCTTCAGAGGAGGAAAGCAGGGAAAACAGAGGCAATCATGCATGGCAATGCGATTCCGAGCGAGTTCCGGGCGCGTGATGCATCTTGCCCTCTTCCCGAGGCATTTACTGCTTTAATTAACTTAGTTAATTTGTTAATTAATTTAGTGAATTTGTAATATTTAATTAGCTTGCGTAGTTAATTAATTTGTATTATTTATTCGGTCCCTCTGTGTGAGGGCATAATTGTAATAAGTGTGGGTGTGTGTGTGTGTGTCTTCCAACCCCCACTTCTTTCTTCCCTTTTATTTACCTGCTTATGATGGTAGATTAGGGCATATCTATTTTAGCATACCTTATGCTATGCATGCGTGCATTCATGCATTTGTTCACATACATCGGGCTCGGCACATCATGCAAACTGCATCGTACTTTCAATTCCAAATTGAATACGTGATAGTTGTTGCATTTCACGTGCCATGTTTAGGGTTAGCCGAGCCTATCCTAATTACATGTTGTATGCGATGCATTAGACACTCTAACATGAACTAGGGCATGCATGTTTGCTAACTAGTTTATTGTTTTGGCACGGAGTACGATGTAAGTATTTATGCTTTAGCATATCGCATGCGTGTGAATATTGCCATGACAGTATGCTTACCATGTGGCTAAATGCTTATGTGAGATAAACTGTTTGAATGTCTGTGGGTGGAGGTTGGATTGCTTGAGTTGGAAAAACTCATTGAAATCCGTGTTTTAGCCTACTTGCGAGTAGCAAATTCCAAAGCATTTTCAAAACAAACGGATATGCAATGTTTGTTTCCAAATTAGGCAATCTAGTCTATACTTGTTTACTGCGCGCATAACATAGTAATTCTAGGCTAATAATTGGAATAAGAGCATGTAATGTTTTCAAAATCGGATATCACGGTTAGTAGAGGCCGGTCTTCGGACCGGGCGAAAGGGGGTGCTCATAGCTGACCTTCCCCGATCGTACCCAAGCTCCCGAGCCAAGACCACTTTGGTGATGACGGACATGTGGCCTTCGGCACCGAGTCAGGGTTTCCTAAATTTCCCATTTTAAAATATTTAGGTGGCGACTCTGTAATCTGGCAAAGCAGTCCATGTTTGGCACTACTTTTCAAAAATCTGTTTTCTCAAACGATTTGCCAGAGTTGGACTCTTTGGTTCAGATTACGAACCGCAACACACAACTGCAGGAGAGTCCGAACTGTAGCGTAGCGCGAGGTCCCCCCACGGGACGTGTTACAATTAGACATAAAGGCAATAGTCCAGAAGGTACAAAAGGAAGAGAAAGAAGCCATGATGATTGGCTGTAGTCAGAGACAACAAAGGGTCAGACCTTTGGCTCTTGGTAAATACTGTGCATTGGACATTGAAACTAAAGTCCAGGAAATACAAGAAGAAGAGGCTCTCTGGACAAATATTGTCTATGAAGAAGAGAGTAGGGATGTTAAGCCAGAAAGGATAGAAGCAAAACAAGATGAAAGGGTTGCTTGGAAGGTAGAGGAAGTCAAAAGGGGAGCATCAGTGAGTGCTAAAGTGCAAGATCCCTTAGAAGAAGTCAACCTAGGGGAAGGTTCAGCACAACAACCTACCTACATTAGTGCTTGGTTGGATCCTGGTGACAGGAACCAATTGTTGGTTGTCCTGAAACAATATAAAGATTGTTTTGCTTGGTCTTATAATGAATTGCCTAGGTTTAACAGGTCATTAGTAGAACATAGGCTCCCAATGAAGCCTAATTTCAAGCCACACAAGCAGAAACCAAGACCGATGAGCCCTGAAGTGGTTCAAAAGGTGAAAGAGGAGATTGTTAAGCTTCTTAAAGCAGGTTTCATCAAAACAGCTAGGTATATGAATGGTTGTCTAATATTGTGCCTGTGGTAACAAAGAATGGCAAGATGGGGGTATGCATTGATTTTAGAAACCTAAATTTGGCAACTCCAAAAGATGAGTACCCTTTGTCTATAGTTGATTTATTGGTGGATAGTTCAGCAGGACATTGGATTTTTTCTATGATGGATAGGCATTCTGGTTACAACTAGATCTGCATAGTAGATGAGGATGTCCACAAGACAGCTTTCAGGTGTCCTGGAAACATTAGCACCTTTGAATGGGTCAAGATGCCATTTGGATTGAAGAATGCTGGAGCAACATATCAGAGGGCAATGAGCACTATCTTCCATAATCTCATTAGAGGATACTTAGAATGTTATAATGATGATATTGTTGTGAAATCTTAGTCTATGGAGGAGCATCTGGTTCACTTGATAGCAGCCTTCGAAAGAATGAGAGAGTTCAAACTGAAACTTAATCCTCTCAAATGTACTTTTGGTGTATCAGTTGGAAACCTTTTGGGGTATGTAGTACACAAGAAGGGAATATAGATTGATTAGAACAAAGCCAAGGCCATCATTGAGGCCAAACCTCCATCAAGTAAGAAAGAATTGCAAAAATTCCTTAGTTAGGTTAATTTCCTTCGAAGGTTTATTTCTAACACTGCTGGAAAAACTAAAGTATTTTCTTCTTTGTTAAAGCTAAAAAATGAAGAAGAATTTGTGTGGACAGTTGAGCATCAAGCTACTTTCGAAGGAATCAAAGCCTACTTGGCCAAGCCTCCATGTTGATGCCACCAAGGAAAGACAAACCCTTGAAGCTATACATTGCTACAACTGAAGAATCATTGAGAGTTTTTCTAGCTCAGGACAATGAAGAAGGTAGAGAGCAAGCAATCTATTACCTTAGTAGGTTTTTAAATTCTTGTGAATGTAAATACTCAGTTGTAGAAAAGCTGTGTTTAGCATTGTACTTTGCAGCAATGAAATTAAGATATTATTTTTTGCTTACTATTGTCTTGGTAATTACAACCACAGATTTGGTTAAGTACATGTTATCTAGACCTATGCTAAGAGGAAGAATTGGCAAATAGATTTTAGCTCTATCAGAGTTTCATCTAGAGTATGTTCCCCAAAGAGCAGTAAAATTACAGGTTTTGGCTAATTTTTTGGAAAACCATCCATGTCAAATAGAAAGCTAGGAGATAATGGATCTTGGTATGGTTAATGTTAAGCCATGGCAAATGTGATTCGATGGATCAAAAGCCAATGGTCTAGGAATTGGTGTTATTATTAAGTCACCACAGGGGGTAGAAACCACACGTGGTTTCAGAATTGATGAAGCTATTTGTTCCAACAACCAAGCTAAGTATGAAGCTTTGGTAATGGGACTTGAGATACTTATTGGATTATAGGCTCACGTAGCTGATATATTTGGAGATTCCCAATTGGTAATCAACCAAGTAAAAGAAATTTTTAAATGTCAAAGTGCAAGCATGTTACCATATTATGTTGCTACATTACATTTTCTTTCTCAGTTTCAAATAGCAAATGTGACTTATATCCTAAGATTCATGAATCACAAAGCCAATGATGTAGCTTAGAGGGCTTTGAATTTCAGAAGAAAGGGTGACACTCAAATAGACGTAAGTCAAGCAACATATCAAAAGCTAATACCACATTTGGCTAAAAGGGGTATCATGGTAAAAGTTAACTAGAATAATTTAGAAGAACTTGATTGGAGACATCCAATCATAGAGTATTTAACTCGTCCTTCTTCAAAGGCCAGCAGAAGGCTTAAATTGCAATCAATCCAATTCATAGTGTATGGGAATGCTCTTTACAAAAAGGGAGAAGATGGGCCACTATTAGAATATCTAGGGCCAATAGAGGCATTGACTGCCATGGCTGAGGTGCATGAAGGTATTTGTGGTGCCCATTAACCTGGTATGAAGATGAGATGGTTGCTTCAAAGGCATTCCTATTATTGGCCAACTATCCTTAGTCTTATTAATTCCACCTCTTATTATGCACAAGCAAATGGTCAAGCTGAATCATCTAACAAATCCCTAAAAAAAGGAATACAAAGAGTTTTGGAAGACAATCCTAGGGATTGGCATAACTTCTTGTAGATGTGTTATGGCCTTATAGGATTTCTCCAAGGTCAAGTACAGGAATCACTCCTTATGCCTTAGTATATGGACATGATGCAGTGTTGCCGGTGGAAATTAATATCAATTCCTTGAGGGTAAAATGCCAAGACCAGTTAACTACTGAGCAATATCGTCAAGGCATGTTCTTGGAGTTAGAGAACATGGATGAAGCTAGAATTTTGGCATTAAATAGTATTCTTTTCCAAAAAAGAAGGGCAGCCAAAAGCTATAATAAGAAAGTCAAGAACATTAGCTTTGATGAAAGCGATTTGGTGTGGAAAACAATACTTCCAATAGGAATTAAGAGCCATAAATTTGGAAAAATGTCACCTAATTGAGAGGGACCGTACCAAATTCATAGAGTCCTGCCTAGGGGAGCCTACATTTGAGAAATTTAAATGGTTATGTGCATCCCAAGAATATCAATGGTAGATATTTTAAGCCTTATTATCCAACTGTGTGGGAAACATAAAGAGTGTAAAAAGTGCTAAGTAAGAATAATGAAAGAGCATGGAACACTTAGATAGATAATAAGGATTTTCATTTCATAAAAATTTTAGTACATCATGCCACAATTTGGCCCAAAAATCTGTATAATACTTTAATTGTTCTATTACAAGCAGTTCCCTACTTTTTAGAGTTGGGAACAATTGAATAGCTGAGGTCATTTCTTATCTGCGATTAGATAGTCTCTGGTTAGTGGAATGTAGCTTCTCAGCATTTTGATCCAGTGCTAGATTCATTGTTGCTAATTCCTTCTCCAATTATGCTTTCCTTTGTAGCAGTTGAGTTTGAAGATAGGAAGCTTAAGAGTGTTATCCCTTTAAGTCAAATACCTCAGAATGAATCTGGGAGACAAACTCTTTATCTTTTAATAGTACCCTTTCTGCAGCCTTAGCCATCTGGAAAATGCTGATATAAAAGTCAATGGTAGCTGCTACCTGAGATAAGTGGCTCCTGAAAGCCGTATTGGACTACTCAAACACTTTGCAGCACTTCAAAAGCCATTCTTGATGGAGGGTTTTTGCAAAGCCTCACATGGAAACCTTGAGAAAGACTTCAGCAGATCCAAGAAATGCCCAAATCCACTTGAGGCTAAAGAAGTTCAGCATCAATGGCAGAGTTCTTAATGATCTCTAACAAAGAATTAGCTAGGCTCAATGGCTCGGCTTCACTGTTAGTAGATGAAGCTGGTGCAGAGATGTCGAACAGATTGGCCAACTGAGCTTCAAAGACGTCCATCTCCTCCTCAAAAAATAGAATTTTTGGGAAATCATCAGTTGAGGGAAGAGCTGGAAGCATTGGCATAGCCAGTGGAATGGAAGCTTCTTTAGTTGCATCTATTGTCCTAGCTACCAACAAGTCAAGGGATGAGGGACTAGAGCTAGATGGTAGGGAAAAAATTGGTGAGTTGCCAATATCATCCTTGGAAAAGCGAATTGTCACTAGAGGGGGAGTGACAATTAGAGTGCTTTCAATAGTTGGAAGGATAGCCAAGACTCCAGAAGGAGTAGGCTGGGATGAGGTGATGGACATTAGGGGCAATATGAAGATAAGCTAGGGGATAAAGAAGATAGAATGCTTTGTTTCAAGGAGAAAGCGAAGAAAGTATGGGAAGTGTAGAAGAGGAGAGTGGAAGTAATCTTTGAAGAGGTGTTACACTTCATGGTAGTTCAGGACTAACCTTTCCTTTTTCCTTTAAAGCTGCCCTTAGTTCTGAAGAGGTCAAAAAGGGCCCCTCAACTATAGTCAAGGTAGAAGAAGTCAGTGTTGAAGGAGGAGGGATTGGACTGGCTATTGTTGCATTTCAAATAACAAAGAGAAAAATGTTAAATTTATGCTAAGTCTTGGAAAAGGAAATTGTCAGAAGGGATTGAGGAAAATTACGAGCTTCAATGGTTGTAATGGTAATGGTGGGAGAACTGGGAAGGGCATAATGCTCAACAGTTTTACTCTTCCTCGCAGTCTCCTTTTGTATTGCATCAGCAGCAGCAGCTTCTACCCTTAATAATTGTTGTTGCCTCCTTTTTTCAGACCTCTAAAATACAATAATTTCTTTGGTCTGTTCCTTCTCCACTGCTTTGACAGATGCCTTATAAGTGAGGTCCATGACAAGCTCACTAGAGGACAATGTCTTCTTCTTCCTTTTTAGTGGAGCTTCTTCCTCTTCCTCCTCAAGTATTGTCTCCACAAGGTCAGGTTACAGTAGGAGTTTTCTTGTCTTTTGTCGCTTCCTGCCCTTGAGGATGTTCAAGGCTTGAGTCCTCTGAGGAGAGTTCTCCTGTGAAGCTCCTACACCAAATATTAAGGCTATAAGTAAATTGACATGGCATCATAAAAGAAAAGGGGTAAAAGGAGACAAAGTGTGTACCTTTCTTCAAGGCAGCCCTGGTGACTCTAAGAGGAGGAGATGAGGCAGCAGGAGCAGTAGAGAAGGTGATGATGATTCCAGTTTCCTTAGGTTTGACTTGAGAGGAAACATCTAGCCCTTCCAGTAGATCCATGGGGGAAATGGCCAAGTGCACCTCTATATTGGTTGTCCACCAATTTTGATGTCTCTTTAGTGCATTGCCTTGTGGAATGAAGGAAGAGAATTTAAATTCATCAAAGGCTATTATCAATTTAAGGGTTGCTTCATCAAACCAGGTTTTGGGCACCTTTAGCTCTCTGGTTACAAGATTTGAATTAGAGAGGCTGTAGAGAGGGACAGGCATCCCCTGAGTAAGCCCAAATTGCCTAGTAAATTGGGAAGGGTAATATGCCTTAGAGATGCACTTATAAGCTCGAGGGTTCAAAGTGCCAATAAATAGCTCCCTTGGAAGCAGAATGGAGGCCCATATATCTTTGTGTGAAGGCCTAGAGCATTTCTTATCAACCAAGAAAGTCCTCAGCCAGGCTGGCCCTATGTTAGCTTCAAAGGGGCAGAAGAAGGTGGAAAGAGGAGAAATAAGGAGTTGATAGAAGAAAATGAGGTAATAAACGAAGCTCGAGGGGTAGAAGGAAACCCTGGCATATTTTTCTCCATAGGTAGTGGGGTCTTGCACTAAGAATCTCAAACACCTGGAGTGTAAATCAGTGAAATATGCAAAAAGCCAAAGTTGTAATACCCAGAGTGGGCCTTCTTGATTAATGTCCAGAGGTTTCTCACAAAATTGGAAATAGGCCCCATAAACATGGCCTAAAACATCAGGAGCCAAGGCTATCTTCTTCTTCGAAGCAAGAGCCTTTGGCAAGAGGGGCAAACTCAAGCATAATCCGCTGAGATAAGGTACAAAAAAGGAATTTACATAACCAATATAGAATAAATGAAAAGAACTCTCGGTCAGTCACAGGACCTTCCTTCTTATTCTCAGTCTTTACAAAATCACTGAAGGAAGAGTTCAAAAATGGAATGGTGAAACTGATCGGAGGGTTTGGGTAATTATGGGTGAAGGGATCACCAATTAGTGAGAGCCCTAACAGATGGCAGATATCAAGGACAGTAGGAGCCATCATAACACATCATAATAGGAAAAAATTAAAAGCTAAGTTTCAAAAACAAAAAGCAGCAGGAATCAAAAAGAGGTCTTCAGGGATAATGAACCTGGAGAGATGAAGAGCATCGAGGATACAGAGCTCTTTCAAGTCTCATTCTCTGGTAGGGGAACTACATCGTACCATTCCTCTCATTTTGTCCTTAATGTGGGCTAGCAGCGATGAAGTCGGTTCATCCTCCAGTTCCCCTAGTCAAGGTCCCCCTCATAAAGAAGGCAGTGATCCTCTAAACAAGAATACAGAGCAGGGAGCAAGGCAGGGGCTTCTCTAAAGATAGGTCTAAGGATGTGTTCTCCTTGAGCATAGTGATGAGGGACGAAGATGCGCCCATCGATAGTGCTTGGTTCACCAGCTTTGTATTTGTCTATCTCATCATTGAGGCACCTCCTCAAAGCCACAGATGGGCTCATGCATTCAATAACTGGTACTTGCAAGGAAGAAGAAACCATTAGTGAGAGGTTGAAAGGAGGGTGAAGAAAGTGAGTATGAGAAGGGTAGGAAGCTAAAGTCGAGAGCAAAATGAGTGAAAACGGAATTTTGGACAAGTGAATAGGTAAAAGCACAAGAAGATAGGGTTTTTAAACCTTTCGGTTCAAAATTACCCATTTAACATAACAGGTCAAATAGACCCAAGTTTTGACCCATGTGTGATTAAGGATTTTATTTTAAAACTCCTGAAAATACAAGAAAGAGAGCTACCTTCAAAACGGTATGAGAATATCTTATGAAGGAGAGAAACACATTTCAAATACTTAGCTTGGCTTCAAAAACATGTAATTGGCTTCAAAGCCAGTTTTTCAAATATTCAGCTTGGCTTCGAAAGCAGGTAGTTGGCTCCAAAGCTAGTTTTATACCTTAAACTCAAGTATAGTTGGGGTTTATTTACTTCGAAGGTTTTGAGGGTATTCTCTTAGGCTTTCCATAAAAGGCAAGTTCCTTTGAAGGAATCTTTGTAGTATTCTATGATTAGAATATGGTTCTTGCCTGATTTTTTAGATTTCAAATAAGTAAGCACTGCAAAGCCAATACTTGGTCAAGCAATGTGGAAATTTCAAAGACCAGAGGACTTACCAACTCATGAAAGTACTTTCTTGAATTTTCTGCTAGAACAAATCCCTTCGAAGACAAATATTGCCATTTTGCAAAAGAAACTCCGTGCTTTGAAAACACTTAAACTAGGCTTCAAAGCAAAATTGGTTAATTCGAAGCTATTATTTACACAGATTATGAGAACAAAGTAAGAAATGAGGTCATATTAACCATACAATTGGAATATGAAAACCCAATTTTATTGATGAAACATTTACATTGGGAAAACCTACTTGGTTACATTCACAAATTCATAAAAGTAAGAAATGGACAAAGTCACAAGATCATGAAACTTTGTCCAGCAAAATTCAATAAATACATATTTTTTTTCTAGCCTTTCTTCTATCTTATCTAAATTTGGTTTATCTAGTTGATGAGCCCTTATTTGGAAGAAGGGTTGTTGAACCTTCATTTTGAACTCTGTTTGCTTGAGAGCCCTCTCCACTTCATCCATCTATCATCTCCCATGCGCATCACCCATAGTGGCATTTTCTCCATACTCTAAATCCAGATACTTACAATCATCATACTCTTTAAAAAGATTCTCTGCCTTATACTGGGTTTGAATGCGAGCAGTAGTGATCTCCTCCAGTGACTCACTGCTAGCAAAAGCATTTTTGTGCCAGTTGAGCAGTAGAGGGAGTTGATCCAGGAAAGTGTGAAGCTTTGCTTGGGACATAAGGTTGAGAATGTGGCTTCGAGAGATAATATCACAAGCCCATAAAAGGTTCTTGTGAGGGATTCCATATCGAAGGACTTCGAAGGATAAATGGGAGAAAGTAGCAAGCAAAGTCTAGGCTCTATACTGCTAATAAGCAGTTGGAGGAATTAGAGCCTGGTAGGGAGCAAAATGATGGCTTTCGAAGAGAGTGAGCTTCAATTCCTCAATCCAATTAGGATTGAGAGACAAAGAAGGAGCAGTTGGGTCCTCTCCAAATGAAGGAGGAAACTAGGGCTTGTTCACACACTCTAACCTGTCAGAGGAGCAAAGTTTTTCTTTCTTGGCTAAGAGTGAGGGGCTGATTCCCAAAGCTTCAAGGGGATGTAGGGTCTTTCACACTATTCTAGTCGGCAAGGTAGAAGTATACCATGTCGAGAGCAAGTTGTCTTCGAGGCTACAAAGACGGTCGAAGGGAACATATGGATAAACTACAGAACTATGCATAAAGGGATAAATTGCAATGGGGTCATCAAATTCAGGAAATCTATGGTGGATCTACTCCCTTGTTTGAGGTTGAGTACGTGTTGGCCAAGCACCCCAGCCAGTATTCTCAGAAGAAGAGGAGGCAACTTCGTCCCATGCATAAGGTTTCTGAGTAGAGGAAGAGCTTTCGAGATCCAATTTTGCAAGTTCTTGGTCCAAGGGTTCATATTTTGCGAAGGCGTCCATAACTTGTATAAATGGAGGTGGATAAATGTGGCCAATAAATGCATCAAGGTCCTTTCAAGATTGATCATTATTGTTCAAGAACTCTTCATATGCTTGATCAATAAAAGAGATGGTTTGGTTAGCCATCAGAGGGGTATCGGTCCTTTCGTTTACGCAGCTAGTGGAGGTTCAAAGTGCAAGGAAGAATTTAATGAAGTTCAGTGCTTCATTGCTCAAAAACAGTTATACTTCCAAAATAAACAAAGTCCATGCACATCCTTGGACGTGGGCAAAGTGCACTAATCCACTAATATCACCAAGTATTGGGTATATTAGTGCGATGGATAATGTTGGCTATATATTTTGTATCAACCAATCGCAACTTAACACGTGTCTCGTAAAGAGTAATATGGGGAATCAATACAAGCCTCCGGTCAACGACAGGCACCTGGCAGTTCATATTGGTAATAATGGATCTGCGTAGCATTGAAGCAGTTAGAAGGTGTAAGATGACATGGCCCAACAGTTACTCACAATTCAAATTCAAATTCAGAAGGGAATCCTAACTACAAAGAATGGCGTAGTGGAAGCTAACTGTTCAAGGCCATGACTAGTGATCGTGGAAGGGCATTTTAACAGTTAAGTAACCCACTTCGACGGTTACCATTGGAGAGTATAAATAGAAGAGAAGGCCAACAGAAGAAGGGCCAGACTTAGATCCAGAAAATCAGTTATTTACTTTATATTTTCTTTCCAATTTTTACATTTTCAATTCTTTAATTCCTGTAACTTCAATTCATGTACTGCACTTCATTTCTTAGGAGTTGTTTCAAGTAGTTTGTTGCTATGAACCTCTTCGAGGCTGGGTCATTGTAAGTTCTCATTTACTTAATGAAATTCAGTTTCTGAACTGCTTTGAACCTATTATTATTTATAAGTTTCTTCTAAGCAAAGCCACCAGTGAAAGTCGTTTTCACTGAGACTAAAAGAACTTCAACACAATCATCTGATAATTGGTTGGCAATTAAACTTTTTGTAAGGACTTATTGATCCTTATTGACTTGCTAAAATTTACATAATTAACCTTTGAAAGCCAAAAAAGCCAACAACAGCTAAGGGGTTTTGAACTCCTGACTAAGGGGTTACCACAACACTTTACCCACTCTGCCAAAGCCATGCCTTGTGTTATGTTCCCCTCAAATAAAACCAGGCAACCAAATCACCCCTCCTTTCCTCCTACATCAAACAATTGTTAAATATATATATATATATATTACATTATTTATTTATTTATTTTTATCTTTTACATATAAACAACCCAAAATACTTGCAAAGAAAAGTATAGGGTAGAACCACAACCCTCTATACAAGTCCATATTTGATCTAAGTAATGAGAAAAATATCAAAATTATATGCTAAATTCTAAGAAAAATAGGATAGCCTTCCACTTTCGCAACCTAAATATAACATATCACATATTTATATCACATTTTTTGAAAAAGGAATCTAAGGAACAGAGGCTCAGCCTTCCACTTCCACAACCTAAATATCACATATTTAAAACAGATATTCTAAAACAAAATCTAAGGAACAGAGGCTAAACCTTTCACTTTCACAACCTAAATATCACATATTTAAAACACATTTTCTAAAACAAAATCTAAAGAACAAAGGTTAAGCATTCCACTTCCACAGTCTAAATATCACATATTTAAAATAGGAGAAATAGACAAAAAAATAAATGAGAAAATTTCAAAAATTCACCTTTGGAGAAAAAGATGAATTTTTTGATTATCAAACTCTCTTCTTCATACCCTCACGATTATGAAATATGTTTTGAAATCTCAGCGAGATGTTTCAAGTTTTAACTTTAATGTGGTTTTGGGTGGTATATATCAGTGGATAAAAAAAGTTGATTAAAAATCACTTTGATTTTTAAAAATCAATTCATTTCACTCAAGTTAGTTTTGAAAACAATTTCTTCCTTCTTTTTTTCCTTTCTCTTTTCTTTGAGCACTCATTGAGCTCTCCAGCCCTTTTTTCTCTTTGAGCCTCCTTTTTTTCTTTTTTCCTTGAACCTCTCCTCCTCCCCCACAAACAAACAAAAATATATCATATAATAATAATAATATATAAGATATTATAATATAATAATATATATACTAGCAGTTAACCTGTGCAATACACATTTTTAAAAAAAATATATTTGATGGTACAGTGTGTGTTATAAAAGAAAAATTTTAACTTAAAATTAAAATTAAAATTAAAATTAAAGTATGATTTTAATTATTTATTTTGATAATATTGGTGCTATCGTTCTATAAAATTATTGCATGAATACTTATATATATATTAATTTTAGTTAAATTATTTGTGTATTTTGATAATTTTAGTTCTATCGTATTATAAAAGCGTAATTATCATATAATAATTTTATATGATATATATTAAATTGTCAAATAATAAAATAAATGCTCATTTTGATTTTGAAAAAAAATAGTTAAATTAGAAGAAGAATTAGTAACATAAAATTAAAAATAATTCTGACCATTTAATTTTCTTTTATATTCATTTGAAAATAAAAATATGTAGAAATAAAAATTTTATAAAATTTATTTAAAAAATTAAATATAAATTTGTTTTAGTTGGATTATGATGTAATGATTTTATATGATATATATATATATATATATAATTATAAGATTTATAGGCTCTTCATTTTGACCAGCCCTAAGACTTGGGCGCTTTCTACTGAACACCCGATGATGAAAATTGAAATATGCTATTTTATGAATTTCTCAGCAAAAAATCGGAGTTAAGATTTAATCCCAACCTAAACTTGTTTTGGCTAATTTGTTTTAAACCCGTTTTGGCCAAATTATATTTGGCCCGTTAAAATATATTTTATTAGTCCATTTATTTTTATTATTTTATAATTTTACATATTTTTGTGTGTTTTTATAATATTTTGAGTATATGTACATATATTAATGTAATTTATTTATTTTAGATATTTTAGATATTATTATATTATAAAATTACTATGCACCCTTTGAAAATCAACCTCCCCTCCCACGTTTTTTTTTTTTAATTTTTATTTTGTGTTTAGACCCACTTTGATTAACTTATGTTATACATTTGGCATGTTAAAATATATTTTATTAGTCTATTTATTTTTTCATTTTATAATTTTACATGTTTTCGTATATTTTTATATTTTTTTAGGTATTTATACATATATTTATGTAAATCATACTTTTTAGATATTATTATATTATAAAGTGCACTATGCGTCTTTTGACTTCATCAGCCTTCCACCGCAATTATTTTTGTTTCTTTGTGGTTTTTAGCCTCTATAAATAGAGGCAGGGAGGGGGAAGAAACTGAAGGGAGAAAAAAAAGGAGAAAAAAGAATCAGAGAAAAAAAAAAAGAAAGAAAAAAAAAAGAAGAAAAAGAGAAGGGGAAAAAAAAAACATTTTGAAAAGAGGAAAGGGAAAAAAGGTCTTAGATTTTTTTTTTTTTTTTTTTTTTGAGCCAAACCTTTCTTTTCATTCTCTTTATTGCCATTTCACCAATACACCATCCCAAAAAACAACACCACTAAAGTTGAAATTTCAAATTTTGAACTAAGAATTGAGAACACATTTCACAACCTTGAGGGTGATCAAAAGAAAGTTTGGAAATAAGAAAATTCATCATTTTCTTGAAAGGTGAATTATAACAATCTTTGTGGGAGACCGCTCAAGCGGTAAATAAGTCACTTGAGCGGAGATGTGGAGCTCCCAGTATCTTACCTGTTTGTAGGTGAGATCGCTCGAGCGATTAAGTGGTCGCTCGAGCATAGAATTGGGGTTCCTAGTATTTTAACTGTAGCTCTACAAAACTTTTGAGACCATGTGTTTACTGTTCAAGTGATGAGAAGTTCACTCGAGCAATCTCCTTATATTTTGCACTTTGCTCGACCAATGGAAGGTTCACTCGAGCAGTCTGTTCGGGACGACATACTTAAAAGTCGATCCAAACATCTTATTTTATACTTTTTCCATATATTTTCTCTCTCTCTTACCCATTTCCGAAACCCTAGCCCCTAAACATTTGATTTCTCTTGATTTCTACCAATATCCACCTTAGATCTTCAAAGGTGGTTGAAGAACAAGTCTAGATCAAAAGCTCTACCGATTGTTTTCTCATCTTTTGAAGTTTGGAGTTGGGTATTCACCTTTTATCTTTAATCTTGAGCTATGGGTACTTCTTATATCTTTGATTTGGGATGTATATATGGTATTTTCATTATAGTTATATGGATATTTAAAGGTATGAGACTTGGTGTTATCTAGTGGATTTTGGTTCAAAAGCGGGGGTCATTCCTTATAAATTTCTTAAAGGATTTGTGTTTGGTGTTGATGATTAGGTTATGTGTGATGAGAATTGACCATTACATGTTTTAATAGGAAAAAGGCCCAAATTTCATAAAACCCTAGTTTTCAAATTTGTTCAACAAGGGGAGTTTGGTTCAATTGGCCTCCAAATCATGAAATTGGATGTATTGATTTGATTATTATGTTGAAAGATGAAATGTTGGGAATTTCTCACATTATCTTGAGATGATGATGGGTATGACTTGTAACGCCCCGATATTTACACCACGATACGCTACCAACCCAATATAAGAACAATAAGCAAAGGGATACAATTCAACAATTGGGATCTGTCACATTCTCATAAATTTCCTGTCAAGCTCAAAGTAATAAAATTTCAATACACGGTAATATAAAAATATCCATCTTAATTGCCACAAGGGCTTACACCTTTCAAGACTAAAAGTCTTGATTCAAACAAATAAAATTCCTAACTCTACAACAAGTTCAATGGCTGAAAGCCAACACCATCAAAGAAGCTTTGGCGCTCTACATTGAATTTCATTCGCCTTTCGACACTATCATGGCATACCTTCGATACCTGGATTTTTAGAATATCCAGCCCATAAAAAGGGAGTGAGCTTTGATGCTCAGTAGGAAATAAACTTAACAACAAATAAGCATGCTCAAAGTGATTATGTTCGTGCAATATCATGCCATGCATACAACTTATTCTTATTAGAAAACCAATCTGTAACATGCTAAATTCGTATTTCAAGTTTTGACCCAATTCATTAACCATTGAGTTAACCATGAACCAACATTTTATAATTAATTTCCACATCATATGTCACAAACACTCCCCACATTTACTGGCCAACAAGCACAGTAGGGCAAGTGGGCACCTCTTACTTTTAGAAAACCTCCACATTTACCAGCCACCAAGCACAGAGGGGCAATTGGACATCCATTTCATTTTTAAAACATCTCCACATTTTTCGGCCACCGAGCATGGAGGGCCAATTGGACACCCATTTCATTTTTAAAACATCTCCACATTTTCCAGCCACTGAGCACGGAGGGGCAATTGGACACCCATCAATCATTGTAACTTTTCCTCCACATTTACCGGCCTACAAGCACGGAAGGGTAATTGGGCACCTTTACCAACATACCGATAACATCCCCACATTTTTCGGCCTACAAGCACGGAAGGGCAATTGGGCACCTCAACACACACAACACATTTCAAAATAACCCATTTTAATTAACTCAACACACTTGACCCCAAAGCCATGAAGATACTATGCAATGCAATGCAAATGGGTTTGCCAATATCATAGTTTGCCTAAGGTTCAAATCATTATTACAAAAATAATTAACATGAAACATCACAAGGCAATCTCAACAATTTCCATAATCATCTCATATAGCAACATCAATTCCAAATTCTCCATTGTTCCACCATCATGTGAATATCAACTCAAAACGACTCCAATTCCACTTATAAATGTTACTTAAGTAAGTTATCTCATTTCCATTAAACTCCCAAGCCAATGTTCCAAAATGATTTAATCCACCACTTCTATCCCTACACTAGTTTCATCAAATTATTAGGATTTACCCATTTCATAGTTCCCATGTATTCCAATGCCATATTAATGTCAATTTTAATATAAAACTATCAATTAGTTCAAAATCCCCTTTTTACTCAACATTTCAAACCTAGGGTTTTAAAGAAAATTGGGGGTTTTCCTCTTTTCTTAGTTACATCCTCGAATCATCAATTACTATTTATCAATATG
Source organism: Camellia granthamiana (assembly GCA_036172215.1). Classification (NCBI taxonomy): domain Eukaryota; kingdom Viridiplantae; phylum Streptophyta; class Magnoliopsida; order Ericales; family Theaceae; genus Camellia; species Camellia granthamiana. The sequence goes on along the minus strand of CM069908.1, from coordinate 47,208,180 downwards.
CTAAAAACATTCAACATCCTATGAAAAATTCAGTGAAAACCCCATTTGTCAATAAACAACAAGCCATTAATGTTTCTAACCCATAATTAACTCAAAATCCCAAAATGTCAACAAAATCACTTTGAATCATAAACATTCAAGGCTAAGAGAACTCCCTACCTCAGGAATGAAAGCAAGGAAGCTAGATCAAGAGCATCACTTCGAAATTCCAAAATCCAATCGGTTAAAAATGTTGATCTTCACTTGTTCTTCATCGTTGATGTAAAATCCATGGTGGATTGTTGGTAAGAATGGATGAAATCAAGGTTTTGGGAGCTAGGTTTTCGGACATGGAGGCGGGGAGAAGAAGAGATGATGAAAAGGTAAAGCTCTTGGGCCAAAATGTCACTTTATAATGTCTGTTAGCAACTTGGTCGCTCAAGCGAAGGAATCTTGGCTCGAGCGTGGAAAAGAAGCTCTCAGGTTCTGAAAAACACACTCTTCGCTCAAGCGAAGAAAATCTCGCTCGAGCGAGCATGCTTTCAGCACAGAAACTCAAAATTAAGACAAGCATAACTCTCTCGTTCGGACTCCGTTTTAGGTGGTTTTTTGTCCAAATTGAAGCCCCGGAAACAAGCTTTCCAATGGTTCTAGTCTCACATCCAAATTCAAAGTATGGAAACAAAAAAGGGCAAAAGAATGAAGGCTAGTCAAAAACAAAATCCAAATTTGGGGCTTTTGATCTAATCTCGCCTAAATATCTTGTTAAGGCTTCAATTAAGGTTTCAAACATCACCCAAGGGTCATCAATTATTATATTTAAGGTTCATTAGTCAACCCATCAATACCAAGAGTCCAACAACTAGACAAGTTTTAAGATGACGAGCACCAACTTACACCAATCTGATACGTATTAAAATCCGAGCCACTACAATACTACAATCTCCCCACCTTCCGTGCTTGTAGGCCGGAAAATGTGGGGATGTTATCGGTATGTTGGTAAAGGTGCCCAATTGCCCTTCCGTGCTTGTAGGACGATAAATGTGGGGGAAAAGTTACAATGATTGATGGGTGTCCAATTGTCCCTCCGTGCTCGGTGGCCGGAAAATGTGGAGATATTTTAAAAATGAAATGGGTGTCCAATTGCCCCTCCGTGCTCGGTGGCCGAAAAATGTGGAGATGTTTTAAAAATGAAATGGGTGTCCAATTGCCCCTCCGTGCTTGGTAGCCGGTAAATGTCGAGGTTTTCTAAAAGTAAGAGTTGCCCACTTGCCCTACTGTGCTTGGTGGCCAGTAAATGTGGGGAGTGTTTGTGACATGTGATGTGGAAATTAATTATAAAATGTTGGTTCATGGTTAACTCAATGGTTAATGGATTGGGTCAAAACTTGAAATACGAATTTAGCATGTTAGACATTGGTTTTCTAATAAGAATAAGTTGTATGCATGGCATGATATTGCACGAACATAATCACTTTGAGCATGCTTATTTGTTGTTAAGTTTATTTCCTACTGAGCATCAAAGCTCACTCCCTTTTTATGGGCTGGATATTCTAAAAATCCAGGTATTGAAGGTATGCCATGATAGTGTCGAAAGGCGAATGGAATTCAATGTAGAGCGCCAAAGCTTCTTTGATGGTGTTGGCCTTCAGCCATTGAACTTGTTGTAGAGTTAGGAATTTTATTTGTTTGAATCAAGACTTTTAGTCTTGAAAGGTGTAAGCCCTTGTGGCAATTAATATGGATATTATTATATTACCGTGTATTGAAATTTTATTGCTTTGAGCTTGACAGGAAATTTATGAGAATGTGATAGATCCCAATTGTTGAATTGTATCCCTTTGCTTATTGTTCTTATATTGGGTTGGTAGCGTATCATGGTGTAAATATCAGGGTGTTACATGACTTGAGGAACTACCTTAATTGGAAATGTTTAAATTGTAGGATTATTGTGAATTGAAAGCACTCTAGGGAAATTGAGATTTGTAAATTCATACATCACATGCATTCATTAATTATACCTTGTCTTGGAATTGTCAATGTTTGGAACATATTGGAATGGGGTAAATAGCGTATGAGTCTAGGTTGGGAGTCGGGGTCTTAGTTTGAGTTGTGTTATGTATGTTGGTACCCGCGTGTGGAGTCAAGGTGCCCAATTACCCTGTCTTGTGCATACCGCTGGACAAATGTGGGAAAGGTTTTAGGGTGTCCATGAGCCTGCCATTTTTACAGTCAGCAAATGTGAAAAACATGATTTTCGATGTCCACGAGCCTACTGTTTCTAGAGTCAGCAAATGTGGAGGAATGAGGTCATAGTTGCCCAACCTCTCGCTTTTTTTGGAGTCAGCAAATATGGGATTGTATATTCTATATACTTATATGTATATATTTTTGTACTTGTAGTTTGTGGCTCTTATATCTGGACGTCATACCGTATTTACACCCCATGATTTTGAAAGGAAATAAATTTGATATGAACATTGTTTAATTGATCTCCCTAGTTTTACAAAGGAAAGGACATGGATTTTCTCATCCATTGCATTGCACGATCATATGTATCTCAATTAATTATATAATTTGTTAATGGTATTTCCTACTGGGCTATTGCTCACCCCAAAACTAACAACCTTTCAGGGGATGGTAACATTAAGAAGTACTTGTGGATGGGAGAGCAGAGGTCTTTCTTGTGCTATGTGATGAAGCCTAGGGCTACTTTTGTGCGGAGTTAAAACTCTCTTTTGTGTACTCTAGGAAAGTCCTTGAAAAGATGTAAGCCCATAGGGCATTTTGTTTGTATCCTCTCTTATGCCTTGAACAATTTATTCTTTTGATACGTGTTTAAACAATGATGTAACATATGAACAATTTAAGGGAGAAGAGATAACATTGATTTGCATAACAGATTATTTAATGTTTCGAATTATTGTCGTTGGTCATGACACTCTTGTATTAGCATTATGAATGGTAGTGCAATGTCAAGGAGTTACAAATGGTGAATTTTTGCAAACTTTCATTTAATTTAAAATGTGATATAACTTGTTTAAACACTTCCTTTACTGCTTTTTATTACTATTTTTTATCGCTTTAAAGAGAATGTTGTACCACCTACATTTCTGTTGTAATTTACTATTTTTTTATAACTGTTGTACCGCTTAAAAAGAAAGGCTAGACCACCCACATATCTATTGTAATTTACTGCTTTACATAAACTATTATAATTTACCACTTTGAATGGTCAGTGTTTCACCACCTACATAACCTGTTGTAATTTACTGCTTTAAATGATCGGTCGAAACCACCTAACTGGTTAGAGATGTAACGTCGTCGGATGAATAGTAATCGGCAAGTGAATAATGACCACCGAAGGAATAGTAACCGGTGAGATGAATAGTGCTTGGTCGATGAATAGTGACCGCCAGATGAATAGTGATCCGACCAAATGTATTTTCCCAAGCGAAACAGAGCAGTCACCCAGCAGCGAGTAAAACAATTTCCGGTGGATGAATAGTGTTCTGTCGGATGAATAGTAACCAACGAATGAATAATATTTTTTATTTTTATTTTTATTTTATTTGTATGATTTGTTAGATTCGATTTGTGTTGTAATAATCTCCCAATCGCACGTCTTTTATTCGATACTGTAATTATTCAGTATTGTAATAATTTCTCACCCCCACTTCCTCCTATCCCTTTCATTTGCTTGTTTTTCATTTCTATAAATAGCATCATATGTTCTTTTTTCATCATATCCATACTTTGTATCCATCTTTCTTGCATTTAGATTCAGTTCATTTGCATCTGTGGGTTTAATTAATTGTTATGTAATTTTGTGTGCTACCTCATGTCTTGAGATTATTCACATTTCATATATTAGCAGCTGAATCTTCAGTCGCATTGTTATGTATGTATTACATTAGAATTTTTATAACAATCTCAATTTAGACCCGACCCATTTATTATTTTTTATCCAAGATTTCTTGTCTTTAATGGTTGTTCATATCCTTATACATTTTATTTCTTGTGGAGTTTGGTTGTTTGGGTATTGTTGTTGTGTTTGAAACAGGTTGGAAGGGAGTTTTTTAAAAGAGTTATTGCCCAGATTTTTGCTTATTCGCTCGAGCGGTCCTTCTTGCATTCGAGCAATTCTTTACAGTCTGTAAAACTTTTGAAAGTAGAGTATCTTCACTTGAGCGGTGTTTCTTGTGCTCGAGCGATCTTTTGCAGGTCTAAACTTTTGGGAGGGGGGTTATTGTGCACTCGAGTGGTAACTTTGGTCTCTCGATTGGTGTCACTTATTATGTCTGTCACTCGTGTGGTGTTTTGGTCGCTCGAGCGGTATGCGCGTATATTAGTTCAAGAGAAGGGACTTTTGGATCACTTTTTCATCCCTCTCTCTCTCTATCTCTAAACATTTCAAAACCCTAGGTTCTTCACCGTTTCTCTCTAGTTCTTGATTCCTAGTCCCAAATACTCCCAATCCATTGATTTCTCCACTATAGCTCTTTGGAGAAAAAGGTGGAGCACACTGTGGGCTTCGTTCTAATCGCTGGGGGGAGGGGGGGGTTATTGTTTTCGGCGTCGCCAAACTTTAACCCTTGCTCTCTCTTGTTTTCTAACCTTGAGGTAGGGATTTTTTCAACCTTTGGTATGATTTTTACCTTAGTTATTTGCTTATTGAGACAATCTAGTGATATAAGGATTTTGGGTAAACCCAGGGTTTGGTTTTTAAATGTAAAAGAGGAGTTTTCAAATAGGTTCTTGAGAAAGGTAATCGGGATGTGTTTATGGTTGAGATATGTTAAAATGGTGGATTTCATCACTCAAAATTTATTTTGGAAAGAAAAAGGGTTTTGTTCTAAAACTATGGCTATTTGGCTTGTGAAGGAAAAATGGAAATTGATGTGGGTTTTGAAAGAATGGAATAAATGTATTTGTTGATGATGATGGTGGAGTTGGATATGTAATCTCACTCCCATCTTGGAAATTATGAGATTATATTTTTTTGTTGGAAATTATCTTTTAAGTAGAGATATTTGTTTTGGGCTATCAGTGGAGGATAGCTTTGATTGTTGTAGAAATTGCATGAGGATTATGTGAATTGAAACTAATTACTCATACATCTTGCATTAAGCATTGTTGCATACTTAAATATTGAAAATGTATTGTTTTGAGAAAAATGGGTGAATACCTTGGTGAATCTGGTTAGAGAGTGTGGTTGTAGTTAATTAGGTTGGCCTTTGTGTCCTTGGTGAAAGTCCAAAAAGTCACGCAGGTTAGAATGCCTTCTTTCTGGCTAGTGGCCGGTGAAGTGGCTTTGGTAGTACTTTTATAATCTACTGGCAAACACATACCTAGAGATTCCCAATGTTTTGTATCCACTGCCCTATTTTCTAATATAAAAGGTTATTTTCATGAATTGATATATAATCTGGCATTGCATGGTTTTGTGATGGAAATGTAAAATGTTTGACAAATGGCATTGCATGCTGTAGACACCCCATTTTTGACCGTCCTCAAGACTTGGTTGTGCTTGTAGGTACACCCAACAACTGGTTCGATTGCTCGCCTAGCTTTCGACTATCGCGGCGGAACGTCACCGGTTCGAGTTTCTGGACCTTGTATCCTTTCTGCCTCATTTTTGGACCCTGACTAGGTCTTGTCAGAGTGGCCCTCCTAGTGCACTGCCGGCCATAGGCATGGCACTGCCGGCCATGGCTTTGCCCCTGCCAGCCATTGGTGAACACCTGCCGGCCATCAGTGTGGCACTGCCGGCCATTGCTGATGGCCGGCACCCCCCCTATTTCAGCTGGTTTCTAGGAAGATATTTTGTACCAGCTGGATTCCTCATATCTGCCCTCCATACACGTGTATGGAGGGATCAAAGCCTTTGGAAGCTTGTTCAAGAAGCCTTAGCCTTGCATTCCTCTATATAAGCAAGGGGTTCTTCCTTACACCAGGGTTCTGAGATTTTGGAGGGCAAAAATCCATCTCTCTCTCTATATTGCTTGTGGTTAGGGCTTGGAAGTTGGATTTCTTTGCATTTTTGCACTACACCTCTGAAAGAGTTTCTTTTGCCTCTCTCGCGTGTGCTACGCTGAGAGATTTCTTTTTCCTTTTTGCGTGTACTACGCTAAGAGGCTCGCCCTTTTCCTTTCTTGCGTGTGATATGCTGAGAGGTTCTCTCTTGCGTGTATACGCTGAGAAGTTTTCTCTTTCTTCTCTGGCGTGTGCTAAGCTGAGAAGCTTTTTTCTCCTTCCCTTTCGCATTGTTATGCGTCACACTCAGGTTGCATTGTCATGCATACTTTTTCACTTGCATTGTTATGCACGCATCTTTCTGAAACACCGGGATACGTCCCTACGTTTCTTCTCCTCTGGTTAAAAGCATTTGGAATACGTTCCGGTGCTTACGCCATTCAGAGACACGGGGATACATCCTCACATCTCTTTCTGAAATACAGGGATACGTCCCTATGTTTCTTCATTTCTGGTTAAAAGCATTTGGAATACGTTCCGGTGCTCACAACATTCAGAGACACGGGGATATGTCTCCGTGCCTCTTCTTCTTTTGGAAACGCGGGGTGTTTCCCTCTGTTTCCCTCGGTTTGTTGGACCTCCTCTCACGATTTTAGCGTGGTTTGAGTGTCCCGTTCCTTACGTGATTTCAGCGTGTTTGGAATTTATCCCAGGTTGCGTTGTAGATGTGCTGGGCGGTTTGTTGGACCTCCTCTCACGATTTCAGCGTGGTTTGAGTGTCCCGTTCCTTACGCAATTTCAGCGTGTTTGGAATTTATCCCAGGTTGCGTTGTAGATGCGCTGGGCGGTTTGTTGGACCTCCTCTCACGATTTCAGCATGGTTTGAGTGTCCCGTTCCTTACGCGATTTCAGCGTGTTTGGAATTTATCCCAGATTGCGTTGTAGATGCGCTAGGTGGTTTGTTGGACCTCCTCTCACGATTTCAGCGTGGTTTGAGTGTCCCGTTCCTTACGCGATTTCAGCGTGTTTGGAATTTATCCTAGGTTGCGTTGTAGATGCGCTGGGCGGTTTGTTGGACCTCCTCTCACGATTTCAGCGTGGTTTGAGTGTCCCGTTCCTTACGCAATTTCAGCATGTTTGGAATTTATCTCAGGTTGCGTTGTAGATGCGCTGGGCGACTTGTTGGACCTCCTCTCACGATTTTAGCGTGGTTTGAGTGTCCCGTTCCTTACGCGATTTCAGCGTGTTTGGAATTTATCCAGGTTGCATTGTAGATGTGCTGGGCGGTTTGTTGGACCTCCTCTCACGATTTCAGCGTGGTTTGAGTGTCCCGTTCCTTACGCGATTTCAGCATGTTTAGAATTTATCCCAGGTTGCGTTGTAGATGCGCTGGGCGGTTTGTTGGACCTCCTCTCATGATTTCAGCGTGGTTTGAGTGTCCCGTTCCTTACGCGATTTCAGCGTGTTTAGAATTTATCCCAGGTTGCGTTGTAGATGCGCTGGGCGGTTTGTTGGACCTCCTCTCACGTTTTCAGCGTGGTTTGAGTGTCCCGTTCCTTACGCGATTTCAGCGTGTTTGGAATTTATCCCAGGTTGCGTTGTAGATGCGCTGGGCGGTTTGTTGGACCTCCTCTCACGATTTCAGCGTGGTTTGAGTGTCCCGTTCCTTACGCGATTTCAGCGTATTTGGAATTTTTTTTTCTCGGGTTACGTTGTATACGTGCCTGGTTGGTTGTTTTTCTTCCCCTCATGGTTCTGGTATGGTTAGGGTTTGCCACTCTTTCGCATCTTTACTATCATAGCATTCATGCATCGCACTGTCTTGTGCACTCGCGTTGTCTAACGCACTCGCGCTGTCTAGCGCATCGCACTGTCTTGTGCACTCGCGTTATCTAATGCAACTCGCGCTGTCTAGCGCATCGCACTGTCTTGTGCACCTCTTTGCATTTGGCATGCATTTCCATCGCGCTATCTTGCGCACATCATATGCACTTGTTGGTGCGTTACATCTCATATTGCATTTGGCATGCATTTCATTCGCGCTACCTTTTGCACTTCATCTGTACTTGTTAGTACATTGCATTGTTTTGATTTTCAAACCGGCTTCGCGTAGCGTATAAGTCCAATTACAAACCAGCTTCGCGTAGCGTATAAGTCCAATTACAAACCGGCTTCGTGTAGCGTATAAGTCCAATTATCAAATCTTGCATCTTGCATATCATTTGCATTTTGCCCCAGCCTTCGGGCACATCGCTGCATGCTTATGCTAATTGTTTGTCTGAGTCTTCGGCCTTGTCAAAAATAGGTCGTCTCTGGGCTTTGACATTCACTCCCGTCACTTTGTGACTTCTGAGTTCTGTCAAAGAGGGGCAACTGTAGACACCCCATTTTTGACCGTCCTCAAGACTTGGTTGTGCTTGTAGGTACACCCAACAACTGGTTCGATTGCTCGCCCAGCTTTTGACTGTCGCAGCGGAACGTCACCGGTTCGAGTTTCCGGACCCTGTATCCTTTCTGCCTCATTTTTGGACCCTGACTAGGTCTTGTCAGAGTGGCCCTCCTAGTGCACTGCCGGCCATAGGCATGGCACTGCCGGCCATGGCTTTGCCCCTGCCGGCCATCAGTGTGGCACTGCCGGCCATTGCTGATGGTCGACACCCCCCTATTTCAGCTGGTTTCCAGGAAGATATTTTGTACCAGCTGGATTCCACATATCTGCCCTCCATACACGTGTATGGAGGGATCAAAGCCTTTGGAAGCTTGTTCAAGAAGCCTTAGCCTTGCATTCCTCTATATAAGCAAGGGGGTTCTTCCTTACACCAGGTTCTGAGATTTTGGAGGGCAAAAATCCATCTCTCTCTATATTGCTTGTGGTTAGGCTTGGAAGTTGGATTTCTTTGCATTTTTGTACTACACCTCATAGCACAAGACCTCCATCCTCCATTCAAACACCTTGAGGCTGATCTTCAGAGGCTAGAAGCTCAGATTTTTGGACCAAAAGGCTACTAAAGACTTGTTCTTCAAGGATAAGTACACTTTTCCCCCTAAACTAGCCTTTTTTTTTGTTTCATTTATAAGCCTTGCTTGCAAGCATTTTTGGGCTCCGATCCTAACTGTAAATAATCATATTTTGAGTCCCTTTTCATGTTTGATCAAGGGTCTTTCTCTGTTTGAGGCTTCCTTCTATCACTTGCCTCTTTAACTCTCTTTTAGGCCTATTTTTGCATACTATTTTAGGCTTATTTGTGAACTGTTTTGAGTTTTGATGTAAACTGTAAAGTGGCTTGTTTTGAGTCCTTCTTCAACTTTATTGAAGAGCTCTTCTCTTTTTGAGGTCATTTACTACCACTTGCCTCTTTACCCCTCTTTTAGGCCCTTTTCTTGCATGCTAGTTCAGGCCTACTTGTGTTTATTTTCGTGGTTCGATATAAACTGTGAAGTGCCTTATTTTGAGCCCCTCTTCAACTTTTTTGAAGGGCTCCTTGCTGTTTGGGGTCGGCTACTGCCCCTTGTCTCTATTCTCACTTTTAGGGCCATTTTTGCATGATAGATTAGCCCTATTTGTGTTCATTTTTGAAGCATGTTGTAAACTGTAAAACATTTTTTTTTTTTTGAGGCCCTCTCCATGTTTGATTGAGGGAATTTTCTTATCTGAGGTCATATGCTATCTAGTATGCTTAGTTGCCTCTTGTTTTGAGCCTTAAGCCTAAGCTATTGTTGCATGCCTTGTTTGGCCTTCTAGCCACTGAAATCCAATAGATTTTCAGTGGCTAAGACCCTATTTTGAGCCTCCAAATCAGAGGGGGGTGACCCCCTCTCACCTTGACTTGCTTGATGGCCATTTTGGTCTTCTAAAGGGCCCCCATCTTGCATGCTTTGTTGACTGATTTTGGGGCCAATTTTGTGAGTTTTGGGACTACCATATTTGATTTTCAGAGTTGTATATGACATGCCACTTGTCTATCTTGTATGTGCCTAATAACTCCTTGCATGGCCCTCTAAAGGAGCCCCTCATTTTGGTATGCATTGGCTGCATTTCCATGGTTATTTGGGCCTATTTTCACATGATTTATTCACTGATTTTTGATGGTTTGGTCAGATTCCATGTGCATCATGTACTTTCCATGTAAACCATGTTTACTAGTCAAAATTGCATGCTAATTTAGTCCATCTTGTTAGCATCTTTTGGCCATCCCTTAAACTGGAAATGTGCATGTTTTGGGACTGCCTTGCTTCATGTTCAAATAATGCATGCTTTGTATAGCTGTAAGTCATTCTATATGCCTATGTGTTGCATTTCGGGGTTCATCTCATACATCGGGTGCCATGTTGCCATGTTTCGAGGCTGTTTAGCATCATGTTTGAGTGCTGAAATTTGCATGTTTGCATACCATGTTCCATGCCTTACCATGCTTTGGTAGAGTGGCATTCGTGCCTTAGGTTCGGTCCTCGATTTGCGTGCATGTGCGCACACATTTCGACTGTCTCATTTTCATCTAATGGCTACTAATTTGGACCTAGTTGAGAGCTGTCCATGTTGGTGTAAGCCCATTTTACCATGTTGTCGCATGCTTGTTACACATAGTATGTCATTGCATACTTGCTTAGCTTTACATGCCTCGCATACTCGCATGTTCACATTGCATTTTGCCATGATTATCCAAGGTTGTCGCCTCACATTATGTTCATATGCTTGTCACATGTTTGGCTTAGTTGCATGTTTGCATACTTAGTCCAATATTGCATGTTTGCCATGCTTATGTATTGCATTGTTCGGGTTAAACGTTAATCCGAGCACGGGAAACGAGGGGTATTTCATACTTCAAGTGATGGGATGCGTCTCAATTCTCGGTCGTCGAAGCTCTTGATGATTCATGATAGAGTTCTAGGCTTTACTTGCTTTACATGTGTATTCATTTCACATCGAGTCATGCAATTCGACTCCCCGGCCATCATGCATCGATATGCGTGATTGGTGGCACGGGGATCAAGGACTACACTCCCTGAAGAGTAGTCATGCATACATGTGTGAAAATACTTTGTCATGCCCCTTTGTTGCTCTCTGTTACAGCAAATCAAGAATCAGCAGCCTTCCGGAGCTTGGCACGCATTCCAAGAACAATTGCAAACAGAGGCTAATTGGGGCATCGCAGTGGATTTCCGCGCAAGGCAACCTGAATATGCATCATTCATCATCTGGATCAGAGCTGAGGCGGTCCCTGGCTTGCATGCCGATTTATTGTTTTCCTAGATTAATTTGTTAATTAATTAGGATTTTGTACTATTTGTTCGGACTGTATTCTATTTGGGACTGTATTATTCTTTCGGACCCTCCGAGTGAGGGCCAATTGTTGTAATAAGGGTGCGTGCGTGTGTGCATGTCTTCCAATCCCCTTTCTTTCTCCCTTTTATTTAACCGCTTATGATGGTTAGATTAGGGCATATTTCAATTAGCATACAGTATGATCGCATGTTTGCATTCATTCATCTGTTTTGCATGCACCAGGCTCGGCGCATCATACTAACTGCATTTGAATTTCAATTTCAAATTGAATATGTGTTAGCTGTAGCATTTCACATGCCATGTTTAGAATAGCCGAGCCTGCTATAGTTGCATTTTGCATGTGTTACATTAGGCATTTTTGTATAGTTAGGATCATGCATTGATTTATAACTAATTTCTATTTTGGCTCGGAGTACGATGTAAGTATTTATGCTTTAGCATCTCGCATGAGTGTGAATGTTAACATGACAGCATGCTTACCATGTGGCTAAATGCTTAGTTGATATAACTGCCTAAGTGCCTGTGGGTGAAGGTTGGATTACTTGAATTGGGATAATTTGTTGAAATCCGCGTTTTGCCTACTTGCGAGTAGCAAATTTCAAACATTTTCCAAACAAACGGATATGCAATGCTTTGTTCCAAATTAGGCGATCTAGTCTATACTTGTTGTGCTGTGCGCATCACATAGTAATTCTAGCTAATTAACCGGAATAAGAACGCATGTGTTTTAAAAAATGAGATATCATGGTTAGTAGAGGCCGATCTTCGGATCGGGCGAGAGGGGGTGCATCATAGCTGACCTTCCCCAATCGTACCCAAGTTCCCAAGCCGAGGCAACTTTGGTGATGACGGACACGTGGCCTTTGGCATCGAGTCAGGGTTTCCTAAATTTTCCCATTAAAAGCCATAAGTTTGGCAAATGGTATGGAAGACAATACTCCCAATAGGCATTAAAAGCCATAAGTTTGGCAAATGGTCACCTAACTAGGAAGGACCATATCAAGTTCATAGAGTCCTTCCTTTTGGAGCATACCATTTGAGAAATTTGAATGGTTATGTACATTCTAAAAAGATTAATGGCAGATATTTGAAACCTTATTTTTCAACTATTTGGGAAACACAGGGAATAAAATGAATGTCAAGTAAAAGAACACAAAAGTACTCGAATGATAGATAAGAATTTGTTTTTTCATAAAGAGTTAAGTATATTTTTGCCATAAATTGGCCCAAAAATCATTACAATGTCTTAATTGTTCTTTTACAACAGATTTCTTATTGCTAAATGATGAAAACAGTTGAATAGCTGCAGTCATTACTTCCTTTCGATCGACCAATCCTTGGTTGATGATTTGTAGTTTGGTATCAGCTCGGATAAAGGCCTGGTTCACTGCAGATAGCTCCTCCTCAAGTTGAGTCTTCCTCTCCAGCAGCTAAACTCAAAATTGGGAGGTAGAGGAGTGTTATTCCTTGAGTTCTGACACTTCAGTATGCACTTGGGCAACAAAACTCTGGTCCCTGGTCAATTTCTTCTCTGCAACCTTGGCAGCATGACAAATGGTGATGTAGAAATCAATGGTAGCTGATGCCTGGGATAGATGACTTGAGACATTCATACCAGACTACTCAGCAACTTGGCAGCACTGAAGGAACCCATTTTTTATTATAGGTCTTTGTAGAGCCTCGAAGGGGATCCTCGAAAAAGAGATTAATAGTTCCAGGCAGGTGTCTAAGTCTATCAGTGGTGCAGAAGGCTTGCTACTGAAGGAAGAAGAGCTTTCAAGGATTTCTAGTAAGGAGTTAGCCAAGACTAATGGCTCAGCTTCATCATTGACTATTGGAGAAGTAGATGGTATGTCGGAGAGACTAGCTAGTCTTGCTTCGAAGATATCTATTTCATCCGTAGACATGAGAGGCGCAGAGAGAGCTGTGGTGGAAGGCACAGAGGACTGTATGGGGATAGGAGAAATAGGTGGAGCATTTTCAGCAGTCTCTATGGTCCTAGCCACCAATATGTCAAGGGAAGAGGGGCTGGAGCTAGGCAGAGATAATAAACCATGGGTTGGAGAGCTACCAGCACCCTCGACTGAGGAATCAGCCACCATCAGAGATGGAGCAGTAGCTGAAATTTCTTCAGGAGGAGGAGAAAGAACAGGACTCAAAAGGGAATTTATTTCTGGTAGATCAAAAGACAAGAAAGGGAAGTATTGCTTTAAGCCAAAAGAAAGAGATGCATGAATGCTTGGCTTCAAGGGAGGTACAGAAAGTGCAGGCCCAGGAAGTGGGAGTAATATTTGAATAGCCCTCACATTCTGCATTTGGTCAACTTCAACTGAAACTGAGGGAGTCCTCATTGAAAGGATAGGCTCAGTAGTTGTTGCTGCAAAAGGAAGAAATGTAAAGTACTGTCAAGCTTCGATACCAAAATTTGACAAAGAAAAACAGCAGAAGCATGAAAGAAATTAATTGCTCCAGAAGTGCTGGCAATGATGGGAGAGCTACGAAGGGAGTAATGTTTGGCAGTTTGTTGCCTTCTTGCAGATTTCCTTTGTAATGCATCAGCAGCAGCAGCTTCATCTCTCAGAAATTGTTGCTGTCGTCTCTTCTCAACCCTCTCGAAAACGATTATGGCCTTAGAGTATTCCTGTTCTATTGCCTTGGCAGCTGCCTCATGTACAGGATCTTCGACGAAATCGGAAGGAGAGACAGTCACCTTTCGTTTCTTTTTTCTCTATATTGGTATGGTCTGCTCCTTCTCAATTTCCTTCTCAACTTCTTTAATTTGGGATCCGGATTCCTTAGAAGTGAGCTCTTCTTCTACCTCTCTGGTAGTTGTCTCATCTTGAACCAAGTCAGAAGAAGGGACGATCACTCATTTCCTCCTCTTCAAGGGCGACTCCTGCTCTTGATCTATTTTTTCTTTTTCTTCTGCTTGAACCTCAGGTGCTTCCTTTTCAGGCTCAAGCAAGAGTCTTCTTTTCTTTTATTGTTGGCCACCTTCACAAAAGAAGAACTAAGAATAAGATTATAAGCATTATAGAGAAGGCCAAAGAAAAAGAAACAAAGGTATATATCTTTCTTCGAAGCAGCCCGAGTGACTCTTGGGAGAGTTGAGGCAGCAGAGGCAGACTGAGTTGTATGCACCGCAACTGAAACAGTGGAAAAAGTGACAATTCCAGTTCCTTTGGGCTTGGGCACATCTAACACCATTAGTAGATTTTGAGGTGGAATGGCCAAGTAAACTTCCATGTTGGTCACCCACCAATTCTGGTACCTCTTCAACAGGGAACCATGAGGAAGGAAAGAGGTATACTCGAAATTGACCAATTCCTCTATAAACTTGGAGGTTGCCTCTTCTAGCCTGGACCTCCGAACTTTCAGATCCCTACTAGTAAGACTTAGATTGGTGTTACTACAAAGACGTATGGGGACTCCTTGTGTGAGGCCAAATTGCCTAGCAAATTGAGCAGGACAATAGGACTCAGCGATGCATTTGTAGGCTCTGGGGTTCATGGTTCCAATGAATAACTCTCTGGGGGTCAAAATAGAAGCCCATATATCTTTGTGAACAGGTGAAGCACAGAGCTTGTCACTTAAGAAATTCTTCAACCACGATGGGCCAATGGTGGGTTCGAAGGGACAGAAGCTGTAAGAAGGAAGGGAAGCTGAAAGTTGGTGGAAGAAAGAGAAGTAGAAGGCAAAAGTAGAGAGATAAAGTGAAGCATTGGCTAGCCTCATGCCATGAGTAGGAGGGTTTGGCTCAAGAAATTTAAGGCATTTGGATTGTAACTCAATGAAGTAGGCAAAAAGCCAAAGCTGAAGAATCCAGAATGGCCCCTCTTGATTGATATCTAAGGGTTTCTCATAGAAAAGGGAACAGACTTTATACACGTGACCTAGAACGTATGGAGCTAAGACCACCTTTTTTTGTAAAACAAGGGCTTTGGCAAGAGGGGCAAATTCAGGCATGATTCTCTTAGAGGAGGTGCAGAAAAGGAATTTGCAAAGCCAATATAGCAAGAAAGAAAATAATTCCCTGTCAGTCACGAGGCCCACTCTTTTATTCTCAGCCTTGACGAAATCACTATAGGATGAGTTAAGAGAGGGGAGGGAAAAAGGGACTGCTAAGTCAGGGTAATCTGGTATAATAGGGGTACCAATGGGAGATAATCCTAATAGATGGCAAATATCAAGGACAATAGGGGCCATCATCCCGTATCTGAATTGAAAGAAATTAAAGACAGGATTCCAAAAACATAGGACAGCAGGAATTAAGAATGGGTCATCTGAGATAGTTAACCTGGATAATCAAAGGACGTCGAGAAGGTGGAGCTCTTGGAGGTCCAGAGTCCTAGCAGGAACGACCCGGTCATACCATTCTTGCACTCCGGTCTCACCGTGGGCCAGCATCAGTGAGGGCGGTTCATCCTCCAGTTCCTCCAGTCTAGACCACCTTCGTAAAGGAGACATTGGTTTTCTAGACGTGGATATAGAGCTAAAAGCTTAGTAAGGATCTCCTTGAATATGGGCCCAAGCACGTAGTCTTGCTGCACATGGCGACGAGGAATGAAGATGCGTCCATCGATAGCACTTTTCTCCCCAGCTTTGTACTTCTCACATTTTGCATCAATGATCCTCTTCAGGGCTACAGAGGGGCTCGCACGCTCTACGACTGGTACTTTCGATGAAGAATAAGCCATTGATAGTACGCTTTTGTAGAAGGAGAATCTGAGAAAGGGAGTAGAGAGAAGTGGAAGATCGGCAGAGGTAAAAGGTTTTGTGTGTTGAGTGAACAAATGATTTTAGAACACGAAATAAAAGGGTTTTAAAAGCCTTTGTGTCTGGGAGATAAATAGCGCTTGATTCGTTAAGTACTAAAAGTACGAATACGAAGAGTTTTCCTTCAATATTGATAGTTTTTCGGGGGGAAAACACATCCAAGATGTAGAGGCCAACTTCGAAGTAAAGTATTTGGCTTCGAAACCAGAGTTTGGCGCCAAAAGTCAAAAAGCAGCGGCTTCGAAACAGAGAGGCTAGCTTCGAAGCATATTCCATACTTAAGGATGCAAGAACACTCGAAGTACTTGTTTGCTTCAAAGAGATTAAAGACCTGTTGTAGGTTTCTTAATGAAAGTAAATGTCCTTCGAAGCTAAACTTAAGATCCCTTAAGGATGTTCGAGATATCAAAACCAATAGTTGGTCTGTGTATATACAGAAAGAGATTATTTTTCGAACTAAAACGGTGTAGCTCTCAAAAGGAGCTTCCATATTTTTGAATATGTGGACTGTTGTTTGAGGCAAAATTGATCAATTTAAAACTGAGTGATCATGCTAACCATAACCATATGTTGGTTATGATTAAAACAAGCTCTAAGGGTGAGGATTGTTAAATTCGAAGCACTAATTCGAAGCATTAAAACTGTCAACTTTATTCCATAAATTGAAAAAGTTCATGTTGGTTTTTATAGTGTTTCATTTAAAACGATTGAATCCAGATTCAAAGGGTAAGATTGCTCAGTTCGAAGTCCTAAATTTTCTTTTGCAGACAAACAGAGACAAGATCAAACAATGTCCAATAAAGAGAAAAGTCTTAGTTGTATTAAAACAAAAGCAGATTACATTGAATGGCCCTCTTTAGGTACAAACTCAAGCTCATAAAAATAGGGAATAGAATAAATAACAAGATCATGAAATTTAGTCCAACTATGATCAATCTGTTCTTTCTTTATTCTATCATCTATTTCTTCTAACATTGGCAGAATAAGTTGATGTGTTCTCACTACGTAATAGAGCTCTTCAGCCTTTATTTCGAATGCTGTTTCTCTCAATCCTTGTTCCAATTCGTCTATGTCCAAGTCATCCCAATACGCAGAATCTTTATTCTTGAAATCATCGAATTCTTCAATAAAGTTCTCTGCTTTATACTGGGCATGAACTCGAAGGGACGAGAGTTGGTCCAAAGAATAAGTGGTGGCCATGGAGATCCAATGCCAGTGAAGAAGCAACGGAAGTTAGTCCAAAAACATGTGGAGTTCTGCTTGAGCAATGGGGTTGAGGATATGACCCCGAGTTAGGATATCACAAGCCCATCGAAAGTTCTTGAGAGAAACTTCGTCCTCATGAACATTGAAGGGCAAGTGAGAGAAAGCTGCAAGCAGAAGTTGAGCTTGTTTCCGCTCAGCTGGAGTAGGAGAAGGTGGAGGCTTGTAAGGTGGAAAGACCTTGTCCGCAGAGAGAGCAAGCCTCAGTCTCTCTATCCAGCAAAGATTTAGCGGAGGAGAAGGTGTAGATGCTTCAATTTCAGGCAGAGGAGAAGGTGTGGATGCTTCTTTTTCAGGAGGTAGAGCAAGGGCAGAAGGAACAAGGGCATTAATATAATCAAGCCAGTCAGAAGAACAAATCTTCGCCTTCTGAGCTAAGAATGATGGATTGTACCCTTGTGCTTCTTCTAGACGTCGGGCAGCGTGTATTATCTTTGTAGGCATGGAAGATGTGTACCATGCTACAAGCAGATTCTCCTCCAAACTGCGTCGATGGTCAATGGGCACGTAAGGGTAGACCACCGAACTTCGAGCATAGGAAGGGAACTCTAAAGGGTCAGTGAATTCAACAAAATGATGGTTGATTCGCTCCCTTAGGTCGCAGGTCTCAGGTTTTGACCAGCTCGTTCAGTCAGAAGCCCCAGAGGAAGAAGAACCTGCAGCATTATCCCATGCAGAGGGTTGTGAAGAAAAGTTTCCTACATCCATGTTTGCGACTTTCTGAATCAAAGGAGTGAGAGCGGTTTGTTCGAAGTCCAAGAGTGAGTTAGAAGAACTTATGTCCATATTTGTAAGTTTCTGGATCGAAGGATTAAAGGCAATATGTTCGTAGTCCAAAGGTCGATAATTTGCAAAGGCATCCATAGCCTAAATATAGAAAGGCGGGTAAAGGTGGCTAATTAATACATGAAGGTTCTTTCGAGGAGGGATAGCATCATCATATGACTCTTCGTGTGCTCAATCAATAGGGAAGAAGATTGATCCGGCCATAAAAATGTATCAGCCTGTTCGAGTACTAAGGTAGTGGGGGTGTTCAAAGGGTTGAAGGAAAGTTTAATGCAGATGATGAATGACTGTTGCATTTCTAGAAAAATGCGAAGCTCATGCACGTTCTAGGATGTAAAGAAAATACCTTGATCCACTAATATCACCAAGTATTGGGCATATTAGTGCGGGGAGTAATGTTGGCTACATATTTTGTAAAAGCTAGTCACAATTCGACACATGGCAAAATAAGGGTAATATAGGAAGATTATTTAAGTCTTCGATCTTGATCATACACGTGGTAGTTAGCATTGGTTATTACAATATCTGAGTAGCAGTGAATCAACAAAGAGATGCAAGGTAATGTGGCTTCAGCAGTTACTTACATTCAAATTCAAATATAGAAGGGAAGCCTAACTGCAAGTAATGGAGCAGTGGAACTACTTATAAGAAAACATGATCAGCGATCATGGAGGAGCCGTTCGATGGTTTGAAGTGCAGTTCAAGGGTCATCCTTGAGAAGTATAAATAGTAGAGAAGGCCCCAGAAAAAAGATCCAGACTCAGATCCAAAAACCAGTCTTACTTTACTTATTTTTCTTTCCAGTTTTACATTTTCAGTCTTTACATTTCCTGTTCTTAAAATTCCTACTCTTTACATTCCTGTACTTTAAAATTCCTGCACTGCACTTCATTCATAGGAGTAGTTTCAAGTAGATTATTGCTGTAAACCTCTACGAAGCTGAGTTTGGATCATTGTAAATTTTTCATTCTAATGAAATACTTCAATTGCTTTTTATTTAACTATTATTGTGCTTAAATTCTCCTAAAACAAGCCACCAGTAAAAGTCCTCTTCATTGAGGCTGAAAGAACTACAACACAATCGTCTGATAATTGATTGGTAATTAAAATTCTGTAAGGACTGATTGATCCTTACTGGTACGCTCGCAATTACAAAAATAATCTTTGACAACCAAAAAGCCAACAATACTATTTTAAAATTAGATTTTAATATAAAAATTAAAATATATACAATATTGTCTACGTTTGAATTCGTCAAATTGGTGGCTGGAAAAATCAAGCCAGCAATGTTAACGTTGCCAACATTGTCAATTATATATCAATACTAGTTAACAAAATCCATGCAAGGGTCTAATATTACAATATATTTAAGTTTAATATTTTAATAATATTTTAAAAATTAAAATATTATTTTATGAAATTGAATATAATAGTTCATTAGATATATGATATAAAATTATGTGATATAATATATGTCATTTTTTAATATATCATGCCTTTAATGATCTAAACAATTTTTTTTAATGATATTTTTTTAGAAATATTTTTTCAATAAACAATTTTAATAATTTATTATTGCATAGGAGAATTTTTTTTTTTTTTAAGTATTGTATTAAATTAAAATTTATAACAAACTATAATTGTAATTTCTAGTATTATGAGATCAATTCATATTTAAACAAATTTTATAGGTGTATTTGTAATTTGTTAAAAAATAAAATATTTATGTTTTATAATTGACCAAAAATATTTGTATAATTACAAAAAATTCTGTTTCATTATTGATAAAAAAAAATATTTACGTAATTACGAAAAAAAATCTATTTTATAATTGATTAAAAATATTTGCACAATTATATAAAAAAAACTTTCATTCAAAGTATAGGTCAGAATTAATAAATTATTCAAAACAAAAAGATAAAATAAAATAACTTAAAAAAAGATGAATGTCAAACGATTAAACAGTTTATATATATATATAAATATATTGGTGGTTTGATTTTTGCAGTCACCAATCTTGACAAAATTCAAATGGAGACAATATATATATATATAAGTCTTTTTTATTAAAAGTTTGATTTTTTTAATTTTAAAATAGCGGTATTTTTTTTTATAAATCCATTTGAATTTGTCAATATCGGCGACTATTTTAAAATTAAAAAATCAAACTTTTAATAAAAAAAACTTATGAAATGTGCAACTCGCCGTGCAAGGCACGGACATTCATACCTAACTTATATATTAGGATAAATTATAATTTAACCCCTTGTGATTTGTCTAAAAAATACGGAGTCCCCTTATGGTTTCATTTGTAATACTTAAACCCCCTATACTTCATATCAAAGTGCAATTTTCGACGGAACTGTTTGTTTAAACAGAACGTGTGCTGCACGACCATGAATGGTGAGTGGAACAGTTTTTCCCGCCCAGAAACATATGGCAAATGACCAAAATACCCTTATTGCCATATATAGACACAAAATGGTGTAGTGCAATAGAGCATGGATTACACTCTTGACGAAATATTAACATCTTTATCCCCAAATAAAATTCAGTGTTTGAGCATGGGTTTCATTTACCTCAAGCATTAGCATCCTTTGAGCATTGGCTTGAGCATGGGTTTCATTTACCTCATGCATTAATATCCTTTTGTTTGTTTCATTTACCTCAAGTTCTCTTTCTCTCACTATATAAATATACAATACCATCACCTTCCATGCAAAACCACAAGCATCACCTTTTATTTCCCCTCTCATCTCACCACCATCACCTTCCATGCAAAATGACAACCAACCAACATCACCACCATCATATTCCATGCAAAACCACAGCCAACTTCTTATTCCATGCAAAACCATCACTCAAAATAACCACCACAACTTCTCTCTCTAAAAATTATCCACAACCAACTTCTTATTCCATGTAATACCACCACTCAAAATCACTACCACAACTTCTCTCTCTAAAAATTATCCACCACCAACTTCTTATTCCATGCAAAACCACCACTCAAAATCACCACCACAACTTCTCTCTCTAAAAATTATCCAAACCCACTTTTCTTCTTATAATTCAAATTAGTAACAAACCCAACCCATGAAATCAAATAATTAATATGTGTAAACATTTAGATTTTTGAAATAGCATTGATGGGATCCATACCAACCAAACCCACTTTTTCTTCCTGTTTCTGACATTTCTTCGGCCCATCTTTCGGACTCCATAACTTTCGCAATTCTTAACGGTTTTATCACGTTCTTTCACCAATCTCCTCACCTTGCTTTATACTTCATCCTACGCTACCTCGTTTTCTCACTTCTTCCTGAAAATGGGTAGTTTTCACATATCGAAAGTTGTCCGAAAACTAACGTCACACATTTCAAAGAAACATCTCCAAATCTATTTCTTTCTTTTTCATCATCCACTCTCTTCTGTTGCTTCATCTATAGCATTTTGTAAAGGGTGGTTCTTGGTTTTGACGGAGGTAGGCAATGGTGGTGATGATGGTGGTCACGGTGAGAGATAAGATATATATATATATAGAGAGAGAGAGAGAGAGAGAAGTCAAAGCTTGGGTGCAACATTTATCCTTCTCTTAGGTGTTTACATGTTAACTTATCAAATGATAGATTCAGTTTGTTGACTGGTGGTTTATAATGGCATTAAGAAGAAAATTAGAAAAATAAATAAGGGTAATTTAGACTTTTTACAATTTTTGTTACGTCCGTCTAAAATTGCACTTTGGTATGAAGTATAGGGAGTTTAAGTGTTACAAATGAAACTATAGAGTGGTTCCGTGTTTTTTGGGTAAACCACATGGGGTTAAGTTATAATTTACCCTATATCTTATATAAGAAAAAAATGGATTTTTAATTTACAAGTCTTGTGAATGTTTCAATATCTCAATATTAACTTTCTAATATTTTGATTTAAAAAAAATAATCTCAGCATTTATTGATTTCTCCCAACTCACAAGTTTTTTTGACTTCTCTTATAGTTATTGCAGCACCCGTTTCAACTTCTCTCATACACTATGGTTAGTGATGTGATTGTTAAATTATTTTTATAAAAAATCTAAAAAAAATAATTTGTATATTAAAAAAATATCTAAAATAAATATAAATATCTATATATTATATAAAGAAAAATAGGGTTTCTAATGAGAAACCTCTTGAGAGTTCTAAACTCTCATTCTAAAATTATACCTTGCTTGGTTTTCAATTTTCCAAAACACTTTTCAGAAAATTTTACTTTCTTATTTTTCGTATTTTTTTGTTTTTATTGAATTTTTTAAATATTTTAAGCAATTTTTTTACTTTTTAGATACACCTAACATAAATACACCTAAAAAGTAAAAAAATTATAAAAAAAAATCTTTTAAAAATTCACTAAATACCAAAAATACAAAAAAAAATACAAGAATTCAGTACATTTTTTGTATTTTTATGTATTTCTTAATTTTTTAAAATATTTTTTTACAAATTTTTTACTTTTTAGATACATCTAAGTAAGGTGCATCTAAAAAAGTAAAAAAAATGTTTAAAATTTAAAAAATATTCACTAAAAACAAAAAAACACAAAAACCAAAAAAGTCAATTTTCAAAAAACTTAATCCAGAAAACTCAAACCAAACATTGATTTTTCAATTTATAAAATAGATTAAAAAATTATTGGCTGTTTTATTTATTTAATTATTTTATAAATAATAATTATTCATTAATTTATGGATTTCAAATAGGAAGATAATAAAAATATTTTATAAACTCTCCATCATAATCTATCTCACCAATTTTCAAAAAAATATATATATATTTTAAAACTTGCATTTATTTTCTCTCCTCTAAAAAATCATATAATATTTTTCATGAAAGTTATGAGTATCTATCTATATGTTATATATTATATTATAATGTAACAAAAAAGAATTAAAAATCAAATATATAAATAGATAAAATTAATAAATCTGATTTTTATTTATTCAGTTAAAATATTTCTTTTGCCTCTCAATATCCAATTTTAAATTTCAAAAATCTATAAAGTCTATCTAAACAAATCTGATTCAAAGATGTCTCCCAATATTATACTTTAAATCAATAAAACTCACATATTTATCACATATTTAACTCGCATCATAACTTTTCTAAATAATAATAATTAAAAACAAATAGAAACCACAGATAAATTAAATTTTTTTAAAAAAAAACCCCACACAACTCCATCTTAAATAAACTGAAGAAAAAAAAAATAGAAACCACACAAAAATAAAAAAAAGATAAGAATTTAGATATGGATCTCAAAAAAATATAATAATATCTAAATTTGAATTATGATTTAATAATATAATTATCTATTTTTTTATGTATATCTATCAAGATTTTAAATCATTTAATGAGACAAATTAATCAATTTTCAAGTCTTATTTAAAGAATAATCTTATTAGTCATTCCAACTCCTAGACTGCACGGGTATTGGCGGATGAGCTAATGGATTGAGTTAGGTGAGATCTAAATTGTTAGAGATAACATTCTCTCACTCCATAAATTTATTTATTTTTTAATCCTTTTTTTCTGTGTAATTCTCTTTCTCTGCTATTGGTTTGGTTTTGGTTTCAGTTTTAGTGAGGTTTATGTGTTTGTTTACAGGTTTACATGGTGGAGAATAATTATTGATGATTATGGTTGCAATCGAAATATCTATGTCCGTTCTGTGCCAAAGATTTTGATCGAATTTTGTTTTCTTCAATGAATACCATAAAATTGAAGTTAAAAAAATGGGAATCAAATTTTTTATTTTTTATTATCATTTTATCTTATAGAAAATGTGAAAATTTATTGAGAATTCAAGATTTTATTAAAATATTAGATTTTTGTGTAACTAGATAAATTTTAAAATTTTAAATATCCCATTATGCTATTACTGTTATTTGTTAGTTTGTTAATTATAATTCAATTAATTGAAAATGAATGCTTATATAACTTTTCATATATATTATAGTTAATTTATTACAATTATAGTTGTATATAATAGCATAATTTATAGGCCCCGTTTGTTTTCAGATGTAGAATGGAGGGGATTCAAAGTGAACGGATTAATAGTGAGGAGATTGAGCAAAATTATGTTTGTTTTAATAATAGTTGTTGGTGTAGGGATTGTTAAATTATTTTTATATAAAATAAATATAAAATAATAAAAACAAATAAAAAAATACAAAAACATTAAACATTAATGTTCAAAAAATAAAAATACTCAACATACAAAAAATAAAAATGAATAAATAAAAATTTGAGAAAAAAATTTAAAAAAATAAAACAATGATATTTACTTAACAAAAAAAATTAAACATTAATGTTAAAAAAAATGCCCAACATAATAGTCTGACGTACTATTTTTCTAATACCAAGTGCTGAAGGTCCATTCGAATTCCCTCCCCAAGGGGATTAATCTTCTCTCCATCTCCCAAAACAAACATAAAGATAGTGAGACCCACCTCACTATCAATCCCAATTCCCTCTCTATAATCCCAAACAAACAGGGCCATAGGGATAATTTCTAAATATAATTTTTATTTATTTTTACCGTGATTAAATAGTCCATCTTAAATATTATATATAAGAATTAGATGGCTTTTTTATCTCTAAAAAACTCAATCTATTTTTTTTTTTACTTTTTAATTTTTTAAATTGAAATATCAATTGTTTATGTCCATAAAACAAAACTAATAAACATATCTAAAAGCTACACATTTTTTTCTTTTTCTTTTTTCTTCTTCTTTTTTAATATGTAAGATATTTACAAATAACAAATATTTGACACCTCAAATTTTTTTTTCATAATCTGACTTATAATGATGTAGTCATAAATGTCAATTTTTATACAAATATGAGAAGATAATTAATTAAATTATACATTCCAACCAACCGCATACTCAAACTTTGACTATTTCAAGATGTTATTTCACTATAATTCCAATTAAGAGAATCTTCAACCCTTAATATTTTTTTTTATCAAATTATAATTTGATAAAAATTTTAAAAGATGAAACGTTGAAAATTATTGTTTTTTCTGTCAAAATTGGTGAAAAGAAAAAACAAAATTGGGATAATAATGAAAGTTTTTTAAAAATTGATAAAAAAATTTAATGAAAAAGTTAAAGTAATTCATATCAAATCAAAATTTTTATTCAAATTTAAAATCAAATTAGATATAAATTTTTTTTTTAAAAGAAAATGATGAAAATTTGAAAATATTTTAAAACCTTCATGTTCTTAAAGACTAAAAATCCGTATGTGTATTACATTCATATTGTATTTTTAGTTATGAAATTGAAATCAAAAGAAATGCAACTTAAATTATTGGATTAATAATAGAAACATCATTTTAATTATTGTTAAATGTCACTTCACTTCACATTTGATAATAAAATTGTATATTTGTACTAATTATAACTTTTAAATTTGTATATTTTCATAATAAAAAGAGATATGTCATAACTCATTTAATCTCATTTAATCAGGTTTAACTTTTTTTAATACAAATTATCAAAATTGCACTAAATATATTTATATCTATAATATTTAATTTTTTTAAACTAATAATTTAAAAAGTTATAAACATAAAAGTTAATTCATAAATTTCATGTATATCACAAGACAAAATATGAAATCACTTTAAGATAATTATAATAAATTTTTTAATTTATAAAGTCCTGTGCATAGCATGAATTACCACTAGTATTTATATATATATATATATTGTCTTCATTTGAATTTGGACTGCAAAAATCAAACCACCAATATAATTATGGGTTTTGATTTAGACCACTAAATTAGTAGCATTGTTGTCAGTTCTAATGAGTTGGCAGTAAAAAATAAAAAAATACACAAACAACGTAGACTCTTTTTGGAAAATAAGTTATAATCAACTTGCCAGATTATAACTCACTTTCCCTCTCACAAAAAAACAACTTATAAGCAGCTTATAATCAGCTTTTAATCAAAAAAAAAATGATTATAACTATCTTTTCAAAATAGCCCGTAAAATATCAAATCAAGAGGTGAACCCTATTAATTAGAATTCTGATAAAGCTCCTAAATTAGTGATATTAAACATTTTATATATATTTGACAATGTTGACTACGCTTTGGTGGTTTGGAATGATTTAAATAAGTGTACTTTTTGATTTTTTACGAAAAAATGTACAGAAAAGTAGAAAGGTGATTGAGATGGGAGATTTGCACCGTTAGTACGGCCGAGCTAAGGTAGTGCGGGTAGTGACAGACTTCACGGCGCCGCGCTACTTCCCCTACTGAGACGGCCGGTGGATCTGTTTTGCTCGGTGTAGACACCCCATTTTTTACCGACCTTAAGACTCAGACGTCGCCAATTGAGCGTTTGGTGATGTTGCATATCGTGCTCGTCCAGAGGTTTCAGAGTCTCGGCTGCGAGCCTTGCCTCCGGACTTCCGGACTCTTTCGTGCTTTGCTTCGGTTTGCGAACCAGGCTCTGTTTTCTCTGTTTTCTCTTCCTGAAGGGCGGAAGAGGTCTCGTAGATCATCGCTCAGTGGCCGTAGGCTACGTTTTGTGGTCGCAGGCCATTTTTCCCATTTCGGAGCCCGGTTCCCGGTTTTCGGAGTCGTCAGGCCATGTGCCTCAGTTCGGGACCGCCTAACCACCTCCGTTTGCTCCGGTTTTTGGCACACACCTTATTTCCTCCCTTTCGAGGGACACTGTGGTCCGAGAGACCAACTTCGTGGTCGGACACCACTTCCGGTGCCTAACAGCCCACTTTCGAGGCCCCGAATTGCGTGTTTCGGCTCCCGAACCTTCATTTTGCATTTTTGGGCTCCGACCCGAACTTGAGATAATCATATTTTGAGGTCCTTTTCATGTTTGATTCAGGACCTTTTATTGTTTGAGATCTCCATCTGTCACTTGCCTCTTTACCTCTTTTTAGGCCTATTTTGCACGGTATTTTAGGCGTACTTGTGGGCTGTGTTGGACTTGGTCGTAAACTAAAAAGTGTCTTGTTTTGAGCCCCTCTTCAACTTTGTTGAAGGGCTCTCTTCGGTTTGAGAACCGCAGCTACCACTTGCCTCTTTGTCTCACTTTAGGCCAATTTTTGAAGAGAAACTTGAAATATTTCCCCCCCTTTTTTTTCCCCCCTCTTTTCCAGCCTCTTTTGCCTATAAATACAGCACCCTAGGTCTGTGTTGAAGGGTTAGAAATTTTTGTATAAGCCTCTCACATTAAATTTCTCTCTCTCTCTCTCTCTCTCTCTCTCTCTCTCTCTCTCTCTCTCTCTCTCTATATTCTAACCATCAAAACTCCAAGTTCCTTCCACCATTTCTTCACCACCACCTAGTACCACCACCACCACTCCATTCCAGCGGCTTGGAGGACCTTCTCAGAGGCTAGAAGTGCTGCATTTTGGACCAAGAGGCTGCTAAAGGGTTGGTCTTCAAGGGTGAGTCTCGTTTTTCCCTTTTTTGCTCTTTTCTTGGTCTATTTCTTAGCCCTTCTTTCTTGTACATTTGAGCTCCGACCAAAACTGAAAGTGTCATTTTTTTGGGCTCTATTTCATCTTTCATTAAGGGTCTTATCCTGTTTGGGACCCCCATCTTGCACTTGCTTCAATATCCTATTGGATGCCATATTTTTGCATGATATTTTTGGCCTATATATAATCTGTTTTGAGCTCTGTCATAAACTGTGAATAGGCTTATTTTGAGCCCTTCTTCAATATTGAAGAAGGGCTCATCACTTTTTGGGACCTTCATGCATGACTAGCCATTGAACCCCTCTTTGGTCCCCATTTTTGCATGATTCATTAGCCTATTAAGATTCTGTTTTTGGACTCTGGTCCGAACTGAAAATGGCCCTAAAATTACCCCCTCTTCATGTTTCATTAAGGGTCTAGGGCCGTTTGAGACATCTTTGGTATACTTCATGTTATAGCTCTCTTGTGGCCTTAATTTTGCATCATATTTTGAGCATGTTTTTATACTGTTTTGGGCTTGATCATATACTGTAAACATCCATATTTTGGGTCCCTCTACAACATTGTTGAAGGGCCCTTACCTGTTTGAGACCTCCATGTATCAGTTGCCTCTTTGCCCCTTTGTTGGCCCATTTCTTGCATGTTAATTTGGCCATACTTGTATCTGTTTTTGGGGCTTGTCATAAACTGTAAAATATCATATTTTTGGCCCCTCTTCAACATTATAGAAGGGGCTACCTGTGTTTGAGACCAGCAGCTGTGACTTGCCTCATTACCCCTCTTGCGGAGCCTTTTTTAGCATGCTAATTTAGCCTTACTTGGGCCCACTGTTTGGCCATGCTTTAAACTGTAAAAATGCTTTTTTTGGGTCTGCCTTGCTTCTACTTTTACACTTCATGTACCAATTATGCATGCTTTGTATAGCTGTAGACCATTCTGTATGCCTAATTTCATGTTTCGGGAGTGATTCCATGCATCGGGTGTCATTTTGCCTTGATTCGGGGCTGTTTTGCACCTCATCTTGCTACTGATTTTTGCATGTTTGCATGCCATATTCCATGTCTTTGCCATGTCTCATTAGAGTGGCATTTCGGTGCCTGAGGGTCGGTCCTCGGTTTGCGTGCACGCGTGCACGCATTTCAAGTTGTCTTGTTTTTATCTGATGGCCTCTTATGTAAGTGTGGCTGAGGCTCTCTCATGTTGGTGTAAGCCCATTATTGCATTGCGTATGCCATTTCATAGCATTGCGTATGCTCGGTTGTGTATTACCTCTTATAGCGTGTATGCCATTTCGTAGCATTTTGCATGTTAGGTTGTATCTTAGCTGCATTTCATACATATTGCATCGTGTTCGGGATAGGAGTTAGCCCGGGCATAGGAAACGAGGTACGTTTTGCACTCCGAGTGACGGAACGCGTCTCAATTCCCAAGTCACCGACACTCCGGATCATCCATGATGGAGTTAGGTTTTGTTGTAGTGTTCATGTGCATTCATTCTATATTGAATTGTGCAATTCGGCTCCTCGGCCATCATGCATCGATATGCGAGATTGGTGGCACGAGGATCGAGGCATGCATACATTTGTGAAAATACATTGCTATGCCCCTTTCCTGCTCTCTGTTGCAGCAAAATCAAGAATCAGCAGTCTTCCGAGGCTTGGCGCGCTTTTCAAGAATCATTGCAAAACAGAGGCTAATTGGGGCATCGTCATGGATTTCCGCGCAAAGGCAACCCGGACATGCATCATTCAGCATCTGAAGAAGAGTCAAGGCAGTCCCTGGCTTGCATGCCAGTTATTTATTTTCTTAGTTAATTCGTTAATTAATTAGGAATTTGTACATTATTTGGACTGTACTATTCTTTCATTTGGGACTGTATATTATTTATTTGGACCCTCTATGCGAGGGCATAATTGTAATAAGTGTGGGTGAGTGTGATGTATGTCTTCCAACCCCACGTCTTTCTTCCCTTTTATTTACCTGCTTATGATGGTAGATTAGGGCATATTTCAATTAGCATACAGTATGACAGCATGTTTGCATCATTCATCTGTTTTGCACGCACCGGGCTCGGCGCATCATACAAACTGCATTTGTATTTCAATTCCAAATTGAATACGTGTTAGTTGTAGCATTCCATATGCCATGTTTAGAATAGCCGAGCCTGCTATAGTTGCATCTTTGCATGTGTTGCATTAGGCAATTCTGTGTATCTAGGATCATGCATGGATTTCTAATGAGCTTTTGTTTTGGCTTGGAGTACTCGGTGAGTTTTATGCTTTAGCATCCTTGCATGCGTGCGAGTGACTGCTATGAATAGCATGCTTACCATGAGGCTATGTGCTTATGTGATATAACTGCCTTGAATGCCTGTGGGTGGAGGTTGTGTTATTTGGATTGGAACAATTCATCAAATGTTTGTTTTAAGCCCACTAGATAGTGGCAAAATCATGTTTTCTAAGCCCACCCGATGGTGGCAAATCCACGTCTTAGCCTACCTACGGGTAGCACCATCAAAATCATTTTCAAACAAACAAACATGAAATGTTTTGTTCCAATTCAGGCGATTCAGTCTATACTTGTATGCTGTGCGCATCACATAGTAAATCTAGGCTAATAGCCGGAATAAGAGCACACAATATTTTCAAAACTCGATATCATGGTTAGTAGAGGCCGATTTTTGATCGGGCGAGCGGGGGTGCTCACGAAGTGACCTTCCCCAATCGTACCCAAGTTCCCGAGCCGAGGTAACTTTGGTGATGACGGACACGTGGCCTTTGGCACCGAGTCAAGGTTTCCTAAATTTCCCAAAAATAAAATATTTAGGTGGCGACTCTGTATCTGGCAAAGCAGTCCATGTTTGGCACTTCTTTCAAAAATCTGTTTTCTTAAAACGATTTGCCGGATTTGGACTCTTTGGTTCAAGATTTAGAACCGTGACAATCGAGTCCTTGAACTGTAGTAGACCCGCAAGCGAACCAGAACGGGGGGGAGTCGCACCCTCCCCGGGATGCGTTCAGGGACGTCTACAGTTTCTGGCGACTCTGCTGGGGAATTTAGAGAACTTGACTCGAACTCATGATATCTAGTTTTGACTACACTTGTGTGTTTCTTTGCATTGCATTTGCATTGGTGCGCCTAGGACACCGTGTTTGCCATATGCCATTCCCGAACGATTTGCCGAAGGCTTGTCTTGTCAAGGCATGACCATAAGTCTGATCGACTGTGGGCTCTGACAGCATGGGAACACAAACCCCGGTTTTACCGGGGCACCCTTTTTGACCATTCGACTTAGTGCATATCGAAATCCATAGTGACCATTCCAAACTAGGACAGGTTGCTTACCCGATATAGGTTGTTTGAAACCGCTGTGTGCGTAGTGAAACCCTAGTTCCTGACAAAATAGGACAGGGAAACCCTACCCCAACATAGGGGTGTTTTGGCTCTCACTTGCTTGTTATGTACTTTAGAGTGCGTCTCTACAGGAATGCATGTATCAGTTTGCAAGTTCGGGCATCAGGCCTGCGGGCACCGGTTCAGTATTTTGGGACTCAGTTTGCAGGACAGAGATTTGGGCAGAATTCAGTAGAGAGCACACTCATTCAGCTTTGCTCATATTGGTTATGGTGAAATTAGGCTGAGATGCTGTCGGTTTTCTCTTTTGCCAGGTAGTCTTGGAACCATAGCTTCAGAAGGCTCTAATATCCCCCGAGGTTCATCGAACTTGTGCTAATAGACTTTGTCAGGTCAGAGGTTCAGTTCAAGGGCAATCAGTGGCAGGGTAAAAGGGCCAGTCAGGCACAAATCACCAGTTCAGCAGTTACCAGATCAGGGGCCCTTATCCACCCCATCAGTGAACAGTCAGGCTGAGGTCTCAGTTTCTACTGCAGGGATAGATATACCAGTCAGTCAGATGGATCAGCAGAACACGTCAGGGATGGAGGCAATGATGCATCAAATACAGGAAACTATGAAACTCATGCAGCAAGACGCTGTCCGCCAAGCGGAATTTTCCAAGCAGCAAGCTGCAATCATGGCTCAGCAAGCCGAGCTCATCACTAGGTTGCAACAGCAAAGTGGAGCGTCTGCTTCACATCAAGCTCCTCTCCCACCAGGAGCTCCAACACCCGGAGAGACACCAAATGTCCAGGCAGATACGGACATTCCAACAGGGCCGGCTCCGCCCCCAATTTTACCCTAGCTGTCCAAAACACCTACCAATCTACCGGACTCTCCCTTCGAGTTCGAGGTCGACCCTACAGCGTTGAAGTTGAGTAAGCTTGAAAAGTTGTTCAAAAAATCTCAGGGGGTAAAGTCCATCCCGGACATTGAGGACGGGTACACCGACGCAGCTGTAACTCTGTCGGACAGGTTCAAGATGCCTCACATCGACCGTTTTGACGGGTCGGGAGATCCCATGGTCCACCTGAGTTTGTTTTCAGATGTTCTGCGCCCGATGGGCTTGACAAGATTACAGAAGCTCTCCCTTTTTGGCAGGACCCTGTCGGGTATTACGGCCATCTGGTATGCCAAATTGGAGGATTCAGTGAAACGAAGCTGAGAGGAGATGGCCGAGGCCTTCGTCGCACAATATTCATACAATACCCAAATCGAGATTACGACCCGTGATCTTGAGACGATGAGGCAGGAGCCTAAGGACAGATTCTCAGAATTCGTGGCCCGCTGGAGGGCCAAGGCCTCAATGATGACCGTTAGGCCAACGGATAAGGATCAGATACGGATGGTTGTGCGCAACCTCCAGCCCAAACTAATGCAGAAAATGATCGTGCTCCCCTTCCCTACCTTTACAAATTTGCATGAGATGGGAGTATAGATCGAGGATGCTATGAAACAGGGCCTCATTGACCAGGAGAAGGAGCAGCCCAGGAGGGCGTTTACCCGCAGTTCGAATGCGACCACCAGCGGTGACGCAGCTGCAAGATCTTCTGAAGTGGGCATGGTCGCCACCACCACACCAAGAGCAGCCACCCCCTTTGTTGGTGCATCCACTTCAAACCCCCGAACTTCAGACTATCTACCCCGAGGCAAGAGGGTTTTCACCCCACTCTATATGTCTTTGTCTAAAGCCCTAGGGGTCCTACTCAGGAAAGGACATCTGAAACCGTTGGAGCAACGGCCTCTACCCGATCCTCTCCCTCCAAAGCATGACCCGACTAAGTACTGTGCTTTCCATCAACAAACCGGTCATGACACTGACAGTTGTGTCCGTCTCCGCCACGAGATACAAAATTTGATTGACAACGGGGTCATCCCCGCACCAGGTCCTGCAAAGTCTATCGGCACTTGATCAGTGAACTTGTGGGGGATAATGTGATGTGATCAAGGGATGAACCACCTGCGGGCGGCGTTCAGTTTACTCCAGCTGTGGTGGATGGCATGCACTGTTTTGAGCAATGTACAAGTGCTGTTAATTTTGCATTCTGACTTGGGTATTGGGTCAGTCTTGTTGTTTTGTTTTGAGTCTGTCTTTTTGTTTTAAGTCAGTCTCTTTTGTTTTGGGTTTGTCTTGTTGTATCGAGTCAGTCCTGTTATATAGGAGTCGGGTGATTCCAGGGGTGTTACCTCGGGCGTCACCATTTTGTTTTGTGTTTGTCTTTTCGTTTTGAGTCTGTTTCTGCCAGGGAGCCAGTAATGCGAACAGATTTGAATGAAACAGCAGTGATTTTCACGCTCTCGCGTTTGCTTCTGCCTTGTGCCAATTATGCCGGAAGTTCTGAATGAGATGGCAGTATTTGACTAAGAACTCTGTCTTTTCTGTGCCTTGAAGTCATTGTATTGACCTAAGTTTTTCAAAACTTTTTTTGAACACTGCGGTGAAAACGAAGAGGAAGGAATTCCTTGAGATTTGCAAAACTTTGATCAATTGAGAGAAAGAGAGGCGTGCTAAGCCATTAATGAATGAAATCATGGTTGTTAACGTGAGTACTGAGAAGGACCCTGGCTTGATCCAGACTGGTTTCACACTATCTTCAGGGCGAGCGATTTGTCGTTTTCTTAAAAATTTTCAAAAACAAAATGTTTTGCACGGTCCTGCGAAGACCTGTGTAGAATCGCTCTTGAGATTGTGCAACCTAGGATCGCTCTCAGCCTCGAGACTCAACCCCTTCGCTTCCAAACCTTGAACTTGAATTTAGAAGGTTCAACGGTCAACTACGATGCGAGGCCTGTGTGGCCAGATTTGAAGCAGCCCTCGAACAAGAGGCACCAAAGTCAGATCAAGAAGGTCAGACCTCATCAGAAGAAGCTTGCAAAGCTAGAACAGCAGTACCCTTCGAACTAGGGGCAAAGATGTCAGATGTGCTCGAAGAGCCGAAGATGGATCCTTCTGCAAATCGATACAACAGCCACTCTCTTGGATACAGATGGCTTCGAGATCCTAAAACCATTTGGCATGGACTTGTTACACTTTTACCCTTTGAGAGGCTCGCTGGGCCGAAAACCCGGAAAGGGCGACCCAGGCAAAAGTTAGAGCAAGAAAAGATATATACAAAAAGCAAAAAGAAAAAAAAAAGAAGAAAAGAGAAAAAAGAAGAAAAGCAAAAAAAGAAAAAAGAAGAAAAGAAAAAAAAAGAAAAGAAAAGAAATGAAAAAGAAAGAAGAACAAAGCTCGCAAGGTCGAAAACCCGCGACGAGCGCCTTGACAAAAGTTAGAGCCTGAAAAGGAGAGGTTAATACCCGAGTGTACCTTAACCCCGAACTACGTAAGGCTTGATTCCCATGTTTGGGATACGTAGGCAACTTCATCCTGAAGTCCAGCCGTAAACACTTCAAATTCGATTGTGTCCATGTGATGGTTCTGGTTTTGTCTTCATTGTATCCGAGAGTCTGGTTGTGTTCGTCGCTCTGAGGACTGACTACAATGCGCTACGGTGCCATTCAAACAAGGGGCAACTTTCTGTTGCTATTCAACGCGCCGCGGTGCCGTTCAAACAAGGGGCAACTTTCCGTTGCCATGCAGTTCTCTTCAAGCACGAGGCAGTTTTCCTTTGGATCCGAGGTTGTGCATCTCAGGAGTAGGTTTCACGCTCGTTGAGTAAGTGGCCGTTTGTAAAAATAGTTTTTGAGAATTTTTACTGAGGTTGACTAATTTTCTCGAAAATTGTTCCATCTTTTCCAAAAACTGGACCACTTCTTGGATCCAAAAAAGGAAAATTTTCAGTGCTCATAACCTGACTTGCATGATTTCAAATCAAAAATTGAACAAGCATGTTAATCTAACTCTCATGTCGGTCAAAATTACTTTAGCAAAAGCTCAAAAAAATAAAAAATGGTCAACATGATGAACTAGGGGCACAGTTGAGTCAGGAGTTCAGTTTTTTCCCCTTTGTCAAAATACTTGCCAAGAAGGGCACTCTACCTGCCAGAAAAGGCACAACTGAAGGCGACAACAAAAGGGCCGAAAAGCTCCCTCATCCTCCGAGCAACGAGGTATCAAGCCCAGTGCGAAGCACGAACTGGAATGGATCAAGATATTCCACTCCCTCATCTGGACACATCTGATTACGTCCAAACTCTCCAGCAGAGCATCGTCAACCGATGTCAGCTGCAAATTTGCTACACACCCAGTTGTAGTGCAACCTCTCTGTGGGAGGAATTCACTAGCTGTAAGCGGAAGAAAGAGAATCTAGCAGAATGCTAGGGGTACGAGCCCACAACTTGCTGTTTATCCATCAACCACCCAGGGGAGGGATTGAAAAATGAGAGATTGAAGAATAGAGAGATGTGCGATGAGAGGAAAAGTGAGAAAAGGGCTTTTTCAGAAAAACAGAGCTTGAGGGCCGAGTGATGTGAGAACCACAAATAAGAAAAGGGTGGGAAACACTACCCGGTGAAACAGGCTCCCTGTGCACGTCTGAGTGTCGTGTCTTTTTGTTTTATCTCGTTTCTTGTTTTGAGTCGTTTCGAGTGTTACTCGATGTGTCTAGGTTGTGTGCCTTTTATTTCCTTGTTGAGTCATTTTGCTGTGTTCAGTCGTAGGCTCAATACCTGGTCGAAAAACTCATCTCTCAATTTCAAAAATAAAATTGTTTTGTGCTCCAAGTGCCGTGCCGTTCTCCACATTTGTGCAAAACAAAATTTGTTCTTTCATAAAACCGCAAGATTCAACTCAGGTCATATGAGAACAGTAGAACCAGGACCTATCTGAAGCTATAATGGTTCCGGACTGCAAAGCGAAAGCAAAAGAGGAAAATGTCGGGCATCTGAGTTTGTTCCAACTTCAGTAGGCTTCGAGATTGTATTCCGTGTGTACCTCTTCAGGTCTTGCCAATGCTCCGAAGTATGAGTGTGCCTCTACCTCAAGCTCAAGATCAAGTCTACCTCAAGCCAGAATGGCGATCAGAAGTGCTCTCTCTGAGTACCAGTTCCTTGCCGGGGTCATCTTGGCTGTGTTCGCAATGAGTTCCTAGGAGACCAACTGCGACGGTGGAAACTAGAGTTCGAATGGCTGTTGCCTAGAACGCAAAGGTTCGGGATTTCCGAGACTAAAGTCTGGTTTAAATACCCAGAGGCGTGTCCTCGGCTTGAAATCCGTATGGAAGCCCCATAGGTTGAGATAGCGTGTATGCACCTCAATTCTGGATACTGGACCAACCTAGTCTGTCACCCCGTTGGAGAATAGGGAAAGTTGTGAATATGATCAGGAAAACAAGCAGCAGCCGTAGCTCCTACATACAGATGTTGTTACTTGTCAGCATTTCAGAGCCTTTGTACTGTGAGTTCAAGGTAAAGTGTTCGAAGAGCACGAGGGGAGATCCCCGTCAGAGTAGAGCGGTTCACCGCCACTCACCTCAGGAGGTGCTTTCTAAAGCGCCGCTTTGTCCATTTATTGCTTTCCTTAAGCATCATGCATTGTAATGCATTGTACCTATCAAGTTTCTTTCTCAGTCATGCACAATATTGTATGTACGGTTCATCCAAAGAAGTTCCGTTTGAGATCATTTATTAGTGTATCAATCACACTTCATTCATTTAGTGTATCAATCACACTTCATTCATTTTGTGTATCTATCACACACATTCTCACTTTTGCGTATCTATCACACACATTCTCACTCTGTGTATCTATCACGCACATATTCACTTTTTGTGCATCCATCGCACACCTTTAGTGTATCAAACACACTTGTTAACTCAGTGCATCTATCACACTTTGTGTTCACCTTTTGTGTATCCATCACACACCTTTAGTGTATCAATCACACTTGTTCACATAGTGCATCTATCACACTTTGTGTTCACCTTTAGTATGTCTATCATACTCTGCTCACTTTGTGTATCAATCACACTATGCTCATTCGTTGCATTGTTATGCACATCTGTCTAGCATTGTTATGCTCATTACTTGCATTGTTATGCACACTTCACCTGCATTGTTATGCACCTTTTCACTTGCAATTATCACTCTTTCTCCTCGCACGTGCGACGGGTTAGACCTCTTCGGTTAAAAGCATTTGGGATACGTTCCAATACTTACACCATTCCGGAACACTGGGATACGTCCCTATGTTTCCCCTTCTTCGGTTGAAATTGTTCGGAATACGTTCCAATGCTTACACCATTCTGAAACACCGGGATACGTCCCTATGTTTCTCCCTCTTCGGTTAAAAGCGTTCGGAATATGTTCCAATGCTTACACCATTCTGAAACACCGGGATACGTCCCTATGTTTCTCCCTCTTCGGTTAAAAGTGTTTGGAATACGTTCCAATACTTACACCATTCCGGAACACTGGGATACGTCCCTATGTTTTCCCTTCTTCGGTTAAAAGCGTTCGGAATACGTTCCAATGCTTACACCATTCTGAAACACCAGGATACGTCCCTATGTTTCTCCCTCTTCGGTTAAAAGCGTTCGGAATATGTTCCAATGCTTACACCATTCTGAAACACCGGGATACGTCCCTATGTTTCTCCCTCTTCGGTTAAAAGCGTTCGGAATACGTTCCAATGCTTACACCATTCTGAAACACCGGGATACGTCCCTATGTTTCTCCCTCTTTGGTTAAAAGCGTTCGGAATACGTTCCAATACTTACACCATTCTGAAACACCGGGATATGTCCCTATGTCTCTCCATCTTCGGTTAAAAGTGTTCGGAATACGTTCCAATGCTTACACCATTCTGAAACACCGGGATACGTCCCTATATTTCACATTCCTTGCAGAACACCGGGATACGTCCCTACGTTTCTCCTCTCTTTGCGAAACACCGGGATACGTCCCTATATTTCACATTCCTTGCAGAACACCGGGATACGTCCCTACGTTTCTCCTCTCTTTGCGGAACACCGGGATACGTCCTTATATTTCACATTC
The DNA here is from genome assembly GCA_036172215.1 of Camellia granthamiana. Taxonomy (NCBI): domain Eukaryota; kingdom Viridiplantae; phylum Streptophyta; class Magnoliopsida; order Ericales; family Theaceae; genus Camellia; species Camellia granthamiana. The sequence continues at coordinate 47,170,284 of CM069908.1, read as the reverse complement.
CTTGCAGAACACCGGGATACGTCCCTACGTTTCTCCTCTCTTTGCGAAACACCGGGATACGTCCCTATATTTCACATTCCTTGCAGAACACCGGGATACGTCCCTACGTTTCTCCTCTCTTTGCAGAACATCGGGATGCGTCCCTATATTTCACATTCCTTGCAGAACACCGGGATACGTCCCTACGTTTCTCCTCTCTTTGCGGAACACCGGGATACGTCCCTATGTTTCACATTCCTTGCGGAACACCGGGATACGTCCCTATGTTTCACATTCCTTGCGGAACACCGGGATACGTCCCTATGTTTCACATTCCTTGCAGAACACTGGGATACGTCCCTATGTTTCTCCTTCTTTTCTAACCTTTGGGATACGTCCCTAATCTTTGGGATACGTCCCTAATCTCTGGGATACGTCCCTAACCTTTGGGATACGTCCCTAACCTTCAGGATGCGTCCCTAACCTTCGGGATACGTCCCTAATCCTCTGGGATACGTCTCTAACCTTCGGGATGCGTCCCTAATCCTTGGGATATGTCCCTAACCTTTGAGATACGTCCCTAACCTCCGGGATACGTCCCTCTGTTCCCCCCTCTTTGGTTAAGAGCATTTGGAATACGTTCTAATGCTTAAACCACTCCGAAACACTGGGATAAGTCCCTACGTTTCTCTCTTTGTTCCTTCCTCAGCATTTCATTCGCGCTGTCTTGCGCACCTCACCTGTACTTGTTAGTACATTACATTGTTTTGCATACAAACCGGCTTCGCGTAGCGTGTAAGTCCAATCTTCAAACCGGCTTCGCGTAGCATATAAGTCCAATCTTCAAACCGGCTTCACGTAGCGTGTAAGTCCAATTTTCAAACCGGCTTCGCGTAGCGTATAAGTCCAATTATCAAAATCTTCCCGCATATCATTTGCATTTTGCCCCTGCCTGCGGGCACATTTTTGTCTATCTTGTCTGCTTTGTCTAAGTCTTCGGCCTTGTCAAAAATGGGTCGTCTCTGGGCTTTGACATTCACTCCCGTCATTCTTATGACTTTCGAGTTCTGTCAAAGAGGGGCAACTGTAGACACCCCATTTTTGACCGACCTTAAGACTCAGACGTCACCAATTGAGCGCTTGGTGATGTTGCATATCGTGCTCGTCCAGAGGTTTCAGAGTCTCGGCTGCGAGCCTTGCCTCCGGACTTCCGGACTCTTTCTTACTTTGCCTCGGTTTGCGAACCAGGCTCTGTTTTCTCTATTTTCTCTTCTCGAAGGGAGGGAGAGATCTCGTAGATCATCTCTCAGTGGCCGTAGGCTACGTTTCATGGTCGCAGGCCATTTTTCCCATTTCGGAGCTCGGTTCCCGGTTTTCGGAGCCGTCAGGCCGTGTGCCTCGGTTCGGGACCGCCTAACCACCTCCGTTTACTCCGGTTTTTAGCACACACCTTATTTCCTCTCTTTCGAGGGACACTGTGGTCCGAGAGACCAACTTCGTGGTCGGACACCACTTCCGGTGCCTAACAGCCCACTTTCGGGGCCCCAAATTGCGTGTTTCGGCTCCCGAACCTTCATTTTGCATTTTTGGGCTCCGACCCGAACTTGAGATAGTCATATTTTGAGGTCCTTTTCATGTTTGATTAAGGACCTTTTATTGTTTGATATCTCCATCTGTCACTTGCCTCTTTACCTCTTTTTAGGCCTATTTTGCACGGTATTTTAGGCGTACTTTTGGGCTGTGTTGGACTTGGTCGTAAACTACAAAGTGTCTTGTTTTGAGCCCCTCTTCAACTTTGTTGAAGGGCTCTCTTCGGTTTGAGAACCGCAGTTACCACTTGCCTCTTTGTCTCACTTTAGGCCAATTTTTGGAGGGAAACTTGAAATATTTCCCCCCTTTTTTTTTTCCCCCTCTTTTCCAGCCTCTTTTGCCTATAAATACAGCACCCCAGGTCTGTGTTGAAGGGTTAGAAATTTTTGTATAAGCCTCTCACATTAAATTTCTCTCTCTCTCTATATTCTAACCATCAAAACTCCAAGTTCCTTCCACCATTTCTTCACCACCACCTAGCACCATCACCACCACTCCATTCCAGCGGCTTGGAGGACCTTCTCAGAGGCTAGAAGTGCTGTATTTTGGACCAAGAAGCTGCTAAAGGGTTGGTCTTCAAGGGTGAGTCTCGTTTTTCCCTTTTTTGCTCTTTTCTTGGTCTATTTCTTAGCCCTTCTTGCTTGTACATTTGAGCTCCGACCAAAACTGAAAGTGTCATTTTTTTGGGCTCTATTTCATTTTTCATTAAGGGTCTTACCCTGTTTGGGACCCCCATCTTGCACTTGCTTCAATATCCTCTTGGATGCCATATTTTTGCATGATATTTTTGGCCTATATATTATCTGTTTTGAGCTCTGTCATAAACTGTGAATAGGATTATTTTGAGTCCTTATTCAACATTGAAGAAGGGCTCATCACTGTTTGGGACCTCCATGCATGATTTGCCATTGAACCCCTCTTTGGTCCCCATTTTTGCATGATTCATTAGCCTATTAAGAATCTGTTTTTGGACTCTGGTCCGAACTGAAAATGGCCCTAAAATGACCCTCTCTTCATGTTTCATTAAGGGTCTAGGGCTGTTTGAGACATCTTTGGTATACTTCATGTTATAACTCTCTTGTGGCCTTAATTTTGCATCATATTTTGAGCATGTTTGTATACTGTTTTGGGCTTGATCATCTACTGTAAAAAGCCATATTTTGGGCCCCTCTACAACATTGTTGAAGGGCCCTTACCTGTTTGAGACCTCCATGTATCAGTTGCCTCTTTGCCCCTTTGTTGGCCCATTTCTTGCATGTTAATTTGGCCATACTTGTATCTGTTTTTGGGGCTTGTCATAAACTGTAAAATATCATATTGTTGGCCCCTCTTCAACATCGTAGAAGGGGCCACCTGTGTTTGAGACCAGAAGCTGTGACTTGCCTCATTACCCCTCTTGCGGAGCCTTTTTTAGCATGCTAATTTAGCCTTACTTGGGCCCACTGTTTGGCCATGCTTTAAACTGTAAAAATGCTTTTTTTGGGTCTGCCTTGCTTCTACTTTTACACTTCATGTACTAATTATGCATGCTTTGTATAGCTGTAGACCATTCCGTATGCCTAATTTCATGTTTCGGGAGTGATTCCATGCATCGGGTGTCATTTCGCCTTGATTCGGGGCTGTTTTGCACCTCATCTTGCTACTGATTTTTGCATGTTTGCATACCATATTCCATGTCTTTTCCATGTCTCATTAGAGTGGCATTTCGGTGCCTGAGGGTTGGTCCTCGGTTTGCGTGCACGCGTGCACGCATTTCGAGTTGTCTTGTTTTTATCTGATGGCCTCTTATGTGAGTGTGGCTGAGGCTCTCTCATGTTGGTGTAAGCCCATTATTGCATTGCGTATGCCATTTCATAGCATTGCGTATGCTCGGTTGTGTATTACCTCTTATAGCGTGTATGCCATTTCGTAGCATTTTGCATGTTAGGTTGTATCTTAGCTGCATTTCATACATATTGCATCGTGTTCGGGATAGGAGTTAGCCCAGGCACGGGAAACGAGGTACGTTTTGCACTCCGAGTGACGGAACGCGTCTCAATTCCCAAGTCACCGACACTCCGGATCATCCATGATGGAGTTAGGTTTTGTTGTAGTGTTCATGTGCATTCATTCTATATTGAATTGTGCAATTCGGCTCCTCGGCCATCATGCATCGATATGCGAGATTGGTGGCACGAGGATCGAGGCATGCATACATTTGTGAAAATACATTGCTATGCCCCTTTCCTGCTCTCTGTTGCAGCAAAATCAAGAATCAGCAGTCTTCCGAGGCTTGGCGCGCTTTTCAAGAATCATTGCAAAACAGAGGCTAATTGGGGCATCGTCATGGATTTTCGCGCAAAGGCAACCCGGACATGCATCATTCAGCATCTGAAGAAGAGTCAAGGCAGTCCCTGGCTTGCATGCCAGTTATTTATTTTCTTAGTTAATTCGTTAATTAATTAGGAATTTGTACATTATTTGGACTGTACTATTCTTTCATTTGGGACTGTATATTATTTATTTGGACCCTCTATGCGAGGGCATAATTGTAATAAGTGTGGGTGAGTGTCATGTATGTCTTCCAACCCCACGTCTTTCTTCCCTTTTATTTACCTGCTTATGATGGTTAGATTAGGGCATATTTCAATTAGCATACAGTATGACAGCATGTTTGCATCATTCATCTGTTTTGCACGCACCGGGCTCGGCGCATCATACAAACTGCATTTGTATTTCAATTCCAAATTGAATACGTGTTAGTTGTAGCATTTCATATGCCATGTTTAGAATAGCCGAGCCTGCTATAGTTGCATCTTTGCATGTGTTGCATTAGGCAATTCTATATATCTAGGATCATGCATGGATTTCTAATGAGCTTTTGTTTTGGCTTGGAGTACTCGGCGAGTTTTATGCTTTAGCATCCTTGCATGCGTGCGAGTGACTGCCATGAATAGCATGCTTACCATGAGGCTATGTGCTTATGTGATATAACTGTCTTGAATGCCTGTGGGTGGAGGTTGTGTTATTTGGATTGGAACAATTCATCAAATGTTTGTTTTAAGCCCACTAGATAGTGGCAAAATCATGTTTTCTAAGCCCACCCGATGGTGGCAAATCCACGTCTTAGCCTACCTACGGGTAGCACCATCAAAATCATTTTCAAACAAACAAACATGAAATGTTTTGTTCCAATTCAGGCGACTCAGTCTATACTTGTATGCTGTGCGCATCACATAGTAAATCTAGGCTAATAGCCAGAATAAGAGCACACAATGTTTTCAAAACTCGATATCATGGTTAGTAGAGGCCGATCTTTGATCGGGCGAGTGGGGGTACTCACAAAGTGACCTTCCCCAATCGTACCCAAGTTCCCGAGCCGAGATAACTTTGGTGATGACGGACACGTGGCCTTTGGCACCGAGTCAAGGTTTCCTAAATTTCCCAAAAATAAAATATTTAGGTGGCGACTCTGTATCTGGCAAAGCAGTCCATGTTTGGCACTTCTTTCAAAAATCTATTTTCTGAATACGATTTGCCGGATTTGGACTCTTTGGTTCAAGATTTAGAACCGTGACAATCGAGTCCGTGAACTGTAGTAGACCCGCAAGCGAACCAGAACGGGGGGGAGTCGCACCCTCCCCGGGATGCGTTCAGGGACGTCTACACTCGGCCAAGGAGAACGGCTGCCCCAGGCGTGAGCTAAGCCTGGCCGAGCTGTGACTTGCAGACATTTGTTAGGGAACGCAGTCGAGTGGCGAGACCGGGCTACGGGTAGCTCGGGCTAAACTGTGGACGAGGCAAAGGCCGGCATGCCTTTGACCGGTTGGCCGAGATGGGCAGATTCCAGATAATCTCGGATGAAGGTGGGACGGACTGAAGCCGACGTGACTCGCAACCGGTAAGCCACGATAAACCGGTCGATGTCAGCCTGGCCATGAGCATCACCCCTTGGTCCCTTTGCCAAGGGGGCAGGTCGGCGACACATAGCTCGGTTGAGTGCATGTAGTGATAGTTCTTCACGAGGGATAGGCCGGTCGTGGTGCTCCAGTTAAGTGTGCCACCTGGGCCAATGGTGTGAGGGAGAGGAAATCTGCTCCACGCACGCCTCAATACCGTTTGGCAGTTCTGCGTGTACTGGTGGAAGGACTAAGCCTTTACACGCGTAAGATGGTGAGAGGCGAGCACTGCCACCTGTCCAGGGAAGGACAGCAGAGGTAGTGCGCGCACAATCTTGAGGCTGCATGGCCAGTCTAGAAATATGGAGGAAGACGAACGTTAGAGGTATGCGAATTCACTCTATCACAAACACTCTCTCTCTGATAGCCTTCTTCTTCCTCCAGTGGTCTGACTTGATCGTCGGAGGGTCTATCCGGCACACCACCCCCGGGCAGCTCACCATTCCTGTGTTGCAGAGATAGACGCCGTCACGAGAAGCTTAACTTCCAAGGAGTATGGGGAGCAGAGGATATTTCGCCCCCGTACAATTGGCGCCGTCTGTGGGAACCTTTGATAATTCAACCCTTGTTCTTCAGGCCTCTTCGACTACTTTTCCATGGCCAACAACGATGAAATCCCGCTGTCCGTCGTCGATGGTGTCACTCCGGAGTATGTCTAAAGGAGAGATGGCCCCCCAGATGTTCCGGCTATGTTGAGGTGCGCGAGACAAACGCGGGAGGAGCTCTGACCGTTCAAAGAGTCCAGAGGGCCGTCGGCAGCGGGGGGAGTCCCATGCGCAGCGCCTGGAGCACAAACTCAAAGACCAAGATGCCCTCATTCGCAAAATGGCAGCGGAGATGGAGATGTTGAAGCGTCAGATCAAGGGGAAGGGTGTTGTTGGAGAGGGCGACCTCAGTGAGCGCACCCCTTCCCCTCGTTCTAGCAGTCGCCGCCAAAGGACTCACTCTGTCTCCATCACCAGGAACTATGGGGTTGGAGATTCCGACCAAAGAGAGGGCAGATCCCTCACTCGCGACAGCACCTACCGCCCCTCACACCTATCGTCGACATTGTGATACTCTGCCTCTTCCCGTTCCAGGGATCTTAGGGATGTGCTGGAGGAAAGAGCGCGCCGTCGAGAAGCCCAGAGAGTGCCGGCGCTCCAGAGGCTGAGTGCTCCAGTTCGCTGTAGTGAAAAAGTGGTGATGCTGGCTCCTAAAGTGATGGCCCCTATGTTGGTGGACAAAGAGTTGGCAAGACTTACTGCCACGCCGTTATCTCCAGAGATTGAGAGCACACCACTCCCTGCCGGATTCCACCAGCCAAAGTTCACTTTGTACGATGGCAAGACGGATCCATACATGCATGTGAGTCATTACCGGCAAGTGATGGCTGGCCACCGGCGCAACGACGCCTTGATGTGCCTTATATTCCCAGCAAGCTTGGGAGAGCTGGGTTTGAAGTGGTTTGAAAGGCTCCCGGAGGGAAGTATCGAGGGGTGGCAGCAACTAGCGGAAGCCTTCGTCACCAAATTCAAGACCAACACTTGAACACCGAAGGAGGTCGACCATCTCCTGGGCGTCAAGATGGAATCTGGATGTTCGTTGAAGGCCTACAACGCGAAGTACTGGGAAACTTACAACGAGATCCTCGACTGCCCTACCAATCTGGCGATCACTCAGTACAAACGGGGTCTCCCAGTCGGACATAGGCTGCGAGATTCACTTACGATGCACCAACCCACAACTATGGAGTCTTTGATGCAGCGGATCAATGAGCACATCCATGTGAAGGAAGACACCGCCTCTGCGACCGAGAAGGCTAATCCGGTCGCGGCGGATAGAAAGGTGGTGGGGAAAGTTCACACCGTCAGGCAGGAGGACAACCGCCCAAACGACCGGTCAAAAGACCAACGTCGTGGCCCAAACCACGACGACAGAAACAAGGGTCGTAGAAACGACCGAACTGAAGCTCCCCGTGATGCAGCCGAAGATGCCAAGAGAAAATTGAAGGCGCGGACTGGAATCACTACGGTCTTCAAAATTCCCATCTACCGTATTTTGAGCGAGATTCGAGGTGAGCCTTTTGTTCGTTGGCCGGCCAAGTTAGGGAGTGCGCAGCGAGGCTTCAATCCAAAATATCGCTGCACCTTCCATGAAGAACGGGGGCACCGGACAGAGGACTGCTTGCCACTCAAACAGCATTTGGAGGAATTGGTGGCAGCGGGGCATCTTGACCAATACATAGATGGGGGCATCAAGGCCACGCCGACGGACCAAACCGAGCCAAACGGCTTGGCCGCCCTAGAAGCACCCCCGCAAGATGTAATCAACGTCATCCATGGCATCATCGAACCAGCAAGGGTCTGCGAGCTTAGGGGGATGATCAAGAAGGCCGAGCACATGAGGGAAGTGCTCTCTGTCCAGCCCGCCGTAAAGAAGGGAAAGGCCGAAGAGAGGGACATCTTTTCATTCTCGACCAAAGATTTGGAAAGGGTTCAGATGCCGCACAATGACGCCTTAGTGGTGACTCTCCGCGTCAAAGACTTTGATATCAAAAGAATCTTGATCGACCAGGGGAGTTCGGTCGAAATTATGTATTATGACGCGTTCAAACAAATGAAGTTAGAAGACAAGAACTTGGCTCCTGCAACATCCCCTTTGGTTAGCTTCAACTCCCAGCCGGAATGGCCTATCAGAAAAATCATTTTGCCGGTCAAAGCGGGTTCGGTCGTAAAGCAAGTGGAATTCTGGGTGCTCAAAGTTCCATCCACTTACAACTTGATTTTGGGCAGGGGCTGGCTGCACACCATGCAAGTAGTTGCTTCGACCTTCCACCAGGTCATGCGCTTTCCGGCACCAAGCGGGCAAATAGAGGAAGTTTGGGGCGACCAGGTGATAGCCAAACAATGCTTCGTTGCGGTAAATGGCAGCCGAGCAGCCAAAGGATTTGTCCAAATGATTGAGGGGCCCAAGGGAAAGGAGGTCCTTGAAGACGTGGGAAGAAAGGCCGAGGAAAAATCGGTCGAGGAGTTGGTGGAAGTGCGCATCGATGAAAACGACCCGACTAAGTTCTTCCTCTTGGGATCATCTTTGTCTAGTGCCGAGTGGTCAGACTATGTCAACTTCTTGGTTTCCAACTTGGAGGCTTTTGCGTGGACGCCTTACGATATGCCTGGCATCGACCTAAGCTTCATTTGCCACCAGTTGAATGTCTTCCCCAATGCACGGCCAGTCATACAGAGGACGCGCCGCTCAGCCTTGCACCATGCCGAAGTAGTGGTGGAAGAAGTGAAGAACCTGTTGGAAGTTGGGGCCATAGAGAAGGTGCAATACCCTCGGTGGATATCCAACACGGTGGTGGTTCTGAAGAAGAATGGCAAGTGGCGAGTCTGCGTTGACTACAAGACTGTCAACCGAGCTTGCCCAAAGGATAGCTTTCCCCTCCCTCGAATTGACCAGCTGGTGGATTTAACCGCTGGCCATCAGAGGTTTAGCTTCCTGGACGCGTATCGCGGCTACCACCAGATAGCCATGTATAAGCCGGACAGGGAGATCACATTGTTCACCACCCCCAGAGGCTTATATTGCTACAAGGTCATGCCATTCGGACTGAAGAACGCCGGGGCGACCTTTCAGCGGATGGTGACGAAGATGTTCGCTCCTATCTTGGGCCGAACAATGAAGGCCTATATAGACGATATGGTAATGAAGAGTAAGGAGAAGTCTCAACACCTCGCCGACCTAGCAGAAATGTTCGCCATACTTAAGCACCACAAGCTTCGTTTGAACGCCTCCAAGTGCGCGTTCGGGGTTGGCACCGGAAAGTTTCTGGGTTTTTTGGTTACAAACCGATGAATCGAAGCCGACACATCCCAAATCAAGGCGATACAGGAGCTGGAGCGCCCAAACTCCACGAAGGACGTGCAACATCTTGCCGGGATGGCAGCCGCGCTGAACAGATTTATCAGCCGGTCTTCGGATCGTTGCAGGCCCTTCTTCAAGACTTTGAAGACCAAGTTCTTCTGGGATGACGAGTGTGACCGTGCGTTGACAGACTTAAAGGTGTACCTCTCCTCAGCCCCTATCTTGGTCACGCCTCAGCCGAGCGAAGAGTTGTACCTCTACTTGGCTGTATCACAACACACGGTAAGTGCGGTTCTGGTCCGTGCTTAAGGCGTTCAACACCTACCGATCTTCTATGTGAGCAAGACTCTGCTCTCGGCTAAGACGAGATATCTTCCCTTGGAAAAATTGGCGTTGGTCCTGATGATGGCGTCAAGAAAGCTGGCGCACTATTTTCATGCCCATACAATAGTTGTGCTGACTAAGTTTCCACTTAAGGTGCTCTTTGAAAAGGCCGACTTCACTGGGAGGATTCTGAAATGGGCCGTGGAACTGGGACAGTACGACATCAAGTTTCGCCCACGCACCACAATCAAAGCTCAAGCTCTTGCAGACTTCGTGGCGGAGTTGGCCCCCAGAACGCATCCAGTTTGCCCGGTTGATTTGGCTGGTGCGGACTTAACACAACCCATGGCTCACGCTATAGAAGAAAGGGCTGGTGCGCAAGAGGAAGGGCAAACAGCGACCGAACCAGCAAAGGCGAGTGACTCGTTAGAGGGCGGAGTCAACCACAACAAGGAAAGAGACCAGAATGAGTCGACCAGAGACCGGGATTTGAGGAGTTCCCAAAATCCCTCTGATTGCTGGAAGTTGTTCATTGCCGAGATGTGGAAGCTCTTCGTCGATGGGGCGTCCAACAGACATGGGGCCGGGCTGGGAATTGTGCCGACTTCACCGGATGGGCTGATTATCGAGCAAGTAATTATGCTCGGCTTCCCAGCTTCCAACAACGAGGCCGAGTATAAGGCCCTTCTTGCCGGACTAAGAAGCACGTTGAGAATGAAAGCCACAGCCCTTATGGTCTTCAGTGACTCCAAGCTGGTGGTCAATCAAATCTCAGGGGAGTATAAGGCCAGGGATGAAAGAATGGCCAAGTATCAGGCGCTGGTACGTGCAGAAATCAGGAAGTTTGATGCCATAAGAGTAGAACGGATCAACCACGAAGGAAACAACACGGCTGATGAATTGGCCGGGCTCGCTTCTACTCAGACAACCTTTCCCAATCCCTTGATGATCGAATTTTTACCGCGGCCGAGTATAGAAGAACCAGAGGTAACTGAGGTACTTTGCACCGACTTAGGTCCTTCTTGGATGGATCCTATCATCGCCTTCCTGAAGGATAGAATTCTACCGGAAGAAAAGAAGGCGGCCTACAAATCCGGGCAAAGTCAGAGCGGTTTTGGCTCTCCCCGTCCGGGGCCTTGTATAAGAAGTCCTTTACCGGGCCGTATTTGAAGTGTGTCCACCCCGCCAAGGTGGAAGCTATGAAGGCATCTGCGGCAGCCATATTGGGGGCAGATCCTTGGCTTACCGAGCAATTTCTCAGGGTTATTGGCGGCCGTGCATGCAGGCAGACGCGCAAAAATATGTTCACAGGTGTGAGAAGTGTCAAAAGTTCGCCCACCAGATCCACCAGCCGGCTAGAGATTTGCTCCCCTCTCACAAGTCCTTGGCCGTTCGCGCTTTGGGGGTTGGATATTGTCGGGCCACTCCCAGCTGCACCGGGCAATTGCAAGTTCTTCATCGCCGCCACCGACTACTTCACCAAGTGGGTTGAGGCCAAGCCGCTAGCGACCATAAAGGAAAAGGATGTGAAGAAGTTTGTATGGCAAAACGTCATCACCCATTTCGGTATACCCAAGGCCCTCATCTTGGATAATGGCACTCAATTTGATGGTAAACTCTTTCGCGGATTTTGCGAAGAGTTGAAGATCGAGTTCTACAATTCGACACCGGCCTATCCTCAGTCAAATGGTCAAGCAGAGGCCTCAAACAAGACCATCATGGACGGGCTGAAGAAGTGACTTGAGAAGGCCAAGGGAAAGTGGGCAGAAGAACTCCCTAATGTGCTCTAGGCATACCGCACTACGCCAAGACGGTCAACCGGGGAAACACCATTCGCTTTGGCCTATGGCATGGAGGCCGTCATCCCATTGGAAATTGGCATGCCAACCATCCGCTCAGAAAGTTTTCAGCCGGATCTGAACAATGAAGCTGTGGCATTGGAATTAGACCTAGCTGAGGAAAGGAGGGAGCGGGCGCTGATCCACATAGCGGCTTATCAGCAAGAACTCTTCAAAAAAATACAACAAGGCGGTGCACCCCAGGTTATTCAAGGTTGGGGACTGGGTCTTAAGGAAGGTGCTTGGCAACACGGTGGTCGCTGGCGAAGGAAAGCTCGGTGCAAATTGGAAAGGACCATACAAGGTGATTGGTCTTGCTAGTAAGGGGGCATACCATCTGGAAGATTTAGATGGCAAGGCTGTCCCCAGACCATGGAATGCAGCCAACCTTAAGGTCTTTTACTTTTAAGATGTAATTTGCTTGTGTTGTTCAGCTTTTCTAGACCTTTAGCCTTTTGGCACTTGATGTAACAAATAGCAATGCTTTTGTAATGAAAAATAGCCCTTTTGTTGTTTGGTATTACTTCTTTGTACAATGACATCGCAAGGACGCAAGGCAATTATGGATGCTAGGGGCACGGAGACCGACCTGAATGGAACCGGACTGATTTCCTCTCGCCGGAATGGAAGCAGACTGCACAAACAGTTTGGTGCATTGTCCAACGATATAATTGGAGTATGGACCAATTCGCATTAGGGCCGAGCTAGTTTTGCTCGCCCTGCTGAAATGTTGGCGTCATGACCAACCTAGCTAAAACATTGGTGTTTTGCCCAATGTGAGGGCTGAACTGATTTTGCTCGGCCCAGTTGGCATATTGGTGTCTTGCCCAATATGGAAGACGAGCGGATTTTGCTCGCCAGAATTTGAAATGTTGGCGTTTTGTCCAAACTGATAAGAAGCCGAGCTGACTTTGCTCGGCAGAAGGGAAACGTTGGCGGCTTACCCAACATAAAAGGCGAGCTGATTTTGCTCAGTCACATTGAAGTATTGGAATTCTATAAAGTCTGCAAACCAGTCAAGGCCGAGCAGATTTTGCTCGGCCTAGTTAAAATGTCAGTTCACTTGAAAGTTCAAGGAGTCGAACTGCTAGTTCTGATTAGAAAACGTTTAAGGTGATTTTAGCTCGGCAAATTGTGCGGTATAGCCGACCTGGCAGTTGTGAATTGTCAACGATTGAATCAAGGAATCTGTGCAGACGCCAACCGAACAGAAATAGAAGATGTACAAGCAAAAGGACAAAAATTTTCATTGATCAAGGGCATTCATTACAGAGTGTGGGGACATAGCCCGGTTACATTAAAAAAAAAAAAAAAAAGGTCAGAGTTCAATCTAATTCTAGATCAACTGTTTGTTCGCCGACTTGCACAGTTTGCTCGGCCTCCTCCACATTGCGCTTGGGCAGGTTTTCTTCGGCCTCATCGTCAGCACCCTCCACCGTGACAACCTCCCGATCAATAACTTCTTCATCTTCGGCATCTGGAGATGCTGCAGGTGAAGTTTGTTCGGTTTGCTGCACGGCAGCAGCTTCTTCCTCGGCTTCTTTCCTTGCCTCTGCGATAAGCCGGTTCTGAGTGGCCTTGGAGTACGCTTGCATGTAGACCGGGATATAGGCAGCAGGCGGATTGATGAACATGTCAGAATCCTGACCAAGACCAACTTTCTCCACGGCAGCTTTCCAGCTGCACTGGAAAAAGATGTCCTTGGTCGCTTGGACCTGCCGCTCGTAAGTTTTTTCCCCCTGGGCGTACCCCCGGTCCTCGGCGTCGTCTACAGCTTTGTCCTTTTCTTCTTTGTGGGCATCGCGCAGCTTGCACAACTCGGCGAGATACCGGGCCTTAGTTGACTTCACGGCCCTTTGTTTGTCCGCCTCAGCTCGGTCAACCTTCAAGCGCAGTTCATCTCGCTCGGCCGCAACTGCATCTTGCACGGCCTTGAGTTTCTCTATCTCGGCCTTCTGAGCCTTGTTTTCGGTGATAGCATCTCGAAGGCTCTGACGCAGTTTGATCATTCGGTCGTGGGCCAGATAGTTTTTTTGCGTGGCCTGCAAACAAATGACAAATAGTCAGTACTCCGAAAGCTGGGCAAAAACCGAGCAATAGCTTGAATAAAAAGACTGAAGAACTTACCAAAATGATCGACTTGGCTGCCGAGCGGAGAACCTTTAGGTCGGACAGCTCGTCGTGTTTTTTCATATCGGCGGGCAGGATCAACCCCTTGGTCAAGTTAAAACCAAGCGAGTAGTCCTTGTCCGCATAGACCGAGTCCTCTGTAGACATAGCTCGGCCTTGGTATTTGAACTCGGGCGCCCAGACTGGGGGGGTGGCAGGGCTCTTGGATGGCCCGGTCAGTGGTTGCTCGGTCTGGTCCCCCAGGTCGGCGGAGGCATGATCGGTCGATTCTTCATCGAGCAAATGTTGCTCAGGCTGGCCCTTCCTCTGCCTCTTCTTTGGTCGGCCAGCTGCTTGCTCGTTGGCCAAAGGTAGCACGACCCCTTCAGTTTGCCCGGCTGGGGTGGAGGATGTCCCCCCAGTCGCCTCCGGTGGTTGGGACTCGCCCTCCTCGTCGGTGATCATGGACTTGATTGCCCGAATTTTCGCCATTTCTTGGTCGGCGGTGAGTGGAACAAGCCTGATCGGTGGTAGGTTTGGATCTGGTTCTGGGGATGGCGCACGCAGAAAGTCGGTAACCCGGCTATTGCGCGACGCGGTGTAGTGGTACGTCTGTTCGAAGCCGAGCAGTTTCGAAGCCTCCCTCTCCTCGGCAGGATGGCACAGTAGGACTCTGATGGCTTCTTGGTTGGCCTGGTGGTAGTCTGCTGCTAAGTGCTTATCTGCAAAAAGAAGACCAAGTGTTAGACCGGTGCAAAATAATAATAATGAAATGCAAAAAAAAGATAGTGCGGTCAGCCGGGCTACTTACCAGCACTGCCAAAATCTTTCCTAATATACCATCCCGGTATGGGTGCCTCGGTGTCTTCGTAATGATCGGACACCCACAGGAAGTCGTCGTCATTCGTCTCTTTGTCCGGGTTGCCCTCAATGAGTTTTGCTCGGCCATTCTTAACTTTGAGGTACTAGCAAAGCCCACTCTTATTTCTACTAAGGCTATATTGGTGGAAAATTTCGGCCAGACCGAGATTGATGCCGAGCCGTCGATTCAGCTCGGCGACACCGTTTATTATCTTGTAGGTATTATTGGAGACTTGGGTCGGGCAAAGCCTTGTCTGCCTCAAAAATTCACAGATCAAGGGTTGGACCGGGAAGCGGAGCCCTCCCTCTACTATTGATACCACGGTGAAGGGGCACCGATCTAGATCTCCCCAAGGAGTGTCCCCCTTTTTGGCGAGCTCTAAGACGACGTCGTCAGGAATGTTGTACTCCCTACGAAATTCGGCCATCGCACCGGGCGAACTCACCATGAAACGGTACTTCCCCATCTACCTCGGTTTTATTGGGTAATTAAGTTGGTAACTCGGTCAAAAATGTTGGTGTGTTTGCTCGGACTTTGAGCTCCACCAATTATAGTGCCGGACTGGCTTGGTCGGTCCTATTTGTTCTGCATGTTAAAAAATAATTCCAAGGGTTAGCACGGCATAAATTGCGCGGCCCCTATGGGAACATGTCTGAGTGAAGTGATTACTAGTGATTGGCCGGTTCGACCCCTACCTCGGCTAGGCAACTTGGTCAATTTCCTAGTTCGGTTCTAACTCTCCGCCTTTAGCTCGGTCAAGGCCAAGCAATTACCTCAAGTTTTCGCCCGGTTCATTCTTATTACCGGTCTAATTGGTAGTTCGGCTCGGCTACAGCCTCTACGAGAAGCCACAAACCAGTTTTCTGCTCGGCCGAGGTGTCATTTATGGATCTGAATGAGCGTTTAGCTCGGTTCTACCCAGATTCAAACTGTTCTTCCTAGAATAGGACGAACTCGTTCGAACCCAGGAGAGACAAGGGACACGAAAGCCCCATCCATTCCTACCGTTTCTGTTTGCCCTAGGGTGTGCAAGATCTAAGCAAGGGAAAGCAACACTAATGGCCCTTAGCATAAACGTGAAAAACAGGGGCACAAAAACAAAGAACAAGTTCGAAGAATAGGAAAATGGAAGCTGAAAATACAAGTGAAGGGTAATGTAACTTACCAAAAACGAATGAAAAGTGAGGTGGACCTCGAGAGCTCGAATGTAGCGTCAGAAATGGCGAAAATGAGCAAGGGGGGAACTGTCACGACCCAAACCCGACCCTATGGGTTTAGTACCGTAACCGGCCAGTAATCCGAGATTACCGAAGGCCTGCTTAACAGTAGTACAGTAAAACAGAGTTCAGGGCCTGGCGGAAGCCAATACAGTAAATAAATAATGTCCATTGAGCTGTGACAGTCTGTATGCCAAAAAGATTTTTCATGCATTCACATATGTAGAACAGTACAGTCTATACAAACTTTACAGTCACACAGTACAGGGACCTAATCCCTTGATAACAGTACAGTTAGAAGCTGACAGTCTATACAGTAAACCAAAACAGTACGGAGACAGATGGGGGAAAAACAAAGCACCCCAAAGCCATAGCATGGCAACTCGGAACCTCGCAATGAGGCACAAAGGCTGGCTTGACAAAACTGGAGTCTAACCTACGCTCCTAGCTCCGATCTGGTGGCTGAGCACCTACATATATATATAAACAGTGAGCTAAAACCTAGTGAATAACATAATGCGTAAAGAGGTTAAGAATGAAATGTCCTTACAGTAATGAAAACAATTCATTAAACAATATTTCAGTCTTTCAGTCAGAACAGTTATTCAGTCATATATGGTACATCCATTAGCATAGCAGTAAACAGTAGGTCTTAAAGACCGAACAGTAATGATGGCCATCAGTCAGTAAACAGTAGTGGTTCCACGAGGGAACCGACAGAGATCTCTGTAACAGTAGTAGTAACAGTATACAGTAGTTGCTAAGGATGCCACAGTATAGTTCGGAAATAAAGGACATACATTCATTCAGTAAATAATACCAGTTCAGTAAACAGTTCAGTTCAGTATTCAAAAGATAATCATTTTGAACATATCTTTACACAATTGTTACTCACAGAGTTTGGGCTACAGTATGCTAGAGCGTGTCTCCCCAGTCGCCAACCCTACACAGTTCACAGGTTGAACACACACTAAGCTACACAGTTGGGAAATATCATAACTTAATCCCTAATTTGCCTTGGTGTGTTCTACATCTATATCCTCATTAAGATGCCTTAAACTAGGCCTAAGAATGCCTAGAATGGGATGAGGATGCAAAAATACACTTAGAAAACATTTTGCAAAGTTTGCTAAAAATAGGAGCCTCGCTCGAGCGAGCCTTCCTTCGCTCGAGCGAGCTTCCAAAATCAAAGGATTCGCTCGAGCGAGAAATCCTTCGCTCGAGCGGTCTGTCGAAACAGTAAAAGTACTGGGTGCTGCAATTTTACGCTCGAGCCACCAATTCTACGCTCGAGCGTAGCTTCGAACAAAGGTTGGTCGCTCGAGCGAAGAATCCTTCGCTCGAGCGAAGAAGCCAAATTCTGGAATTTTCAGATTTGTCTCCGAAGCTCAAACCAAGCATTCTACCACTCCAAACTCGACCTCTTGGGCCCAAATTCTGGAAAACATATTTAAATTCAATGTATAACAATTTTCAAAGCTCAATTTATGAATTCAAGCCCCAAAGGTGAGTCAATTAAAGCCATTTTCAAACCCAATTTTCATAAACATGGAGGAATGCAAACATGCATGAAATCCAACCATTTTAAAGCTCCAATGCTTGTTCAAATGAACTCATTTCTTCAAGAACATGGTGAAATCATGGACTCAAGCCTAATTATGAACATGCATGTACAATTTGTCATGAACTCAACTCAAAATTCATCAATTCAAACATGGATGCATGATTTCTAGTATAATTCACCATGTATGTGCTACAACATGACTTAATTCTAAAATGAAGCATGAATCATGCAAGAATTAGCCCTATGACAACAACAAGAAGATGAATGTCCTACTTTAGTCTTGTATTCAAGGTTTAAGAGTCCAATTTGACAATTCTCTAGCAATTTCTTCAAGATCACCAAGCAATGTCAAGCAAAAGGAGATGAAATCAACTCCCCTAATCTCTCTCTCTCTAATTTCGGTGGGTTGAAGATCACAAAAGAGCTGAGGAAAAAAATGTTTTTGTTTCTCTAAGTGTGTTGCCTAGGTGGCCCACTAGGGATGGCAAAACTGTAATTACGACAAACTCTTTAATTGGTTTTATTTAATCTAGTTTAATCATTCCTAATCACATTTTAGATAAATACACCATTAAATCACATAAATTCCAATGGTTCCAAAACATCAATCTATTTTCGATTCGGCCGCCGATAAGGCCTTCAATTTGCAGTTTAAACATGAAAACACGAACAGATAATCAAATAATCGAAAAAGATAAAAATGCAATACAATAGATATGCTCAGTCAATTCAGTTCCAGTTTTCAATCAGTCCATTCAATACTTCAGTTAATCCCATTATCAGTCAAAACCAGTCATAATTTGGCGGTAATCAGTAGCTTATCGGTAATCAGTACGAGGGTTGTTACAGGAACGAGAGGTGATGCAGCAGCAGAGAGAACAAAGAGAGTTGAAGAGCTAGGGTTTAGGGTTTGTGTGCAAGAGAAGGGGAAAAGCGAAGGGGTTTAGGCCCTTCGTTGGAATACAAAAGATGGGGGAAAGAACCCAAACGGCTGCGCCGTTTGAATTCTGCGCGTGCAGGACAGCTGGCTACACAACCCAATGGCGTGAAGCCACGTGGCACTGGGAACGCGGTTGTCAGTACGGCTGTACGACCTTTGATGAGACTGCGGAGGAAATGGCCGACCAAATGGGATAGCTCGGTGACTGATATGTCCCTAATCGTGCTCGGCTTGGTGATGGCCCAACTCGTCTGTTAGCTCGGTCACAGGGGTGAACCCAATCACGATAGCTTGGATGGGTTTAAGGGGCAATTGAGGGGGGAGATTTGCACCGTTAGTACGGCCGAGCTAAGGTAGTGCGGGTCGTGACAGACTTCACGGCGCCGCGCTACTTCCCCTACTGAGACGGCCGGTGGATCTGTTTTGCTCGGCCGAGGAGAACGGCTGCCCCAGGCGTGAGCTAAGCCTGGCCGAGCTGTGACTTGCAGACATTTGTCAGGGAACGCAGTCGAGTGGCGAGACCGGGCTACGGGTAGCTCGGGCTAAACTGTGGACGAGGCAAAGGCCGACATGCCTTTGACCGGTTGGCCGAGATGGGCAGATTCCAGATAATCTCGGATGAAGGTGGGACGGACTGAAGCCGGCGTGTCTCACAACCGGTAAGCCACGATAAACCGGTCGATGTCAGCTCGGCCATGAGCATCACCCCTTGGTCCCTTTGCCAAAGGGGCAGGTCGGCGACACATAGCTCGGTTGAGTGCATGTAGTGACAGTTCTTCACGAGGGATAGGCCGGTCGTGGTGCTCCAGTTAAGTGTGCCACCTGGGCCAATGGCGTGAGGGAGAGGAAATCTGCTCCACGCACGCCTCAATACCGTTTGGCAGTTCTGCGTGTACTGGTGGAAGGACTAAGCCTTTACACGCGTAAGGTGGTGAGAGGCAAGCACTGTCACCTGTCCAGGGAAGGACAGCAGAGGTAGTGCGCGCACAATCTTGAGGCTGCATGGCCAGTCTAGAAATATGGAGGAAGACGAACGTTAGAGGTATGCGACTTCACTCTATCACAAACACTCTCTTTCTGATAGCCTTCTTCTTCCTCCAGTGGTCTGACTTGATCGTCGAAGGGTCTATCCGGCACACCACCGCCGGGCAGTTCACCATTCCTGTGTTGCAGAGATAGACGCCGTCACGAGAAGCTTGACGTCCAAGGAGTACGGAGAGTAGAGGATATTTCGCCCCTGTACAGTGATGTAATAAAAAAAATAAAAAGATAAAAAATGTGTACTTATTAATACACCCCAAACAATTTTTGCAGCCACCACAAATTCAAATGGATTAATAAATAAATAAAAAAAAAAAACACATACTACTATTTTAAAATTAAAAAAATCAAACTTTTAATAAAAAAAACTAATAAAATGTGCAACTCGCCCTGCAAGGCACGGACCTCCATACCTAATAAATACATATGTATAAATATTTTGTCTCCATTTGAATTTTGTCAAACATTGGTGACTGCAAAAATCAAACCACCAATATATTTATTGTTAATGGTTCAGCCTTCGAGAGGCTCAGGAGCCAATGGTGTGAATTTATGATCACCGATTGATTGGTTAGACAATTATTCGGATGATTGAGTGAAGCACTTGTCTATCGCGGTTGTCACTTTATTGATCGCGACTGTCAGTCTCTTTGCCAAACAACCGGCCGGACTATCGGTTAAACAAATTCGAGACAAATTTATACCTCAATATTCAAGACCTGTAGCGCGACTCTATATATATATATATTGTCAACATTGGTGACTGCAAAAATCAAACCACCAACTTTGTCTCCATTTGATTTTTAGCATTTTAAGTAAATTTTTTATATTACACATGATGTTAATGGGTTGATGATGCGACAAATTCTGTTAGCTTTTTGAATGGAAGTTAGTTTAAAAATAAAGTAAGAAGTATTATAAACATAAAAAGGTTAAAATGAGAAAAATCAAAACTTAAAAAGTCAAAATAAGAAAAATTATAAATATAAAAGGTCAAAGTAAAAAAAATAAAACTTAAAGAACCAAAGTAAAAATTAGATAAAACTTTAGACAGTGAAGTATAATTTACCCTGCAAAATTTGTCCGTGTATGTCATTTTATATGTAGGATGACTTCCCAAAGCAAAATAGTCCACTCAAAAAATAATAATAATAATAATAATAATGCCAGAGCTATTTTGCAAACAATCGTGATATTGTGAATGACGAGGCTTTTGTTGATAAGTTTTTATTGGTCTTCTCTCATCTGCTTCTTCTGGATGGATCTGAATGTAAATTTTGTTAGCTAATAAGGTAATAAATATTATTTTCTTTTCTTTTTACTGTAGATGTTATTCTTATCATTCGCTTTTTAGATTTTGATCACTCTATTTACTGATGAGAGTTTGGAGTTTAGATCTATACTTCAGCCACTAATTTTTGAAAACACAATCAATCTTCACATTTGTTCTTCTTAAAACAAGATTGTTTTGCTATATGGTTAATGAATGATCTGTTTCTTCTTCCTCTGTTATTGTTCTTGTTGTGTGTAATTCTTTTCCCCCCTTTTATTGCTTGATCTTGGAGTGAATAACAGTAATTGGAAGCAACGGAAAGTGTGACTGAAGTTTGGTTTTTCAGAAATTATTTTGCGGTTTTTTTTTTTTTTAATAAACTTTTGGAGGAAAAAAAAAAAAAAAGTTCACTTTTATCTTTTAATTTGTTTTTAATTTAAATTATTTTCTATTTTCGTTAAATAAATTTGATGGAGAAAAATATGTTTTAGTCATTAAATTTAATGTAGGTGTACAGAAAATGTCTAAATTATATATTTTCAATGAGTTTAATGATTAAAAAATATATATATTTTTTGATAATTTATTTAAGAAAAATAGATAAATAATTTAGATTAAAAACAAATTAAAAGATTAGAATTTAAATCAGCAAAATTAAAAATACAAGATTTATTTCGTTCCACTATTCAAATCTTGGAATTTTTTTTTGTTTTGTTTGTAATTTCTCTTATTTTTTAATATTTTATTTAGAAGTTCACCTAATTCACAACCGTCAAGGGATTACAAAACAAATACACTCATGGAAATTACTTAAAATATGAATTATTTATATAATTTGGAAAATTATAATTATTTATTTGGTAAAAAATTTTATTAATAGAATAAATAGAAGAAAAACAAATTGATGATAAACCGAAAAAGAAATTATGATTATTTAAATGATCATGGACAACTAGGGGTGGACCTGTGTCCGATGGCCCACTTGAGCTCATCTTGATTTGTAGATTTTTTTTTTTATTTTTTTATTTTTTTTAAAACTTAGGTCCCGTTTAGGAACATGTTATTTTAGTAATTTTTTAACTCTTTAGAAAAAAAAATATATAAAAAGTAAAGAGAGGGATATGACAACTTATAATAACTTTTTAATTTTTTGACTGAAATTGAAGGTTGCCAAACGAGACGTCAAACAACGGGACCCATAAATTACTTACATTGGGCAATTGTTGATTTTGGCAGATAAGATAGTGTTGGATTGGGTAAATTTTTGGGAAAGTAGTCCTTGCCAACCCTCTCGATGGTTAAAAATTATCTTCCAACTTTTAATTCATTTTACGTCACATCATCTCTCACATTTTATATATATATATTTTTTAAAAAGTCAAAAAATCAGTTTTTAACCATCTTTCTAATAAAGTTTTATAGATATTTATAGTTGTATCTATATTTTATATTGTTTAACTTTTATCGTCTATAAGTATAAAATATTAAGAAAATTAGTAAAACATTCTCCTCCAACTTTTGATAGTAGAAGAGGTCTAATATACAGACACACACACACATATATATATATATTAGTTAAGATCTCTCAATAATATTATTAGAGAAATTTTAACTCGTCGCAAATTTCTTTGTGATGAATTTCTTTGATGAGTTGAAATTTCTCTATTAAATTTCTTTTTAAAGAGCTAAAATTTTTCTGTAAAAAATGTTGAGACTATAACTATTATGAAAATATTGGGCACATTTTATTTTATAAAATCTTAATATCAAGAATCTTAAATTAAAAATCTCTAATTTTTTTTTTCTTCTTGATTATTTATTTATTTATTTTGTTAAATTCACTTTTCTTGAACTTAAAGCAGAGTTCCAAAAAAGGGTTAGTAGAGCTGCAAGTTTTTAACAGTTGAACTACTCTCACTTCTGCAGGTAAATTTTAATGTTAAAAATCCTCATTCATTAAAGTTGAATTGGTCCCATTGAGCATCAGAACTCATCTTATGCGGTTGTAACAATTTACTACAACAGAGCTGAGGATCTTCTACTCCTCTCATTATCTTCTCTGCAAAAGATCACCTACAGGCCACAGGTCAAATACATTACCACATTCTCTCCAATTAATTGTTTGCTTTCTAGATCTAACATTACAAACCATAAAATTAATTTAGAGCTCTAAAATTATACAAAATAGTAAAAAATGAATTACCAAAAAAATATCGTCCACCCTTGTCAATTCACAAAAATTAGCCTTCTATATAATGTTATTTGTAGATTTACTGACTGATTAATTTCAGTTTTGAGGTAAATTAAAAATTGAATCAGTCTTTGCGGTTTTAAAAATTTAGAAACCAAACTAAATCAAACCAAGTGAGAACTAGGAAATTTGGCAAGTAGAGCTTCTTTTCTTTTCTGTGAGAAGCAGGGCTCAAAACAAAAATGAACTCAGCTAAACCCTCATGAACTTTATTTTCCTATTATCAACGTTGTGCCCTTTTGTTTTCAGCAATTGACAAAAAAGAGACCAAAATGATTGGTTTGGGCGAAATCACTAAAATGTTATGTTCAGACGGTGTCCTAAAAGCCTGCAACACTGGCTGGTCTCACGTTGGCTATGTGATTCACTATAAGATGAACATTCAAAAACTTGAAGATGAAATTATAGGGCTTGAAGATGAATGGAGAAGGATCGATGGAAGTGCCCACAGAGCCAGAGACGATGGAAGAGTAGTTGAGAATGATGTTAGGCAGTGGCTATTGTCTGCCTATGGAATGAAAGCAGAAGTCGAGGTGTTCCTACTAGACATGGTAAGGGAAAACCAGTGGTGCTTCAAATGCTCATGTCCAAATATATATTGGCGTTACTGGCTAGGCAAGGAGTCCGAAAAGAAGACTGCTCGTATTGTTAGACTAAAAGAGGAGGGCACCAAGTTTATGACATGCCCAATGTCACACCGCGCACCTCTCCCAGACGCTGGATTCACATTCTCTGCAAAATATGAAGCATTTGATTCAAGGAAACGCATCTTTGAAGAGATCATGAAAACATTGGAAGATCCAAGCATTAAAATGATTGGCATTTACGGACCAGGTGGTGTTGGCAAGACAACAATGGTGGAAGAGGTTCTCCAACTAGCAAAGAGAAATAGGCTTTTTGATTCTGTTGCCATGACAACTGTGTCCAAAGTTGTGGAAAAGGAAAAAGTTCAAGGTGAACTCGCAAGTCAACTAGGACTAACGCTAGATGAGTTTGGAAGAGCAGGTAAACTATTGAATAGATTGAGCAATGGGCGAAAAAACCTTGTAATTTTGGATGACGTTTGGGAGCCACTTGATTTGGCAGAGATTGGAATTCCTACTACAGATGGTGGTAACAATGAGCCACTTATTAACTTGCCAGAAATTGGAATTCCTTTTACATATGGTAGTAACATGGTCTGCAAAGTTGTGATAACATCACGGAAACAACGTGTGTGTCAAATGATGCAAAAGTCTAATGGACTGAAAGTTTTCCCGATCGAAGTGTTAACAGACACAGAAGCATGGAGCCTATTTACAAAGATGGCTGAAATTTCAGTTAACTCTGGAATACCCCCCGCAGCAGAAGATGTGTGTAATGAATGTGGACGCTTGCCAGTTGCTATATGTGCAGTTGCAGCAGCATTAAAAGGTAAGAACAACTATGCATGGATAGATGCACAAACACAGCTGAAAAATTCAAAGCTGAGGGCCATAGTGGATGTTGATCCAAAATTGTTCTCCTCCTTAAAGTTGAGCTATGATTTTTTAGAACCCAAGGATGCACGGTCATGCTTCTTGCTTTGCTCTCTGTTTTCCGAAGGTGCTGAGATTTCCATTGAGGACTTGGTGAGATACAGCATCGGGATGAGGTTGCTTGATCAAATACACCTAAATACAGTTGAAGACATTAGAGCCAGAGTACTTACATTGGTTGATGGGCTCAAATCATCTTGTTTGTTGTTAGATGGCAGAAACCAAAATAGGGTCAAAATGCATGATGTTATTCGAGATGTTGCTATATCAATCGCGGAAGATGAGAAAGGATATCTAGTGAATCATGATATCAAAAAGTGGCCAGAGAAGGGCACGTATGAACATTACTCGGCAATGTCATTAAGGTTCACCACAAGTATCCGCGAGCTTCCCAATGAGTTGGAATGTAGAGGACTCCATACCTTGGTGTTGAAGAGCAACCACGACTGCTCACAAACAGAAGTTCCGAATAATTTTTTCAATGGAATGGAAAACAATCTTGAAGTCCTGGATCTGACTGAAATTCCTCTAGAGAGCCTCCCATCATCGCTTCCAACATTAGTTAAGCTTCGGATGTTATGCTTAAATGGCCGACTGAAGAGAGACATAGGCTTAGCTCTATTGGGGAGATTAAGGAACCTTGAGATACTTAGCCTTCAAAATATGAAAAAGGTTCTGCTTCATGACGAAGATGGAACAGGGTTTTCTGAATTAAAGTATCTTAAAGTTAAAGAATGTTATGATGTTGAACATCTTCTTGGCACACCAGAAATGTTTCTAAAAGCTCAGCCACAAAGTCCACCACGGCCTTTTTGTAACTTGTGCAAATTAATTGTTAAAAGATGTAGATTTACATTTCTATTCTCCCTCTCCGTTGCAAGAGGCCTTGTGCAACTCCAATATCTAAAAATCACAAACTGTGAGAATATGGAAGAAATTATTAGAAATGAAAGACAAGGAGATGATGAGGAAATTATTTTTCATCATATAAAAAAAATGTATTTATGGAATTTACCTAACCTCAGAAGCTTCTGTTCGAGCACGAAGAACACTTCAACAATAGAGGCAAACAATTCTAACCCTTCACAACCTCTCTTTTGTGAAAAGGTTTGCTTTTTAGTAACTTTTTCTGTTGATTTGGCAATGTTTGGTAATTGAAAGAACATAAGTTTGATCTATTAATATTTGCAGGTGGCATTCCCTGCATTGGAGGACTTGGTTATTTGGGATTTAGATAAAATATCAGGGATAGCAGGGGACAAACAATTAAAACACCCAATCAAAGAAGAGGAAGAATCCTTTTGGAAACTAAGGAACCTACCGTGTCTCCAACAACTATATATATGGGGTGGTGACAACTTGAAAGCAATAGTAGTAGCTAATAAGGAAGGAGCTGCCTATGATAAGCCTCTCGTTTTCCCTAAACTGCATACTCTACAATTACGTGAGCTGAATCTGAAAAGTTTCTATGGCAATTGTGGACCTAAAGAAGAAGAGGAAGAAGAATATCTCCAACCACAAACCCTCTTTAATGAAAAGGTACGGCTACAGTAAGTTTTATGAGTTTGTAGAGCTACAAATTTTTTAATCAATCAAGTCATAATCTCATGAAATACTCAAGGTGTTAATACTACCTCATGCGATTAAAATTCAATAGCTACATATCTATAACTTTTACCCTATAAATTTACTCAAAAACTTAAATGAATGGACTAAATCCATTTTATATATGAATCCACAACACATAAGGTGAATTTGAACCATCTATCTTCATTTTGGATAAATTTCTAGTTTATTTTTTTTTAGTTCAAAGATTTATTGTTAAATTTTTTTTTACCCATATTACTTTTTGTCGTAAGGCAGTATACCAATTTTTGTGGTGCTAGTTATTATTAAATTTTTTGGTTATGTTAAAAAAATTAAAAAATTATGATTTTTTTTTTTTTTTGGATGAGCAATGTTATGCATTTTTGTGATTTTATTATGACTACTTGTGATAAAATTATGAAATATCGTATGGAGTGTGTATGAAAATTTCCCTTTTTTCATTCCCAACCAAAATAAGATTGATAGCACCCAAAAGATCTTAAAACATAATTAAAGTTGATTCTAAAACAGAAACCTCTGACATAAAATTAACTACCTCAAGAGATAATATTATTTCCTGACCCTCTATTTCCTAATCCCAAAAATTAAAAATTAATTCTTACATTATGTCTAAGCCAGATGAACTGAATATTTTTTATTTTTACTAGTTGAACTAAGAAAATGAAAGAAAATAAATCGCCCTGTTTGGTTAGAAATTTTCAAAAATAGTTTTATGAGTTTTTAATTAGTACTCATGTATTTTTAATGATTTTTAAAAATATTTTAAACATTTTTTTTTTAAAAGTTTTTAGATTGGGTAAATCATTTATAAGTCCTATTTGGAAGACCTATACAAGATATGGTCCTATGAAAAAACTTATAACCCAATAGGTCCTGTGATTTTCTTGTGGACACATCTGCCCCCAATCTTAATTAATTAATAACCTGATTAATAATAATACCATATGTGAAAAATTCAATATTACTATAGATTGTGATCATATCTATATGATTAGAAATTTGAAATTCAAAATAACCTAAGTAATGGCAATACCATATATGAGAAATCCAATGTTACCATAGATTGTGATCATATCTATATGGTTGAAAATTTGAAATTTAAAACGTAAATGTAACATGTAACATTCCAAACCCAATGTGACATTCTCAAATCCAACGTGACATTTCCATATGCTTTTGAAATTCAAAACAACTTGATTAATAGCAATACCATATATGAGAAATCTAATGTTACCATAGATTTTGATCATATCTATATGGTTGGAAATTTGAAATTCAAAACATAAATGTAACATGTAACATCCCAAATCCATTGTGACATTCCCAAACCCAACGTGACATTCTCATATGTTTCTCATTCTAAACCCAACGTAAATGTAACATGTAACATCCAAAATCCACCGCGATTCTCATATGCTTCTCATTCCAAACCCAACGTGACATTCCAATACTCCACCGTTGAATTATAAATAATGTAACCTCTTAGATGTGACATGTAACATCCTAACCCAACCTATGTATTGAGCCGCCATCACCCTCAACCCGGCGTAACTTCAACATTGAGTGATGGGATTCAATCCACATTCAATAATTTTGCGCAACGTACTGTGACATGTATGTAAACACTGATTACAACAAAGACATGATAACATTCAAACACATATACAACCGAATAAACACACAAATATCATATATTACATGGTGTATGTGGATTAACATTACACACTAAATGTAACATGCATCGTAGCACAATCATTTAGGTCCCAATGTACAATTGCCATCCTACGACGTGGTTCACATTCGACATCTAATTAACAACGAAAACCAAATAACCTCAACCTAACCCTTGAACCCATACACCACCCTACACATTGAACATATCAAAACGCGTCAACCATCACAATGTCAAATACACGAATTCAATTAGAACATTGGCCAAAGTGTGCCTATCAATGAGTGTAATAGATTGTCAATGCCATGTCAATGCCATATTAAAGATGAACAATCCACACTTCAACAAATAACAACACACTTTAATAAAAAATAAAAATAAAAATAAAAATAAAAATAAAAAATACCTCTTCCCCTCAATCGATTGGAGTCGAAATTTATCGAAGGAATCAACACACAACCCTCAAATTTCATCATATCATAGACCATATCCATATCCATTTAAGCAACATTTTGAAAATGTACTGGAATCCTGTAATCAAGGCCAAAAAAACTCGTACGGTCGTTGCCTATAAACTTGTTTTTCCTAAAAACCTTTCCAAACGTGATATGATGAATGACAAAATAAGGTACAATATAAAAACAAATTAGAGGTATAATAGTACACTAATATCATTCATTTACAATTCATAGGATCTTATGAAACACATTCCTATTTAAATAGGACTTCAAACTCTAGAAGAATATTCATACGATTTCACATTAAATAAGTCTTCCAAATAGAACTTATAAATAATTTTCCCTTTTAGATTCACTTAATCTTAATATACTCAAAGTATAAAATTTGTACAAAAATCTTTAAAAAAAAAAATCATTGAATACAACAAAATACAAAAATATATTGTATGTTTTTATATTTTTTTGTATTTAGTAGATTTTTTAAAGATTTTTTCACAAATGTTATATATATATTTTAAATATATCTGTATTAGGTGTATCTTAAAAATAAAAAATGTATGTAAAATATTTTAAAAGATCAATAAAAATAAAGAAAAAAAAAAAAAAAAAAACTCAATTATTTGAGAAGTAAGTTAAAACCAAACAAGGTCATTATTTTTCTTTTCTCTTCTTTTCTTTTCTTTCTTTTTTAATGCAGAAAAAATAACAAGTACAAACAATTTTATTTTCATGTTTCTACTTTTTCTCGGTAAATCTAGATCTACACATAGCATAATTGTTTAAGCTTTTAAAAATAATGCCCTAAAACATTTGGTATTAGAAAGATAAAATTTTATCCTCAACCTAGACAATCTATTTGTTAATAGAATTATGAACTCTTTTTAAGCATCAATTTGGCATATCAAATATATAGATATTGAAATAGTTATAAAATTATTTTTTGTCATTTGATGAAGTTGTTCTATGCGTAGATTAGACCACTAGTCCTCTATTTGAGCAAAATTTTACTTTCGTCGTCCAAAATTCAATTTGAATAATTTGATCCTTAACTATGGGGTAACTAATTATACCTAATTAACCAAGCGAGTTCAATTGATCATTTCCTTACTTTTCCTCTGCTATCTGGGAGGTTAAGGGAATCAATTTTACCAAAGACATCTCTCTGTGGTTGTATTGTGTTATTTATTGGTTCTATTATGGATTTTTTTTATTGTGGTATTTGTTTAGCTTGAGTTGTTTTTTGCTTTTTATTATGGGTTATTTCTTGTAGCGAGTGGTGAGCTATTGGATTATAATTGTCCAAATTAATGTCATTATTTTTATATTTATAATTAATATTTGATAAATTGACAAAATATAAAACAAAATAAAAAAAAATTAACGAAGCCACTATTAGAGACTCAAAATTTTCAAAAAAATAAAAAAAATATAAAAAATTGTCTAACACAAAATTAACTAAGGGTAAGAGCATCCGCAAAAACTCCCTTATAATAACTTTTTACTATTATAAGGGATTAATTCTTTAGAAATCCTTCTCTAGCTGATCCCTTATCCAACCCCCCACATATAAGTGTTGCTAGCTCCCGCATAACTCATAAATTATTATTTTATTTCGTTGAATGCACGCAGGGGATGTCCTCCTGGATGTCCCGTGAGTGCCACGTAGTTGAAGAAGGAAAATGCCCAAAATTGGCTTGACCGATTGACTGCCCGATAGACAGCCATTCTTTGTTTTTCTCTGTTGCTTTGTTGCTGCTTGCTGGTGTTTGGTTGGCATTTGTGTTTTATTATTTTATTATTAATTTTTTTTTTTAATTTAAAAGTAATTAAAAAGATTATTTTAATAGAATAGCGAAAAAATAGAGAGTTGGTTGAGAGAAATAGATAAAAAAGCGATTTCTAAAATAGGGAATGAATTTTGTAATAATATTTTTGGATAAAATTTAGGTAGGCTAATAAGGATGCTCTAACTAAGACATTTTTCCTCTTAATGTTATTTACACATTTTTTGTTACTCCCCTTGTCCTAAATTGTTTGTTTATTTTCATTACTTCAAACATCTTAAAAAATCATTTAGATATATATATATATTTCAATGATTTTGAAAACTTTATCTACATGAATTAATCGATATAATTTAATTTGTGAAAATATTGAATTTATAAAAATACATTATTTGCTCGATTAAATGACACAAATTTAAAAAATAAACTAACAATTTGGAATAGATAGAGTGTATCTTAGATTTTAATGCATAACCAGATGTGTTTCCGTACTTTGTAATTTTCTACTTTATATTGACCAATCCTTTCCCATCCCAAAATATAATGAGGTTGTTTAAATGGGCATTTGGAGACTTTTTTTTTTTTTTTTAAAAAAAAAAAAAAAACTAATTTTTAGTTAAAAATTTTTTAAAAATTATTTATTATAAGTTAAAAAAAAATCAAATATCATGTCAATTTTTTTTATTTATTAATAAAACAACTTTTTTAACAAAACCCAAAAAATAATTTTAAAAAGTCAACTCCAAACCCAACCTATATATAAGTTGAGGAATTTTCAAAAATGAAATTTATTAAATATTTGTCTACCAAATTTATGCAAATTGGGTTGGTGAACATTTGAAGTGATGATTACAAATTGGATAGGAATATAGATCATTTGTCTCGCAGGTCTGACTAGAAAATTAAAATGTACTGCTTTATGTGTAAATTTCTATTGAAAGAATGTAAGGTTTTTTTTTTTTTGAACTCGAAAGAGCATAAGTTTGATTTATTAAATTTTGCAGGTGGCATTTCCTGTCTTGAAGAACTTGGTAATTTGGCGTGTACATAAGATATCAGGGATAATAAGGGACAAACAATTTAAACTTCCAGCCCAAGAAAAAGACAGAGAATCTTTTTGGCAACTAAAGAACCTACCCCTTATCCAGCATCTAGATATACGAAGTTGTCTAGAATTAAAAGTAATAGTAGTAGCTAATAAGGAAGGAGCGGCCAACGATAAACCCCTCATTTTTTCTGAATTGTGTTCTCTACGACTCTATTATTTGAATAATCTGAAGAGTTTCTATGGCAATTGCGGACCTGAAGAAGAAGAAGACGAAGAAGGAATTCTCAAACCTCTATTTCTTTTTAACGAAAAGGTACGACTGCCATAAGTTTTGTGTTTTTAGAGTTATTAGTTTAAATTCTTAAACCATAATCTCATGTGATTAAAAATTTAATAGTGCTAAATAACTATAATATTTACCCATGAATCATCAAGATGCATTTTACATATAAATCTACATAAGTTGAATTTGAGCCATCCATCTTCATTTTGGGTAAATTTCTAGTTCAATTTTTGCAAGTTCAAAGCTTTATTGTTAAAAAATTCTACACATATTACCTTTTAATTAGTGGGTCCAATTACTATACACTCTTATTGTATGAAAGTTAAGCAATTTTTATGGTTTTAGTTACTACTTTTTAGGGATTCACTTCTTCATAGTAGGACCGTTGAGTTTACAGAGAGCCAATTGAAAATAGACACAATAACCAATTGGAGTTCCACCAAACAAATCAGCCACCCTCGTACACTCTCCTTCATCTGATAACCTCTCTCCCGTTCTTCCCTCTCTTGTTCTTAGAGCATCTTTAATTCTTCACTTTTTCTTTCATTAAATTTAAATTTGATGAAAAAATATTAAAAAAATTATCTTCAATCCTTTCATCAATTCAAGAGAGAGAAATTTTTTTCATCAAATTGATAACTTAATTCGTCAAATTTAAATTTTATGAAAATTTAAAAAGATGAAACATTGGAGATGATGTGAAATTTGGTATGAGAAGGTAGTTTTTTACAAGATTTTGATGAAAATTTAATAACAGAATTAGAATAATTCATATCAAATCAAATTGTGTACTCAAATTTAAAATCAAGTTAGATGAAAAATTTAATGAATAATTGAAGATGGTTTTACGGTCTCTCGACTTTCCCTTCCCTCTTCCCATGCCCCGTCACCAACCACCGCTACCTCCCTCTTCCCCAACCCTCGTAGCCAACAATCAGCCCCAGCCCATGCAGCCAACCACCGCCCTCTCACACTACCCACTCATTTTCTTCCTCCCGAGAGTCTCCCAACAACAATTCCACCACCGTACAGCCTCTATGGCTAATCCTATACTGCTTCATCATCATTTCTAGTTTGATTTGTTCATTTTGGGCTCCATTCGACTTGGAAAAAATTCTTACCATTAGTCTGCAACTCATGGTGCAAAATTGTGGGGAACTTCATTACCTAATTGACTGGTCTTTTTGCAAGCAAAATAGTGTGATTGGGTTTCTATATAGCTCTCAACCATCTCAATTGTGGCCATTGTTGATTAGGCTGTGGCAACAATGACCACAATTGTTGTAGAAATTTCAGTGGTTGGAGGTTGTAGAGGAGAATGGTGTTACTGTGGGTGGGGAGATGCCAGATGGAAAGGAAGAGAGGGGGAAATTGAGACCCAGAAAACGTATAAGCTCCCCTCCATATTTTATCTCTTCATATCCATCCATATTCCTCTTGTGGGTCTCAATTTCAGACTCACTTTGATAATTCAAAACGTCTACTTCATAGGTTTCACAATAAAAGTCATTCATATAAAAAATTAGATTTATCGGATAACTATAAACATAGAAACAAATCACGTTTTGTTTTACAAAATGAATAGTTTAATTTTACAGTTCTATTTGCTATTCATTTTATAAAACAAAATATGATTTGTTCTTATGTATATAGATGTCCGATGAAATTAATTTTTTATGTGGATGACTTTTATTACAGAACATACAAAATAAACGGTTCGGATCATCGATGTAAGTCTGAATTTTGGCCCACAAGAAGAGTATGGAGAGATGCAAGTATTGAGAGAAGCTTATCCCAAAGAAGTCTCTTTCAAGCAATAGATAATCTCTCTATATGGCCCTCAACCATCTTAGTTTATCTTGGTAGTCAGACCTGACACCGTTGATTGTTCTAGAGACAAGTTAAGAAATTAAGAGATGGGAAACTGAGAAGGGTAAGGAAATTATCCAGTGCTTGACAGCTTAAGAGTGTATGAGAATATTAAACCAAACTGATATGGGTGGAAAAAGACAGTTAGGTGGAAAAAGATGGTTGGGTGCAATAAACTTAAGATTGTATAAGAATATCAAACTAAACTGATATGGGTGGAAAAAGATGGTTGGGTGCCATAAACTTAAGGTTTATGGCTCAACTGTGAAGACGCTATTCCCTTATTTTTATAGTGTATATACGGGGAGTAAATATTGTAATATTTTTCACTTTCATACTCCTTACATCTAAACTCTGTGTTGCTCTGAACGACGTCGCATTACTTGAAAGCATAACTTAGGTGAGCTACTCGACGAGTGTGGGTGCCAGAAAACCCCTCCGATGGTCAAATTAACACCATTGGAAGAAGAAGGAATATATAGAGAGAGTAATTAGAAATTGTAGACCTTTTGTATGGAGGATTTGTGCGCCTTATATAGCTACTTGCCTTGCCTTCCAAGATTATGTGCGCACTACCTCGCTCGTCCTTTCTTGGATGCATGGATGTATTATCCTCTCTTTTCCATACATGTGTATGCGTCAATACTGTCAAACAGCATTAGCTGAACCTCCAAACGATATTGACGCGTACTACTGACGAGTTTTCCTCCTTACATTCCAATTGGACCACGTCGCATATGGCCGACGAGTTATCCTCAACCAGGCTAACTCAACAAGTCTAACCTAGACCACTTCACGTCCGAGCTAACTTTGGCCAGTTTGCTCCCAGAGGGCTTTATTAGCCCAACTCATTATATTCAACCCGATCAAGCTCCGTTTACTCGTTGCTCGGATGAACTCTGCATGGCTATTTACCTTGACTAAGATTCTCAGCTCGGTAAAGAGTCGCCCCTCATCACCCTAGCTCGGTCATATCTCCAATGCGTGGGCTTAGCTTGGGCTGAGATTTGTCACCCCGGTCTATATTAGGCATGTGGGCTTAGCTCAGCCCATGGTCCAAGCTCATTCAGCTTGGCCCAACACCTATTTTATGCTAGCTCGGTTGCACGGTCAAAGGCTCATATGAGATTTAGGTTGACCTGTAAAGCCCCGAAATAAACCCAATATACTCGTCGCATAATAACCAATAAATAGCAACATAAATGAATTGATAAGCTTTCATTAATCAAAGTTTAATATATAAAAGGTGACACATGCGATATACATTCATAAACAGTACATCCTAAATATATAGCCATGTGTTGCAAGATTGTGAAAAGAAATGAGAGTTAAACAGATAATCATACGCCCTAAAGGCTTATATCTTTCCAAGTCAACACTTGGATACATCAACAGATGGGTCTTAAGCTCAATACAGATAAAGCCTAGGTTTGTACAAAATTAGATACAAAATAACAACACTGAGCCTTCAGCTCCATAGTTCTCCTAAGCTAGTCCTTGGTGAGGCATATCACTAGTACTTGAAAATGGTTTTTTCCCTATGAGCCAACGCCCAGTAGAAGCACTATAACACAATGTATAGATCTTAATGTTTATATCACAATTCTCAAAACCATGCCCTTTACAATAGAAAGAAGTGGGAAATCTCAAACCAGTTCAACTTTTCACGGATATTTTGTCCGCGAGAAACCGTCAAATTGCACCCATGTAAAGTAGCCTATACAAGTGCTACTATTGTCATTTTATGGATATTTCATCTGTGGAATCGGCACCCATGTATACGCGCATTTTTCGGGACTTTCAACCTGGACACACAGGCCAACTTGATTTGGTGATACACACCTATTTCCCACGTTCACCCATTTTTCTCAAATTCATTACATTTTCAATGTATTAGATGAACAACAATGTTCAATGCACAAGGACGAGGATAAGTTTTAATTCACCTAATTCTCATGCAATTCCTACAATACTCATAACTATCCTCCACCGATAGCCCAAAATAGATATCTCTAAACATATAAGTAAATTTCATTAACGATACACTTTTTCAAAATCTCAAGATAAGAGTGACCATACATATCCAACTACGCCATCATCATCAACATTACTTCAATTTCATAATTCTCACATCATTTCCGTTTTCTCTTACAATCTCAAACATTCATGTTTTAAGGCAAAACCCCCTTCTCTTTGAAAATTGAATTTCAATGTATGAAATACCTCATTTCAACATGTATCAACTCCAATTTCATACCCATAAGCTTTTCCAAGAAACCATTTGAAACCCTTTTTCTTTTCTTTTTTTCCATTTTGACTTCAAACCCTAGGTTTTACCAAAAAAACCCAAACCACTATAATCTTTTGAAATAGCAAATAACTAAGGTAAAACTTATACAAGAGTGTGTAGAAGAATCCCTACCTCAAGCTTAGAAGACTAGAGGAAGAGTGAAGAGACTCCAATCACGTCAAAACCCAACTTTGTTCGGATCAAAACGAAGCACGAGGTGAGCTCTACCTTTTTAACAAAGGGAGTAGGGTGAAGAAATCACTAGATCTTGGTGTACCTGAGTGAAATCGAAGAGTTTTAGAGATAGAGTGAGAGAAAATAGGGTTTTGGAATGTTTAGAGAGAGATAGAGAGAGATGAAAAAGTGACTCAGAAAAGTGACTTTACAAATGATATACGCACAAGTTGCTAGAGCGCAAGATGTGTCGCTCGAGCACAAGAAGCTTCGCTCAAGCGCAGAATACAAATTCTTAGTAGTTTTGCAGACAGAGGTCGTCGCTCGAGCACAAGAAGATTTCGCTCGAGCGAAGAATACAAACTCCCAGTATTTTTGCAAACCTGCAAAAGTACTGGAGTTTCGCAAAGACCGCTTGAGCGCAAGAAGTGTCGCTCGAGTGAAAGAACAAAAATCTAGACAACACAAGTTTGAAAAATAAGCTACCAACCTGTTTCAAACAAAAAACAACACAACGCAATAGCCAAATTCAAGGAGGAGTAGTAGGAAACAAGGGAAGAACAACTATATATAACAACGAAACCCAAATCCAAAACAACAAATAGGTTAGGTCTAACTAGAATCGTTATAATATCCTCCACCGAAGCCTAAAACAAATATCTCTAAACAAATAAGTAAATTTCATTAAAGATACACTTTTCCAAAATCTCAAGATGGGAGTGACAATACATATCCAACTACGCCATCATCATCAATATTACTTCAATTTCATAATTCTCAACATCATTTCCATTTTCTCTTTGCAATCTCAAACATTCATATTTTAGGGCCAAAACCCCTTTCTCTTTGAAAATCAATTTCAATGTAGGAATTACCTCATTTCAACATGTATCAACTCCAATTTCATACCCACAAGCTTTTCAAGAAACCATTTGAAAACCTCTTTTTTTCATTTTGATTTCAAATCCTAGGTTTTACCAAAAATCCGCAAACCACTATAATCTCTTGAAATAGAAAATAACTAAGGTAAAACTCATACAAGAGTGTGAAGAATCTCTATTCAAGCTTAGAAGACGAGGAATAGTGAAGAGACTCCAAATCACGTCAAAACCCAACTTTGTTCGGATCAAAACGAAACTCTAGGTGAGTTATACCTTTTCAACAAAGGGAGTAGGGTGAAGAAATCACTAGATCTTGGTGTACCTGAGTGAAATCAAGAGTTTTAGAGATAGAGTGAGAGAAAATAGGGTTTTGGAATGTTTAGAGAGATAGAGAGAGATGAAAAAGTGACTTAGAAAAGTGACTTTACGAACTGATATATGCACAGTTCGCTCGAGCATAAGATGTGTCACTCGAGCGACCAGACACAATAATTTTACCACTTTCGCTCAAGCATAGAATACAAAGTCCTAGTAGTTTTGTAGACAAAAGTCGTCACTTGCCTGAAAGAAGCTTCGAGCGAAGGAAGCTTCGCTCGAGCGAAGAATACAAACTCCCAGTATTTTTACAGGTCGAGCGAAGAATACAAACTCCCAGTATTTTTGCAGACCTGCCAAAGTACTAGAGCTTCACAAAGACTGCTCAAGCGCATAGGTACTAAGTGTGCTGACTTGGTCAATCAATCAACTACCACCCAAATGGCGTCATTACCCTATTGAGTCCTCAGAAGACCCATAACAAAATCCATTGTGACATGCTCCCACTTCCATTCAGTTATAGGCAAGGATTGCAATAAACCTGCTGGGCTCTGAGCTCGACCTTCACTTGTTGACAGGTAAGGCACCTTGATACAAACATGACCACATTCTTTTTATATACCTTTCACCAAAACTGGCGACTAAGGTCATGATACATCTTTGTGCCTCCCGGGTGCATCGCAAGGCATAAGTGGTGAAACTCTCGGAGTACTTTCTCTCAACAAGACTCCGACACGAAATGACGATCAAGGTATCTAACACTCGAGTCAAAATATATGTTCAAGCCTTTCTCTACCTTTCATTAGAGATTTTCTCCCATAGGATTTTCTACCTCAAGATCACCCCTCTGCACTTCTATCACTCGGTTCACAAATGTAGGTTGTGCAACTATCGAAAACAAGGCTGCAGACTCAACGAACTCCCCAAGATGCAAGTCAAACTCACCAATAGCACCTAACATCTCACATTCCCGAATGGCAATACTAGTTACACTACCAATGAATTCCTACTTAAGGCATTGACCACAACATTGGCCTTCCCCCGAATGATAATGCAACTCAAAGTCATAATTTTCTATAAACTCTATCCACCTTCTCTGCCCTTAGATTCAAGTCTTTCTGTGTAAACAGATACTTCAGACTTTTGTGATCGGAAAATACTTCAAACTTCTCACCATACAATAATGCCTCCAAATCTCAAGGCAATGATCACTGCTTCTAACTCTAGGTTATGAGTAGGGGTTGTTCCTCTCATGTGTTTTCAACTGCCGTTAGCCATAAGCTACTATTTTCCCCTCTTGCATCAATATACAACCCAAACTTGCTGTGAAGCATCTCAATACACCGAATTGCCCAAATCCCTCTCCGAATAATCAATACTGGAGCAGTGGTAAGTCTAACCTTAAGCTCTTGAAATGACTTCTCACAGGTCTCACTCCACACAAACTTAATTCCTTTCCTTGTCAATCTAGTTAATGGTGAAGCTAATCTAGAATTTTTTTTACAAATCGATGGTAATACCCGGCCAATCCATGAAACTACTGATCACAAGGCACTCTTAGGTTGTTCCCAATCTTGTATGGCTTCTATCTTAAATATCATGTGGCCTAAGAACTTAACTTTTTTCAACCAGAATTCACACTTCTCAAACTTAGCATACAATTTGTAGGCTCTAAGCAACTCAAGTACCACTCGTAAGTGTTCCTCGTGCTCCTCCTCAGATGGTGAGTAAATCAAAATGTCATCCACAAAGATGACTACAAAGCGGTCTAAGAACTCACGGAAGATTCGATTCATCAAATCCATAAACACGATTGGTGCATTAGTTAACCCAAAATGCATCACTAGGAACTCATAATGGCCATACCGCGTATGGAATGACATCTTCTGGATATCTTCCTCCCTTACCCATCAACTGGTGATAACTCGATCTCAGGTCTATCTTAGAGAAACAATAGGATCCCTTCAACTGGTCAAACAAATCATCTATACGCGACATTGGGTACTTGTTCTTAACAATTACTCGGTTTAATTTCCAGTAATCAATAAAAAGTCACAAGGCACCATCATTCTTCTTTGCAAAGAGAGCTAGTGCTCGCCAAGGCAAAGCACTAGGGCAGATAAAACCCTTATCTAACAATTCCTGGAGTTGAATATTCAACTTACTCAACTCACTCAACTCGGCGAGTGTAAATCTATATGGTGCCATATAGATCGGTGTCGTGCCAAGCACTAACTCAATAGAGAATTCAATCTTATGATGAGGTAGTAAACTGGTGAGATCCTCAGGAAAAACATCCAGGTATTCACAAACTACCCTTGGCAAATCAACTCGGACCTCATCACACTCACTACCCAAGAAGTTTGCAAGAACAAAACTAAGCTCACTCCGACCATGCGAATCATACACCGGTAATAAAACTCTATCGACTCCACCCCCCATGAAATAAAAACAATCACCGCTTAAGGTACATACAGTAACCCTCTGACGGTAACAATCTATGACAGCTCGATACGATGATAACTAGTCCACACTCAATATAGCGTCAAAACTTGACATATCAATCAACACAAATGCAAAAGGGAGTCGACGATCGGCAACCTCTATGTCACAACCCTGACACCCTTGTTCCAAAACAATCTCACTACCAATAGTGACTCTACACTAAGTGGAGATGTTAACCGAGCCAATTCTAACCCCAAAAGCCGATGCAAATGCAAATAAGATAAATGAATATGTTGCACCTATATCAATCAACACATTAGCAATAGAATTGCATAACAAGAAGTACCTCTCACTACCAAAGGCACTGGTACTAGTTTAGCGCGATAACAGCATACACACCGCTTGTAAGTCTCTGCTTTACTTGCTCACCCCTCAGAGCATATGTCTGATGCATTGACTGAGCCGAAGAGGCTTCCTAATTAGCCCTCGAGGCCTGAACTGACTGTGCAAGCTGGTGGCTCTATGTCTGCCTAAAACCAGACGAACCAGTTGTGCCACCCAACTAAGGGAAAAACCTCTTCAAATGCCTTGCTTGTTTACACTAATAACAAGTGAGCGGCTTCCCTCTCCCCTGACTTTGGCTCTGAGAATGAGTCGCAGATGAAACAGACTATTGCCCTCCTCCTCTTTGAGGGCAAACTGGAGACTTGTGGCCCAAATGGCTACACTTAAAGCAAGTGAAATCTCCCTGACCACTTTTCCTAGAACCCGAACTCAGTATTGGAAAAGTGGACCTTGATTGTGCTCCCTAGAACTGCTGTGAAGTAGAACCCCTTTGTCTCTTACTGTCCACTTGAACATCCTGACTCCTTCTGGAGTCCCTCATTCGCTCCTCCTCCATTTTCATCACGGTCTCAAGATGAGCCGTCGACTGTACAAGTCACTCGTAATCTCTAATCATTGAACTAGCTACCTTGAAAAGAAGCTCAGTCCTCAACCTTTTCTCGAACTCCACGCAACGGCACTCACCTGTCGCTGCTAACTCTGGTGCAAACCTAGAGAGACTAGTAAAGGCTACCTTAAACTCGGCTATAGGCATGTTGAGCTACTTGAGCTTTGAGAATTGCTCCCTCAACTTCTTTCTAACCGTGGGAGGTAAGAACTTATCCTGGAAGGCATTGACAAAGTCCTCCCAAGTCACCCCAATGCGCCCACGCATATACTTCCCCCATTGACCCGCATCTCCCTTCAATTGGAAGGATGCCAAGGTTATTCTCAGCCCATCGTCCTCGATGCCAAGCATCTCAAACGTCTTCACTATCTGTCCTAGCCACTTTTCCGCCTTCAATGGCTCCTTAGGGTCACCTAAAAACTCGTCTAGATTAGACTGGAAGAACTCCCTCTTTAAGAACAACAGCCATGCCTTAACTACTTAGGCCTGGACTTGATTCTTAGCCTTGAGAACGTTTATGGATTCCCCCAAAGCCTCGGCCATTTCACGGGCCAAAGCGCCCATGGCCTATTGACCAACTGGTTCAGCCATATTGGCCTAGCCAACCCCTTCCTCTTGCGCCAGAATCTCGTCCAATAAAGGCACCTCATGCCTTCTAGGCCTACCATGCCTACCACCACCACGTCTACGTCCTGACATCCTAATAAAGGTAACAAAGGAGATTAGCACATTTACAAATGTGCTAAAGCTAACTCACTTGCATTCTAATGCGATGGGCAATAGTAATTCACTCCACATAAGCATGTAATCACATAAACACATAACAAGTTCCTTCCTAGATAATGATTGTCCCGCGGCATTACTAGAGTTCTAATTAGAAACAACAATGATCAAGTGCTTTTCTAATAGAACTTCTAGAAACCCGTAGACCTAATCAACATCTTAGGAATTAAACCACATACCCATATAATCACATAAGCATGTTATCACATAGCATCCCAAAACATACAAACATCTCTATCAAGCGAGATTAACCCGTTGTCGTAAGAACCACTTCCCACGTATCCAAAGTATTTAAACCCGGTAAACTCTGATACCAAGTTAATGCCCCAAAATAAACACAACATACCCATCTCATAATAACCAATACATAGCAATATAAATGAATTGATAAGCTTTCATTAATTAGAGTTTGATATACAAAAGGTGACACATGCGATATACATTCATAAACAGTACATCCTAAATCTACAACATGTGTTACAAGATTGTGAAAAGAAATTAGAGCTAAACAGATAATCATACACCATAAAGGCTTACATCTTTCCAAGTCAACGCTCGGGTACATCAACAGTGAGTCTTAAGCTCAATAAAGATAAAGCCCTAGTCTTGTACAAAATTAGATACAAAATAACAACACTAAGCCTTCAGCTCTATAGTCCTCCCAAGCTAAGTCCATGGTAGAGGCATATCACTAGCACTTGAAAATGGTTGCCTATAACTGAGTGGAAGTGAGAGCATGTCGCAATGGATTTTTTATGGGTCTTCCGAGGACTCAACGAGGTAATGACGCCATTTGGGTGGTAGTTGATTGATTGACCATGTCAGCACACTTTATACCTATGTGTATGAGTGATTCAGTAGGTTATCTAGCTGACCTTTACGTTAGGGCATAGTGAGGTTTCACGGGGTCCCTATAACGATTGTTTCATATAGAAATCCGCATTTTACGACTCGTTTATGGCAGAGCCTAAAGAA
The DNA here is from genome assembly GCA_036172215.1 of Camellia granthamiana. Classification (NCBI taxonomy): domain Eukaryota; kingdom Viridiplantae; phylum Streptophyta; class Magnoliopsida; order Ericales; family Theaceae; genus Camellia; species Camellia granthamiana. The sequence continues at coordinate 47,128,458 of CM069908.1, read as the reverse complement.
TGCCTTGGGCACGAGATTGACTTTTAGCACCGCATATCATCCACAAGCTGATAGGCAGTCAAAGCGCACCATTCAGATTCTAGGGAATATGCTTCGGGGTTGTGTTCTTGACTTTAAAGGGTCGTAGGAGAGACACTTGCCCTTTGTGGAGTTTGCCTATAACAATAGCTTCCAGTCGAGTATTGGCATGACACCATTTGAGGTCTTGTATGGCCAAACGTGTAGATCTCCTATGTGTTGGGCTGAGGTGGGTAATGCACCTATGTTCGGTCTAGAGTTAGTCCAGGAAATGACGGAGAAAGTTGCACTTATCCGTAAGAGGTTAGTCATGGCTTAGAGTCGTCAGAAGAGCTATGCCGACCGTAGGAGGAGACTGTTATCCTTTAAAGTGGGAGATCACATCTTTCTAAAGATATCACCTAGACGGGGTTTGATGAGGTTTGGAAAGAGTGGGAAGTTATCTCTTAGATTTATTGGGCCTTTTGAGATCCTAGAATGGATTGGGGAGGTAGCTTATCGTTTGGCCTTGCCGCTACAGCTCTTTGGGGTTCATGACGTGTTTCATATCTGTATGTTTCGAAAGCTTGAGCTAGATTCATCGCACGTGTTGGATTGGACCGAATTAGAGGTAGACGAGGATACCTCGTATGAGGAGAGGCCAGTGAGAGTCTTGGATACTCAAGACCAATTCTTGTGTGGCAAGACAATTCCTTTGGTGAAAGTGTTATGGAAACACCACGGGGTCGAGGAAGCAACTTGGAAACATGAGTTAGAAGTCCGTGAGAAGTATCCGGACCTATTTGTTGGTACTTGAACATGTTTTGAGAGTTTTGTTGTGTTAATGTAATGTAAACATTGTATATTTTTTGGAAATGTGAATTGTATATTCAGTATTGAGAACTTGTATATCATGTTGATATGAATGAACGACCGGTGGATGGGTCATGGCGATGAATTTGAATTATTATCGTTATTGTAACTAGTTTAAACTTGCTTTTAATGTTCAGTTTAAATTTTGGGGACGAAATTCCAAAAGAGGGAAGATTATAGCGATTCTAGTTTGGACCTGACCCATTTGATGTTTTGGATTCGGGTTTCTTTGTTATATATAGTTGTTCTTGCTTTGTTTCCCACTACTCCTCCTTGAATTTAGCTATTGGGTTGTGTTGCTTGTGTTTGGAACAAGTTGGTGGCTTGTTTTTCAAACTTGTGTTGCCCAAATTTTTATTCCTTCGCTCGAGCGACACTTCTTGCACTTGAGTGGTTTTTCCGTTTGTTCGGCCAAATTCCCCTTTCACAGTAGTTCCAATGGTGCACACCATGAAATTAAAAAAATAAAAATAAAAACCTTACTTACGAAATATTGTGATTACGTTATAAATGTTAAAAAATTAAGAATTTTTTATGGTAAAGTTACCAATTATGTTAGGGAGTGGGAAAAAAAAATGAAAACCCACAATAAGGTCCTGTTTAGCAATTTGGTTTTTTTTAGTGACTTTTTAGTTTTTTAGTGAGGTGAAAAATATTAGTATGTTTGAAATGATTTTTTTAGTTGAATATATTTGTGAGAAAAAAAAAAGTAATTGATTAATATGTATATTGTAACATTTTGACTTTTTTGACTCCCTAATTTTTTTGTGACCTTTGATTATTTTAACTTAAAATAATAAGCAAATTAACGAATTTAAAAAAAATAAAATTTATTAACATAGTGTTTGGTTCATGGATTTGGGTAAAAAATTAGAAAGGTAAAAAAAAAAAACTTGTATGAAATGTAGTACCTGAGTTTGGGAGATATGCTAAAAAGATGCAATTAGGTTGGTGAACATTTGAAAGGATGATTACAACTTGGATAGGATTCATGAAAATGCAGCATCCATAATGATACCAATAAATCATCCATCTCGCTGCTATGACTAGAAATTCAAATCTATATTTTCATGCGAAAATTTCTATTGAAACAAAGATAGGATACTCATTCTTGCATTTAGTCGTGGTCCTTATAAGAGACAGTTTAATTAACACCATCAAACGGGTGACAAGTCCTAATTTGTTTATTTGTATCTTGTTATCGTGCAAAAATTAAATCAGTTCTATAATTGATTGCAATCAATGAGAGGAAAGTATAAAAATTAAACAGACAGTAACAACTTTTTATACAGCTTATTGTTTGTTCAATTGTTTAAGAGATGGAAGCTCTTCCCTTTTTTTTTTTTTCTTTTTTTAAAAAAAAAAAAAAAAAAAAAAAAAAACTAATAAAATTTTTTCTTATTCCTTATGTTATTATCAATGATACAGGTTGTGTTTCCTTGCTTGGAAGAGTTGAGGATTCTGTCCATAGGCCAACATTGAACAGATATGGATTAGCACACCTCCAACCAACTCCTTCAACAAACTAACAAGTTTGGATGTGTGCAAATTAACAGATTAGTGTATGTTGCTCCATTAGAACTACTTGGAAGTTTGCAGAATCTACAATCCATTTGTATACAGAATGTGGGTTACTAGAAGAGGTAATTCAAAACCAGAAGATCAAATTTAGGGAAGGAATAGTTTAGAGATGAAGCAACAAGCAAACAAGTTGAAATCACTCATGTGCTCCCTCAATTAGAAAGGGTTTTCCTTACAAAATTACCATGTTTGATAAGCTTTTGCTCTGGGTATAAATTGGCACCATCAGTACAATTGTCAATAAAAGAATGTCCCTCCTTGAGGACCCCTAATGTAAGAGAAAATCAATAAATCTTTCCATTCCAATGAAGAGGTACGCCATTGATTCTTATTTATAGTTATCCAAACTGCGCCCCCCCCCCCCCCCCCCCCCCCCCCCCCCCCAAAATGTTTATCCAAAACCTTCATATTCATGATTATTAACTTTGTCTAACACATGCTTATTGGTTAGAGTTTTACTTCTTGACGGCTGTGCCGTAAATTTCTGGTTTACAGTTAACCAATAGATGCCACATCAGCTAATTTATGGTACACAAATAGTTACATTATATTCCCTGTTTGGCTCTGTTCTTGACCCATTACCCTGTCTTCCTCCCAATCTGGTTTCCTCCACCATGGAACCCCCAGCCACCTCTTCTAACCACTTCTTCCCTGTTGACAACTCCCTTCCCACCTCATCTCCTTCCTCTCCTAGACCAACATGTTCTCTCCTTAAACACCTGTCACGGCCTATCCGTTTTCCCCATTTAACACGATGAAATTGTGGCCAACGTCGCAAGCCTCAATCCATATTCCTTAACACTACTGCTGATATCGGAGTCCCTTCCCCAAATATTTTCTTAGTTCGTGAATGGTGATTTTTTGTTTCGGTTACAATTTGGATTTTGCAGTTTTTCATTTGAGCAAAAAAAAAGTTGGGAAAATTGGATACTAGTTTTGAGTGTCTTTCTCAGTAATAAGTGTGTTCATCAATATTGATTTGATATGGGATATATATATACACATGTATATTGTATATGCAATCGTGTACTGTTTAAACTGTGGAGATGATGGAGGTTCGTGGCTGAATAGCTTTTGAGGATGAGGAGTTTGAATAAAAAAGGGACAATTACACTGCGGCTGGCAATAAAATAATTATAAATTAATAAAAAAGTTTATAATTTTAATTATTAACATTTATAATGCTTTTCATTATTTTGTAATTTCCCCCAATAAATAATGGTAAAGAGAGAATAAAGATCTGATGAGGGTGACCCTGAGTTCGGCTCTTATGGTGGTGAACTGTAATAGTAGTTTGCCGTGTAAAAGTTAATTTGTTGATAATGTACAATAGTAATTCCAACTTGTAATTCTAATGGTGCAATATAATTTGAAATAGCACAAGAATTAAATTATGTAAGTTCAAAGTTGGAGATTAGTTCACACTATAATATAACCCACGCTTAAGAATGACATGAGTAGGGTATGAGTTAAAAGTTCCTACCCCACCACTCTCCCCCACCCCACTCAAATCCAAACCCAAACCCAAACTCAAACCCGCAAATGCAACCCCCACTCCGGACTCTACCTGATCCAAAATATGAGATATAACTGTGTCAACACCAGCCGCAACCTTTACTTTATATATTAGAATAGATATAAAAAGAGAGAATAAATAAATAAGAGTAAATAATTTAACATCTTGTGGTTTATCTCAAAAACACGAAACCCCTTTGTAGTTTCCTTTGTAGCACTCAAACCCCTAGACTTTATACCATGTTATAATTTTTGACGGATGTACCAGAAGTGCACATTGCCTAAAAAAAAAAAAAAAAAAAACAGGAGAGAGAGAGAGAGAGAGATTGCAACTAGAGAGATTTTTTCTCTACAATCACTCTCAGGAATAGAGTAGATCATATCACATCTTAACATATTTTGAGCTCTGTCCTCTCCCTCATGTGCTTGAGCTCTGTCCTCTCTTTCATGGCCAAATCAATCTTTCAACAACATGAGCCTAAATGGTGTTGCAGAGACCCACAACAATGGTCTCCTCCAACTCACTAACGACACGCTTCGATTGATCGGCCACGCCTTTTACCCAATTTCAAGAACTCCAGGGTGAACTGGGTTGTGAGCTTGTTTGAGCTCATAATTGTGCTATTCTGTGTGCTTAGATGTTCAATGAGTTAGCTGGCGGTCTATTTTCTGACAGCCATCTACGAATTATAGTTGCTTGGGAGTTCTCTGGTTGTGTCTGGGAGGCTTTCATGTCCTAGTTTTGTGGTTCGACTGAAGGTGTGCATCTCTCTCTAGTTCTAGAGAGAGAAAGATGATGTTAATAGGTGTGGTCTCCGGGTTGGTGCTCTAGCAATCTATTTTGTGGGTCTTGGTAACTCTCCGGCTAGTTGGTGTTCCAGCTGGGTTGTAGAATAGCCTTGGCAATTATGTGAGTGCTCTGTTGGTCTGGGTTGTGTCGCCGGTGGTCAGTTTGTTATCGACGGGTCCTTCTTGTGATATGGCAGGTTTTTTTTTTTTTTTTTTGATCGGCAAAAGGAAATAAATTTTATTGATGAAAAAAATGCAATACACATGAAAAACATCAAAAAACAAGGCAAGAGCAAAAGCTCAAGTTGGTGAGAGACCAACATAAAAACACCAAACTAAACAACCAATCAAATAACCACCTCACCAAGTTTCAAGAAAAAACTGGGCAAAAAAACCTCCCAATCACACTACCAAAATAACCACCCAAGGGTACATAGTTCACACAGCAATATCAGCAGTGGTTCTTACATTGTTTCTCTGGTGCTTCACTGGGCTATTTTTTTGTGGTTCAGAGAATATGGAGAGGTCTAGTGGTGCTGTTGAGCGGTGATTTTGTTGGGTTTTTGGTTTTGGCCATTGGAGAGAAAGGGAGTGTTTGTCTCTCTCTCTCTGTGGTTGCAATCTTTCTCTCTCTAACTTTCGCTCTCTCTCTCTCTCTCTCCCCTGTTCTTTCTTTCTTATTTTATTTTTTATTAAGCGGTGCACAAAACGATGTCGTTTTATGCACTTCTGTTGTATCCGTCAAAAATTACAACATTGTATAAAGTCTAGAGGTTTAAGTGTTACAAATGAAACTAGAAGGGGGTTCTATGTTTTTGGGGTAAACCATAGGAGGTTAAATTATAATTTACCCAATAAATAAATAAACCTGCAAATAACTATTGGATAGATAGTATTTTCAGTAAAAACAGATATAGAAGAGAAATGTCCTGAAACAAATCAAACACAATTAATTATGGAATGAAAAGTACACATACAATGGATAGAACATCAAAACCATTACAAATTGAAGTACACAAACATAGAAAATCAAACAAATTACAAGGGCAGCAATGCTGAGATGAACATTATTGTATGACAACAACAACAACATACAACTGAATCAACGACGTAGATAAACATAATCCAATTGCCTGCTTAGCTGCTCATTTCATTTGAAGGGATTGTAAGCGGTCCTGGATCGCGAGAATCGAATCCTCCTCTTCATTATCGAATGCGCAATAAATATGAGCAATAAAATGGGAATCTTTGTTATAGTATGCCCAACCATTCTTGCTAATCTTGGTGTCACACACTTCACAGTAGACAGTTCTAGAAGTCTCAATGGGAAAATCATAGCAAAGTGTAAGTGGCTTTTTGTGCTTCTCGTAGTAGACAGTATAGGGCGTGCCAGCGCATGCCACGTGGAGATCAAACTTGCAAGGAGAGCAGTGGTAGTGAAAGCCCTCACCAGGGTCGCGACAAGCATTGCAATAGAACTCTCCAGATTCATAACGGGTGGAAGATCGGAGGGTGAGTGTTTCGTCACGATGAGATTTGTGTTCGATCTCTCGTGGAACGTCTTTACATGACTTGTGAATGAAGAATTCACAGTCTTGACAGCCCCAGGCTTTGCCTACAATGTCTGTCTCGCATATATCACATTGTACTAGGTCTTCCTCCAGCATCTTGTAGCGATGCAGGGCATGGCGATGGCTGAAGTGAGTTATCTCGTTTTTAACAGGGCGTGTATCGTGGCGAACTTTCTGTTAAAAAAATTATGTGATTAATATTATTGAATCAATTAACTTTTTTTTAATAAATATATATATATTTTAAATCCAAAAAATAGTTTAAATTCAACATACTAGTAAACCCATTATTAAGAAATGTTACTACTTATTCCAAGATAATAAGATTTATTATGTCTACATGGTAAATTAATAATACAAGGTAAATTTATTATTAATTGCTAATACTATTAGGTGATGAAGTGATATAACGGTTTTATAACTTGTATTAACTTTTTTAATGAAAGCTTCCCTCTCACGGAACTGCAGGGTCCAATTGAGGGGACTGTGGGCCTGCTGTGAGATTCAAATCATTCATCCCAAAGTTTCCGTCAAGTGCATAATTTATGTAAGAAATGTTGATTAGATATTGGAAGATATTTAGCAAAAATAGTTGGTCTAGAAATCAAAGTTACCATTTTTTTTTTTTTTTTTTTTAGGGAAAGCCTATGGTGGAAATATGTACTCTATTATAAAGGCGTAATTTTGTTATAAAATTTAAAAAAATGAGTAATCTTGTCATAAATTGATATTAAAAAAATATTGTAACCAAACTACAAACTTTTATAATATTGACAACAAAATTTTAGACATCTTGTTATCTTAATTTGTGGTGAGCTTATGTATTTTGTAATTGATGTTACAAAATTTTATGATAACGTTATATCAATTTGTGATAGGGTGCATATGGTATGCACCCCTAAGGGGTGCACATTTTTTTAAGGGTAAATTACAAATACGCCTTTTGAAGTTTGTTTAAGATACAAATTGCTCCATGTGGTTTGAAAAATTACAAATGCCATATTGTCAAAAATTTTTATTTAAAAGAGTTAACAAAAAAATTGAAATTTCTAACTGCTCTTATATACAATGATAAATTAACCTGAATTATTAATTGAAATAAATTCGTGACATCATTAAAGATTATTAATTGACTTTATTATTTATTAATAAAATGAGACATGCGTTATGAAATTAGAATTTCAAGGGATGAGATGTAACTTCTAGAATTATCGTATTTTAAGCAACCATAGGGGGTTTATTTGCATCCCCCCCCCCCCCGGGGGGCCTTTTTATTTTTCTTTTAAGACAAATTTGATTCAATTATTTGGTCAAGGAAAATGATATACAAATTAAAAAAAAAATTATATAAAATTTTTTACAAGAATGATGTTAGATTAGTATTTTGGAAATTGTAAATCGTTTTAATGGATCTTTTGATTTGAAATAAATGGATACAAATATAAATTTTCTATACAATTTTTTTTGGTTTATATATCATCACTCAATGGTTAATAATAATAATAATATTTTTTTTTTCTTTTTTTTCCAGATGATTTGCTCAGAAAGTATTAGTGATAAAATATTTGGATTACAGAGGTGTGCTCGGAGGTAGGCCAACAACCCCTCAACTCGACCTTCTAGTCCAGTTTTTGGACCAAAGAGAAGCTAGCTATGAAGCATGGTATTTTGAAAAATATGCCGTATCCGTATAAGGTATTTATTGGTGTATGGTATATTGTATGGTACTTCTGTATACGTATCGGGTATACAAAACGCATACTCAAATTTTTTCTTCTTAATTTTTGGCATACCCAGATGTACCTAATATATACCTAAGTCGTACCGTATCTCAGTTGAAACAATATTTTCTTCTATTATAGAGATAAAACTCCTTTCACTAGAGTTTTTTTTTTTTTTTTTAATTTTATACTTAGCATGATTTTAAAATTATACTATGATTTGTAACTTATTTAATATATTGACATTTAATTTTGATTTATACCTTACTTTTGGCATTAAATGTTAATTATAGGTTGAATGTTAATAAATTAAACCATTTAATTAATGTTTGCATTGATATATGCTTCAGACAGCCCAGAAGCCGCGGACCATTTTTACACTACTAATTTCTCCCCTCTTTAATAACTCAAACAAATGATTAAGACCAAGAGAGATTTTTTTTTCCCCCCCTCTCCAAATCAATCAATCCAAATGGATTATAAATTATTAAAAAACAACACTGCAAAATCAAAGTTACGAACTCAGAATTTATCCCAAAAAAAAGAATCAGTGATTTTAATTCATTTTACTCATGTTAATCTCTATCATTTGAGATAAATTATGAATTGATAAAAATGGATTCATAGCATTTTCTATTGAAAAAATCCAAATCGAAGGAGGCGAATGACCTCAAATCCTGATTAAGAAAAATATTATATATAATTTCATTTCTTACCTCAACTCGACGGTCGAGGAGGATGACTTCGGTGATGGTGTTTTTGTGCTTGGTGGTTAGCACAGCAGCTTCCTCATAAGATGATTCACCGTTTGATCTTCTAACTCTACGCCTCCTCCGGTGATACGAGTAGTGATCCCCTTTCTGTATTTCAACTCCTACTCTCTTCGCCAATTCTTTTCCACTACTCATCTCTCTCTCTCTCTCTCTCTTTCTCTCTCTCTCTCTTTTCTTTTTCCTTCTCTTTCTGTCTGTGCAAGTTATCTTGTGCTATGTATTCGTGGATTTATATAGAAAAAAGAAGCTAATATTTTAAGAAAAATCATTGATTGTTCCTAGAACGTCACATGATCATATTTTCACCAATCACAATTAATTATACTTTTCTCATATTCTCTAATCATCCAATATAAATTTATGGGTATCACTTTCTCTATCAATCACAATCTTATTGAGACACCACTTGATGATCCCTAAAACCAACCAATAACTTCTTGCATTATAGACTTTTCTTTATTATTGTTATTATTATTATTATTCTTTGATTAGTTGGGAAGTCACACACACGGACAAATTTTGATTAGTTGGGTCATTCTTTAATGAATAAATTCACATGGAATACAAACAGAAATTTGAGATATCATTTTCATAAAGAATGACTTGATTCAAGGTGAATCATTCATTTTATTTTAATTATATATAATTGAATTAAAAAAAAATATTTATGCTTATGTCAAATATATTTTTAAATTGTTAGCATAAAATATACGTAATTTTAAAAGAAAATATTGACATTTCATAATTAAAGTAATAAAGATAAGAATTTATGACATTTGTTCGGAATTCACTGAATAAATAAAACAAAGTATAACTAAAATCTAAATTGTTGTGAGTCTTCCATCAGCATTCCTGCATTGTCAACATGATAGTTAGTATTATAATTGATAAACAACACATATATTATGTATTTATAAAATGTTATACTTACATATTTTATTTTATTTTACCTTCTAAAAGGTATAGACATTCTTCAAATCAATTTATATTTAAAAAAAAGGTTACGCACGGTACACAATCTAGTTGATTTTGCATTGTTGGTACATGTATGATAAATGCATAGGCACGATCTTGGCATAACGCAATATGATTTTTAATCATTCTGACTCCATTATCCTGTAAAATTTTGGAATTATAACATTGTGTTTGAAAATGTAGGAATAAGTTGTTTATAATAAATTATATAGTTTCGCACCTTTGATCTCATATTCTTCAAATATGATGGTTGACATCGCAAGATAAACTCTGCCCGTTTATCTTGAACAATGAGATTTATTAAACCAGTAGTGTTTTTGACCACAATGTTAACATTGTATCTAATATATATATATATAAAACTTGTTAAAAGAAAATATTGTATTTAATAAAAAATAAAAAAACTCGTTAAGTTTGAATTATTATTGTACATAACAATTATTTACCTAAAGAAAATTACCTCGTTATAATATCAATATCATCATGCATGCACTGATAACAAACAATATGACCATAATGATATTCAACTTTTTGATAGTAACTTTTGCATAAATCAATCCAAAGATTGTCAGCATCAATTTGTTCGATGTACCCAAGTATTTGAAAATATGAAACCTACAAAATATTTGAAAAACATAAATTACTCTCTCTCTATAAACGAATATATATACATATCGTTTAACTTTCGTTACTTGGGATGATAACAATTCTTACCTTTGGCATAGGTGTAAAATCACGTATTCAAATTCTTTTGGCATTTGATATTACCAATGACTGTGAAATTGAGAATCTACTTTTTCGATTCCAAGGTACCAACTTTTGTGATATAAGATTCATAACATGCCTAGATAGATATCAATATATATATATAATTGTGATAATTATATTGTCATATGTAATTGGTTAATATTATACAATCATAACATACAACACTCGAATATGATTTGTATAACGGAATGAATGATTAGTATATAATTTGTTGTATTTGCATGTACCGAGACATGGACCTAGAAGTTGAGAAAAGATCATTTATCAATATCAATATTTGTATATGCATCTATATATTATAAAAGTCAATGAAAAATAATGTTATCATAATAATCTTTAACTTATAATCTAGTGGCAAATAAAATATTATCATTTTCTAGAATATGATATAGTTGCATGCCATTAGTTGTTGCAAGCACATCACATAGAGCTAGTCTTACTAATGTGAAACTATTTTTAAAATTAAAAAAAGGGGTTAAGATTAGGAAAAATAATATCATTCGTAGAGTATTTCAAATTTGGTAAAGACATAGAAATATGTTATGGTATCATACCTTGTATCAAGTAGTTGAATCTCTCTTTTGTAATTATCATGATTTGCAATACCTTGACATTTAGTTACACTAACAACCAAACCAATCACATCTGTATAATTTAGCATTGACATATTTATTATTTTGATAATTTAATTTTTTTTTATTAGTAATAAACTATGTAAGTATGTAATCTAGATAAGTATTATTTAGTAAAAATAAAAAGTACCTATTAATTGAACATCTTGATGAAGAAATTGGCCAATGCCTGATAATTTTTTGATGAAATAACACTGAAATAGTATATTATCATCATGATCAAGTATGTGTACAATTGTTGTATCATTAATAAAAGACATCTTATAATGATATGGTACCAACTTGAATTCTTCATCAACCAATAAAATATGAACTCCTCTAAAACAATATATTTTTCCTTCAATTAAATATTCTTTAAAGTAATCATATTCCTCAGAGCATACAGTTCCTTCCATGGCATCACCCTTTGAAAAAATGTAGTAAGGACACATTTTTAACATAAATATAAAATAAAATATTTAGCAATTATCTCATGACGAGAGTTGTAAATACATGTCCATCAATAAAACATTGACAATTATTATTATTCACCACTTTTGTAACTTTTGAAACATCTTCATGTATGTGAACACCCTCAGATGTCGGGAACATAACAATTCCTTTATTTGAATTTGCATTAATACAATATGTAATGTCAAATCATTTATTATTTGAAGTTATGATAATATTATCAAATAAATTATAATTCTAAAATTAATATAAATAATAATTTTTACCTTCTTCTGTGACAATATTATTGTTTGCGTCATCTAATTACATGAAAAAATAAATAATATAAGTATTGGGAATTATAATTTTAAAAATTATAATTACAAAATCTATATATATGTTAGTGTTTACCTTCTTGTAGGACAATATTGTTATTCACTACCCTTATGACTTCTGAAACATCCTCATGTAACTGAACACCCTCAGATATCGGGAACATAACAATTCCTTTATTTGGATTTACGTGAATAAAATAATTAGTATTAAATCGTTACTTTTTTGAAGTTATAAAATATTGTCAAATAAATCATATATTATTCAATATTGTTTCTTACCTTCTTCCTCAGATATGAGAAGCATGGCTATTGCATCATATAATTTTCATGAAAACTATAAACAATATAATTATTAGCATTTATTATGAAAGAAGCAGATATAAAATAACCCAAATTAAAAAATATTATTACTTGAAATTCTTACAATTTAGAACATTAGTATTATTTGTCAATGTAGTGACTCTTGAAACATGTTGCTGGAAGTGAACACCTTCTGATGTGGAAGGCATAACAACTCCTGTATTGTAAATTGCTTCAAATAAATATATTTATTATAAAATATAAGAAGAAATGTACATATATGAAAATGATAATACTTCAGTACTTGTGACATTTCGAACGTTGGTTCTGTAATGCAATTGTTTGTCACATAGAATACATCCTCTTAACTGATGTGCTTCTTTTTGAAATTGTTTCAATTTATCCTTGAATGTGGAATCATCATGATCAGTCTGGTGTGAAATGAGTAATTTTCTTTTTCGAGATAGTCGATTGATTTTAGCGGTAATTATATCACGTTCCATCCTGTAAAAAAAGTTTTTGTAACAAATCTTGAATGAATATTTAATAAATTATAAGGTAGAAAATAAAAATAGAAAAATAAAAACACTCAAATATTTGTATTGATACCCATCTATTAATTGACTAAATAATTTTTTAAAAAACGCAGAGATTGTCACAATTCACAGAAATTTTTTTTTCTCATCATGTAATCAAAACGGAGTGTCCAAAAACTCAATCACAAATTAAGTCAATTGATAGTTAAAAAATACAATCATTTTTTTGTTTAAAAAACACAGTTAATTAAACACCCAATTATAATTTTTTGCAAGGCAACATATAATCTAATCATCAAAAAACATAGAAATTGTCACAACCCAAACAAAGCAACGAACTCAATTGGTAATTAAAAAATGCAATTGATAATTAAAAAATACAATTAAATTTTTTTTTTCAAAAAATATAGTGAGTTAAAAACCCAATCATGAATTAAGTTAATTGATAGTTAAAAAGCACAACAAATTTTTTTTTTTTTCTTTTTCCAAAAAATATAATGAGTTAAAAAATCTAATTACAAAATATAATCTAATCATCATCATCAGTAATGGGTACTTTATGTGAACCTAATGAATACAATCCATTTTTTTATTTTTTTTCAAAGATAGTTTAAAAATACAATCACCGCATTAGAAATTAAATTAGGTCCAATCACAATAAAAAAATATAATCAAATCATCATTAGTAGTGGGTATTTTATGTGAACCTAATAAATACAATCTAATTTTTTTTTTCAAAAAACATAAATTAAAAATACAATCACCGTGTCATTGTACTCAAAAAACATGAATACAATTTTTTTTTTTTTGCCAAAAAGCACAGACTAGATGGAGTGTAAAAAAAAAACAATCATTAAAATAAAAAAAAAATCACCGTGTGATCAAAATGGAGTGTAAAAAAACACAATCACATTTTTTCTCATTAAAAAAAAAAGCAATGAAGTCACCGTATTAGAAATTAAATTAAGTCCAATCACAATCACAAAATACAATATAATTATCATTAATAGTGGATATTTTATGTGAACCTAACAAATACAATCTAATTTTTTTTTTAAATAAATTAAAAATACAATCACTATGTGATTGTATTCAAAAAACATGAATACAATCTTTTTTCTTTTTCTTTTTTTTTTCTTTTTTTTTTTTTTTTTACAAAAAACACAGATTAAATGGAGTGTAGAAAAACACAATCATTAAAAAAAATAAAATCACCGTGTAATCAAAATGGAATGTAAAAAAACACAATCACATTTTTCCTCATAAACAAAAGCAATGAAGTCAATTGATAATTAAAAAATACAATTATTTTTTTTTTCAAAAAACATAGTGAGTTAAAAACCCAATCAGAAATTAAGTTAATTAATAGTTAAAAAGCACATACATTTTTATTTTTATTTTTAAATACAGTGAGTTAAAAAACCCAATTACAAAATATAATTTAATCATCATCATCAATAGTGCGTACTTTATGTGAACCTAATGAATACAATCTAATTTTTTTTTTTTTTCAAAAAACATAGATTAAAAATAAAATATTGAAAATTAAATTAAGTCCAATCACAATCACAAAACATAATCCAATCATCATCAATAATTGACAAAGTTTTAATCATAATCACAAAATACAATCCAATCATCATCAATAATTAGTATTTTATGTGAACCTAATGAATTCAATCATTCTCAATCAATTTTAAAATATAATCACTATATTAAAAAATAAATGATTTACTAACAGACTTTGAAATGTTTTTCTTCCAAAATTTTGTCCTAAATCTGCTACCGCTATGATGGGAAGGCTCCAAGATTCAGTCTTACTTTATGTGAACTCTCTCTCTCTCTTCCTCCCAAATTTTTTCTTTAGGTTGCTGTGATAGGAAGGCTGTTGCGGTTGCTGTGGTAGGGTTTAGGTTAGTAGGTAGTAATGGGTAATAGGGTTTATCATAATAGGTAGCAAGGGTGGGAAAGTGTTTTTTTTTTTTTTTTTTTTTAAATTAGAAAATTAAGAAATTAAGATTTGGAATATTGGAACCCCCACAAGGTTTGTGGGTTAAAAAGACTGTTTTCCTTATATAATATATAGATTCATGCAGTAAATGTTGGATCATTTTAACATTATTTAGGTTTTTAATAATCATTTATATATTTATTTTGTGACCTTTTATTTGATCCATGATGAAGAATTTTGGAAGGTTATGCGAGATGGTGGTGAGTAAATTTTGGGGGTTATGAGGAATCCCCCATTTCTCTACTTTAGTGGATCTTTATTTTTCTTCTAATTTTATTTTACATAGAACCATATAACGTATAAACAGTCTCATTCTTCATCTTTTCATTCTACACCAAGATTTCTACACTTGAGAGATTATTAGCCAAAAAAAAAGGTATTTATTACTTGTAGAGTTTTGGGTTCACTATCTTGTGTAGAGTTGGCTTGAACCATACGATAAGTGGCCAAGCTGTTATATCTTGTAGGGGACAGGTCAGAGTTTGATGACTGCTGCACCGGTGTTTTGGTTTTTCTTACCGCTATGAGCATGATCTCTTTAAAGAAAATAAGATATCTGTGTCTTAGCCTGATCTGTTTGTATCTCTTTTTCTTTGTAATATTATATAAAAAAAATATTATTATTCTAGCATTTTCTCCAACAATTTTAAGGAGATCAAAATGGAGCAAGTACCAGAAAAAACCAATGACAGAATTGGAGATCTCAACAAGCCTTTCAAGTTAAAGGGAGTTCATTTCAAGAGATGAAAAGGAAAAGTTTTTTTTTACCTCAGCCTTTTAAAAGTTGTTTATGTTCTTACTGAGAAGAACCCAAACAAAATCCAACTGAGGAGATGAATAACAAAGAGTACGAGGCATATGAAACAAAAGTGGCTCCATACAATACCGATGAGTATAAATGTCATTTTTACCTTTGAATTGCCTTGCTGATTAATTCTATGATTACTATGACATCACTTACACTTCCGCAAAAGAAAATTTGGAAAGCCTTACAGATTAAGTATGATACTTAAGAGGTAGGAGCGAAGAAGTATGCAGCTAGACAATTTTTTCTCTTCCAAATGGTGGATGAAAAATCTATTGTGGAGCAAATACAAGATTTCTAAATGATAGTTACAGAAGTAATATCTACAAGTATCAAGATTGGTGACAACTTAATAGTTGCAGGACTTGTTGACAAGTTTCCACTATCTTGGAGAGAATTCCAAAAGAAAGTGTGCTACAAACAAAAAGAGACTTCCTTAGAGGCATTTGTGATGTCTCGGGTCTTGGGCTTGACTAGTATTTTATAGTAGGGTAGTGTGCATTACTTTCAGGGTTTGTTTATCATATCGAATCATTGAGATTTCTTTTCTACCCTTACTTAACCTCTCGTAGCTTTTCCAAGTTGAAAATTTTGAGTTTTGGGCTTTGGAACTTGTTTCGAAATACAAAATCAAACTCTGGGTTTCTGGGCAAAACTGCTCGTGCGGAATTGGGAATCGCTCGAACGAATCCTCACAGAGTTCTTCTAGTTTTTCACATTTTCCTGGGTAGAAAATCGCTCGAGCAGATTTTGGGTCTCGCTCGAGCGGATTTTGGTGGAATTTTCTGGGTAGCTCGCTAGAGCAATCCGCTCATGAGGTAAAAAATTTTGCTCGTGCAGATTAAAAATTCCGCTTGTGTGGAATTGAAACCACTCATGCGGATTTTGGCGCGTTTATCTCAAAATTTGTGCTTTTTTCCTCAAAACTAATGCCAAAAACGAGATACACACAGATTTTCACTTTGCTCTCTCTCTATACTCATCTTTTCTCTCTATTCTCTCTACAAACACACCCAAATCTAACTTCTCTCTAAGATTTAGCTCAAATCTTTAAGAGTTTGAACGGGCTTTTTATATCAAATCGAAGAAGGCGACGAGGGCTACGTTTATAACTGATTGAATCGAGTTTTTGTCAACCTTGAGTTATAGAGTTTTCTTGCAAGATTATGCTTGTTTGAAACATTTATTACATGTTTGAGTTATGATTTTGGGTTGTTGAACCCTAAATGATATTAGAAGATGATTTTATCTATTTTTCCCAAAACTTTTGAGAATGTGAGCTATGTTCTAAGGTGTGGGTGTTGTTTTAGAAAAATCTTTTCAAAAATTTTGGTGGAAACCCTAGAATTTTGGAATTTTGGGAAAAAAAGTTAAGATATGGTGAAATTTATGCTTGATAATTTGTTATGTGAAGAAATGATGGAGAAATCTCTATAATTGCATAAAATGAGGAATTTCATAGAGGAAATGAGATTTATTGATTTTGGAACTTATTGTTGGTTAGTCTTTGAAAAATCAAGTTTAGAAAATGATGTTGAACATGTGGAGAATATATGAATGTTGAAGTGGTTATATCATCCCTAGAATTATATAATGATGATTAATATATAAAAAATGCCTGAAAACTAATATTGTATTATTTTATCTCTTGTAAATGTATTATGATTTTGCATTAATAAGAGATGTGGAAATTTGATCACAATGGAGAATTGTGTGGGGGAATTGAAAATGAATTATATTAATGCATTGGACATTTTGCATTGCCATTCCATTTTATCATTGATGCAATTGATTTTGAATCCTGCATTGAAAAAGTATTGCTTTGAGAAAGGAAATTGTTTTGTGAAACAATATCATATTGATTTGTTTTTGGGGTAAATACGTTAGTAAGTCCAGATAGGGGGTGTAGTTAGTATTGGTTAAGTTGGTCTGAGTGTTCATGGTGAAAGACCGAAAACATGCGCGGAGGAGGAACCACATACCTTTCGGTTAGCAATTGGTTAAGTGGGGATTGGTACTGCTTATTATGCCTACTTGCATATACCAACCTAGGGATTACCTGAGTCGTATTTACTGCCCCTTTGAACTACATTGAAATTATTGAATTGTTGAATTCTCAAATAGCAATGTGCACAAAAGTTTCAAAAGATAGAGATATATGTTTTTGAACATGGTATGGCATATGCATTCATCTCAGGAGATTGTATTAAATGTATATACTTTGTTAAGATTTTCCTACTGGGTTTTGTGCTCACCTTATGGGATTTTGTGCAGGAAATGATGTGGTGATTCCGCTGAGTTAGAGGTGTGGAATATATTTTGAGAGTACAAGGCTCTTTTCTTTTGTTGTAATTCTTTTTGACAAGCCAATGGCTTTATATATATGAGTTCGAAAATCACTTTTGCGTAACCGGGCTTAAGCCTTGGAAAATTATAGCCCTTGAGGGCATTGACTTGTACTTGATATATTGTGTCACATGCTATAGATTCATATTCTAGGAATGTTGAATGTATAACCACATGTGGAACATTTTTTTGTAAATCTTTGGAGCTTAATCAATATCCATGTTAGAGATTGTTAATAATGTCTATGTTGAGATTTTATATTCCTTATAGATGTTAAGCATTGGAAGGATTTATTTGGAAACAAGATGATGTAATTGGAAGTTGATAAATCTTTATTGTGTTAATTATTCGGGGCGTGACAACTTGGCATCAGAGTTTCCGAGTTTGAATACTCGGGGCTCGCAGGAAGTGGTCGTTTTCCACAATAGGTTCATTTCGCTTGATTAGAAGGTGTTTCACGTTTTAGGTGTTATGTGATAACATGTTTATATGACTAGATGGTTATGGGATTGAACTTTTGGGATGTGGTTTGCGTGTATTAAATTCCTCGAGGTCTTATTGGAAGGGTACTTGATAATACTCATTCTAATAAGAATTCTCGGTATTTTGTGGGACAAATTTCATCGTAAAGGAGTGATCCTTATGGGTTTATGTGACTAAGTGCTTATGTGAAGTGAAATTAAGTGTTTTTATGATATGGAAATGTAAAGAATTGTTGTGATAAGACGTGTGAGATAAGTTGTGAGCACATATGAGATATGAGTTTGTGTACTAAATTGTTTACTTTTATCCTTAATTAGGATGTCAGGGAGAGGTCAAGTATGTGGTGGTAGAGGCGGGAGGCATGGTAGGCCTTGCCGATGTGTGCATGAAATACTAGTCCACGAGGTTCCGATGCAAGAAGAAGGGTTCGGTCAATCTTTTGTGGCCGAGCAAGCAGGCCAAGCTAATGTGGTTGAGCAAATGGGGAAAGTGAGAGTCCCAGAACAAGTGGGTCAAGTCACAATGAGTGTCCTAGCCTGAGAGATGGTGGGGCCTTAAGAGAGTCGATGAAAATTTTGATGACGGAGAACCAAGCCCGAGAAAGGGTGAGTTTTCTTACTAAGGAGTTTTTGTGGGCCAAGACGAACGAGTTTCACGGTGGCCCCAAGCTTAAGAAGGCGGATGAGTGGCTCGGGCGAACGGTGAAGACATTTGAGATGGTTTACATTGAAGATAGTGAGCTAAGGGTGACTCTAGCGAGTTTCTACCTCAAAGGGGATATGGGCCAATGGTGGAAGTACGCCAAAGGTAGAGTGGGGCCAACATGGGAAGCTTTTGTCATTGCTTTCCAAGACAAGTACCTACTTCCCACTGCTAGGGAGAGAATGAGGCAAAAATTTCAAAACCTCAAGCAACTTAGCCAATCCATGGCCGAGTTTGAGGCGGCCTTCACTAGTTTCTCCTAGTTTGCATTGGAGTTGGTGGCAACAAACGAGCCCCATTGCATAGAGTTCGAGAAAAGATTGAGAATGAAGATCTTGTTCAAGGTTGCTGGAAACGTGATTCGAAACTATGACCATCTTGTAGAGCACATGTAGAGATTACAATGCAAGCCGAGGAGGAGAGACTTCAGGGTTTGAGGTCTAGGGGCCAAGAGTCTTAGGGGGACTTTAGGCTGAGTAAGAAGCACAGGGGCACTTTTTCATCCAAGCCCCAGTCATAGCAGTCTAGATCTACTTTTCCTTTGCCGAGTGCTGGCTCAGGGAGAAATACTCAGGGCAGCTTTACTTGTTTCAAGTGTGGCCAACCGGGCCACAAGACTAGGAGGGCAGCAGATGTTACCACCACCACTTGACCGATCTTAGAGTCAGTCCTAGAGTAGGGGGCAAGGACCTATGTGTTTTCAGTGCGGTCAATCGGGGCATTTAAGGAGAGCTTACCCGCAGTTAGGAGGCGTATCAGGATCGAGGTAGACTTAGAGCCATTAGTAGGCTCATTCAGTCCAGACCTCACAAGCCAATTAGCGAGTCACCTCGGCTCAGTCAGTACAATAGGCCTATGCTCCAAGAGATGAACAGGCCACAGGGGCGCGTGTATGCTATTACAGTGCTAGAGTAGTCGCCAGGATCCTCTATTGTGAGAGGTATTTTTGTTGTGTTCAATTCATTGGGTAATGTATTGATTGATATGGGTGCATCGCATTCATTTATATCTTCTACTTTCATTTCTGCATTGGGGTTAGAGATGGCCCAGTTAGCGTCTCTGCTCAGGGTAGAGTCACCAGTTAGGGGTAAGGTTGACATGGACCGAGGATGTTGTGGTTGCAAGATAGAGGTTGTCGGGCGCTGACTTCCTTTTGCATTTGTGTCGTTAAACATGTCGGGTTTTGATGTCATTCTAGACATGGATTGGTTGTCTTCGTATCGTGCTGTTATTGATTGTTACCGTCAGAGGGTTATGGTGTGCACCTCGAGTGGTGATGTCTAACAGTTGAGTTTTTTGGAGTGGTCACTTGGTCGCTCGAGCGGAGATCTTTAACTCCCAGTAGTTGCCTATTTTGTATGCGGGACCACTCGAGCGGTGAAATTGTCGCTTGAGTGTAAAATTCATGCTCCAAGTAATTTCACTGTAGCTGTGCAAAACTTCTGAGACTTCTTATTTTTCGCTCAGGCGGTGGAATGATCACTCAAGCGATCCCTTCGTAATTGTGCTGTTCACTCAAGCGAAGGAAGTTGGCTCGAGTGGTCTGTCGGGACAACAAATTTTTTTAAAAAGTCGATCCTTACTCATTTTCATTCCATTTTTCACTCTCTCTCTCTCTCTCTCTCTCTCTCTAACCTTACCTTTTCGAAAACCCTAGTCCATAAACCCTAGATTTCTCTAATCTCAACCCAAGATCCACTCAAATCTTCCAAGGAAAGTTGAAAGGAAGCTTAGATCAACATTTCTACCAATTGTTTTGTAAGTTCATCGAAGCCTTAGGTGTTATTGACAACTTTAGCTTCTGATTTCGAGGTAGGGGTGTCTTTAACTTGATATATCTTCAATTTGAATAGCTTATATGGTAATTTCATAGTTATTCACGTATAATAAATGATTTGGAAATATGTGGATAATATTGTGATTATGGTTGAAATTATGGTTATTAATTATGGTTATTAATGATGATTATTGTAGTTGATGGTGTAAATTAACCCCCAATTTTTGTAAGAGAGAAAACTCCAAATTTTTCCATAAACCCTAGTTTTGAGACTTGTTCAATAAAAAGGGCTTTTGCTCAATTGGTTTCAAAAACATGAAATTGAACGTATTTACATGACCTTAAGGTTGAAATGTAGGATTAGAAGCTTTTCTCTATATACACCTTAGGTTGATAAGGATTGGTAATGAGATGTCCTTGATGTGAGAAGTGTGAAATTTCTTTGATTTGAAATCATCTTAGGGAAAATTAAAGCTTTACAAATTCATACATCATATGCATTTCA
Source organism: Camellia granthamiana (assembly GCA_036172215.1). Classification (NCBI taxonomy): domain Eukaryota; kingdom Viridiplantae; phylum Streptophyta; class Magnoliopsida; order Ericales; family Theaceae; genus Camellia; species Camellia granthamiana. The sequence goes on along the minus strand of CM069908.1, from coordinate 47,107,034 downwards.
TATATCTCTTAACATTATGATGAGGATGATTGTTGAAGAAAAAATGGAAGGGGATAAATAGTCTATGCGTTCGGGAAGTGAGTCGGGTTGGGTTTGAGTTGTGTAATGTAATTGGTACCCACGCAGGGAGTCAAGGTGCCCAATTTCCCTATCTGCGCATACTGCTGACGAATGTGGGAAAATGTTTTGGGTGTCCACGAGCCCGCCGTTTCTAGAGCCGGCAAATGTGGAAAAACATGGTTTTGGGTGTCCATGTCCCCGCCGTTTATGGAGTCGACAAATGTGGAAGGGTAAATGTTTTTGGATGCCCATTGCCCCGTCGTTTTTGGAGTCGGCAAATGTGGGAGTATTTTTAGTATGCAAATCTATATCTATGTATGTATGCTTTGAATTTCGATTCTTACTTGGGACGTCATAATATGTTTACCACCTGAGGATATTGTGAAGAGATGGAACAATTTCATGCATTGCATATTTTCACTCACATTCATAGATGCTTATATGCTACTTCATTTATGTATTTCAAATGTTGCATTGTATGATCATGTGTTATTCAATTGGCTATGTAACTTGCTAAATTCATCACCTACTGAGCTTATGCTTAGCCCAAAGTTAACAATTTCAGGAAATGAAGATGAAGTGCCTACCAAGAGTTGATTTTGATATGAAGAAACCTTTTTGGAACCGGGATATAATTCTTTTGAAACTCTGTTGGTCTTGGGTTTTGAAACTATTTTGTAATTGTATATTTGTGTTGAAGTTGTTGTATTGTGGGACACATTTTGAAAGGAAGTAGACCCGGGATTTAATTGTTGTAGATGTTTCTCACTCTTTGAATTGTTTTGTTATGTTATGTATGTAAGAAGATGACATTGTAAATCTTTGGGAAATAGTTAAAAGGGAAAGAAATGTAAAGAATGTTATAATCTTGTTATTATATATGTTTCTATTTTTGTATGTGTTGTGTAGTGGTAATGCCTGAGATACAAGATCTGGGATGGTTCTTTTTAGGGTGTTACATGACTGTTTTTATATTTTGGGAGGCTGAGCTGATAAAGTCTTATCGCTAGTTTATGACCCTCGTGGTAGGGGCGAGCTTAGTGGTCTTCTTGCAACTCTCTTGGGAAGTGAGAGTGATGGGGCATGAGTTGAGTTGCCGAGGGTAGTTTGTGAATACTCAGATGTTTTTCCTGAAAACCTTACTAGTTTGCCACCCCACTGGGAGATTGAGTTCTCCATTGACTTAGTGCCTAGCACGACACTAATTTCCATGCCACCGTATAGATTTGCACCCGCAAAATTGTATGAGTTAAAGATTCAACTCGAAGAACTTTTAGACAAGGGTTTCCTTCATCCTAGTACATCACCTTAGGCAGCGCTAGCACTCTTTGCGAAGAAAAATGATGGGTCGTTGTAGTTGTGTATTGATTACTGTAAATTGAATCGAGTTACCATTAAGAACAAGTATCCTCTACCCTGAAAGGATGACTTATTTGACCAACTTAGGAGGTCTCGTTGCTTTTGGAAGATAGACTTGAGATCGAGGTACCATCAGTTGAGAGTTCAGGAGGAGGATATCCAGAAAATGGCATTTCACATGCGTTATAGCCATTATGAATTCCTACTAATGCCTTTCGGTTTAACTAATGCTCCTGCTTCTTTTATGGACTTTATGAACCGAGTCTTCCGTGAATTCTTAGACCGCTTCATGGTCGTCTTTGTGGACGGCATCTTGATTTATTCAACCTTTGAGGAGGAACACGAGGAACACTTGCGGATAGTGCTTGACTTGCTTAGGGTGCACCAATTGTATGCTAAATTTGAGAAATGTGAGTTTTGGTTCACTAAAGTGAAGTTTTTAGGGCATGCGGTGTCGAGAGAATGAGTAACTGTAGACTCTTCTAAGATAGATGTCGTACAAAATTGGGAACAACCTAAAAATATTTTTGAAATCCGGAGTTTCTTGGGGTTAGTCGGGTGTTACCGTCGTTTTGTAAGGGACTTCTCTAGACTAGCCGCACCATTGACTAGATTGACAAGGAAAGGTGTAAAATTTGTATGGAACGAGACTTGTGAGAAGTCATTTCAAGAACTTAAGACTAGGTTGACCACCGCACCGGTTTAGATAATTCCAGAAAGGGGCTTGGGCTATACCGTTCTCCAATCATAAGAGTCTAAAATATTTGTTTTCCTAAAAATATTTGAATTTACGCCAACAGAGATGGATGGAATTAGAAGATTATGACTTTGAGTTACACTATCATCCCGGGAAAGCCAATGTTGTAGCCGATGCCTTGAGTCAGAAATCTGTGAGTAGTCTGGCATGTGTGGCCATTCGGGAATGGGTTATGCTAGGAGATATTGGCAAGTTTGATTTGCAGTTGGGTGACTCTAGCGAGGGTGCTACATTATTTGCTTTGATTGCTCAACCTATCTTGTAGAGTCATAGAGGCACAACATGATAATTGTGAGGTGGAGGCAATCCGTGATAGGATCTCCAACGGGAAAGAAGAGAAGGGTTTAAATATCCACTCGAATTTGAATGTGAGGTATCTAGATTGTTTGTTTTTGTCGGAATCTTATAGAGAGGAAGTACTTCGAGAATTTCATCACTCACGCCTTGCGATACATCCGGAAAGCACAAAAATGTATCATAATCTTAGTCACTAGTATTAGTGAAGGGCTATGAAGTGAGACATCGCCTTATTTGTTTCAAAATGCCTTGCTTGCCAACAAGTGAAGGCCGAGCACCAAAAGCCAGCGAGTTTGCTACAACCTTTACCTATTGCCGAGTGGAAATGGGAGCATGTTACCATTGATTTTGTAGTTGGTCTTCCTACAACACAATGGGGCAATGATGTCGTTTGGGTGATTGTTGATAGGTTGACTAAGTCTACGCACTTCATTCCGATGCGCATGAATGACTGAATTTAGCATTTGGCAAAGTTGTACATTAGAGAGATAGTTCAATTTCGTGGGGTCCTTATGACCATTGTCTTAGATAGAGATCCTTGTTTCACTGCCTGGTTATGGCAAAGCCTTCAAGAGGCGTTGGGAACTACATTGACCTTTAACATCGCTTATCATCCTCAGATCGATGGGCAATTAGAGCGCACCATTTAGATTTTGGAGGACATGCTTGGAGCTTGTGTCCTTGATTTCAAGGGGTCTTGGGAGAGGCACCTACCGTTGATTGAGTTTGCCTATAACAATAGTTATCAGGCTAACATTGAGATAGCACCATTCTAGGGCTTGTATCACCACTTTGTTGGGCCGAGGTGGGTGATGCACCAATGTTGGGCCTGAAGATTGTTAAAGAGACGATCGAGAAAGTTGCTCACATTCGAAAGAGGTTAGCTATGGCTCAAAGCCGACAGAAGAGTTATGTCGATAAGAAAAGACGACCTCTATCTTTCGAGGTTGGTGACCATGTGTTTCTTAAGATCTCGTTGAGATGGGGTTTGATGAGATTTGGTAAGAGTGGCAAGTTGTCTCCAAGGTTTATTGGACCTTTTGAGATTTTAGATCGGATTGGGGAAGTGGCTTACCATTTGGCCTTACCGCCACAACTTTCTAAGGTTCATAATGTGTTTCATGTATCTATGCTTAGGAAGTATGAACCCGACCCTTCATATGCTTATGATTATCATATTAGTGGTTGTTGGATTGTGGCCTTGGCCTATGGAAAATTTTTGATAAGAATAGTGGTGAAACGTTTTTGAGATTGGGATCTCCTTGTTATAGTTGAAATGTTGCTATTATGGATTCATTATTGTCATTAGTGTGGTTGTTACCACTCGAAGTTTTTTTTTGGTTGTATTGTCCTTGTTCTTTGGGGTGTTTGGTGAGAGGTATAACTAAATTTCGGGGGCGACACTTTCTAAGGGGGGAGATTGTGATGTCCTAGGTCTTGGGCTTGAATAATATTGTGTAATAGAGTAGTGTGCATTACTTTTGGGGTTTTGTTTATCGTACTGAATTGTTGAGATTTCTTTTCTACTCTTACTTAACCTCTTGTAACTTTTTCGAGTCACAAATTTTGAGTTTTGGGCTTTGGAATTTGTTTCAAAATACAAAATCAAACTTTGGGTTTTTGGGCAAAATCGCTCGTGCGGAATTGGGAACCGCTCGAGCAAATCCTCACAAAGTTCTTCTAGTTTTTTAGAGTTTTCTGGGCAGAAAATCGATTGAGCGGATTTTGCGTCCCGTTCGAGTGAATTTTGGTGGAATTTTCTAAGTAGCTTTTTGGAGCAACTGCTCATGAGGCAAAAAATTTTGCTCTTGCGGATTGGAAATTCCCCTCGTGCAGAATTGAAACTGCTCGTGCGGATTTCGGTGCATCTATCTCGAAATTCGTGTTATTTTCCTCAAAACTGATGCCAAAAACGTGACACACACAGATTTTCACTTTGCGCTCTCTTTCTCTCACTCTCTCTCTTTCTCTCTGTACTCATCTTTTCTCTCCCTTCTCTCAACAAACACACCCAAATCCAACTTCTCTCTAACATTTAGCTCAAATTTTCAAGAGTTTGAGGGGGCTTTTTACATCAAATCGGAAAGGGCGACGAGGGCTACGTTTATAACCGACTGGATTAAGCTTTTGTCAACCTTGAGTTCTAGGGTTTCCTTCCTCTTCATTTCCTAAGCTTGAGGTAGGGATAATCTTTGAGTTATATATATGTATTTGCAAGATTATGCTTGTTTGAAACATTTATTACATGTTTGAGTTATGATTTTGGATTGTTGAACCGTAGATGATGTTAGAAGATGATTTTATTTATTTTTCCTAAAACTTTTGAGAATATGAGTTATGTTCTAAGGTGTGGGTGTTGTTTTAGAAAAATCTTTTCAAAAATGGAACAAAAATCTTATTTTGGTGGAAACCCTAGAATTTGGGGATTTTGGGAAAAATGTTAAAATATGGTGAAATTTATGCTTGGTAATTTGTTATGTGAAAAATTGATGAAGAAATCTCTATAATTGCATCAAATAAGGAATTTCATGGAGGAAATGAGATTTATTGATTTTGGAACTTATTGTTGGTTAGTCTTTGAAAAACCTAGTTTAGAAAATGATGTTGAACATATGGAGAATACATGAATGTTGAAGTTGTTATATCATCCCTTGGAATTATATTATGATGATTAATATATGAAAAATGCTGGAAAGCTAATATTATATTATTTTATCTCTAGTAAATGTATTATGATGTTTCATTGATAAGATATGTAGAAATTTGATCATAATGGAGAATTGCGTGGGGGAATTGAAAATAGATTATATTAACGCATTAGACATTTTGCATCGCCATTCCATTTTATCATTGATACAATTGATTTTGAATCTTGCATTGGAAAAGTATTACTATAATAAAGGAAATTGTTTTGTGAAACAAGATCACATTGATTTGTTTTGGGGATAAATACATTGGTAAGTCCGAATAGGGGTGTAGTTGGTATTGGTTAAGTTGGCTTGAGTGTCAACGGTGAAAGACTGAAAACACATACAGAGGAGGTACCACGTGCTTTCCGGTTAGCAGCCGGTTAAGTGGGGATTGGTAGTGCTTGTAATTCCCACTTGCAGACACCAATTTAGGGATTACTTGAGTCGTATTTACCGCTCCTTTGAACTACATTGAAATTATTGAATTGTTGAATTCTTAAATAGCATTGTGTACAAAAGTTTCAAAAGGTAGAGATATATGTTTTTGAACATGGTATGGCAAATGCATTCATCTCCGGAGCTTGTATTAAATGTATATACTTTGTTAAGATTTTCCTACTGGGTTTTGTGCCCACCCTTTGGGATTTTGTGCAGGAAAGAATACGGTGATCCCGCCGAATTAGAGGTGTGGAATATATTTTGAGAGTACAAGGCTTTTTTCTTTTGTTGTAATTCTTTTTGACAAGTCAAGGGCTTTATATGCATGGGTTCGAAAATCACTTTGGTGTAACCAGGCTTATGTCTTGGAAAATTGTAGCCCTTGAGGGCATTGAATTGTACATGATATATTGTGCCACAAGCTATAGATTCTGTAGCACCTGTGTCTTTCAAAGCGTTTAGGAAGTGTATTTGAATCTTTTATTTTATTTTGAGAATCTTTAGTGTTGTTGTATCTCAGTTTTGGAGGAGTACAAATCAATTTAAACTTGTTGGGATTGTTTGTTCACGCTTGTTTACATTGAAAAGTTGTTTGGGAACTTAAAAATCTTGTTCTAGGGTCGGCACCGGTCTTGGTGGTGTCGACGCCTTCCTTTTGTTGTTAGCCACAAGGGTCGACACCAGTCTGGGAAGGGTCAACCCTTGTCCTGAAATTGCTTGCTGAAATTTGGTGTCAGCACCAGTCTAGGAAGGGTCGACACCTGTGTTACTGTCAAACATAAGTGTTCCAGCTTTTCTTTATAAGGGTCGACAACTGTGTTGTAAGGGTCGACACTTGCGAACCTTTTTTCCAGATTTCAGTCCGATTTGGGCCCTACTTTTTGGGGATTTTGACTTGATCTTTTGGATTGACTTTGGGACTTCATTTTACTTTGACCTAGCACTATAAATAGGTCCCTCACTTAACCTCTTCTTTAATTTTTCTTCTCTTTTCTTTCTCCAAGCTGTGAGACTCTTCCATCCTCTCCAAAATTACTTTTTGCTCAGAGATCTTTTGATCTACTCTCTTGGAAGCATCTCCTTGCCTTGCTCCTTTGAGATTAAGTTTAGAGCTTGTCAAGAGTTTCGTTTGATCCAAATAGAAGTTGGTTTCGTCATCTATGGGGTTTCAACCTTGTTTTGCTCGTCTTCTCTTCCAAGCTTGAGGTAGGGATTTTCTTTGAGTTATATGTATGTTTTTGCAAGATCTAGATAATTTTCAAAATCATCCTTTGATTAGTTTTGAAAATTGATTGTTGATTCAAGAAGATGAGTGATTTTTGAAAGTAGGTTTACTTTCATGTTCCTTTTAAAATAAGAATTGAGGGTTTTGAACTATGTTGATGAAAGAAAGATGTTTTTGGTGAGATCTTCTCAAATATTTGAAGATGAATGGTTTTTGGTGAGAAAACCTAGAAATTGGGGATTTTTAAGAAAGATGTTGAGAATCTTTAGAATATGTTGTCATATTTATTTTGTGTGCCAACATCAATGATGTTTGAAAATTGTTTATTTATTACATACAAATGATGGTTTTCCATGGAATAAGAGAATTGTTGAAGTTTTGGAAATTATTGTTTAAAAGTGTTGATATAGTCTTGAAATTACTAAGTTGTTGGAAATGTTTGAAATGTAGGAAATATATTATCCCTTGGATGAATTGAAATAAAAGTATTTATTCATCTTGTGAAATTGCATTGAAATGAGAAATGAGAATTTTGATCACAATGGACATATTGTGTGGGAGTATTGAAAGTGGAAGAAATATTGCATTGTATTATTAATCATTGCATTGGCATATCAATTCATTTGATAATGAAGAGCTTTGAAATTTGATTTGAAAACTTTGAATTGAGAAAAGAATGTGAGAAAACAAGTTTTCATAAATTGGTCTTGGGATAAATACGGTAGTAAGTCTTAAAAGGTAGTATAAATGAATTTTATAAGTTGGCCTATGTGTCCTTGGTGAAAGACCAGAAAATCGCGCGATGGGTGTCGAGCCTTCCAGTTAATACTGGTAAAAATGACAAATTGGTAATACTTATATAGTCTACTTCCAGAGACGGACCTAGGATTACTAGAGTTATATTTACACACCCCTTGAATAAAATTGATAAATGTTTAACAATTGAAATTGCAGGACATCATTGAGCATAGAGGTTTTCAAAAGATGAAAACGTGTTTTATTTTCAAAGGGTATGGCATGGCATGGCATGTGCATTCATCTCTTGAGACTTGTATAAAATGTATATACTTTGTTAAGGATTTCCTACTGGGCTTTATGCTCACTCTACTCTACGGATTTTTGTGCAGGAAAAGACGTAGTGAATCCGCCTAACTGAGGGCGTGGAAGTGTGTGTGTTGAGAGCACAAGGTTCTCGTTTGCTGTGATTCTATTTGTAAGCCAAGGGCTTTGTATGTGTGAGTTTGAATAACCGTTATGCGTAATCGGGCTTAAGCCTTGGAAACTTATAAAACCCTTGGGGTATTTATTTGCTTATTTACTTGCTGTCGGATTAATGTATTATCGTATGAGGAACTATTTACATTATGAAATGAAAGTGTGGATTGTATGATTGGTTTTCCTTAAAAAGGGCCATGATTATTGTGTTGTTATTGGGTATAAAAATTGACGCGTTACAACTTGGTATCAGAGCTACCGTGTTCGAATACTTGGAGCTTGTGGGAAGTGGTTGTTTTATCACAATTGGTTGATGTCGCATGATAGGTCGCATGATAGGAAGATGTTATGTGGTTTGTGGCTATGTGATAACATGCTTGTGTGGCTATGTGGGTATGGGATTGAACTTTTGGGATGTTGTTTGCACTTGTTAAATTTCTTGAGGTCTTCTTAGAAGGGTACTTGATCAATACTCATTCTACTAAGAATTCTTGGTTTTTGCAAGACGAATTTCATCATGAAAGAATAATCCGTACGTGTTTACATGACTAAGTACTTATGTGGAGTGAGGTTAACTTGTTTATATGTAGAGATATATATAGACTTGTTGAGGCTGAACTTGTGAGGTAAATTGCGGGCACATATGGGTTAGTGTGCTAAATTATTTCTATTGTCCTTTATAGGATGCAGGAAGAGGTCAAACTTGTGGTGGTAGAGGCGGGAGACGTGGTATGGCCCATTAAGGTGTGCATGATGTACCGGTCCATGGGGTTCCGGTACAAGAGGAAGAGTCAGGCCAAGCTAATGTGGCTGAACAAGTGGAACAAGTGGGTCAAACTGTAATGAGGACCCTAGCGCAAGACATAGCAGGGGCTATGAACTTGTTGAGGGCTGAGAACCAAGCCCAAGAGAGCACCGTTGAGGCAAGGTCTAGTTTCCTTACTAGAGAGTTTTTGAGGGCCAAGTTGGATGAGTTCCTTGGTGGCCCCGAGCCCAAGAAAGCGGATGAGTGGCTCGAACAAACAGTGAAGACATTTGAGATGCTTCACATAGAAGATGGTGAGCTGAGGGTGACTCTAGTGAGTTACTACCTAAAGGAGATGCGGGTCAATGGTGGAAATACGCCAAGAGTAGTGTGGAGCTGACATGGGAAGCATTTGTGATTGCTTTCCAAGATAAATACTTACCTTCCACTGCTAGGAAGAGATTGAGGCAAGAGTTTTTGGACCTCAAACAAAATTACATGTCCGTGACCAAGTTTGAGGCGGCTTTTTCTAGTCTGTCCCAGTTTGCACCGAAGTTGGTGGCAATGGAAGAGCGCTGTTGTATTGAGTTTGAGAAGAAGTTAAGAACCAAGATCTTGTTCAAAATTGCCGTAAACATGATTCGGAACTATGCCCGTCTTGTGGAGGCGACAACACATGTAGAAACTATAGTGCAGACTGAGGAGGAGAGACATTGGGGTTCGAGGTTTAGGAGCCAAGAACCACAAGGACACTATAGGCAGAATAAGAGGAGCAGGGGCAACTTCTCATCCCAGTCCCAACCTCAACAGTCTAGATCTACCTTTTCTTTGCCTAGTTCGGGCCTGGGAAAGAGTACACAGAGTGGCTTTTCTTGTTTCAAGTGTGGCCAACCGGGTCACAAAGCCTTTGCATGCCCACAGAAAGGAGGAGGGCAGTTGATGTTATCACCACCGCCACCTAACCAATCGTAGAGCCGGTCCCAGAATAGGGGACAAGGGTTTAATTGTTTTTAGTGTGGTCAGTTGTGGCACATGAAGAGGACTTGTCCACAGTTGGGAGGCGCATCTGGCGTATCAGGGTCGAGGCAGACTCAGAGGCACCAGCAGGCTCATTCAGTTCAAACCTCATAAGTTAACCAGGGAGCCGCTTTGGCTCAGTCAGTGCACCAGGCCTATGCTCCGAGAGAGGAGCAAGTTCATCAGGGGCCATAGGGGCGTGTGTATGCTGTTACCACGCTAGAGTAGTTACCGGGGTCCTCAATTGTGAGAGGTATTTTTGTTATGTGTAATACTTTGGCTAATGTATTGATAGACACGGGTGTTTCACATTCATTTATATTTGTCGCATTTGTTTTTGCATTGGGGTTAGAGGTGGCACAGTTAGCGACTCCGCTTAGAGTAGAGTCACCTATTGGGGGTACGATTAATTTAGACTGGGGGTGTCATGATTGTGAGATAGAAGTTGCCGGGCGTCAACTTCCGTTTGCATTTGTGGTGCTAGACATGTTGAGTTTTGATATCATTTTAGGCATAGACTGGTTATGTTCGTACCGAGCTGTGATTGATTGTTATCGTCAAAGAGTTACAATGTGCACCTCGAGTAATGATTGTTTTTACTTTATGGGGAACTGAGTTGATAGGACCTTGTCATCAGTCTTTGACCCTCTTGGTGGCGTTCTTGCAACTCTCTTGAATAGTGAGAGTGACGAGGCCCGTATTGAATTGCCAAGAGTAGTTTGTGAATACTCGGATGTCTTTCCCGAGGTTCTTACTAGTTTTCCACCCCACTAGGAGATAGAGTTCTTCATTGACTTAGTGCCTAGCACGGCATCGATTTCCATGGCACCATATAGGTTTGCACCAGTTAAATTGCATGAGTTGAAGATTCAACTCCAAGAGCTTTTAGACAAGGGCTTCATTCGCTCTAGTACATCGCCTTGGGGAGCGTCGGCTCTCTTTACAAAGAAGAAGGGTGGGTCATTACGGTTGTGTATTGATTACTGCAACTTGAATTGGGTTACCGTTAAGAACAAGTATCCTCTACCTAGAATAGATGATTTGTTTGACCAACTTAGAGGGTCTTGCTGCTTCTCAAAGATAAATTTGAGGTTGGGGTACCATCAGTTGAGAGTCTGGGAGGAGGACATCCAGAAAATGGCACTTTATACGCGTTATGGCCATTATGAATTCCTTGTAATGCCTTTTGGGTTGACTAATGCACCAGCTTCCTTTATGGATTTGATGAACTGAATTTTCTGGGAATACTTGGACCTTTTTGTGGTCGTCTTTGTGGACGACATCTTAATTTATTCAACCTCCGAGGAGGAACATAAGGCTCACTTACAGGTAGTGCTTGAATTGCTTAAGAAGCACTATTTGTATGCTAAATTTGATAAGTGCGAGTTTTGGCTTACCGAGGTGAAGTTTTTGCGGCACGTAGTGTCGAGTGAAGGGGTGACTGTAGACTCCCCAAAGATAGACGCGGTACAGGATTAGGAACAACTCGAGAATGTTTTTGAGATATGAAGTTTCTTAGGGTTAGCGGGGTACTATTGACGTTTTGTAAGGGACTTCTCTAGACTAGCTGCACCTTTGACTAGGTTGACTAGGAAGAGTGTCAAGTTTGTGTGGAATAAGGCTTGTGAAAAGTCTTTCCAAGAACTTAAGACTAGATTGACTACAGCACCGGTCTTGATAATTCTGGAAAGGGATTTGGATTACGCCATCTATTGTGATGCGTCCAAGGATGGACTTGGTTGTGTCTTGATGCAAGAGGGAAAAGTTGTGGTCTATGGTTCACGACAATTAAAAACTCACGAGAAGAACTACCCCACCCATGATTTAGAATTAGCGGCGGTAATTTTTGCCTTGAAAATTTGGATGCATTACTTGTATGGTGAGAAGTTTGAGGTTTTCTCCGATCATAAGAGTCTAAAGTATTTGTTTTCTCAAAAAGACTTGAACTTACGTCATCAGAGGTGGATGGAATTTATGGAGGATTATGACTTTGAGTTGCCTTATCATCCGGGGAAGGCCAATGTAGTGGCCGATACTTTGAGTTGAAAATCTGTGAGTAGTTTGGCAAGTGTGGCCATTCGGGAATGGGATATACTAAGTGTGATTGGCAAGTTTGATTTGCACATGGGCGAGTCCAGAGAGAGGGCTACCTTGTTTACTTTGAATGCGCAACCTACCTTGATCAGTAAGGTCATAGAGGCATAACAAGGAGGCCGTGATGTGGAATCAATCCGTGTTAGGATTTCCAATGGAAAGAAAGAGAAAGGTTTGAACGTCTACTCGGATCTGAGTGTACGTTACCTAGACTGTTTGTTTGTACCAGAATCTTGTAGAGAGGAAGTGCTTCGGGAGTTCCATCACTCATGCCTTGCGGTACATCTGGGATGCACTAAAATGTATCATGATCTTAGTCGTCAGTTTTTGTGGAGAGGTATGAACCGAGATGTTGCTTTATTTGTATTGAAGTGCCTTACTTGTCAACAAGTGAAGGCCGAACATCAAAGACCAGTGGGTTTGTTACAACCCTTACTGATAGCCGAGTGAAAATGGGAACGTGTTACCATGGATTTTGTAGTTGGGCTTCCTAGAACATAGCGATGCAATGACGCTGTTTGGGTGATTGTTGATAGGTTGACTAAGTCTACACATTTCATTCCAATGAGCACCAGCGACTCAGTTGAATATTTGGTAGAGTTGTACATTAGGGAGATAATTCGACTTCATGGAGTCCCTGTGACCATTGTGTCGGATAGAGATCCTCGTTTTACTGCCCGATTTTGGCAAAGCCTTCAAGAGGTATTGGGAACAAAGTTGACCTTTAACACTGTTTACCATCCTTAAACCGATGGGCAATCGGAGCGTACCATTTAAATTTTGGAGGACATGCCTAGAGCTTGTGTCTTTGATTTCAAGGGATCGTGGGAGAATCACTTACCATTGGTTGAATTCGCGTATAACAATAGTTACCAAGCTAGTATTGGGATGACACCGTTTGAGGCCTTGTATGGCCGACCTTGTAGATCACTAGTTTGTTGGATTGAGGTGGGTGATGCACCGTTGTTGGGTCCAAAAATTGTTAGAGAGACAACCAAGAAAGTTGTTCTCACTCGGAAGAGGTTAGCTACGGTCCAAAGCTGACAAAAGAGTTATGCCGATAAGAGGAGATGACCTTTATCTTTTGAAGTTGGTGACCATGTATTTCTTAAAATCTCACCAAGGTGGGGTTTGATGAGATTTGGTAAGAGTGGTAAATTGTCTCCAAGGTTTATTGGACCTTTTGAGATCTTAGAATGAATTGGGGAAGTGGCATACATGTTAGCCTTACCGCCACAACTTTCGGGAGTTCACAACGTATTCCATGTATCTATGCTTAGGAAGTATGAACCCGGCCCTTCACATGTGCTTGATTGGGTTGATTTGGAGGTAGATGAGAATGCCTTTTACGAAGAGCAACCGGTTCAAATTTTAGACACCCGGGAGCAAGTACTACGGGGTAAAACTATACCGTTGGTAAAGGTGTTGTGGAGACACCATGGGGTTAAGGAAGCAACGTGGGAGAGGGAGGCGGACGTCCGCTCCAAATATCCGGATTTGTTTGAAAATGTTTAAGTTGCTTTTCGTTGTAATATTCCCTAGTGCTTGAGGGAAATGTATTGAAATTGTTAAATACATGTTGTTATGCGTGTTGTTATTTTAAGCATGAAGTCGTTGCGGGTTGTCATTACTTTTTGGGAAACTTCATGTTTATGGATATTTTGAAAGATTGTAGTTAATGAGGTAACCATGATGTATGGTGAGATTTGGTTGAGAACTAATGTTGTTATTTGAAAATGGAGTAGCGTGGCTTTGATCGCTTGAAGCCCTTTGTTTGGGTAGTTTACTTTGTAATTTCGGGGACAAAATTTCCTAAGGTGGGGAGATTGTAGCACCCGTGTCCTTCAAAGCTTTTGGGAAGTGTATTTGAATCCTTTATTTTATTTTGAGAATCATTAGTGTTGTTGTATCTTAGTTTTGGAGGAGTACAAATCGATTTAAACTTATTAGGATTGTTCGTTCACGCTTGTTTACGTTGAAAAGTTGTTTGGGAACTTAAAAATCTTGTTCTGGGGTCGACACCGGTCTTGGTGGTGTCGACACCTTCCTTTTGCTGTTAGCCACAAGGGTCGACACCAGTCTGGGAAGGGTCGACCCTTGCCTTGAAATTGTTTACTAAAATTTGGTGTCAACACCAGTCTAGGAAGGGTCTACAACTGTGTTGCAAGGGTCGACACCTGTGAACTTTTTTCCAAATTTCAGTCCGATTTGGGCCCTACTTTTTGGGGATTTTGACTTGATCTTTTGGGTTGACTTTGGGACTTCATTTTACTTTGACCTAACACTGTAAATAGGTCCCTCACTTAACCTCTTCTTTACTTTTTCTTCTCTTTTTCTTTCTCCAAGTTGTGAGACTCTTCCATCCTCTCCAAAATCACTTTTTGCTCAGAGATCTTTAGATCTACTCTCTTGGAAGCATCTCCTTGCCTTGTTCCTTTGAGATTAAGTGTAGAGCTTGTCAAGAGCTTCGTTTTGATCCAAATAGAAGTTGGTTTCGTCATCATTGGGATTTCAACCTTGTTTTGCTCGTCTTCTCTTCTAAGCTTGAGATAGGGATTTTCTTTGAGTTATATATATGTTTTTGCAAGATCTAGATGATTTTCGAAATCATCCTTTGATTAGTTTTGAAAATTGATTGTTGATTTAAGAAGATGAGTGATTTTTGAAAGTGGGTTTACTTTCATGTTCCTTTTAAAATAAGAATTGAGGGTTTTGAACTATGTTGATGAAAGAAATATGTTTTTGGTGAGATCTTCTCAAATATTTGAAGATGAATGGTTTTTGGTGAGAAAACTTAGAAATTGGGAATTTTTAAGAAAGATGTTGAAAATCTTTAGAATATGTTATTATATTTATTTTGTGTGCCAAAATAAATGATGTTTGAAAATTATTTATTTATTACATATAAATGATGGTTTTCCATTGAATAAGAGAATTGTTGAAGTTTTGGAAATTGTTGTTTCAAAGTGTTGATATAGTCTTGAAATTACTAAGTTGTTGGAAATGTTTGAAATGTGGGAATTATATTATCCCTTGGATGAATTGAAATAAAGTTATTTATTCATCTTGTGAAATTGCATTGAAATGAGAAATGAGAATTTTGATCACAATGAGAATATTGTGTGGGAGTATTGAAAGTGGAAGAAATATTGCATTGTATTATTAATCATTGCATTGGCATATCAATTCATTTGATAATGAAGAGCTTTGAAATTTGATTTGAAAACTTTGCATTGAGAAAAGAATATTGAGAAACAAGTTTTCATAAATTGGTTTTGGGGTAAATACGGTGGTAAGTCTTGAAAGGTAGTATATGTGAATTTGATTAAGTTGGCCTATGTGTCCTTGGTGAAAGACTAGAAAACCGCGCGGATGAGTGTCAAGCCTTCCAGTTAATACTGGTAAAAATGACAAATTAGTAGTACTTATATAGTCTACTTGCAGACACAGACCTGGGGATTACTAGAGTTGTATTTACCGCCCCTTGAATAAAATTGATAAATGTTGAACAGTTGAAATTGCAAGACATCATTGAGCATGATGGTTTTCGAAAGATGAAGACGTGTTTTATTTTAAAAAGGGCATGACATGGCATGTGCATTCATCTCTTGAGACTTATATAAAATGTATATACTTTGTTAAGGATTTTCCACTAGGCTTTATGCTCACCCTACGGGATTTTTGTGTAGGAAAAGACGTAGTGAATCCGCCTAACTAAGGGCATGGAAGTGTGTGTGTTGAGAACACAAGGTTCTCGTTTGCTGTGATTCTATTTGTAAGCCAAGGGCTTTGTATGTGTGGGTTTGAATAACCGTTATGTGTAACCGGGCTTAAGCCTTGGAAACTTGTAAACCCTTGGGGGTATTTATTTGTTTATTTACTTGTTGTCGGATTAATGTATTATGGTATGAGGAACTATTTACATTATGAAATGCAAGTGTGGGATTATATAATTGATTTTCCTTAAAAAGGGCCATGATTATTGTATTGTCATTTGGGTATAAAAATTGGGACGTTACAGATTCATATTCTAAGAATGTTGAATGCATAACTGCATGTGGAACATTCTTTTGTAAATCTCTGGAGTTTAATGAATATCCATATTAGATATTGTTTGATAATGTCTATGTTGAGATTTTATATTCCTTATAGATGTTAAGCATTGGAAGGGTTGATTTGGAAACAAGATGATATAATTGGAAGTTGATAAATCTTTATTGTATTAATTATTTGGGGCGTGACAGCGTTGTTGATCACTCGCATCCGAATCGAAAAGGAGGCTAGATGCCAAGATGTACAGATAACACAAGAGGATAATGGCAATTCCACCACAAAAGGTAAATTTTGTTTCAGCAAATAATAACTTACCCAATGGTTAGAATTCTAACAACGCTTATCTGAAGCCTGATATATATATATAATTGAAAAATGAAAAATTGTGGTAAACTTCACAAGAAATGGATTAATCCAAATTAAAATCAAGGCCCACCACCTCCACAAAATCAACAAAATTGTACATGCTTTGTCTGTAGCGAAAATGGATATATTGCTCGAACTTGCAAATTCTAAAAACATGCACCTGTCCAAAGGCAAATGTTATCGAGGAGCCATTTGTGGCGATGATTACAAACATTTGCGTGGTTAGTTATGTGGAAGGTTGGTGGCCAGATTCTGGTGCTAATAGACATATTTGTTATGATAAAGCTAGGTTCAAGGTGTATACTTCCTTTGATGAAGAGAAAACAATTATGCTTGATGACTTTAGTTAAACCAAGATATTTGGGAGTGGTGAGGTTGATCTCCACTTCACCTCTGGATGTGTGCTTACTTTAAAAGATATGCTTTATACACTGTCCATGAGGAAGAATTTGATGTCAAGTTATTTGTTAAATAAGGTTGGCTTTAACCAAACTATGGAATCTGACCATTATGTGATTATCAAGAAGGGTTTTTTTGTGGGTAAGGGTTATGCTTGTGATAGAATGTTCAAAATGAACGTTGAGATTAATAAATCATCTACCAATTCAGTTTATATGTTGTCTTCATTAATTTTTGGCATGCTTGCTTTTGTCATATTAACAGTAACTATATGGGAATCATGAGTAGTTTAAGATTAATTCCTAAATTGACAAAAAAAAATTGAGAAATGTGAAGTGTGCAGTAAAGAAAAAATTACAAAGGGGCCTCATGTAACACTAAAAAATAATTACAATAAGATCATCTCATGACAGATATTAAATCATAACAAATGTCTGAATATAATGTTCACCCATTCATAAGGTTTCATCTCTTTACAAAAGTGTAACACATGCAGTAATACATTCATAAGTCATAACCTTGAATTCATAGCATATGTCATAGCAAAAGATATGAAATAAGAGTAAAACAGATATAGTAATGCCATATTGGCTACAACTTTCCAAGACGGTGGTTGGTTACAACAAAAGTGAGTTTAAACTTAGTACAAATAAAGCCCTAGGCTTATACAAAATAAATACAACAATAGCAAAATAAAAGCTCTTGGCTCCAAATCCACCCAATTTATTGCCTTGGCAGAGGCATATCATCCGCACTTGAAAATTGTTTTTCACATAGGGTGAGCCAAAGCCCAGTAAAGATACTTTAACATAGTGTATGAATCTTAACAGATTTATAAGGTGAATGCATATGCAATGCTCATGCTAAAATGCTTTACATCATTTTCCAAAAACCATGTAATGTCAGGTTATATCACAATTCATGAAATCACTTTCTTTACAATAGAAAATAGGGTCGTAGATACATCACTGGGAATCTCTAGGATATGTCTACAAGTAGGCTACAAGCACTACCAATTATCATTTTTACCGGTACTAACAGGAAGGCTCGATACCTATCCGCACAGGTTTCTAAACTTTCACCAAGGGCACATAGGCCAACATAATACCACAACTACAATCGTACCTAGATTCACCATGGTATTCACCCATTTTTTCTCAAAATGATAAACATTTGCAATGTGTTAAATATGTTACAATGCTCAATGCAAATGGATGAAAAATTAGTTTCAATTCATCTAATTCTTATGCAATTTCTACAACAATCATAACTATCTTTCACTAATAGCCCAAAAAAAATATCTCTAAACAGATAATTAATTTTCAACACAGATTTACTTTGCAACATTTCCAATTATGAGTGATAATTTATATCCAACTCCACCACCATCATCATGATTGTTCCAATTCCATAAAACCAATATCAATTCCATTTCCTCTTTACAAAAAATCAAATCCTCACAATTAAAGGCAAAAAATTCCCTTTCTTTAAAAATCAATCTCCATGGATGAAATCCATCATTTATCACAATCCAACCATTTGTACAAAGCCACAATCATATACAAGGACTCATTTGGAAAACCCCTCTTTCGATTTCAACACCAAAACCCTAAATTTTTATCAAAATCCCCAAATCCCATGATTTCTTTGAAAAGACAAATAACTCAGTTAAAAATCATATTAAAGTGTGGAAAAATCCCTACCTCAAAGACAAGGACCAAGAAGAACAAGAGTTGAAACTTGACAGAGCCGAAAATGAACTTTGCTCCGATCAAAACGAAGCTCTAGGTGAGCTTTACCTTTTTATCAAAGAGACTATGGTGTAGAAATCAACGGATCAAGATGTATTTGAGTTTTATATAGGGCTTTTAGAGAAAAAGTAACTAGATTTAGATTTTGGAGTGTTTTAGAGAGAGAGAGAGAGAGAGAGAGAGAGAGAGAGAGATGAGAAAATGACTCAAAAGTGACCCCCTTTGGATTGATATACGTGCAAATCACTCGAGCGACCAGACACAATGAAGACACCGTCATAATGCACCCCTCCCAATAGTTTAGACTTGCAAAAGTTCGCTCGAGCAACTGTAAAAGACTGTTCAAGGAGTGAACAAGCAAAATTCTGGGCAATCAACTCTTTGAAAACAGACTCCCAACCTGTTTCAAACACAACTAAGGCACTCCAATAACCAAACTCAACAAGGAATAAGATGGAAGAAGACATGAACAATCATCAAGGCAAGAAAACCCGAGTACAAGATAATAAACGGGTCAGGTTTAAACCAGAGTCGCTATACCTGATAAAAGTGTTGAGAAAAATACTGAATTGCAAGAATTATTTCATATTGATTTGTGTTAGTTATAAGGAATTTTAACTTGTGGTATCACTTTTATTGATGATTTTTCAAAATATACAAACGTATATTTATTAAAAAATGGAAGTGATACTTTTAAGAAATTTAAAGAATTAAAACCAATTCAGTAAAAAGATTAAGTGTATTAGAAATGATAGAGGTCGAAAGTATGAATCTCTTTGATTCAATTCCATTGTTTAGTCCTTGGGAATTATGCATGAGACTACTCCATCATACTTACCTTCATCTAATGGCGTAGTTGAAAGAAAGAATAGGACGTTATTTGATTTAATGAATGCTATGCTTATTGATTCGGGTGCTCTCTCAAATCTTTGGTGTGAGGCTATTTTGACAACTTGTCATGTGATAAATAGAGTGCCACACAAAAAGACTAAATTGTACCTTATGAGTTGTGGAGGGAGCATAAACCAAAGTTGGGTTATTTGAGGGTTTAGGACTGTTGTCTTTTGTGAGGCTTGCAAATCCTAAATGACCTAAATTGGGTGAATGAGCTATCACTTGTGCTTTTCTTGGGTATGCGCTACATTGTGCAACTTATAGATTTTTTGATATGAAAAATAATATTATTTTTGAATTATGTGATGCTATTTTTCATGAAAATAAATTTCATTTTAAATCTCTAAATGGTGTGAGTCAAATATTTTCTAAAAATATTTTATCTATGCCGATCTCTTCTACTCTAGCTCAAGTTTGTCAAGAAAAAGAAATTCTTCAAATCCAACCAAGGTAAAGTAAAAGAGTTAGAGTTGAAAAAGATTTTGACCCAGACTATGATCTTTACAATGTGGATATGGTGTTCACGGGTCGGGCAATTTGAGTATAGTGGTGGAACTGCTACTCAAACCCAGTGATTTCGGTCGAAATTGAACAATAATTATCAAGGATCGTATAGAGAAAGTAAGCCATAGAAACCTTACATGCACAGATAACTAGAAAAGAAAAGAAAATAATTCAAACAGAACTTAGAAACACAAATTCAAATCTAAGAGTTAAAAAAATAGTGGAAAACATAAAATAGAAAAGAGAGAAGGCACAGCAACTATGTGATGGTTGTTCGTTGCCATCACCACTACTAGTTTACCATCATTTAGCAAACAATTGAAGCTATTGTGATTGGCGCTTAACCATAAATAGAGGAGATCACGAGGGAGAGCGATTTTTGCAATTACTATTTGATTATTGAAAGCCTGACGCTATAATTTGAAAGAGAAAGAGACTATGTGAGAGAGAGAAGAGAGACTAAAAAGGATTATTGTGAAAGAAAATGGGATAGGTTTGTGACCTTTAGAATCTACGAATTGTTTGCTAAAAAAGAGAGATAAATAAGGCATATACATATGGAACAATAAATGAAAGAGATGAATCTTGAAGAATGAGACTCTCGAAAGAGAAAATGGGATGGACCTGTTTGTGACCTTTGGAATCAAAATAGAAATAAATGAGAGATATAAATGAAGCAACAAATGACAAAGATGAGTCTTGAAGAGAGAGAAAATGGGACAAATTTGTGATTTTCAAAATCTGTATGTGGTTTTCTAAGAAAGAGAGAGAAATGAGAGAGATACAAATGGAGTAAGAAATGAGAGATATGATAATATTTTTGGGTTAGTGTGACTGACGTTTTAGGTTAGTGGGAAAGACATAAAATAATGATGACAGGTGTATGTTGCTATATAATATAGTGAAATGTGTAAAGCTAGTAATAAATTTAATTATATTAAAATAAGCGGTCGGATCAATTTTGTATGGTTCTTGAACTTTGGACTCGATCATCGACTGTCTAATCGAGAAATAATGGATTCCCAAACTGCTGTCGACCAAAACATAGAGCGAAATTGTCCGTTCTTTGATTAAGTCAGTTGGATCAATCGGGTTCATCGGTTGATTCGGTTTGATGAACAGCCCTAAATGTGGAAGAAATTCTTGTTACATTGCAAGAAGCTTTATCATCACATGATGCTATTTTCTGGAGAGAGAGGTTGTAAATAATGAGATGGATTCACTACTTTCAAATAAAACATGGAAGTTAATGGATTTACCTCCAGGTTCTAAGACTATTGAGTGTAAATGGGT
Organism: Camellia granthamiana; assembly: GCA_036172215.1. NCBI lineage: Eukaryota > Viridiplantae > Streptophyta > Magnoliopsida > Ericales > Theaceae > Camellia > Camellia granthamiana. The sequence goes on along the minus strand of CM069908.1, from coordinate 47,085,877 downwards.
CTTCCATAAAAAACTTAAATCGGATGGAATCATAGATAAATATAAAGTGAGGCTTGTTGCTAAAGTTTTCAGCAGAAAGTTCATCTTGATTTCTTTGATTCTTTTTCTCTAGTTACTAGAATTACATGTTAGACTGTTAATAGCAGTGGCTATAATTTATGATTTAAAAATTCATCAAATGGATATGAAAACAATATTTTTAAATGGAGATCTAAATGACGAGATTTACGTAAACCAACCCGAGGGCTTTGTGGAGCTTGGCCAAGAAAGCAAGATGTGTAAGCTAACTAAATCCACTTATGGTTTAAAACAAGTTCCTAAACAGTGGCATGAGAAATTTGATTCATGTATGCTTGAGAATGACTATAAGACTAATGAACGTGATAAGTGCATATATTATAAATCTTGTGATAATGCACATGTGATTGTTAGCCTATATGTGGATGATTTACTTATTTTTTGCTCTAATTTTCATATTGTAAATGAGACTAAAAATATGTTTAGTAACCATTTTGATATGAAAGATCTTGGTGAAGCCAATTTTATTTTGGGAATAAAAATTACCAAGACTAATGATTGTATATTTTTTTTTTTGATCAGTCACGTTATGTGGGTGTTTGGGAAGTTGCTATTTTAGTAGGCTATTGCAGTTTTTGGCTATTTTAGTAGGCTAAAATTTTTGTGTTTGGGAAGATAGTTGAATTGTTTTGTAGTTGAATGTGATGTTTGTGAGAGAAAAAATGAAATAATTATGGGTTTGATGTGACATTTTGTCTTATTGACTATTTTAGCCTATTTTGTCTTTTTGTGAATTTTAGCCAAAAAAAAAAACAAAAAAAAAACCTTTGCCAAATAGCTTCTATGTTGAGAAAATTTTAAAGAAATATAATTTTCTAGATTGTAAACATGTTGCTACTCCTTTTGATATAAGTATACATTTATTTCTTGTAACAAATGAAAAAAGAAGTTATTAATTAAAAGGAGTATACTAGCATGATTGGCAGTTTGAGATATGCTATGGTTGTACTAGACCTAACATTGTATATGCGGTTGGAGTACTTAGCAGTTTTACTAGCAAGCCAAGTTGAGATCATTGGCTAGCCATGAGAAGAATTATGAGATATTTGTCTGGTACCAAAAATTATGGCTTGTTTTATAATAAGTATCTTATGGTACTTGAGGGATATAGTGATGCCGATTGGAACACTTTGTCTGGTGATTCTCTCTCTACCTCAGGTTTTATTTTTACCTTGGGTGGTGGTGCTATATGTTGAAACTCTAAAAAGTAGACTATAATTGCTAATTCTACAATGGAAACGGAGCTTATAGCTTTAGTTTCAGCATTTGAGGAAGCAAATTGGTTGAGACTTGTTACATGAAATCCCTTTTAGGGAAAAATCCATTCCTCATGAGTTAATTTGTTGTGATAACACTATTGCTATTGGTAGAATGAACAACCATTTTTATAATGGTAAATCAAGATCTATCAAAAGGAAACATAGTAATGTGAGATCCTATTTGAGTAATGGCATGATAAATGTGAATTATGTAAAATATTGAGATAATCTTGCAGATTCGTTAACTAAGGCCTTGGCAAGAGATAGGGTTTGAAATACATCGAGGGAGACGGGATTGAAGCCTATAAATTCATAAACCATGTATGAGGACACCCAACCTGGGGACCAGAGATCCTGTAACTAGGTTTAATGGGAAGAATGAATCACATGGTGGTTGCTCTTTAATATATTGTTGTCCATCCGTATGATGTAAGTGCATTTGTCTTGTAATGTTGGAGGGTTGTCATTCTTTCCCCTATCTATAATACCTTCTTCTGTCTTGTTTGATTGTCTTCCTCTTGTTAACACAATCCTCCTACTGGTAGCTTTCTATCAATATGGAATGCCTTAGAACAAATTAGATGGAGCTTTTGTACGCTTAATAAAATTTTGTAGCTCTTGTTGAGTGAGGTGTGTAAATTGCAGGAACATCCTTGACAGATTTCACTTATGTGAGCATGAAAGTGGGGCCGCTTCCTATGAGAACTAGGCTTATTCTCAAATATGTTCATGAAAACTGAGATTAGCACAAGGCCGTAATGTGCTACTTGTTTAAAACTCAAGTCAACATGTGATGTCCCGGGTCTGGGGATTTACTGGTGTTGAGTAGTAAGATAGTGTACTTTACTTTGTTTATCATATTGGGTCATTGATAATTCTTTTCTACTCTTACTTAACCTCTCTTAAAATTCACGGGTTAAAATTTTTTTGAGTTTTGGGCATTGGAACTTGTTTCGGAGTACAATAATCATTTTTTGAGTTTCTGGGCAAAACTGCTTGTGCTGATTTTTCAGCCGCTCGAGCAGATTAATACAGGGATTTCTAATTTTTTTGGGCAGAAAATCGCTCGTACGAATTCTGTATTTTGCTCAAGCGGATTTTGTGAAATTTTTTGGGTTCTTCTCTGGAGCCAACCGTTCATGGAGCATCAGAATCTGCTTGTGCAGATTTGGAATTCCGCTTCTGTGGGATTTGAACCACTTGTGCGGATTGTCTATCTCGAATTTTATGCACTTTTCTTCAAAACTGATGCCAAAAACATGTTTTGGGCACTTTTTCACCTCTCTCTCTCTCTCTCTCTACTAATGTGTTTTCTTCCTTCTCTCTACAAACACACCCAAATCCAAACTTCTCTCTAACATTTAGCAAAAATCTTCAAGAATTTGAGGGGGGCTTTTTACACCAAATCGAAGAGGGTGACGACGGCAACGTTTGCACCGATCAAATCGTGTTTTCATCAATGTTGAGCTTTAGGGATTCCATCTCCTTCCTCTTCTAAGCTTGAGGTAGGGATAATCTTTGAGTTATATATATGTTTTTGCAAGTCTAAACTTGTTTGGAGTATTTCTTCATGTTTGGATCATGATTTTGGGTTGATGAACCCTAGATGATATTAAAAGTGGATTTTCTCTATTTTTGCAAAGCTTTTGAAAGTATGCGCTATGTTCTAAGGTGTGGGTGTTGTTTTGGAAAAATCATTTCAAAAATGAAACAAAAACCTACTTTTAGTGGAGAATTTGGAAATTTTGGAAAAAAGTTGTGATATTGTGAAATTTATGCTTGATAAATTATGATGTGAGTAAATGATGTAGGAAGTTTCTATAGTTGTATCAAATGAGGAAATTTTATAAGAAATATGGGAATTGTTGATTTGGGAAGCTTGAGGAATAGCTTACTGTTGTTTGTCTTAGAAAGACCAAATTTTAAGAATGATGATTAATATGTGAGAAATGCATGAATGATGTTTTTATTATATTATCTCTTGGAAAATGTATTATGATGTTACATTGATAAGAGATGTGGAAGTTGATCACAATGGGAGATTATGGTGGTGGAAATTAAAAATAGAACTATATTAATGCATTGTTAAGTCTTGCATTGTCATTCCATTTAATCATTGTTGCAATTGATTTTGAATCTTGCATTGGAAAATTATTGCTTTGAGAAAGGAAATTGTTTTGTGAAACAAGATCATTTTGATTTGTTTGGGGGTAAATATGTTGGTAAGTCTAGATAGGGGGTGTAGTTTGTATTAGTTAAGTTGGCTTGAGTGTCCATGGTGAAAGACCGAAAACACGATTGGAGGAGGTACCGCGCGCCTTTCGATTAGCAACAGGTAAAGTGGGGATTGATAGTGCTTGTTATGCCTACTTGCAGACACTAACCTAGGGATTACATGTGTCTTATTTACCACCCCTTAAACTATATTGAAGTTATTGAATTGTTGTATTTTCAAATTGCATTGTGCACAAAAGTTTCAAAAAGATAGAGATATATGTTTTTGAGCATGTCACGATGTATGCATTCATCTCAGAAGACTATATAAAATGCATATACTTTGTTAAGATTTTCCTACTGGGCTTTGTGCTCACCCTATAAGATTTTGTACAAGAAATGATGTAGTGATCCCATGGAGTTAAAGGTGTGGAATGTGTTTGAGAGCACAAGACTCTTTCCTTTTGTTGTAATTATTTTGACAAGCCAATGGCTTTATATGTATGGGTTCGAAAACCATTGTTTTGTGTAACTGGACATAAACCTTGGAATTTGTAGCCCTTGGGGGCATCAACTTTACTTGACTTATTGTGCCACATGCTATAGATTCATATTCTATGAATGTTGAATGTATAATCGCATGTGGAGTATTTTGTAAATCTCTAGAGTTTAATGATTACAAATGTTAGAGATTGGTGATGATGCTAATGATGAGGCTTTATATTCATATACTTTAAGAAGTGGAAGTTATTAATTTTGGGAAACAAGATTAAGTTGTTGGAAGATAATGTGTCTATTTGTGTTAATTTGTTTGGGGCGTTACACAACTCCTGGATTATTATGTGTGAGCAGTGATACTTTATTTCCCTTAAGTAGCCATAGTTCAAGTTTGGGACCACTACTGGCTCTGGAATAAAGATTGTCGTTTAACTAATGAAGGTTCAATGCAGAGGACACCTTCATAATGCATAATAGTCTATCTTTGTCTAGTAATCTCTCTTGTCCTTGTTAATATTGAAATGAGTGAACATTTGTTAGACCATTTTAATATTATTTTTGTCTTTAAATAATTATTTGTTTATTTATTTTGTGACCTTTTCTTTGATCTAGAATGAGGAGTTTTGGAAGCTTATGGCCGTTGTGAGTAAGTTTTGGAGGTTATGGGAATCCCTCATTACTCTAGTATAGCGAATCTTTATTTATTTATATTTTAAATAGACTCAGGTGGCCTATAAATAGTTTCATTCTCCATCTTTTTATTCTACACCAACATTTCTACATTTGAGAGATTACTAGCTGAAGAAGGGTGTTTATTATCAGTGGCGTTTTGGGTTCACCATCTTGTGTAAAGTTGGCCTGAACCATACGATAAGTGGTTAGACTGTTGTATCTTGGAGGGGACAAGTCAGAGTCTAGTGATTGCTGCATCGGTGTTTGGATTTTTCCTACCACAATAGGCTTGATCTCCTTAAAGAAACGAGATATCTGTGCTTCAGCCTGATTTGTTTGTATCTCTTTTTTCTTTTTCTTTTTCTTTTTGTAGTATTTTATGAATAAAATATTATTTTTTAGTACGTTCTCTAATAGTAAACATTACAAGAATAATGATATAATGTTATTTTTGTAAATAAAATTCAATTTTATGGTTGTTTTATTTTAAAATGAATAGTCTACCGTCCACATTCAACTATATTATTATGTATGCAAATTTTGTGGGTAATTCTATTTACACACCGTCAAATCTTTTAGTACACATCATTTTCTATAGCGACCTTAGTTTGAATCCAACCAGTTGATGTTTTGGATCTGGGTTTCATTGCCTTTTTGGTTGTTCAAGTCTTGCTTCCACTCATTGTTTATTAGGTTTGGTTATTGGAGTGTCTTGGTTGCATTGGGAACAGGTTGGTGACTTGTTTCTCAAGTTGTTGTTGCCCAAACTTTTTTTTTCCTTCTGTGCTCGAGCGGTCATTGTGAAATTCCAACACTTTTGCAGGTCTGCAGAGATACTGGGAGTTGTCATTCTTTGCTCAAGAGGGCATTCTTGCGCTCAAGCGATGTTCGCTCAAGCGGTACTTCTTGTGCTCGTACGGTGGTCACTTGTCTTTAAAACTTCTAAGAGTTTGTATTCTACGCTCGAGCGTCACTTCCTGTGCTCGAGTGGTCACACTTTTTGTGTCTGGACGCTCGAGTGTCACTTCTTGCGTTTGAGTGGACTGCACGTCTATATAAGGCCGTAGTGTGCTGAAAAAGTTATTTTTTATTTTTCTTTCTCTTCTCTCTCTTCCTTTTTTCGACATTTTAGGGTTTCTTGGACCTAAAAGCTTGGGTTTCATCTAGTTACACCCATTTTCTACCTGTGGTCCAACAGATCAAAATGTAGAGGGTCACGAGGGCTTCCTTTTGATCTGAGTAGATCGTGTTTTCGTCGCTGGTAGATTTTTGGTTTCTCTCTTCTTCGCTCCAAGAGGTAAGGATTCTTGAACTTCTTTTCAATACCTCACTATGGATAGACTTGTGGTAATTTTTATGGCATTTAAAAACATAGTTTATTGTTGAGTTTTGTTAAAATACATATGGGTGGATTTCGGTTTATGTTAGTGAGTTCATGGGTTATGTATAATTGGTTGTAGGGTTATAAATCATGTTTAGGATATAAATTGGAAAGGTAAGGTGTTTCATTTATTGATTTGGAATATAAAAGAGAAGTTTAATGTTAAATAGAAATGGGGTTATAATGTGGTCGTTTATGAATAATTGGGGTTTTGGTTTAATGTTGGTGGACGTGGTCACTGTGGTATTTGTTGAGATTTGGAGTAGTGAGGTTTTATTTTCAAAACAAAATGGAACTAATTACCCCTTTTTATAAAACTCGAGAGTTTGCGATGAATGGGAGTGTGGATTTACCTAAGGTGTATTTATAATTTTGGATTATGTAATTGGTGTCTAGAGTTTTGTCCTTGGCCATCGATGGAGGATGGTATTGATTGTTGTCAGATACATGCCATGTGTACTATCGTAGGATGGACTATGTGATATGAGACGATATAATGTTGATTGTAAGTGAACATTGTGAATAGACAATTCCAGTGTTGATATATGGATTATGTTGTTAAAGAGGTAATTGAAACGTTTATAAATGTTGTTTCTATTATGAGACTGTTGTTGAATAGTTATGGTTTTAAGGTGTAGTACTCCATGATGTGTTTTGGGAATGTTTGAAATAAAGGGTGGAATAGTGGTTCGCAGAGTATATTTTAAAAGAAATGAGTTAATATCATTAACAAATTGTTGCTATTGGTGATAATTGAATTAGGTGTACGTATTACACCGTGTAGTATTCTGTTGATTAGCTCGTTATGCTTTTAATGTGATATTGTTTGGGGATTCGTTTCCCACTTTATTGTAGCCAGCAAAGTGTGGCGCCTTGACAGAGGTTTCCTTGTCCCTTCCAGTTTGCGCCCGATAAAGTGTGAAAAGGCGGTCCGTTTCCCACCGTATCTTAGCCGGCAAAGCGTGGTGCATTGTGATAGGTTCTTCGTTCCCTTCCAGATTGCGCCCGGTAAAGTATGACCTGAGGAGCACCTCCTTCCGGGTGAGACCAGTAAAGTGTTATGTGGTATTGGTATTGTTTGATCTGCCATCCGTGCTATAGGCCGGTGGAGATGAGATTGGTAGTATGTATTACTTCAATTATTTCGATGTGGATATATATATATATGTGTTGTTAGTTTTCATATTGTGGAGATGAGATTGGTAGTATGTATTGCTTCGGTTATCTTGTTTGAATGTATATATGTTTTAACAGTTTCATACCGGTCACCTTTTTAAATCCTTGGGCCTATGGTCAAGGAAGGTTGTAAATCTATATATATAGGGATGGATACGATTGTGGTGTATTGAGAAGTAGGATGGGGATTATGATTTGCATATGGGGTTATATTTTCAAAACGGTGGTTCAAGTGAGATTCTTTTATGTTAACGTGAGAAGTTTTATCAAAGAAAGAATGAGGCTTTAAATCATTTTCTTTTGGAAGTAATGGTGGGAATATGAAAGAGAAGAATTGATTTATACTGATTTGTGTCAAGAGGAACTTTTTAAGATAAATATAGTTATATATGTATATTTTGGATATTAAATGTCACACTACTTATATGGTATGTCTTGATGCATTCATGATCATTTTTATCTATATGTTGTGATTGGTTAGGATCTATGGGATCTCTACTGGGCGTAGTGCTCATTTCACCTATTGATAAACTTTTTCAAGTACAAGGCTGGAGGAATCGTGTTTGACTTGACATCTTTTAATTATTGGCCACGGGACCTTTTACTTGTTGGTCGTGTGCCATGTATTGTATAAAGGTACATCCCTTCTGTTTTATTTATTGTCATTCAATGTAAGCCTAAGGACATTGTACCATGTCTTATTTATATCATCATTGTTGTCATAAGAGAATGTTATTATTTATTTTTGTTCTTGTTCTCAACAAAATGGAATTATTACAATGTATTTGGTAATGGATTTGGTTAATAAAAGTCGGGCGTGGCATTTTCCCAATACACACCACACACATTTTCAATTTTTTGATTTCTTCTTAACTCACACCATCACTTTTCAAAAGATCCTAAATTACCCTCATCTTCTTCAACTCTACATCCCAAACCCTAACGTAACACTAACCCTAACCATCATCGCCGGTCACCACTTCCTCTCCAACCTCCTACCCTTCTCACACCACTGAACACCGGTTGCCACCCCTCCTTAGCCCATCACTTCAGACAACCCCCTTAAGCCTCATGTCCTTCCGACAAATTTCCATCACCACTGTTGCTCTCCGTTGTTGTCCTCTCTCCTAACCCCGCTGTTTATCGTCAGCATCCTCCTCCTCACCACCGCCAACCTTCGTCTCCTGATCCCCAACTACAATCGCCATCCCCAACCACCAAGACAATAGCGACTCCACCATCACGAACAACTCGCTTCCCTATCGCCATTGCGATTCATCTTCCCACCCCCTCCATCGCAACCCAACTCGTGTCCACCACATGGAAAGAGAGAAAGAGAGAAAGAGGTCGAGGGTTTTCAGATCTCGGACGAAAGGTGCGAGTTGCAGTGGCGACGGCGGAGAAAGGAGGTGCGAGTTGCAAAGACAAAGGCAACAAAGATAAAGGCTGGAAGAAGGAGAAGAAGAAAAATAAGAAAAGAGAGAGAGAGAGAGAGAGAGAGAGAGAGATGAGAGAGAGGAGATTGAGAGTTGCCGGAGAATGAGGAGTTGGTGCGATGGGGCTAGGAAAGGTGCCGACGGTAGCTGGTTGATGGTGTCGTCGAAGGGGAGTCTGCTGGTGCATTTGATTTTAGAATTTTTTTGTCCATATAGGTAATTTCATTCAAGGACACAAAGGTAATGAAAAAAATTAGACAATGATGTGTACAGAGAATAATGATGGTGTAAATAGAATTACCCAAATTTTGCATTTTTTTTTTTTTTTATATCATTGCTGGTTCTTCATTTACATACATATATATATATATATATATATCCATTTAAACTAGAGAAAATATAAAAATATACACATTAGCATAATTGGTGGTGGACTGAAGATATTTTCATTATTTTTTATCAAAAGTAAGTCTTGTTATGCTGACGTAAAAATTCTTGATATTTTTTATGATTTAATCTTAATGAAATGCTATGAATACAAATAATAACTTTTACAAATTTTCTTACCCACTTCTGTTGTTTCTATTATATTATACAAACTAAATAAAATTGTAAGATTTATTGTAATGCCCACGTTTACAAATTTTTATTTATACTTATAAAAACTGTTGAAAATTGTAATCAAAAAACTTATTTGGCGCCTATTTTTGGTTTCTAAAGCATATAAACAAATTTTAGTAAACGAAAAAAATAGTTATTTTCAGTTGTTTTAAAAAAAATTCATTTGTTCCTTCCACCTTACCCCGTCCACCAACCATCGGCCACCGCTATCTCTGGCGAGTCTCCTTCACTTCCTACTAAGATTTTTAATCGCTAACAACTCCTTCAAATCATCTCCTTACACAAGTTTCAAAACAAATTTTAAGTACAATTTATGATAGTAGTCCTTATATTTTAGTCCTTGTATCGTTTTGGTCTCTGTAATTTTAATTAGCTCGATTTTGACTTTAAATTTATGATTTTGTTTCAATTTGATCAAGTAATTACAACTTAGTTTTTTTTTTTTTTTAATAATTTTTTTAATGAAAAAAATACGCATATAAGTGGCATATGTCATATTTTTAAGAGTAAGATTATAAACTTACTTAACCTTAACCAATTCAGTGATAATTGTTTATCAAAAAACCTAATGGTATTATCAATTAGATCAAATTAATACAAGATTTAAAATTTAAGGTCCAAATTAAATCAATTAAAAGTATAGAGACTAAAATGACACAATAAACAATGCCAGTATAATTAGGAAATGGATCGTATCTTCTCTCTTTATGTTCCCTCTGCTTAAGGAAGTTAGGAAATGGATTTAGTTTCTTATATATATATTGAAAAATGTTTCGGTATGCAATATACACTGTATGTAACACTGTCATAAAATTATATAAGTTTTCACAAATTTATATAAGTAATCTCATGAAAATACATAAGTTGAATACAAATTTGCAGAAACTCATAAAAAGTTAAGATTTATGTCAATTTGTATTCAACTTACGCATTTTTCTAATATCACTTATGTAAGTTTATGAAAATTTACATAATTTCATTATAAGATTGCATACCAGAAAATTTTCCAATCTAAAATCTTTTATTGCAACAAGAGATTAAAGAACTAATACTGGATTTGTAAGTCTTTTAATATTGTTAGCTCAGGCTTCAACTGAAAATTAGATATTCTTATTGAATTAAACGTTAAACTCACGATAAACTTTGGGGTCTATAATTATGTAGATGTGGTACTTGCATTTCATTGTAACACTACAACATATATGGCTTGGAAATTGTTGAGTTGTGTAATGTGCACCATATGTAATCCTATTATAAAAATTACGTAAGTTTTTATAAATTTACATAAGTAATCTCATAAAAATATGTAAGTTGAATACAAATTCTCGTAAATTCATGAAACTTATATGATTCTATGAATTTGTGTTTAATTTACACATTTTTATAAGATCACTTATGTATGTTCGTGTAAAGTTACGTAGCTGTACACCGAAGAAATCTCCGTAAGGTGTTTTAAAAATTACTATTTCATTCTCAAAAGTACAAATTTTGTTCCAAAAAACATTAAGAGACCAATTTTAATTTCATGTGAAATGTTATCACCAAAAGTCTACTCAAAAAGTCTCAAAAAAAAAAAAAAAAAAAAAAAAAAAAAAAAACCTTTTGATGAATTTTGAAATGTCACTTATAAATGCATTTTTAGGGAAAAGTGATCATTTGGTGCCGTAAAGTTTACTTTCTGATAATTTTAGTTTCAAAACAATAATAATTCACTATTAAATGTCAATTTTGTAGCTAAAAATACAAAAATGATACATTTGACAACTAAAATATTTCATCTCTGAAAGGTAGTTTCGTTCTTAAATTTTTTATTCTTAAATCTTAATTTGTTGTAGTGTGAGTAGTTGATAATTTAATTTGTTATTTATTCACCCTATTCACTGCACCTAATTAAACTTTTGAAAGAATTAATTAAGAATATTAGAGATTATATTTTACGTAAATTATAACTGTAATCTTGCAGTCGTGTCAATTGTTCATTATAGTTCTAATTGTATTAATTTTATATTTAAAATTTTTATATTTTTTCAATTTAATCTAATTAATAACATTTTATACCAAAATCAAATGACAAAATAGATCATTCAATATCTTAAAAAAAGATTTGAGGGGTCAATGTCCAATTTAAAAGGGTAAATTACACTTTATTCCATTTATGTTTGTCTATTTTCTTACACTGGTTCTTAAAGTTCATTTTTTCTCACTTTAATCCTTCATGCTTCAAGTTTTTCTCGATTTACTCCAAAAACTAACTTATGTGTTATCCTAGATAGGCAACCTAAAAGGGGTGGGGGGCGGGGGGAAAATTGGGTAATTAAAAATAATTTTACAACATTAAAAATAATAATCAAAATATTCGAATTTCAACAAACAAAATGATAGAACAATAATAATCAATATAAAAGTAAAAGAGATAGGGAAAGAAAATCAAATATAGTGTTTTATAGTGGTTCGGCACGCCGAACTTATGTCTACTCCCCAAGTATCCATATCAGGAATTTCTCCACTATTCTTCAAATAATAATTACACTACTAGTTTCACGAGTACTAGTGAACCTTTACAACAAACGACCAATTTTTATCACTCTGACTAGTTTAGAATTTGGTGCCTAGTCACACCTAACCGAAGTAATTTTATTCAAAAAATCACTCACAAAAACTCTCTTTTTACAAGAATAATATGAATAAAGGATATAAAACCTTTTTGCAATTTTACTCAAACTCTCAACAAATTTTCTCACAAAAAATATAACTCAACGAAGCACAATACAATATTTGACAATATCACGAAATTTTCTCTTCTTCACTTCTTTACTTCATATTTTTCTCCAACCAAAATGCTACTATATATACCCAAAAATATATCTGTTGGGGGAGAGAAGAGACACTCATATCCGTTGGAGGAGAGACGCTCCTCACGCTGAATTTGACGCCTTTGACATGAGGAGCAACAGGCCAATTTTTCTTTTCAAAAATATAACCAACGGTCGCTTTCGATAAATAGTAAAAACAAATTTTCAAACTTCCCCAACAAAAAACAAATGGTGCATAGTGATTCAATAGTAACATTTCTATTAAAATAAGTGACTACACAATAACTTCTCTATTAAAATATTTGTATGCATAGTTAAATCCCTTTAAATAATATTTATAATAAATATATCATGCAATATATATTTTAACAGATAATATTTTGTGTCAAAGAAAGTAAAATATGTATATTGAAAAATCACAATTTATCCTATAATATTTTAGACATCATCAAAATTAAATCATATGATTAACAATCTCTCTTTTTTTTATGATGGCAATACAAGCATGAATTTGACACAAAATTTCACAGGAAAAGTACAACATAAAAATTTTCAACAATCATAATACATGCATTTATTTTTATTATACTTTCTCCCCAATTACTAACAAATTCTTTGCCAAATAATTTATATATAAATCAAATTTCTTCTCCCCCTTTGACATCATCAAAATAAAATATTGATATACAAATTTGGATAGAGAATAAAAATTTTCAGTTTCTCAAAACGAAAATCATATAAACACAGTTGAGCAAATAATATGATTTGACCAATGATATCTAAAGCAGAGAAGGGAAGTGATGGCAACCGGTGGAGGAAAAGGTGGATGGCAACCGGTGGTCTATGGGCGAGGAATGTCTACTGGTAAAGGAAAGTTGGCTAATACTAAGGGAAATGAGACCTACACTGTGTTCGTTGATAATATTCCATGGTCTATGAGCTCGAAGGATCTGCATTCTCTGTTTGGGAAGTTTGGAGTTGTTAGAGATGTGTTTATCCCGAATAAGACTAGGAAAGCAACTAAATCAAGGTTTGGTTTTGTCAGGTATGGTTGTAGTATTGCTGCCTCAGTAGCCATTCAAAAGGCTGATGGGTTGTGGTGTGATGACAAAGCCCTTAAGGTGAAGATAGCGGAGTTTGAAAGAAGGGCACCAGCAGAGGTTAGAGGTGCAGAAGGATCAAGACGGATAAAGAATTTACTTGCTCGAACAGCTACAACCACGTATAAGAGACGATCGAAATTGGTAGATGTTGGTGTGAAGTCTTATGCTGAGGCAGTCAAAGGTGGGCAGGGTCGTGAGGTGGTGAAGCATGAGATTATTGCCACAGAAGCGGGGAATGGTTGGCTTTGTGACAGCCTTATTGTGAAGTTGAAAAGTTATCATGTCTTTTCAGAGTTTCGGATGGCAGTTTTGGCTAAGGGGTCTGGTGAGGTTATAGTTCGGAAAGGAGGTGGGGGAAGACAAGCCATTGTATCCTTTTTTTCTCGAGCTCACCTAGAGGAAAATCAAGTACTGCTTCAGGATTGTTGGAAGGAATGGTGTGAATCAGTAGCAGAATGGAAGAAAGGGGATTATGTTGAGCAGGAAAGGGAAGTATGGATATGTTGTTATGGTGTACCTTTTAACCTGTGGAGTGCGGATAATTTTATGAAGATTGGTAGAATCTGGGGGGAGGTTCTTAAGGTAGATGATGAAACAGTGCAATTATCATCATTCTCATGTGGTAGAGTTAAAATAGCCACTAAATTCATGGAGCCTATCAATTCAAGCATTCTGGTTTTAAGTGGGGATAGGAGATACCCTGTAAGGGTGTGTGAGGAGCAAGTCATGGTGTCCAAAGTAGTGCAGGTGGAGTGTAAGTGTGCCATACATGATTGTCATAGCTCAAACAAGGTCGAGCAGATGGATGGTGATCATGGTAATAGCGATGAGGAAGATGATGCTGAGGTGGTTGGTGATGAGTCTCATGATGGGGATGTTGAAGAAGAGGTGGCAGGTGTTCAGGGGAATGAGGTGTCACTTTGTGGGGCCAATGTAAGTGGAGATCAAAAAGCCGTTTCGTTTCCATCCATTGTGGTGGAATCGGCTAGTAATTGTGGGGGAAACACAAAGGTGGCTGAGCTTCATGAAAACCGTGCAGAGGAAGACGGATTGCTGAAGATGCAGAGTGTCAAGGGCAGCAGTGAGGATGACGAGGCAGATAAGGTTATTACATCTGGGTATATGAACAGTCTGAGTGGGAATGCTGTTAATAGGCCTGGAATAAATTTAGAGGTTGTATTGGATCAAGCCCCATTAAGTTTGGTCTTAACTAAACCCATTAACAACCAAGTGAAATTGGGCTTAAGTAAGCCCAATAATAATTCTGTGGATTTGGTTCAACCCTTTACTAGTTGTTCAGTGGATCAGGCCCATGGCAGAAACCATTCAACGGTAGCTGGGGCTAAAGCTGGTGTGCTGTTGTTAAATAAGGGATCAAAATCTAACAAAACTCAATCCCAAATTAGGGCTCTCGGTGATGCTGGTTCGGGGAAAGAAATAAGGAGAGGGGTTGCTCGTCAAAAGCAAAAGGCTGTGTCAAGAGGTGGAGGATCATCATCCATGGCGAATTGGCACAAGGGTCCGGCGTTCCGAGTTGCAGCATCTGTTCTGTCACGGCAGAAGTCACTTGGACTGGACTCGGCTAAGAACAACGTCCTCATAGCTGAGGCGTTGGAAACAGTCAAAATGGGTAAAGCTCTGGAGATTGATTTTTTAGGCAAGGAAGAAGAGGTGGTGCAAAAAATTGTTGAGCTTGAAGAGGGAGATGCAAGCAAAGCAGCACAGGTGGTTGCTGGTGGGTGATCACGAGCATTTACTAGGTGGAGGTAAGGTGTTTAAATGTTTTGTAATGAAGCTGTTGTCATGGAATATAAGAGGTATTGGGCGATCTGAGAAGCGTCGGAAAATTAGGAATATAGTACAAGAGAGGATAGTTGATGTCCTGTTTTTGCAAGAAACAAAAAAGGCTGGTGTGTCCGAAGAATTGGTTAAGTCTATTTGGCCATATGATGATTTGGAATATATGTCTGTTGACGCTGATGGGCTCTCTGGTGGTGTTCTCTGTGTATAGAAGGCTAGTGTGTTTTCACTTGCTAAGTGTTGCAGCTCAAGAAATTTCTTAATTCTGTCAGGTACGATCCTTCCTTGTTTCAATTGTGTTTTCGTCAATGTTTATGCTCCAAATGATGTAACCAGAAGGGGTGCTGTCTGGAATGCACTGCGGAATTTAAAGGCTCAGTATGAAGATCCTTGGTGTTTAGGGGGGGATTTCAATGAGGTGAGAAGCATGGGGGAAATGAAGGGGTGTTTAAGAAGAGACAAAGGTATGAGGGAGTTTAATGAATTTATTGAGGGTGTTGAATTATATGATGTGCCCATGCAGGGTAGACAATTCACATGGAGTAACTCAAGTGTGAGGGGCAGCTGGAGTAGAATAGATAGAATTTTACTTTCTTCAGAGTGGCTGGAAAAGTTTAATTTTATATTATGGGGTCTTCCAAGAGGGCTATCTGATCATTGTCCTCTTCTCTTTATGGAGGATAGCAGGGATTGGGGTCCCAGGCCGTTTCGGTTTGTTAATGCGTGGATTTTGCATCCTCAGTTTTTGGCAGTATTTAAGTCTTCTTGGGCAGAACCAGAAATTAGTGGTTGGGCTGGTTTTGTTATTCAAGAGAAGTTTAAAAATCTTCGTCGGGTGCTAAAGAGATGGAATCATGAAGTGTTTGGGAATGTGGCACACTTAGTGAAGGCAGCTGAATCTGAGTTACATAATCTTGATTTATTGGCTGATTCAAGGGAGCTATCCAATGCTGAAGTAGATCGAAGAAGACAGCTAAGGAAAGAAGTTTGGTCTTTGAACAAGAAACAAGAATGGCTGTGGTGTCAAAAGTCTAGGATGAATTGGAGCATGTTGGGGGATAGGAATACGAGATTTTTCCATATTATGGCGTCTAGGAGAAAAAACAGGAATTTGCTGAATTCTGTATATGTGGGTGGGGTGTTGTATGAGGACCCACAAAGAGTGAAGTATGAGGTTTTTAATCATTTCAAGCTTGTGTTCTCTGAACAATGGAGGTTTAGGCCTAAGCTGGTTGGGCAGTTTAAATCTATTGGTAGTGATGGTGTTGCTGAAGGTCTTGAAGCAAGATTCACAGAGGAGGAGGTGTGGGCTGCTGTCAAGAGCTATGATGGGAATAAAGCTCCCGGTCCTGACGGTTTTAATCTTTTGTGCTTTCAAAAGTGCTGGAAGGTCCTTAAGACTGATGTGTTGAGGTTTTTCAATGAATTGCACGAGAATGGAAAATTGGCAGGTGGTGTTAATAGCTCTTTCATCACTCTTATTCCAAAAGTTGAGGGTCCAGTTAGCATTTCGGAGTATAGGCCAATAAGTCTAATTGGCTCTATGTATAAAATTCTTGCTAAAGTTCTTGCTAATAGGTTGAGGCAAGTGATTTCTAGGGTAATTGGGGAGGCTCAATCCGCTTTCCTGGGGGGAGAGGAATATTTGGGATGGGGTCTTGATCGCAAATGAAGTAGTTGATTGGTGGAAGAAAAGTGGTCAGTCAGGTTTGATTTTGAAATTAGACTTCGAAAAAGCCTATGACTCTGTGAATTGGGATTGCCTTCTATCTATGATGAGTAGGTTTGGATTTGGAGCAAGATGGAGAAAATGGATTCAGGAGTGTGTTTGTACTCCTAAAGTTTCTGTACTAGTTAATGGGTCTCCTACGGCGGAATTTAGCCCTGAAAAAGGCCTAAGGCAGGGAGATCCCTTGTCACCTTTCCTTTTTAACCTGGTCGCAGAGGGTTTAAATATGTTGTTTAACAGGGCAGGGGATTCTGGGCTCATCACAGGTGCTGTTATTGGTCAGGAGGGGGCAAGCACAACTGTTTCACATTTACAGTTCGTCGACGATACTATAATTTTTTGCAAGGCTGATGTGGGGGAGGTCATAGCATTAAAACGAATTTTGAGATGCTTCCAAGTAGTGTCAGGGCTGAAAATAAATTTCCAGAAAAGCTATGTTTGTGGAATTGGTGTGTCTGAACAGATGGTCAAGGATTGTGCTGGTGTGCTTAATTGTCAAAAGCAAAGTCTTCCTCTAGCTTATCTTGGTTTGCCTCTAGGTGCTAGCCCTAGATTGACGAAAACTTGGAAACCAGTAATTGAAAAAATCAGGGCCAAGTTAGCATCTTGGAAAAGGAAACTTCTCTCTTTTGGGGGTCGTTTAACTCTCATCAGGCATGTTCTGTCCAGCTTACTTGTGTACTACTTATCTATTTTTAAGATGCCCCAATCTGTGATTAAGACAATTGACAGTTTGAGGGCAGCTTTCTTATGGGGTGGGTCCGAATTAAGAAGGAAGATTCATCTAGTTAAATGGGAGGAGATTACTAAAACAAGGGACCAAGGTGGGTTGGGTATTAGAAGGCTAGAGGACGTGAATGACTATCTGCTAGTGAAATGGTGGTGGAGATTTGGTGTTGAAGATAAATCCTTGTGGAAAAGGGTTCTGTGTAGTAGATACGAGTATAATGGTGGGAAATGGCTGCCTTTTCCTTGTTCTGATGAATATTTATCTAAGGTATGGGGCGGGATATTAAGGGTTGGCCAATCAAACCCTCAATTGAAGAGTATCTTTCTTGATAACGTTAAGTTGGTTGTGGGAAATGGGGGCAGGATTCAGGTTTGGTTGGATCATTGGTGTGGACATCAGTGTCTCATGGAAAAATTCCCTAGGCTGTTCAGTTTATCAATAGAAAAAGATATAACTTTAAGTGCATTGTTGGAGAGGAAAAGATTATCAGGGGTCTGGGAATTTAATTTTCGAAGAGTGTTGTTTGCTTGGGAGGCTGAGGAATTGGAAAGGTTAGTTACCTTAGTTAATCAAGCAGAGTTGGGGGTTGGGGACAATGAAGATTGTTTAAAGTGGCTGGCATGTTCATCAGGGCAGTTTTCTATATCCTCCCTTTCAAAAGCTGTTGCAGATAGTCCTTCTATTCTTTGCACTGGTCTGTTATGGTATAATTTGACCCCTCCGAAAGTTCAGTTCCTTGGTTGGTTAGCGTGGAAAGGTAGATTGAAAACAACCATGTTTCTGCAGAAGATTGGTGTACTCAACCACAGTGCTTCCATTGATTGTGTTCTCTGCAGGAATGATGCTGAAACAGTTAATCATGTTCTTCTTTGGTGTCCTTTTGTATGGCAGGTATGGTCTTCAGTGTTAAACTGGTGGGGGATTAAATGGGCCGTGCCTGGTAGTGTTGAAGGGTTGCTTCTTTGGTGGATGGGATTTAAGTGGAGAAAGTTTGAAGATAGAATTTGGAAAGTTATTCCTTTGGCTGCCATGTGGTCTACTTGGAAACTCAGAAATGAAGTAGTTTTCTCTGGGAAGCAGCTCTGCCTTGCAGAATTCTGTGAGTTGATTATGGCTAGAGTGGCTTTTTGGGTTAAAGCTCACTCAAAAGGGTGCTCCTATTCAGTCCAGGACATCATTTGGAGATTGCAACAAATCAGGTATGTATCTTAGTCTTAATATCACTGGTGGTGTTGGGTTGCTTCTTTTCTCTTGTAGTTGGTGGAAGTTGGGGGAGATTGGACTGGACTGGTGGTTCTGTTAGACTTCTTTGTTTGGTGTTTGGCTGTTTATTTTTCTGGGTGGGGTGTAGTTTCTGTTGTGTTGTATGGTTGTCTTCTTGGATGGTATCTCATCATCCTCTGGTGTCCTGTTCTCCTTCTTTGTTGATGTATTCTTCTGTTTTGTTGAATTCTCGTCAATAAAGTTGATCTTCTTTGCTGATCAAAATAATAATAATAATAATAATATGATTTGACCAAAAAAAATGTAATAATTTTTTTATTTCTCCCCGTGATCATTATCGAGATTTGTTATCGCCAACGAAGATATTGACTATCAGAAAATGTAGTGGCGCCAATGATATTGACTATCAAATGATTTGAGCAAATATGCATCGATTATAATATCAATGGTGTGTACAAAAAGTGATATAGATGATGCGCAAAGATACAAATCCTTCAAGTTTTGCTTAGAAAAAATTTATTCACAATCTGTATAATCATGTCATTCCTTACATTGGCCATCAATGGTGCTGACTTGAATGAGGTGCCTGATATACAGGCAAATGAAAGGTTACTTACAGTGAATACACGCGATAATTCAATAGCTGAGAGTCCTAGTGTATTTGGTAATCGTAATGATTCAGAGGCTATCCATAACACTATGGCTCTTTGTACACAGACAATGACTGTGGTTTCTAATATGGCTCAATGACTACAAGCAAGAAGCCAAGAGTCTCAATGATTAAAAGAAGAGGTGATCTATTTAAAACAACAACTTGCTAAAACTCGTTAAGTGAAAAGAAGTCTAGACAATAAAAATATACAATTGGAGAATACAGTGCAATATTACGCAACTGTTATAATGCTAAGACTCAAACACGTCGAAAATAGAGAGGTTTAAGTTTGGGAGGCTCATGAAAAGCTATTGAGAGAAGTTAAGCGCAAAAAATTGATGAAGCCTACTCAGAACAACATGTAATTTAGAAATATTTTCTCATTCCGAAACAAAATTACAAGTGTTTCTCTTTGTTATTTTTTTTTAATAAAAAGAATTTTTGGTGCAGATAAGGAGAAAAAAAATTAGAGTAATTTCAAAATATATCTTTAGAAAAACTCCCTCTGAGATTATGCGTCTAATCAGAATATAATTAAAACTCCCCCTAAGATGATGCTACCTCTTTAAAAAAATATTTCTCCCCTAGAGCATTTTCAAATATATAAATTGCACCATAAGATTTAAAAAATAAATTTATGCAATCTCTTCATTTCAAAATGTACCACATATAAGTCACATGAAAAATATTACATTTAATCAATATATTACACCATCAAAATCAAATGTGATTCAATAAAGATAATCAAAGTAATGGTAAAAATCAAATTCTTTCAAACATAAATCTTAAAAATTAAGCACCAAATATGACATATCAGTTGATTGTTTTTAAGCAATATTTATTTTGAGGCATGAACCATGTAATAGTAATATTCTACTCCATTCTGTACTAGCATGCATGGTGTTATATTTATGCATGATGTATTCGTGTATACATGGTATGGCATGTCATGATAATCATGTATGTAATAATATGCTCATATATGCAAATCAATGATGATTACAGGTAAGTATGAGAACAATATCATCAAATAAAATATTTTCAGATTTAGAAAATCAACTCTTACCGAAACTACCTATACCAATTATTTATTGTTGTTTTTGAATATTGCATGATTATTGTTTATCTGAGAAGAAGTGATGACTATTGTCTCCGATTATGCATTATGAACATCCACTGTCCAATTACCATTTTCTCTTACCGGATTTCACCTTGAAGCGCACCTTAAATATATATATATATATCAGGTTTTCAAATTTGGTACCCAAATCTTTTTGGTCCGTGACTGTTAGTCTCAAGATTACTTGATTTTGGAACTCATTTCATATTTGTTTCATGTAATCCTTTTTTAAATTGACATGATGCAATTGAGTGCCTTTTTCTAAAACAATAATGACATACAATATTAGGAATGATGATTCTTTAACAAAGAAATTTTTATAAAACATCCGCTTCTTGTGGGGTTTGTACCCAATACCGGCCTTGTCAAAAATACATTTTTGATTTCCAAGTAATTTATTTAAATTTTCTTTTCCTTTGGTAAACTTAAAAACTGTTTTATTTAAATCTTCAATTTTTTCTTTCAAAGAATCATTTTCAATTTTCAAATCATTTGAAGAATTCTTGAGAGAATCATTTTCCTTTTCAAAATTTTTGTTTATATTTTTTAAAGTTTCATTTTCATTTTTAAAGATTTCATTTTTATTTTTCAATAATTCAATTTTCATTTTTCAAAATATCATTTTTAATTTTCAAATTATTTAGTTTATTTTTCAAAATAGGAGATTCTTTTGATTTGAAAATGTCATTTTCTTCTTTTATCTTTAAAAAATCTTTTTGTAACACTTCAATTTTATTAGATAAAAATTTATTTTCTTTTGTTGAATTTGAAACCAATTTTTTTAAGTGCAATATTTTTAATACCAAGTTTTCGAAATTTGTCATGCAATTCTTCAAATGCGGATTGTAATTCATCAAAAGAATAATATTCATTATTAGAATCACATACCTAGAATCACATACCTTATCATCTTCATTTACCATTAAGCATAGATGAGATGCTTCATTATTGTTACTTTCCTCATTGGAGCAAAACATTCATTATCATCTCCACATGCAAATTTTACTTCTTCTGTAATTCCATTTACTTGAGTCATGTCTTTGTGTGTGAATTCTAATTTTTTCCAAATCTCTTTTGCTGTGTCACAATCACAAATTTTACCGTATTCATTAGGATCAAGTGCAGAATACAAAATATGTTTTGCTTTAGCATTTATTTGAGTTTTTCTAAGGTTATTCTCATCTCATTCATTTTTTGTTTTAGGGACTTTCTTTGTATCTATGATTTTGGAGGGAATAATTGGATCATTTTTAATAATATTCCAAACCTTGTAGTCTATCCCTTGAATATATATAATCATTATATTTTTTCAATAGTTATAATTGCTAGCAGTAAAATATAAAGGGTTGGAAGATGAGTGACCATCAATAATTTTTGTTCCTATAATGGTTGCCATTGATCAACTTTACAACTGTTAACTCAAAAAAATAGTAGAGCCCTTGCTCTGATACTAATTGTTGTCTCGGGTAGGCTACCAAAGAGGGGGTGAATTTGGTTATTAAAAACAATTTCACAATATTAAAAATAATAATCAAAATATTCGAATTTCAACAAATAAAATAATATAGCAATAATAATCAATATAAAAGTAAAAGAGATGGAAAGAAAATCAAACACAGTAATTTATAGTGGTTCGGCACGCCGGCCTAAGTCCATTCCCCAAGTATCATCCTCAAGAATTTCTCCACTATTCTTCAAATAGCTTCACGAGTGCTAGTGAACCTTTACAACAAGTGACAAATTCTTATCACTCTGACTAGTTCAGAATCTGGTGCCTAGTCACACCTAACCAAAGTTATTTCATCTCAAAAAATCACTCATAAAAACTCTATCTTTTTACAAGAATAATATGAATAAGGGATAGAAAACCCTTTTATAATTTTTCTCAAACTCTCAACAAATTTTCTCATATAAAATATAACTCAATGAAGCACAATACAATATTTGACAATATCACAAAATTTTCTCTTCTTCACTTCTTTATTTCATATTTTCCTCCAACCAAAATACTACTATATATACCCAAAAATATATCTATTGGAGGGTGAGAAGAGACACTCATATCTGTTGGAGGAGAGATGCTCCTCACGCTGAATTCGATGCCTTTGACATGCGGAGCAATGGGCCAATTTTCCTTTTCAAAAATGACAGGCAGACGGTGGAAAATATAGTCAAAGGTCGCTTTTGATAAATAGTAAAAACAAATTTTCAAACTTTCCCAGCAAAAACAAATTGTTACAGTAATTGCATAGTAATATGTCTATTAAAATAATTGATTACACAGTAACTTCTCTATTAAAATATTTGTATGCATAGTTAAATCTCTTTAAATAATATTTATAACAAATACATCATACAACATATATTTTAACAAATAATATTTTGTGTCAAAGAAAGTAAAATATGTATATTGAAAAATCACAATTTATCTCATAATATTTTAGACATCATCAAAATTAAACCATATGATTAACATTATGTCTAAAATTAAACAGAAAATGACACATTAACAATCACTTTGTATAAAAATATTTTATTATATATAACTCACACCTCTAACATAAGCTCAAACCCTAACATAATAACATATTTTTTATGTTATGTGATAATTAATGCAACATTTTTTTGTCTAATTTGGAACAAAAGTTTGTTTTATGAATAAACTAGAAAAAACTTGAAACATGAAGAGCCAAAGTGAGAAAAATCAAATTTCAAGGGTAAAACTGAAAAAATAACCAAACTTAAAGGAGACAAAGTGTAATTTATCCAATTTAAAATGATTCAGGTCTATTTTGAATTGACTATTTTATTCTTGATTTTTGTCTGATTTTTAAAGGATGTGATCAAATTTATTAAATTGATACAATGTGAAAAATTAAAAAGTATAATTATTACAATTAAAATTATAAGACTAAATTGACACAAATTTGTATAGAAACTTGAGCAATGCTTCATCCCCTAATTCTCCTCCCCAAACTTGAGTAATGCTACATCCTCTAATTCTCCTCCCCAAACTTGAGCAATGATATGACAAACAATTTTAGAAGAAGATAGAAGACTTTGAACAGAGTTGATTGGTTGATATTGTTTATCACGTCATTAGAAGAGTGTAGGGGAGAAAAATTAGGGGATTGATCATTATTGTAAAAACTTTATGCAAATCTAAATCATTACATTTATCTCTATAAGATTCGGCAAGAAAGTTTAAAGCATATACATATAGTATTTTTGAATGTTTAGGAATAAATTGTAGGGATATTTACCAATAAATCCCATCTCACAAACAAGTACTCCAATTAGTTCCAATTTTTTTTTTTATTGATTTGTTAAGTCTTATTAGTGGAGAGTTTCTTTCGTATGGTCCTATTTTTTATTTTGGTAGTGTTTTGGTGGACAGCTATACCATTTTATTAATGTGATAGATATGATGTGATACTTCAATGTGGCGAGTATAAATGTGACACTCCGACGATGTGACGGTCCAAAAAAATTAAAAAATCCTTAGTATATTTTTCTTAAATGTGACAATGTAGCAGATATGATGTGACACTCAAAAAATAAAAAATAAAAATCCCTCAGTGTACTTTTCCCAAATGTGACAACGTGGCGGGTATGATGTGACACTTCAAAAAAAAAAATTCTTTACTATACTTTTCTCAAACGTGACAATGTGATGGATATGATGTAACACTCTAAAAAAAATAAATACTCCTTAGTGTACTTTTTCCAAACGTGACAACGTAGTATGTATATTGTGACACTTAAAAAATAAAAAATAAAGACTCCTTAGTGTACTTTTTCCAAACGTGACAACGTGGTAGGCATATTGTGACACTTAAAAAATAAAAAATAAAGACTCCTTAGTGTACTTTTTTCAAACGTGACAGTGTGGTGGGTATGATGTAACACTGAAAGAAAAAAAAAAAAAAAAAACTCCTTAGTGTACTTTTCTCAAACGTGACAACATGGCGGATATGATGTAACACTCTAAAAAAAATAAAAACTTCTTAGTGTACTTTTTCCAAATGTGACAACGTGGCGGGTATGATGTGACACTCCAAAAAAATAAAAATTCTTTAGTGTACTTTTCTCAAATGTGACAACGTGGTGGGTATGATGTAACACTCTTAAAAAAAAAATAAAAACTCCTTAGTATACTTTCTCAAACGTGACAACGTGACAAGTATGATGTGGCACTTTAAAAAAAAATTAAAACTCCCTAGTGCACTTTTTCTAAACGTGACAACGTGGTAGATATGATGTAACACTCTAAAAAAAAAATAAAAACTCCTCAGTGTACTTTTTCTAATGTAATAACATGACGAGTATGATGTGACACTCTAAAAAAAATTAAAAACTCCTTAGTGTACTTTTTCCAAACGTTACAACGTGAGAGGTATGATGTAACACAAAAAAAAAAAAAAACTCTTTAATGTACTTTTCCCAAACGTAACATATGATACTCCAATGTGGCGGGTATGATGTGACACTCTAAAAAAATTTAAAAATTCTTTAGTATACTTTTTCTAAATTTGACATTCTAACGTGACGGACATGATGTGACATTAAAAAACTCTTTAGTATACTTTTTCTAAATATGACACTTCAATGTGGTGGGCAAATGAGTCATTACACATCCAAAAGGACTAAATGGATCACAAGGAAAAATATAAGACTATATGAATTACAAGTTCAAAAGATGAGACTTATTGGTCAATCTCCCTAAATTGTATCATATCACTTTATCTAATTTTCAGTTTATTTTTTTTATAAAAAATTAAAAAATTAACTAAAATAGTCAATTCCCAAACCACTTGAAAAATAGGGAAGTAGATGCAGACAAAAGTATTTAAATAAAAATTAATATATGTACTTTTATACTTATATGGTCCACGTGCACATTTTTAAGCATATGATTATATTCATTTTTTATTAAAAATAGTCTGGCTTCTATCAAGTTCCAAATTATTAGAGGGCGTTGTTTGAGCTTATGTGATTTATTACAAGTCTCATTTTGATGATTTGAGTATACATTTTATAGGGCCCTTCATATATATTATCTATAAATAAAAAATAAATAAAAAGTTAGATTAATTCGATAATTGTAACATATTTAATTTATTGTATTTGTCTCTAACAAAATAGATGACAAGAGTTTCTTTCAAAATACACCATTTTTAAATATATAAAAAAATTATAACAAACACGATGAAATGAAAAAGTTATGATTGACCTAATTTTTTTCATAGATAATAGGGCAAACTTCACTTTATTTCCATGTAGTTGCGGTTATGTACAGTTTACCCCCTTAACGCTTAGAAATGACCACATAACCTCCACGTAATTTGTGGACTGAAGTGCACCGTTAAACATTCTGTCAACTTAACAGCAAGTATGAAACACGTGTCAGACATATGAGAGTTATATGCTTATTTTCAAATTTCAAAGTGATAAATCACATATTGAATAAAACACAGGGGGTTAAAGTACACTTTGGCTTCTAAACAAATGACGAAAATACATATGTATTTTAGTCTTCAATCTATAAACCACAAGAGAGTAATGTTGTCATTTCTAAATATTAAGGGGATAAACCGCACACGACTCAAATTATAGGGGTAAAGTGAAGTTTGCCCTAAATAATACACATGAAAGACCCTAGAAAACGAATCATCGAAACAAAATGCGTGATAGTCCCAAATGACTACAACATCACCCTCTACCAAAGGAAAATACAGTAAGTAAAAATATTAAAAATTATTTATTATATGCATATGTATTTTCTCTGTACTTAGCGGTTGACTTGCACAATTTATGCTTTATTCTAGTTTTTAATGGCTTATAGTAGTTGAAAATTTTCCATCCATAGTGTGAAAGCTCTTCATAAGTTCACACTGTTGATTAATTTTTTTTAATTTTTTTTTTGGTTCTTTTATTGGCAACACGATGACACGGTCATATATTACATTATTGATCATGTTTTCCTTCTTCTTTTTTTTCATATTTTTATTGTAATGCAGAGATGATTTAAATAACATTTTGGATCTATAACATGTAATCGTTGTAGTCTAATAAAACTAATATATGTCGACTTGTACTCATTAGGCTAGATGCCTTTAGTTGTGGTTGCGTAGAAATTGCTGAAGAAGACTTTTGTGTAAGTCTTCCTTTTTATTGAGGAATAAACAATTATGGCGACACTCAAGTTCGGCCGGCTGTGGATTTAAATTTTATTTATGTTATAATATTTTTTTAATTGATTGAACATTAAAAGAATCACTTGATCCGATGAGGTAGTGTCTCAGTTTATTATTATGGTGCCCTTTTGCTTGGAAAGTATGGTCTTCTGTCATGGATTGGTGGGGGTTGCGTTGGGCTATGCCTCGGAATGTGGAGGATCTTCTTGGGTGGTGGGGTGGCTTTAGGTGGGGAAAGCTCGCAAATTCGATTTGGCGAATTATTCCATTGGCTGTTATGTGGTCATTATGGAAACTTAGGAACAAAGTTTTAAAAAGCAGCCGCAACCGTTACGTAACGCCGTTACGTAGCGGTTTTGGCAGTTACCGCTACCCGTTACGGCCGCTTTTGCAGTGTGATTGAGATTCACAGGTGTGTCGGTCGTAGCGGCTGCTGTAGCGGTCGTAATGGTGTCGTAACAGCCGTAACGGCTTGTTACGCACCGTTACGTAACCGTTCCAAACCGTTTCTTTCAAAAAAACACACAAAAAAAAGCTGAAAATGGGGAAAGAGGGATAGAGAGAAGAGGGAAGATAAAGAGAGAAAATAGAGGAACAAGAGATAGAGAGAGAGAGAGAGAGAGAGAGAGAGAGAGAAGAGGGAAGATGAAGAACATGTTATTAATTTGTTGAAATTATAAGACCTATGCTATTCTATTCAGTTTCTATCACTAAACCATTTTGTTTGTGTGTGTCTATCTATATATTATTTGAAAAAAAAAATAATAATAAGTGTGGTCATTATCTATTTGGCTTGGTTAAAATATGTATATATATATTTAGACTCTTATTTATTCTCTTACTTTTGTCATTATTTATCTTATATATAATAGTTAGTGATTAATTTTTTGTAAAATATAAAGTCATTAATTATTAAAATAAAATGTAAAAAACTCAGTTTATAGTGATTTAAAACTATGAAATGTATTGGATCACACTTAAAAATTTACAAAAATTGATCAATATTTATTTTTAACCCAGTAAATATGATCATGGAAAAAAAATATGCGTATCGGTAAGTTTTTTTCAAATTGTGCGAAAAATAAAAAAATTCACGGTTCCGGTTACCGCAACCGTTACACTACGGCCTTTACACCCCGCAATCGCAACCGCGTCACCGCCACCGTTATGGCGACCGCAACCGCTTTTTAGAACCTTGCTTAGGAACAAGGTGGTGTTCAATGGTAAGCAAGTGCACCTGGAGGAAATCTGTGACTTGATTAAGTTCAGAATTGCTGTTTGGGTAAAAGTTCATTTTTCAGGGTGTTTTTACTCTGTGCATGAAATCATTAATAATATTCAGCAGTTTAGATGTCAGTCTGTAACTTGTTAGGCTCTGTAAATTCTAGGTTGTGAATATCTTGCTTGGGTTGTATATGATTTTCCTGGCCTGGTGTGTGGTCTTGGTCTGGTGTGTTGATCTGTGTTGGCTCATGGGTGAAGTTTATAGTTGGTGGCTAATCTATGAGGGCAGTAACTTTTCTCCGATTGATGATATATGTGCTTTTGATTATATACTAACCTGGGTGTTGAATAGGAGATCAGGATATTTGATTTGTGGTAGGGATTGATGATTGGGTCTGTGGGTGATCAATGATGACTATTTCATCTCAGTTTGGTTTGAGGGTAAACAATGCTACTGGATGTTGTTTTACTGTAGTGGTGAGGTCTTCAATTTGGCTGGTGTCATTTCCTTGTGGTGTTATGTTTTGTTTTCATGTTTGGTAGGTTGGATGGGTTGGGTTTGTTTAGTTTTGGGTTGCTCTACCTAGGTGTTGTTGTTTTTTTTTTGGGTGTTTGTGGTTGGTTTCTCACCAATTTCTGATGGTGTGCTAGCATATGATTTGGCGTTCTTATTGGTGCCAACCTAGTTGAGATTGATTTGATTCGCTATGATACTTTTTGCACTCATTCTTTTTTCTTCTTTTATTGCTATAATTTTTCTTTTACATCAATAAAATTATTTTTGCTGATCAAAAAAAATATATATATATAAGTTTAAAAAAATAATTAATAGACTATAATTTTGAATATAGTTTGTCTATTATCAATCTTAAAAAAAAAAAAAAAAGGTAGTTTGTCTATTTTTTTTTTTTTTTCAGACAAATAAAATCAGATGAAGTGGATACGGATATTCGATCAACTTGATTGTAGTACAGATGATCTTCTCAGTGCCTTATACAAAATGAACAATTTAATTTATTGAAGACCAAACCAGAACGTCTAGTTGCGTCTCTAAAGAGAAGCTTGACAAAAACAATTAAGTTACTCAAATTTCTAAAAATTTTTTGGTTTGATTTTTAGTTGTTTTTAATTTAATTTTTTTTTTTGTAAATGACTAAAATCTAATTTAATGAAAAAATAAATAAATCAAGAACACTTATCTTGTTATATAGTTTTACCTTTTTGATAGTAAATTTTTTTTAAAAAAAATTTAAAAATATCTTTTTCATATTTATTTTTGTCAAACTGATTTCTATTTTTCTTAAAATATTAAAAAAAAAAAAAAACTAATTCTAAAGTTGAAACCAAACACAGGATTTGGGGTGGCTGCTATTCATAGCGCATAGTAGCCACTTTTGTGCAGCATATTAGGCATATGTCAGGTCTAATTTTGATGATTGAAACTGTTTAATTTTTAAAAGATATCGAGTAAAATATACTTGCAAAAAAATAAGTTGATAAGACATCGATAGCTCTCTTTCATCAAATCACATTAATTTCTATTTAGTTTTATATTTTAAATTATACTTTTCATTTTTTCTTGAGATACAAATATGATTTGATGAAAGAATTATCGATATCCAATCCATTTTATTTTTTACAAGAATATTTTAATCGATCTTTTTTTTAGATCATCAAAATAAATCTCAAAATAAGTGCAATATGCTGCACAATAGTGGCTACAAGTGTATAAAGTGCTGAAACAAAATTACCCAGCAGTCTAAAACTTTAGTGTGTTTGGTGTTGAATTTTTTGAATATAAATTTTGAGCTTTTAAGTTTTTTCGTGTCTTGTTATTATTAGTGTACTTTTTTCATATTCTAATACTTTTTTAAAAAAAAATTTTTTACTTAATTTAAATAGATCTAAAAAAATAAAAATATTTGTGAAGAAATATTTTTAAAAAATTCATAAATATAAAAATATACAAAAATATATAAAATTTTGTATTGTTTTTTTGTATATTTCGTATTTAGTATTTTTTTTTAAAAAAAAATCACAAATACTTACTTTTTAAGTGCGTCTAAAAATTAAAATATATTTTATTAAAATATTTTTAAAATTTACTAAAAATATCAAAATAAAAAAATTCAAAACAACATATTTAAAAATTCAAAATCAAATGATTAGTGTCTAACAATTAAATATAGTGCAATATTTGTGCTTATATTTTATTATCTAATTCGTAAATATTTTAACAGTTTTTTTTTTTTTTTCAAAACAGAAAAAGGACATTCTATGAAGATATCATAGCATCTGTAGGCCCTTACCCTGGGATAGCCGGTTGATGGTCAGATGTTATTGCGAATCCACACCATTTTGGAAGCTCTTGGAAGTCAAGATTAGAAGTTGACTAGGTGTTGGAAGAAGCTGGACTGGAAGCTTCAAGAGAGGTCAAGAATGGTGGCCACCAACCAGCCAGTTGTAGAAAGAAAACCCAAGCATTCACACCTCTTAGCTTTGTGTATAAATGGAGAGGGAGGGGAAAACTCATTTGTATCAAAAATTAGAGAGAAAGAGAGCTGTGAGTTGAGAGAGAATTTTTCCCCTCCTCCATTTGTTTGTAATTGCCCTATTTTAGTGAAAACTTAATTTCTTCTCCATGGACGTAGGCATTCTTCCGAACCACTTAAATTTTGTGTTCTCTGTGTGTGATATTGAGTTTTGGGTGTCCCTAATCCTAACAAGTAGTATCAGAGCCTCGTTGGTTAATTTTTTGAAAAAACAGAGTGTGTTTTTCAGAATTGCCTAGATTTCAAAGTGGTTGAAATCAACTTTTAATCACATTAGGTTGAAGCTCTCGACGAGATGAGCACACAAGAAAAAATCGTGTCGGAAAAGGACGCTGGAGGACACCGCACACGCACCACGCACCGGTGACGCCGTGCCCACACACCTGCGACTGAGACAATGCACGCCACGCGTCGTCCATAAAGAAAAACTAGAGTTGATGTTATTTTGATGACGTCATTTTGTTGATGTGATCCCCCTCCGACATGCATCGAGCTGCTCCAACCCCGCTGACCAAGCTTTGCCACTACACCGCTGAAATCAACCTGACACCAATGGAACAGGAAGAATTATCCAGTGCTTCTCAGCCACTCCAAATTTCGCCGATCTAAACCGTTCAACTGTTTTTGCCACATCTAAGCCATTTGGAGTCCGATCTTGGCAATCCAATAGTGGTTTAAAACTGTGTGGAATATTTTGGACACATTTGTATGGTCGGATTTTGCAAATTAAATTTTAAAAATTTTCAGATTTTTAATTTGGCAATTCGGCGTCTTTTCCGACTAATTTGACCAGTCCAGACTCAACCGTGAAGTCCGCTTTTTAGATGGAGATCATTTTCTGTAGTGATAATTGTTGATAGAGGAATCAACATCAACTTTAGGTTTGATGATCAAATTAAATGCTTCCAATTATGCAATCTGGAAGCCACGGATGAAAGATATCCTATA
Organism: Camellia granthamiana; assembly: GCA_036172215.1. Classification (NCBI taxonomy): domain Eukaryota; kingdom Viridiplantae; phylum Streptophyta; class Magnoliopsida; order Ericales; family Theaceae; genus Camellia; species Camellia granthamiana. Next base: position 47,054,450 of record CM069908.1, on the reverse strand, counting down.
CTGTAGAGATCTGTTTGATCCTATTGAGCTTGGATGAGTCAAACTAGAAGATAAGAAGGATGCTGACTGCAAGAAAAAGAACCGGAAGATTGTTTGTCAGATCAGACAATGGATTGACCACCATGTTTTTCATCATGTCGCTAAGGAGACGGATGTATATGCCCTCCAGATCAAGTTAGACGGCATGTACCAGTTAAAAACCGCCTGGAATAAAGCCTTAGTGATGAGAAGGCTAGTAAACCTGAAGTTAAAGAATGATATGTCAGTCGTTAAACACACCAGTGAATTCCAGAATCTGGTGAATCAGCTTGGCGCCGTCAAGATGCCTTTTGATGACGAAATGCAAGCCTTACTCCTGCTTAGTTCCTTAACGGATAGCTGGGAGACGTTGGTGGTTTCTCTGAGCAACTTTGCACCAAAAGGGAAGCTAACCATAAGCATGGTCACCGATGCCACACAAAATGAAGAGGCAATGAAGAAATACATTGGGGCATCAGTTCCATGTTCATGTTGCAGAAGACAGAGACAGAAATAGAGGTAGAACAAGAGACAAAGGAAGAAGCAAGAGCAGAGGCAGATGGAACAATAGGAGTAAATCCAAAGACAGCAAAGGTCAAGGAAACTCTAGCTTCACTTGCTTTCACTATAGCCAGTATAGCATTTTTGGTTTAGACCCGTGTAGACAACCCTTTTTGACCACCCTTAAGACTTGTGTGTTTCAATCCGAACACTCGATGATGAAAGTTACATTATGAAAATTGTTCAAATCTTCAGCAAAAGAATTTGGTTTCGAGCATCAAAACTAGGCCTTCCACCCTATTTGGAACAAAATCCTTTTTTTAGCTTGACAATTCAGTGAGCAGTAGGGCCAAAATAATTGGTTGGCCTGCCAATTTATGATTAGGCTGTACAATATATTGGTCGCCTAGCCATATTTGCTGAAAATATATATTTTACAGCTTCCAGCTACTCCCATGCATGAGAGTGTTTAGCTTAGAGCTTGTGAACCAAGAGATTCTTCCTCTTCTCAAGAGGTTGATTCTTTAACTCTTCTCATTTCTTTTTCTTTAAAGCTCATTGTTCTTCATTTCAATACCAATTTTCAGATTATTTTGGCTTTTAAAATGTGATTTGAAATCTTGTTTAAAGGTGGAAGGGTTAGCCACCCTTCCATAGGCTTGATCTTTAGTTTTACTCTCTTATTGTTATTCATGTTTTGGCTTCATTGCCTTCATTTTCATCATTGTTTTAGTTAGATTTTGATTGAATATGAGTTGTTTGTATGTGTTCAAAGCTTAGATAGATAGCTTGATTCTTGTCTCATACCTCTCTTTTAGTTCCTTCTTTGGAGAATGGAAATGGATGTTTCATCCATGTTCCATGAGTAAGAAGATGAGCTTGCCATCATCTCTCCGTAGCTTTCATTTCTTACTTTTGATTAGTTTAGTTTTGTCTTTGTTTTAAAGCTACACGAGAGCTCTTCATCAAGATCATTAGAGACTTTCTTCTATTTCATTTGAAGCATGGAAATGGAGGTTTTAATCCATCTTCCATAAGATAGAAGGTGAGCCTCTTTGGTCTTGTTAATGATGGAATCTCTTATGTATATGCTTTGCCTTCAAGAATGGCTTCTTTTAGACCTATTATCTCTAAGCTTGAATATTCACTTGCTCTTGTTTTCCATGAGATGTAGTAGGTTTTGACCATGTATTTGATTGTATCTTTCATATTTAGCCTTAGTTAGTTTTGCTTCCATTAATTGCCATCTCTTTGCTTCCCTAATCATCATTTAAATACCCTTGGGATGTTTGATGATTTGTGAAGCAAATCTACTCTCTCTTTGAGAAATTTTCACGACAGGAGAGAGCAGGAAGGATGAATATCCTTTGGAAGCGCTCTGTTTTAGTTCTGTTGTAGTAGGTTTTTTCTAAGCAATAGTGGATGGCCAACCACCATCTTGTACGGCCGACCACTTTTCAAGGCCAGTTGGCCACCCCTTTCTATGGCAGGGCGAATTTTTCAATAAAGCAGAGCAAGTGTTAAGGCCCAAAACAGAGCCATTTTCTGATTGTAAACAAGGCAGCTTTTGGTAGTGAGCAGTGGGGGTTCTCGGAGGATGTTCTTGCCCGTATCCACATGATTCACCGCTTCTCGTTCAAGCCCATTAGATTAGTAGCATTTAGATTCATATGTTGTAATTAATTAGTCTCTTTGCTTTTCATTCGAATTTGTAATAGTTAATTAATTAGTTTATTCAGTTGTGTTGAAATAATTAGTTAATTAGGACATTCATTCAGACTCTCTTCTGCGAGGGAAAATCCGTAATATTTGTATGTCTTCCAACCTCCATTTCTTTCTTCCTTTTACTTACATGCTTACCGTGGTAGCATCATGTTTTCGTTTCATATCATTTCCATGATTTATATCCATTTTTGCATACATTGGGTTCAGTCCATCATTCTAATATCATTGTCATTTCCTACTTACTTGAATACGTGCGTTACCGCATGCTTTGAGTTAATCCATATGACACGTTAAAAAGCCCGAACCTAGTAGTTGCATCTTCGTATGTATTGCATTAGTCATTTTGCACATTAGGGGCATGCATTTTTCTTATTATTTTCTTTTCTTTGTCTTGCTTCGGTTGAGTACTAGGTGAGCGTTTTTTGCTTTAGCATGTTAGATGTGTGTTTGTGTTGCCATGTCAAGCATACTACCATGAGGCTAAGTGCTTATTTGAAATATCTCTTTGAATACCTGTGGATGAAGGCTATTTCACTTAAGTTGGAATGACTTTGATAAATGTACATATGAGCATGTTTTTCACTCAAGTAGCACATACTCAAAACCCTTTTCAAACAAACATGAAATCAAAGCATTCCAAAGTAAGTGACGTAGTCTATACTTTGTGTGCCTCACATAGTAATGTTAGTATAATAATCAGAACATGAGCATATAATATTGATAAAAATCATATCATGATTAGTAGAGGCCGATCTTTGATAGGGTGAATAGGGTGCTCAATTTATGACTTTTCCCTTTCATACCTAAGTTCCCAAGCTAAGACACTTTGTTTATGACGGACAAGTGACTTTTGGCACGAGTCACGGGTTTCCTAAATTTTCCAAAAATATTTAGGTGGCGACTCTGAAATCTAGCAATGCAGTCCATTTTTGGCATCTCTGATGATAAGTGATTTTCTAAAAATTTGGCTGATTTGGACTCTCATTTGTGTTTTTTCTATTTCAGATTGCACTTGTGGAACCATATTCAGAACCATGGGAGTTCGAACTGTAGCGATATCGTACCTGAGGAGACTAAACCCCTCCGAGAGGCACGAAAAGCCAGCTACAATTTCTGGCGACTCCATTGGTGATATTAGAGAATTTGACTTGGACTTCATGATGTGATATTTTATTTATCATTATATGCTCATTGCATTGCATTTGCATGGTGCTCTTAAGTCAATGTGTTTTTCATCTGTTATTCCTGGATGGCTTGCTAGAGGCTAGCGTAAAAAGCTTGCCAAAAGGTTCGTTGGTCGTGGGCTTTGCCATGTTGGAAATACAACCCTTGGATCTGGATTATCACCGTACCACTTGATCCTCCTTTCACTTCTCGGTGTTAGGTGTGAAAGGTATATTAGGTAATCTTATTGAGCTACCCTTTTGACCAATTGGCCTAGTGCATAGAGTAAAGCTCTAGTGACTGTTCCAGCATAGAATAGGATGCTTGCCCATATGCAGGATATTGTGAAACCACTTGTTTGAAGTAATGAAACTCTAGATCATGCCAAAACTAGGACAAGTTAACCCTACCCTCTCATAGAGGTGTTTTTGCTCTATTTACCTATTATGTGCTCTACAGTGGATCTGTACAGGGGTTCTTAATATCAGTGATTCAGTTATATCAGCTTGTGGGGCAGAATTCAGTAGGGAGTACAGTCATTCAGCTATGATCATATTTGTTCTAGTGAAATTGGGCTAAGGTGCTGTATGTTTTCTCTTTTGCTAGGTAGTCCTGGAACCATAACTTTAGAAAGTTCTGATATCCCCCAAGTTCTCTAGACCCATGTCTGAAGACTTTGTAAGGTTGGAGATCTAGTGTAGGGACAGCTAGCGTTTGCTTCACTGTCACCAGTTGCAAGGCAAAGAAAGGTCAGACAGGGTTCACCAGTTCCGTTATTTCAACAATCACCCTTCAGATCACTTGTACTAAACTCACCCCAAGCACAATCACCTACTTCTGGAATAGCGCAATATCAATCATCAGATCCAGAGGACTTGCTAATCCGTTTGCAGCAATCAACCGATTCACTCCAGCACAACCTAGCCTGTCAAACTGAGGTCATGAATAGGTTGTAACAACAACAACAACAACAACAACAACAACAACAACAACAACAATCGTCTATGACTTCTGCTTCGCATACACCTAATGTGACTACTCCTATACCCGATACCACTACTAATGTTATAGCTCAGGATCCACCAGCCGAGGGTGTTCTTATTCTTCCCGTCTAGGCAGATCCTATCCCGGTCCAGATGTCTAGAGCTCTTGTTCACCCGATTGAGGCACCTTTTGAGTTCGAGTTTGACCGGACCTTGCTCAAAGTGAACAAACTTTAAAAACTGTTCAAGAAGGCGCGTGGGGTTAACTCTATTCCAGATATTGAGAACAAATATACTGAGCTCGTTGTTACTCTGCCGGAATAGATCAAAATGCCTCGTATTGATCGTTTCGATGGTTCTGAAGATCCAATGGTACATCTACATCTTTTTTCTAATGTTCTGAGACTAATGGGTTTGACCAGAATTCAAAAGTTGTCATTAGTTGGCAGGACCATGTCTGGTATAACTGCCATCTGGTACGCTAAATTAGAGGACTCTGTGAAACAGAGCTGGGAGGAGTTGGTTGAATCTTTCATTGCCTAATATTCCTACAGCATGCAAATTGAGGTCACAACTTGTGATCTTGAGGCAACGCATTAGGAATCGAAGGAGGCCTTTTTAGAGTTTGTTACGAGATGAAGGGCAAAGGTGGCTATGATGGCAAACAGGCTTCTAGAGAAAGAGCAAGTTCGTATAATTGTTAGAAATCTGCACGAAAGGCTATTGCAGAAAATGATAGTCCTCCCACTATTCAACTTTAAGGACCTCCATGAAATTGGGGTTCAAATCCAGGATACCATCAGACAAAGGATCATTACGGAAGACAATGAGCCTATAAGGAAGAATGTTATTTGCTACTACCAGTGGTAGCATAGTTGCGAGATGCTCAGAAGTAAACATTGTCACCTCTCTCATCGAAAACCTTTTTGCTGATAATAGCCCTAAACCAACCACTTCAACTCGGCCCTAAGCTCAAAATTTTCATTTTCTTTACATGGATCGCTTTCAAGCCTTGAAAATGCTGCTAGAAAAAGGTCACCTAGAGCTCCTAGAACCTTGACCCCTCCTAGGTCCTCTTCTACCAAGACATGACCCCCCTAAATCCTATGTTTATCATCAGCAACTTGGTCATGATACAAACCGTTGCATCTGCCTCTATCATAAGATTCAGGATCTTATTAATGAAATGATCATAGCTCTACCAAAAATACCTCAGGCCACCACTAATCCATTACATCCACACCTCAACCTAATCCATACACTGCCATCTACCTACAACCCTAGCATATATAACACCTCAGCCCATTTACCCAAGCCTAAGGTGTTCATTCCAGAAAGCACGGACTTGTGTATGTTGGATACACTTGAACCCCAATCATCTAAAACCCCATCAAATACACCGCAGGCACTAATGGCTGAGCCCACTACTTTTGAGCTGATGAACATGATTAAAGATCTACAGAGAACTGTGGTAAATTTAAGCTTTAGGATCTTGGCTCTATCATCAACTACATCACATGCCAAAAATTTCATGCCAAAAAGCTCCTCAATCTTGGAGTGAACTGCGATTGGAAAGGCTAACCCGAAGCTATCCCAGGGTGATAACATAACAATGAATGGGCCTCGCTTTGATATAGCCACCTACTCCCTTGGCAAAGTTGAAGCAAGTGGAAAGAACAAGGTGTAGACGTCCCCGAACGCATCCCGGGGAAGGGTGCGACTCCCCCCCCTCCCGTTCTGGTTCGATATTGGGTCACTACAGTTCGAAGGACTCAAATGTCACGGTTCGTAATCTTGAACCAAAGAGTCCAAATCCGGCAAATCGTTTTGAAAACAGATTTTTTGAAAGAAGTGCCAAACATGGACTGCTTTGCCAGATACAGAGTCGCCACCTAAATATTTTTTAATGGGAAATTTAGGAAACCCTAACTCAGTGCCAAAGGCCACGTGTCCGTCATCACCAAAGTTGCCTCGGCTCGGGAACTTGGGTACGATTGGGGAAGGTCACTTCGTGAGCACCCCCGCTCGCCCGGTCAAAGACCGGCCTCTACTAACCATGATATCCGTTTTTGAAAACATTGTATGTTCTTATTCCGGTTATTAGCCTAGGTTACTATGTGATGCGCACATCACACAAGTATAGACTGAGTCGCCTGAATTGGAACAAAACATTTCATGTTTGTTTGTTTGAAAATGGTTTGCTACCCGCAGGTAGGCTTAAAATGCAGATTTTGCCACCCTCAGGTGGGCTTAGAAAAACATGGTGTTGCCACAATCTAGTGGGCTTAAAACTCGCAGTCAATGCATTATTCCAATTCAGATAACCCAACCTTCACCCATAGGCATTCAGGCAGTTATATCACATAAGCAAATAGCCTCATGGCAAGCATGCTATCATGGCAACACTCACACGCATGCAAGGATGCTAAAGCATAAAACTCACCGGGTACTCCAAGCCAAAACAGAAACTGATTAGAAATCCATGCATGGTTCCTAACTATGCTGAAATGCCTAATGCAACACATGCAAAATGCAACTATAGCAGGCTCGGCTATTCTAAACTTGGCATGTGAAATGCTACAGCTATCAAGTATTCAATTTGGAATTGAAATACAAATGCAGTTTGTATGATGCGCCGAGCCCGGTGCATGCAAAACAGATGAATGATGCAAACATGTTGTCATACTGTATGCTAATTGAAATATGCCCTAATCTAACCATCATAAGCGGGTAAATAAAAGGGAAGAAAGGCGTGGGGTTGGAAGACATACAACACACTCACCCACACTTATTACAATTATGCCCTCGCGCAGAGGGTCCGAATAAATAATACAGTCCCAAATGAAAGAATAATACAGTCCAAAATATTACAGTCCGAATAATACAAATTTCTAATTATTTAACAAATTAATTAAGAAAGCTGTAAAACATGGCATGCAAGCCAGGAGCTGCCTTGCTTCTGACAGATGATGTATATTTGGGTTGCCCGGCGCGGAAATCCACTGGGATGCCCCGATTAGCCTCTGTTTTGCACCTTTTCTCGAGATGCGTGCCAAGCCTCGGAAGACTGCTGATTCTTGATTTTGCTGCAACAGAGAGCAGGAAAGGGGCATAGCAATGTATTTCACAAATATATGCATGCCTCGATCCTCGTGCCACCAATCACGCATATCGATGCATGATGGCCGAGGAACCGAATTGCACAACTCAATATGAGATGAATGCACATGAACACAACAAAACCTGATTCCATCACGGATAATCCGGAGTGTCGGTGACTTGGGAATTGAGACCCGTTCCGTCGCTCGGAGTACGAAACGCACCTCGTTTCCCGTGCCTGGGCTAACTCCTATCCCGAACACAATGCAATATGCATGATATGTATGAAATGTAACTAAGATACAATCCTAACATACACAATGCTATGAAAATGAGATGTCTCGGAATGCGTGCACACGGGCACACAAACCGAGGAAATGATCCTAAGGCATAAAAAGGCATACGCAATGCAATTGGACTTACACTAACATGAGTGGACCTCAGCCACACTCACATAAGAGGCCGATGGATGAAAATGAGATGCCTCGAAATGCGTACACGCGGGCACGCAAACCGAGGCAATGGCATACGCAATGCAATGATGCTAAAATGACATACAGAATGCAAAATGGACTAAAAAAAGAAGTGCCTCGAAATGCGTGCACACGGACACGCAAACCGAGGCAATGGCATACACGATATAATGAGACTAAAATGGCATACAGAATGCAAAATGGACTAAAAAAAGAAGTGCCTCGAAGTGCGTGCACACGGGCACGCAAACCGAGGCAATGGCATACACGATGTAATGAGACTAAAATGGCATACAGAATGCAAAATGGACTTACACTAACATGAGAGAGCCTCAGCCACACTCACATAAGAGGCCTATGGATGAAAACGAGATGCCTTGAAATGCGTGCACGCGGGCACACAAACCGAGGCAATGGCATTAAGGCATGAAATGGCATAGGATATGATATGCAAACATGCAAATGAAATTCAGTGCTGAAATGTGGGGGAAAACAGTCCCGAAGCATGGCCAAAGTACACCCGAAGTATGAAATGAACCCGAAACATGGATTCCAATGCATGAAATGGCCTACAGCTATACTATACATGCATAATTGAAACATGGAATGTAAAGACAGAAGCTAGGCAGCCCAAAAACTCACATTTTTACAATACAAGACATGACCAAAAAGCAACCACAAGTAGGGGAAAAATGGCATGCAAAAATGGGGAACCAAGAGAGGTTATGAAGCAAGTGGTACAAGCAATGCCCGAACAGAAAAATACCCTTCTACAACACTGAAGTGGGCCTAAAATTATGAACATTTACAGTTTATGACAGCCCCAAAATCAGTATACAAATGTGCTCAAAATGTCATGCAAGATGAGGCTAAAAAAAAAAGGCTATAACATGAGGTATACAAAGCATTCATCAAACAGCCAAAGACCCTTGATGAGATATGTCCAAGAGGTCAAAATATGGCCATTTTCAGTTCTGAGAATGGCCTAAAAACAGAAGCAAGATAGGCTTACAAAGCATGCAAAAATGGGGGCCAAAGAGGGGTATAATGGTAAGTACAGCATGGAGGCCCCAAACAAGGTTGAGCCCTTCTACAATGTTGTAGAGGGGCTCAAAATAAGCCAACTCACAGTTTATATCATGCTCAAAAAAAAATCACACATAAGCTCAAAATATCATGCAAGATTTTGGCATATAAGAGGATATTGAAACAAGTACCAAATGGAGGGCTCAAACAGGGTTGAGCCCTTAAACAAAGATGAAGAATGGCTCAAAAAAGGTCTACTTTCAGTTAGGGTCGGAGCCCAAAATAGTAAGAAAATAGGCTAAAGAAATGAGGCAAAAAAAGGACCAAAAGAGGGGGATTAACACTTACCCTTGAAGACCAAACTTTTACTTCCTTCTTGGACCAACTTTGTTGCCTCTAAGCCTCTAGAAAACCTCTCCTTGCTGCTGGAATGGAGTGGTGGTAGTGGTGCTTGGTAGTGATGAAGAAATGGGGTTGGAACTTAAGGATTTTGAGGGAAAATGAGAGAGAAGTGGAGAGAGGTGTATCAAAAGCCTTAGGGAATTTTGTCAACCCTCAAAACAAACAAGGGAGGATGGTTATATAGGCCAAGCAAGGGGAGGAAAGGTGGAGGGAAATAACATCAAGTTTCCCTCCCAAAGGCTTTCCCCGGATAGATATTTTTTCTTGGAAAAACAGCTGTATGGCTGTATAGCACAGATCCCAAGGAGCATGGCCGGCCAGGCCTTTTTGTTGCAGGTGGCCGGCCTGCTACCCCCTATGGCCGGCCGGCCAGGGGCAAAAATGGAAAGTTGGATTTGCTGGCCGAGCTCTACATATTGGTGTCCTCCCATGTCTCCTCTTCAAGGCCCTGTGGTTGAAAATTGGCAACTGTAAAACAAGAGAAACAACAAGCCACTTTTAGGAGGGGTCCAAAAATGAAAAGTTGAATTACTGGCCGGGCACCACTTTTTAGGGTCCTCCCATGTGTGTACAACACAAATGTGTGGTTTGGGCTTGAAGAAAATGGGCCTAGGGTGGTCAACATTGGCCCGGAAGTGAGAAAAACGGGCGTCGGAGAGCGCCGGAAGAGCATAACTGATTGCTGAGACAATTGTTGACCTTCCACCCTTCAGTGACCTTCCTGGTGACAAAACAGAGGTACCTGCCAAAAATGAACAAAAACCGATGCAAAATGAATACCCGGGGGCCAAAACACGCAGTTCGGGGCCCCGAAAATAGGCTGTTGAGCACCGAAAGTGGCATTCGGCCACGAAATGGGTCTCTCAGACCTCAGTGTCCCTTGAAAGGGAGTAAATAGGATGCATGCCAAAAACCGGAGGAAACGGAGATGGTTAGGCCGTCCCGAACCGAAGCACACGGCCTGACGGCTCCGAAAACCGGGAATCGGGCTCCGAAATGGGCAAAATGGCCTACGGCCACGAAATGTAGCCCACGGCCACCGAGAGATGGTCTACTGGACTTCTCCCTTCCCTCAGGAAGAAAAACAGAGAAAATCGAGCTTGGTTCGCAAACCGAGGCAAAGTACAGAAAGAGCTCGGAAGTCCGAAGGCAGGGCGCACGGCCGAGACTCTGAGACTTCTGAATGAGCACAACATGCAATATCACCAAGTGCTCAACTGGTGACGTCTGAGTCTTAAGGTCGGTCAAAAATGGGGTGTCTACAGTTGCCCCTCTTTGACAGAACTCGAAAGTCAGAAGTGACGGGAGTGAATGTCAAAGCCCAGAGACGACCCATTTTTGACAAGGCCGAAGACTTAGACAATCATACAAGATATAAACAGAGATATGCCCGCAGGCGTGCCCGCAGGCAGGGGGGCAAAATGCAAATGGTATGCAGGAAGCCAAATGTAACTCGATGTTAGTGCAAATGCAGCAAGCTGTAATGAAGCAAGTATTCACAAATAGATGCAACAGTTTTAAGCAAGAATGCAAAGCAACAACTACATTTGATGCAGTTAGGAATGCGGAGAATTGTTCGATTCTCGTCGCGTCTCGCACGGAGAAGATACGATACATGCGCGATTCGTCTGGTCGCACCAGCCTCAAATGAACCGTACATACAATATCGTGCCTGCAAAAGAGAGAAATTCAACAAGAATGATATGCTAACAACATATATTCAATGTGATTCCTGTGATTCCAAAAGTTTGACACACGTAGTGTCGGCGAGTGAATGCATCGCAATGCGAGAAAGGAATATGCGTGACAACATATGCTCGAGCACAGAGGTATGGTACACCAAGAAAACATGCATGACAATACAAAATGTTCATGAGAATGCAAGTTATGTGCATAACAATGCAAAATGAGCAAAAATCAGGGCGTCCGTTTGTTGCGAAACAATGAGTAAGAAAACGCGCATTTCGGCGAGAGCGGCTCGATCGGGGTCTCTGGTTCACCTCCCGGAGAGGTTACAACATGCTTGAAAAGGATAGACTCTGATTTCGATGAGTATTGATGAGACACATGTTAGGAACTGAAGCTGACGTTCCGGCGGGGCGATTTCGCGACCGGAAGTGCACTTTTCTTGAACCTTTTCAGGTCCCGGGAACTCCAATCTTCCTCAAAATTTGCAGAGACCTAGGGGAGGATGTGGGGAACACCACCGGCCAGGTGGTTGCCCTAGGGGAGGTCACCGGCCAGGAACCAAAAAGCAAATGGCCGGCCAGCCAGAAAAGGTGGCCGGCCGGCCACCTGTCCAAAACAGGGGTAATTTTGTCTTTTCGCCTCATTTTCTTTATATTCCTTCACCCATTCAATCCGAGACTACACCCATAGCTGCGAAAACTTCTCCTCTTGCTTCCCAAACCATTTTTTCCTTCAGATCTGCACTTTATACGCATTTTTCAGCCTCCCACGCAAGTTGTTTTCGCAAAAACATTCGATTTTAAGCACTTTGGACCGATTAAATTTTGATTTCGGGGCTTCTTTTCTCATTTTCACCACTTGAGGTAAGTTTGTCTCAATATTTGGAAGATTTTCTCGGGAGTTGACTTTTGTTGACTTTTTCATTTCCCGAGAGTTGACTTTTGTTGACTTTTCCCAATTTTGGCTCATTTTTGCGCATTTTTGCTCCTTTTGCAGATTTTTCGAAATGGCGGGTAATTTCCCTCATGGTGGAGGTCCTCCAGGTGCCGGGGATGGCTTTGATTTTATGACACTCCCCCCAAGGGTCCGACCATTTATTCCCGAGTGATATGCCCACCAGCGCACGTTCTTCCGCGGGCCATTTTTCGTCACCACACCGATTTCAGCGATCGGGCACCCGTAGATCTACTTCTACGAGAGCCGGAGCATCACCTGTCCCACGGTGCGCGAGAGGTATTTACTTCACTTTCTGCATTTTTCTCGCATTTCGTGCCTTTGCCATGCTTAAACACACAGTTTAGCTTATGACATAGTACTTTGCTTGCATCTTGAATATGTGAATTAAACACTTGAATTTCTGAACACTCAGCTCATTAATTGATTGTGAATGCACGGCGCACATTAGTTAAGAATTGAACACACGGTCCAATCACTGATCTATCGAACACACAGCCCGAATTTGAAAGTGAGCACATGGCACACACTGACTAAGAGTAGAACACGCAGCCCAAACTCTGATTTTTCAAACACACAGCCCAAATTGAAGGTGAACACACAGCCCACATTGATTGAGAGTTGAACACGCAGCCCCAAACTCTGATTTTCTGAACACACAGCCCAGATTAAAGTGAACACACAGCCCACACTAATTGAGAGTAGAACACACAGCCCTAACTCTGATTTTTCTGAACACACAGCTCAGTTTGAAGGTGAACACACAGCCCACACTGATTGAGAGTAGAACACACAGCCCTAACTCTAATTTTTCTGAACACACAGCTCAGTTTGAAGGTGAACACGCAGCCCACACTGATTGAGAGTAGAACACACAGCCCTAACTCTGATTTTCTGAACACGCAGCCCAGTTTGAAAGTGAACACGCAGCCCACACTGATTAAGAGTAGAACACACAGCCCTAACTCTGATTTTATGAACACGCAGCCCAGTTTGAAGGTGAACACGCAGCCCACACTGATTGAGAGTAGAACACACAGCCCTAACTCTGATTTTCTGAACACGCAGCCTAGTTTGAAGGTGAACACGCAGCCCACACTAATTGAGAGTAGAACACACAGCCCTAACTCTGATTTTCTGAACACGCAGCCCAGTTTGAAGTGAACACACAGCCCACTAATTTTGAAATTTGAACACGCAGCCCAAATACCAATTTTCTGAACACGCAGCCCAGTTGAAGTGAACACGCAGTCCACTGATTTTGAAATTTGAACACGCAGCCCAAATGCCAATTTTTCTGAACACGCAGCCCAGTTGAAAGTGAACATGCAGCCCACTGATTTTGAAATTTGAACACACAGCCCAAATGCCAATTTTTCTGAACACGCAGCCCAGTTGAAAGTGAACACGCAGCCCACTGATTTTGAAATTTGAACACACAGCCCAAATACCAATTTTTCTGAACACGCAGCCCAGTTGAAAGTGAACACGCAGCCCACTGATTTTGAAATTTGAACACACAGCCCAAATGCCAATTTTTCTGAACACGCAGCCCAGTTGAAAGTGAACACGCAGTCCACTGATTTTGAAATTTGAACACACAGCCCAAATACCAATTTTTCTGAACACGCAACCCAGTTGAAAGTGAACACGAAGCCCACTGATTTTGAAATTTGAACACACAGCCCAAATACCAATTTTTCTGAACACGCAGCCCAGTTGAAAGTGAACACGCAGCCCACTGATTTTGAAATTTGAACACACAGCCCAAATACCAATTTTTCTGAACACACATCATTCGTCTCATTAGCACACAGCTCATTCATCTCATTAGCACACAGCTCATTCATCTCATTAGCACACAGCTCATTCATCTTATTAGCACACAGCTCCTTCATTTGATTCTGACACATGTATTCATTCTGAATGCAGGTTGGCTCTCGTACTGTACGAGGATACGGCTCCACCGCTGCGAGAGAGTGGTATGCCGAGCTTCCGGAGGCTGTCCGGGATTTGGTTGATTTAGCAGGGTTTGGGGCCTTCTGTGTGGGATTATCACATTGTCCTGCCAGTAGGACATTGTTAGCAGCTCTGGTAGAGAGATGGTGGGACACCACCAATTCCTTCCACTTTTCCGCCACCGGGGATTTGACCATGACCCCGCTGGATTTCACCGTGCTGACCGGCTTGAATATAGGAGGCTGGCCCATTCCTTACGACGAGGATATGGGTGAGTGGGAGGCCGCTTGGACATATCTGCTGGGGGCTCGCCCGCCTGTAGACAGAGCTTCGGGGAGGGTCCGCTACACCTGGTTCTCTTCCCATTTCCGGAGAGCGGGGATGGAGCCCGGGTCTCCTAGGGAGGCGAAGCAGTATGCTCGTGGTTTCGTTATGTTCCTCTTTGGCACCACTCTGTTTGCTGACAGGGGGAACACTGTTGGGTTGTATCTTTTGAGTGCCCTAGTGGACCTATCACAGGTCAGTCGGTACGACTGGGGTGGTGCCGGCCTGGCTACCCTCTATTGCTATATGAGCGCGGCCTCTCGCGGGCGGGGAGACTTAGTCGGCGGCTACTGGAGAGCCTGGGAGGTACATTCTGTCCTCTCGATTTATATTTCTGTTCCTCATTACTTGTACATCGCACACACAGCGCACTTTACATTCTGTATTTGGCCCTCAACACTTTGTATTTACATTCTGCACTGCTTTTCTCAGCTATGGGTCTACGTATATTTTCCGACGTTAGCCCCAGAGATGGTGGTGGCGGGGCCCCTCATGACCCCATATTCACTAGTGTTCGAGGGCGAGCACCGGCCGAGGCCCCGGGAGACTCTCTTCTATCTGCGGCAGTACTTTGACACTGTGCGGACTATAGAGGTATTTCAGAACTCTCAGTTCCTTCCAGTTTCATCTTTGATTTGCCCTGTATATTCCCGATTTCTGATTGGCTTATGCATTGATTATCCGCAGATTACATGGCAGCCCTAGGCGGTTTTGGGCGATGGCCTCCGATTCCAGTATGCCGGAGGATCAGGCGCTTCCCAGTACAGGATCCTGCTCGAAGGTCCTGTTGGTAGGGCATGGTTTTTGGGGGAACGCTTTCTGCGCCAGGTATGGGGGTATATTTCTTAGGATCCTCCCGCAGCACCTCCGGCTACTATGCGGACCGCTGATAGGCTCTCTGCCCATGAGGTTGCTAGTGCCATGTTGGGCACCGACGCTTTGCTGCATCTTACTGAGGGGGACTACGCCACCTATCGTCATACATATCTGATGCCTCCCCTGACGAGAGTGCGTACTCCATCACTGAGGCCTGTTGATGTACCACATTCGAGTCAGGCTCGTGCTACAGACATCCCTTCCTCTAGCAGGGCTGGTACATCTAGAGGTGGAGGCGAGTCGATTCCCCCGATTCCCCCGACTCTTCATCATCCTGGGTGGCCAGACATGCCGACCGAGTTGACGAGTTGGCGATTTGGGGCCCCTTATCAGGTCCCGCTGGAGCCTCCTCTACCTGATCACAGATATGTCAGAGACCCTGACTCACCACCGGTATGTTTTACAACTTTGATTTATCAGTCGGGTACTTAGACATTCATTCCTTTACTGATAGTTTTGCACTTGTATCTGTAGCCTCCAGTGGAGTACATGAATGAGATGCTTGGCATGCTGGCCACATTTGAGGGCATGATCCTGCGGAGGGAGGCACAGCTGGCCATTATGGGTGTGCAGGTACTGTTCATCTTTCTTGCATTTATCATACTTCTGATGACATGCTGGTTTTGAACATTCTATTGCATTGAGAGGCTATTTGTGTAGAGCACATCTGACACACACCTCACTCACATACTGTACTTGCATTTGATTTTCATATATGAACTGATGCGTTGAACTTTCCATTTTCAAATGCCTCCTGTATATGCTCCGCCACGGACCGGGCCACCCGGGCCTTCTCAGAGGGGTCGATCGTCTGGATCTTTCCGAGGTGCTGGGCCATCTGGGCCCTCCCGAGGAGCTGGGTCATCCAGACCTTTTCAAGGAGCTGGGCCATCTAGGCCTTCTCGAGGAACTCGAGGAGCGGGGCCGTCTCGCAGACGCAGGGCTCATATTATAGAGGCGGAGCCTGATGAGGAGGAGGAGGAGGAGGTCACAGACCGTCAGTCAGAGACATCTGCTGAGGAGGGGGGCTCCGGTCTGGGCTCCGGGAGTGGTGATGCTGAGGGGGATCCTGAGGATGACAGCTCTGATCCATATGGTGATGATGGTGCAGAGGTTATTCCACAGAAGAGGATGAGGCAGGCCCCTCATTCCCGCTCCCGAGGATATTGATGCTGTTATTTCCTGCTTTTTCCTACTTTATTTTACTTTTTGCTAGTGGTTTGTAGCACTTTGCACAGTATTAGGTAGTTTTATTTTCTGTAAAACTTGTACCTTTATTTGTTGTAAAATATGATGGAATGAAACAGCTTTTGAAAAGGTGTTGTATTTGAAATTCTTAGCATCGCACCGCATCATTTTGCACAAAAATGGAATTGAATGGAAATGTGCCTTGTGTATTTACCAGGTCAGGTAATGAACCGACGCAACAAACTAAACAACTCGACTTACTAAGAAACAACAGAGTCTTAGCAAGTTTACAACTCGATAAGCAAAATACAACAATGTTAACGACCCGATAAACAAGACTAAACAAAATTGCGTAAACAAAGAGTAACAACTCAAGACACAAAATACGACAGCTCGACAAAACTTACAACTCGATAAGTAAAGCGACCACTCGATAAGCAAAATACAACAACTCGATAAACAAAACAGAACGTACTTCGGACGGACGATCTGGATGATGGAATGCATCTAAAACTGAGAGAAATGGAGGCCTTCGACATCCCTGATACATCAAA